>JAXIVH010000008.1:10542464-10544964 GCA_036785325.1 Urophycis tenuis
AATTATTTGTTTTTGTTAGACATCCTATCCACACTCAGCAACCCATCCATCCATTATCAAAACCGCTTATCCTCTACGAGGGTCGCTGGAGCCAATCCCAGCTGCAATGGGCGAGAGGCGGGGTACACCCTGGACAGGTCGCCAGCCTATCACAGGGCTAACATATATAGACGAACAACCATTCACACTCACATACACACCTATGGTCAATTTAGAGACACCAATTAACCTAATCCCCAACCTGCATGTTTTTGGTCTGTGGGAGGAAGCCGGAGTACCCGGAGAGAACCCACGCAAGCACGGGGAGAACATGCAAACTCCACACAGAAAGGTCCCAGGTCCCAGGTGGATTCGAACCCAGAACCCTCTTGCTGTTAGGCGACAGTGCTATCCACTGCACCACCGTGCCGCCCCACTCAGCAACCATTTGAATGTATAGAAATTATGCTAGTTGTTGTTAGCCTAACTACCTAGTACTACCTATCAAAGAGTGCTAATATAGTAGAGTGAGGCAGGAAGCATGTGTCAGTCAATGGGTAGAAAGTCCTCAAAAGCCATAATGGACCAGAAAAAGAAAGTTACAAGCCAGCACCCTCACCATTTCTCTGTCACAGGTCAGAGACACTATTGAGGTCACAAACTTTGTCATCCGTTGTAAGGAAACCACATGAAATGTTTGTTGCACTTTAAGTTTAACTTTTTCCAACTAAAGACTTGACCGAAGTCTTGCTGAGATGACAAACCAGGTCACTTTTCTCACTTGAGTGCTTCCTCTAAATGGGACAGAAATCTCTGGTGAAACATGGAATGGAAGTGGTTGTGAAATTCAATCAGTGCTGGAAATCTCGTTGACAATGGGAGCAGTTATTTAAGGTCACACCAGTTAATGGAACATAGGAATCCTTTTAGTGCCATTTGTGAATATGATAATGATGGCCTGGTAAGTCCTACAGTTTTTTCCACAAGATGTGATTGGATAACAATGGGCCCACACTTCCAGGGCCTATTTTCTATGTTTGAGAAGATAGATTGTGCTCAACGAATTAGCATATCACTTCAGACACTCTTGGATATTCAATTAACATTTTTATTTAATCTTTTTAGATGAAAGTAGCAATATATATAATAGCAATATATATATATATATATATATATATATATATATATATATATATACACATACTGTATATATACACATATATATACATGTCTACAATTTTATCTGCCTATTTTTACCACCATGCATTTACCTGTACCTCTCTGTTCCAACTGTTTTTCCATTGTGTTTAAGTGTTGATGCATTCTCAAGCTTCGTTCCTCTCGTTCCCTTTGTCCATCTATGTGGGGCCTTCCTGCCCACCGTGCTCCAGTGGCCATCATGCTGAAGGACGACTACTTTGTTCGAGGAGCAGGCCTACCTGGGAGGTTCAAGGCGGAAAAAGTTGAGTTTCACTGGGGTCCCAGCAATGCCTCTGATGGCTCGGAGCACAGCGTCAACGGCCGTCGCTACCCCGTGGAGGTGAGTGTACCTACCCCACGTGTGATGAGTATAGCTACCCCGTGTGTGATGAGTGTAGCTACCCTGTGGAGGTGAGTGTAGCTACCCCGTGTGTGATGAGTGTAGCTACCCTGTGGAGGTGAGTGTAGCTACCCAGTGTGTGATGAGTATATCTACCCTGTGGAGGTGAGTGTACCTACCCCACGTGTGATGAGTATAGCTACCCCGTGTGTGATGAGTGTAGCTACCCTGTGGAGGTGAGTGTACCTACCCCATGTGTAATGAGTGTAGCTACCCTGTGTGTGATGAGTGTAGCTACCCTGTGGAGGTGAGTGTAGCTACCCCCTGTGTGATGAGTGTAGCTACCCCATGTGTGATGAGTGTAGCTACCCCGTGTGTGATGAGTGTAGCTACCCTGTGGAGGTGAGGGTAGCTACCCCCTGTGTGATGAGTGTAGCTACCCCATGTGTGATGAGTATAGCTACCCCGTGGAGGTGAGTGTAGCTACCCCGTGTGTGATGAGTGTAGCTACCCTGTGGAGGTGAGTGTAGCTACCCTGTGTGTGTGATGAGTGTAGCTACCCTGTGGAGGTGAGGATAGCTACCCCGTGGAGGTGAGTGTGTGTGATGAGTAGCTGTGGATGTGAATCTAGCTACCCTCTGTGTGATGAGTGTAGCTACCTTGTGTGTGGTGGGGTTGGAGTGATTGGTGGAGCGGGATGTGTGATTGTAACAGAGAAAAAGAGAATATGAAGAACGTTGCATATCCCCTTATGAAACCTAGGTGTCATAGTTACTGTGTTGAAAATAAAAGTAATAAAAACTAAATGAAATAATAACTACAAAATATACAATATGATATGACTAAAAGTATGAAATCACATACCAATCAAAATAAAATAATAATTAGTGTTGTTTTATGATATGCTCATATTTATTCACATTTGTTATTATTATTATTGTTGTCGTTGTTAATAGTAGTAGAAATAGTTGTATTATTATT
>JAXIVH010000008.1:10552464-10557464 GCA_036785325.1 Urophycis tenuis
AAGGAGGAGGAAGACTTGAGAGAAGGAGGGAGGGATGAAGTGGAAGTGAAAAGCCACGTGAGATGGTCTCACTCCCTCTTGGCTCAAGAGCGGTGTTTGCGAGACCGTGTTAGTGGCTGGCTGGTGACCCACCGGTGGACAGGTAGACTCAAAATGTGCATGCATTTGTTTTGTCCGGTTTGATTTAAACTAGTGGGATCGGTAGCGCCTGCCTGGGGTACCGGATAGAGGTACTTATTAATAATGCTGTGTGGTGACTGCTCAATTAGATTAGGTGTTAACACAATGGCGAGATCTTTCTGTTTTGTGGAGCACCCGCTGATTTGATTTGAATGTAAACTAAGCATTTTGACGTTGTTTGGAATGCTTTGTTAAATCAGTGCAATTTTAAGAGAAATAACCTCAGGTAATAAAAGAAAAAAAAAATACAATCATTTCATCTTGTGCCGACATTTACATCAGAAGAAAACATAGAGTAATTGTTTGTGTTCGTCTTTCGGTACGAAGCTTTTAACGCTCCCCCCCCAATGTCCCCATAGTCCACCTCTATGCCTACACTTACTTAATTGTATATGACAAGATGGAGATGGATGGAAAAACTTGAAGAATTGCCTTCCAGGAACTGGTCTATCCATTTTCTTTCGCCTTTTCCGCCCTCTGGCTCATAATTGAATAAAGCATGAAGTCAGATAAATTGCTTGTCATTCATAGTTGGTTCAGAGAATGGTAGGAGGGGCCAAGAGCGAGGAGCCAAGAGAGCGCTTTTTACAGCAAGAAATTCACAATTCGACATTTTTTCATCTGTTTGGTCCTTGTCAATGCTCACTTTTACACACACGTTTATAAGTGCCAGTTTTCCAGAACATACAACTGATTAAACCTGAACCCTGATACTTCTAAGGCTACAGTTGTATAGTGTTATTAGTATTGTTAGTATTTTCTTATTAATGGAATTATAAGACAATAAGATAATTTATTTCCTTCTAATTTCCTTCCCGGTCCCTCTATGCTATCCAGTCATTATCAACTAGCGACCTGAATGATAGTGGCATGTCCTCAAACTCACATAATGACAATGGTGTCCAACATCGCTCTCCACAGACACACTCGAGATCTTCCAAGTTTGGGTGACAGATCTTCCAAGTTTGGGTGACAGTATAAGAAACTTCTTCAGCACCCTTCCCTCTATTTAATTGCCCACTGCCCTGTCCCCTCCCCCCTCCACACCACTTAGAGTATCCATAATAATGATATATTAAAATGTCAGCCGCAGAGGCTGCCTGATTAATCATCCCCACCTGTTAATGCGGAGAGTCTGTCTCGTGCAGTAGCGCGACCCAATATTAATGCTTCATTGTGTACTATGTAGTAGATCACATCTGTGTTGGACTGTGACTGATCGTGTGGGTGGGTGGGGGGGGTGTAAGTGTGGGTATGCGCGTGCATATGTGCATGTGCACATGGCATATATGCAATGTGGAGGTTGCAAATGCAATAGATATGTTGATGTTTGTGTAGCACGACAGTCAGCAAACACTTACCAGAATACCCGTCAAACCCACTTTATTTATATGGTCTCTTAATCACATTTGTTGCTGTCTCCAACGGTTTTTCTCTGGGGTGTACGGTGTACATATTAGGACAGGCCCCAGACCTCAGTATCAGCTCTCGTACTTCAGACAAAGCAGTGTCCGGCCATGCGGGGAACAGTAGCCTATATCAGGTCTCAGTTGCTGTACAAAGCGACATTGTGTCTCATTCAAACCGGCTTCAGACTCGGACAACGCAGACTCCAACAAAACAGATTGTCAGAAAAGCGGTATCAGACAGCAATGACTAAGACAACATGGCATCATAGAAAACGTCAGCGTCAAATGTTATTATATCAGAGTAAACCGTGTCCAATATCAACATGATGAGTGTACCAAGTCATATCAGGTGGGGGTGATCGCCCCCTGATGATTTTATCTCTTTCTTCTTTCTTTTAATTTTAATATTAAGACGTTTTTGGCTTTGAGGCAGCATATAATAGTTTGTAGAATGACTGCATTATCGTGTTTTTGTGTTTGTGTTTGCCCTGTTAGAACAATGGTGACCTACTGACCAAGGTTGTTATAGCATTTTTCATTCATCATTTGACTCAAATGTCAGTTTAGGGTTAATTTGTTTTTGCTGTGAGGCAGGTTTACTAATTTAGTTTCATTTTTATTTTTTGAAAATGCTTAGGTTCTTTTTTTTATTAGTTTCCATGGTCATTTCTTTTTTTGCCAATATGGGTTGGTTGTCAGGAGCTACAAAAAGCTAAAAAAAAAAAAAAAATTAAAACTCATACCATTTTCAAAGATTCACTTAGGACAACTTCCCTCAAAAAAAGACATGATACAATTAAAATGTGTTTCAGTCAGTGTGTTTGTGTCATTAACCTGAAGAATCAAAGTCAAAGTCAAAGTGGCTTTAATGTCAATTCCTTCACATGACGAGACATACAAAGGAATCGAGAGGACGTTTCTCACTCTCCCATGGTGAAACAGATAAAGTGCACAGGCACAACAGACAAGACAAGGCATTCCTAATACTAAAAGTACATTTCAAACAGATAAGATAAAAGAGATAAAAAAAGAGACAATAAAAATAAACATGCAATGCAGCCGCACATGTTGTAACAACAAGTCATATGTTCTGTACAGCCTCCTTAGGACAGTGCTTAAGTCAGCAACCGGTGATAATGCATTACTGCCAGGATAAAGGCTGATGGCCAACCTACAAGCAAACAATCAAACAATGCAGCAACCAAGAATCTCCTGCACGTTTGCAGGTGACTACACTGCACCAGTAGCAGCAACTAATATCACAGTCAAACCCTACAGTCAAACTTACAGTAAAACCCTAAAACGAGAGGATGCGGAGGCGAACAACACACTCCTCGCCAGCAGCAGCAGTGGGGATGCTTTGTTTGATCCTAACCAACACACTCACACACACACACAACACAAACTCCTCTCGGGGATCGAGGTGGTCTGCTGAGTCAAAGGGCCCTCTTTGATTGTCACGATCCTGTGTAAGCTAACGTGGCGGCGTAGCCGAGGCCCACACGCTGGTGCGGTCTCCGGCGCTGATTGCTGGAGCTTCCAGCTGGCGCTCCAGCAGGAAACATGACATGGTGTAACAAGTGGACCCCCGCCCGCCTTGGGAGCAGTGGGGGGGAAATTCCTTTCTTTGCCACTTCAACACATGAAATAGTATGTTGGGCTGTGAGATGCTGTGAGGTGGTCGGACTCACACGTGGAAAAGTGCCCTCCCCCTCCGCCATATTCATTTATTCTCCCCGGGAGAAAGGAGCAAGGGCTGGGGTACCCTTACACCCCCCTGGAGGCTTACAGCTAGAAGGCAGACAGGAGGATGCCTCCTTCATCTCGATGTGTGTTCATGTGTGTGTGTGACGCCCTCTATCTCTCTTTCTCTCTTCTCTTCTCTCTCTCTCTGTCTTTCTCACTCGCTTTCTCTCATGTCTATCTCATCTGTCTTTTCCTCTCGCTGACACTCTTCAAAGTTACCAGTGAACCCAAAATCGTGTTTTAAACTTGCCCATGTGTCTTCCCATTTTCTCACTTATACGAAAAATAATACCATAACAACAACCTTTGTTTTCGCCGGTTTTGGTCTAGGCCAAAACACAGGGCACGCTGTCATCAGTAATTGTTGTCAGCAGAGAATGAGTAGTCAAGAAGGATTGTAGTTGTAATTACTCGCTGAAAGGAAAAATGAAATTAAAACGATGGCTAGGGACATCGTCTGCGCTTTCACTGTTTATCTCACTTCCGGGCTTCACTGATTCGCTACTCAAGGGCTTGCCCTCCACCAATCAGATTGGTAAATACTTAACGACTGTAGTGGCTGATTATATATGTTGAATCGGCTGAAAACAATGGTGACGACATTAACGACGGCCGACCTCACCAAACACACCACAGAGACTCATGTCACCGACCTCTGGAGACTCACCAAACACACCACAGAGACTCATGTCACCGACCTCTGGAGACTCACCAAACACACCACAGTCAGTACGTTTACATGCAGCAAGAAATTCGAATTTCTAATCGTATAAGACATCGTTCGGACTTTTTAAGTGCATGTAAACACCTTAATCCGACCTACTTCGGACCTACTTCGGACCTATTTCGGACATCTAAAATCGGATAACTACACCTGGATAATTCGATCATAGTCGGACTTTTAACGGCATGTATACTCAGCAATCGGATCTGAATCGGATTTTGCATTCTGCGCACGCGCAGTGCCATTCTGCACATGCGCAGCGCCACATAGCGTCCAGAGTCAGCCCATGCTCCGGCTGTTAATCCGATTCTCTGAACGGCATGTATACTCGGACAAGTGATCCGGTCTTACGCATGTCATTATCTGATCCGATCAGAAATTCGAATTTCTTGCTGCATGTAAACGTACTGAGAGACTCATGTCACCGACCTCTCAAGACTCACCAAACACACCACAGAGACTCATGTCACCGACCGCTGGAGACTCACCAAACACACCACAGAGACTCATGTCGCCGACCGCTCGAGACTCACCAACGGCCGATCCCCGGCGCGGTGTGTGGGTGTCTTTACAGTACAACGCTATGGCGTGCGGCGCGTTTCACATTCACAACGTTGCTCCTGATATCACTCATACTCAGCGCCTGCCTAAAAAATAAGCATCACAACGTTGGCGTGAGCAATGACTGTGGAGATAACTACTCTCCCCGCCCTCCTTCCTCTGGAACTGGCAGCCAAAATGCATTTATAAAACTCAGGGAAATTGAGCTGATACAGGGGCGTTCGCTTTCACTTGTTGTTCGCTTGAACAGCTGTCGTTGTAGGAGGTTTCCTCTGGCATTGTTGTAGTCCAAGGTGGCACGGAAAGCCAGGTGACTGTGTGTTAGTAGTAGAGGGATTATTGTCATGCATGGGACTGAGTTTGAGCGTCAAACATGGTTT
>JAXIVH010000008.1:10562464-10584964 GCA_036785325.1 Urophycis tenuis
GGCATTAAAAATATTTAAAAAATTGTAGAGTGTTTCGAAATGTGCGCATGCTGACGATGCGACAAGGTAATATCCACCTAATTATACAACTCCCCAATAAAAAATGTAAAAATGGAATTATCATGATGGACAGGTTAAAGCAGTGTGTGGCCGTGAGTGTGTGTGTGTCTGTCTGTGTGTGTGCGTGTGTGAGAGTGTGTCTCTGCTTCAATGATACAGTGTCAGCCAGCAATTAAAAGAAAGAATATGTGTGTGTCCTGCCCCCCGCCCCCCCCCCCCCCCCCCCCAACCCCCTCTTTGTGGTCCTTCTCCATGTGCTGTGGTGTTTGGGGCTGTTTGGTTTCCCAGCCGTATCGTGCCGTTCATTCATCATCCGACATGTTTGCGTGTGTTTCGTGCGGTTCGCTCAGCGCTCCGGCGTGCAGTCCCACCGCTGATTGAAATAAACGGTGCAGGCTAATAGCTATCATTAGCCCTTTATTGACTTCTTCACAGTCCTCGGTGCCCCTGCCATTTGTCTGCCATTCAGCGCATGCATGCTTCCTCAGTGCATCGAGGGTAGAGGGATTCAAACTCACACACACGTCAATTGTGTTATACGTTCTTTGTGGCACGCCTCTTATCTCCAAGTCTGGGTAAAGGAGTGACAGAGTGAGCGCAGTGTCTGTATTAGCAATCTACAGACCCAATATGTTTTATCTGAATGACCATAATAAGACAGCAGACCAGTGATATACCAACATTGCTAAAGCACTGCAGATATTCTTCTAGTTTTGTACAGCGGAACTAGATGATGAGGTGGAGGAATATAGATCACATCTTGCAGTGCAGTTTGATTATTGTCCAGTTTCAGCAAGTTACCAGGAATTAAAAAAGACAAAGATCTCATGAACAATGCCTGATGATAGTTTTGCTCGTCACTCTAACAGAGTTCTGAGGGAACGTACCCCCCTCCACACACACACACACACACACACAGACACACTTCACCACTGCGTAGCTGCTGCCCTAGATATGCTACAGCATTGCTCTGATGAAGGAATTGTCTGCTAGCTTCATCAGTTTGCCCCCTGCTCCTTCCCTCTCTCTAGAATCAAAATGACCTCCTTATGTAGATGTGACCATGTTTATTTGGCTGTTGAAAAATATAGGATGCCATGAACGCCTATAGTGTTTTAATTTGTTAGCTTCAAAGTGAGGTCCCCCCCCCCCCTCCCACACACACACACACACACACACACACACACACCCAACCACACACACACACATATACAAGAGAGACTGTGAGACCGTTAACTACTCACTATAATAGATCACTCAAATTCAACATTTGGCCATGCTGGGTAAGGAGGGCCATGCAATAGACTGAAGATAATATACTGCATGCTGGGAGAACCGGAGGAGGTGGTGGTGGTGGTGAAATCCAGGAAGAAATAAAGTAGGGTGAGGTCTAGCTGCAGGCGTGGAGAACAAGCTCCCAATGGCAGTAAGCATATGTTCTTCCAATATACGGAGCAAAGACTGTGGAGCCACCTTTGCTACTAATGAGGTGGTCTTGCAGAGCGAGCCTTTCCATCCGGAAATTCTGGGGCCAACTAATCAGGAAGAGGTCTTGACTAACATGCAAGCACAGCCGATCACAGACCACCCACCAGGAACGGTGCTTCTAGATCTACAGTTCTGTGAATGACAACCCTGACAGCCAATAAGAAATGTGTCCTGAGTTTCTCAAAGATTCTGCACAGCTAACTTTCCCTACGTATCAGCACCGCACTGGTGAAGTACTGCTAATGAGCAGAAGACGCTAGCAAGATGCCACAACCGGGGCTCCTGTTGTGTTTGATTCTAAGATGTATAATTATGTGTTATTCGTGTAATTGCTTTGCCAACACATGCACTTTTATGTGTATCTCAAAATGTATTTTTTGTTATGTGTAAGATATTTGACAAATGTCTGATTTTTTTGTTTTGTTTAGCATTGCGGTCCCCAGATATTTACTCTTTCTTGTAGATATCCAGTGAGTGTCTGTAATCAGTAAATTGTAGCTGATGTGGAGTGTTGTTTGTAATAATTGATTGGTGTTAGCAAACATAGAGTCACATCAACTATTTGTGGACAGCCAAGGCTGGAAACATTTTTAATTTGTGGAACATTTCAGACCATGAAGAAGCAAGAAAGAAGAAAAAACATCCAGAAATCTATATAAATGTTAACAAGAATAAGGTAGACTTTTAAGGTTTCCATCTCTTTCTCTGTTGTCAGCCCAAATTTGTCCTGCTTCCTTCCAAGTTAGCTAGCTTGACCTAGCACCATGTGAGCTAACTAGGGCCTGTAAAACCCAGCACTATGTTAGCTCACTCGTGTTAGCTCACTAGCACTACCATGTTAGCTAGCTTGCTAGTAAGACACAACGCTACCAGGCTACCACTCAAGTAAAACCCCAGTGGTCATTCAAGGATCCTGATTATTCCCTTTTCCATACCCTCTGGCTTTCCTTCCCTCTGCCCTCCTTTCTCCTTTTCTCTGGGGCCTTCCTCCTTCCTCTTTGAAGTAGAAGAATCAGTCAAGAGGAGGATGAAGGCATGGTGGGGTTGGGAAAGGCGAGGTGGTGGTAGTGGTGGTGGAGGTGGATGGGGGTCAGTATGGAGATTTGATTCCCACGATCTGCCAGTGGGCACCTAAGCAGGGCAGAGCATCAAGGGGTCCTCAAAGGGGCCTCAGAACTGGGTCCTACGGAGGTTTGTCAGCAGTGTTACATTACGTTACATCACGGTCTTCTGCTAATTGGTGTACAGTGGTTTGAACTCACATGGTCTCCTTGGGAAACGGTTCCAATTAGAAAGCTATACCATGATGTGGGCTGGTGGAGAGGTTTGGAGGACTTTCGATTGAATACTGTAAGGATTTATTAGCACTAAGACACAAGTGTAGCGTGATAAATTATAGGAAATAGTAGTCAAAATATGTAGATTTTGCACATAGTCTCATTGATTATACAGGCGTGGGAGCAGGGTAAGGGATGGTGGGGGGTTGCTTAAGCATGCTTTGCTCGCTTGCCACGTTGCAGCGTTGAACCCCTTACGTGGCCATGATCCATTTGAATAAGGCTTGATTAAAGACACGTATACAAGTGTGGTTGTACTGCGGTGAGTACAATTTGCATTGTTTCTTTCGCTGTTTATCTCATTGCTTCAAGTGTACTAAATGCGCATATAGGCCTATGTGCTTGCAGGTACAATAGGCCCACATCAGAGAAGCAAAACTGGACTTTTTCAAGAATACGTGTTGATAATGTGACAGAAAATGGTGATCAGATCATTTCTTCTGAGCACTGTTATGACCGTTAGAGCAAGCAACCAACAAAGAAGGATGGATACATGTCATGTGATGGAAGTAACCCCCACGTGACCCCCCTCTTCTAAGACCTCCACTGACTCCCTGTATTGGCTCTGCCCCTACCTACCTCAAAACATTAGTGAAACACCAAGCCCTTGCTTGAGCACTCCGCTCAACTACCTCAGCTGGTCGACTGGTACCTCCATCGCTAAAAGGAGGAAAAGGTCGGATGGCGAAATCTCAACTCTTCACCGTTTTGGCACCGCAGTGGTGGAACGAGCTCCCTGCCAATGTCAGGACTGCAGAGTCACTCCCCATCTTCCGGAAGAGACTCAAGACCCACTTGTTCAGAGTTCACCTGAACCATGCATAACCCTAACCATATGCTCTTATTTGTTGGACGTCTTGGCTCTTTGTAACTTGGCACTTTAATGGCTCTTTGTAACATGGCACTTAGTCAGAGATGTTGTATATTAGCAATGGTTAACCTAGCAGTTGAAATGCTTGAAACTTGTTCTGGTGACTTTCTTACTGTATTAGCAGCAATGAAATGTTTCACCTTCTTATGACAAATGTACTCTTTGTAAGTTGCTTTGGATAAAAGCGTCTGCTAGATGCCCTAAATGTAAATGTAAGTAATACAAATGGGACAGTAAATTGTGTGTTTTGTCTTTATATTCACCGATGGACCCTTCCAACCTTTTTCATTTGTTCAAAGCAGCTCACATCTATCCTATCTCATGGATAGATATACTGTGGAGTAACGTAGATATAAAAGCTGTGATTCCAGCTCGCCAGACAATGTCATTGTTGAGCACACCTTCAATATATGAATATATAAATACTGATAATATACCATGAAGCAAAACAGGACAGGCAGCCATTTGAAAATCCCAACCTGTCCTTTGCCGACGCTATTTAGAAGCACTAACAAACAACTGTGCCACCAGGCAAAGGGAACACACATCATCCCCAAACACCTACGGACTCCGCCGTGTCACCTACGCTACGCACGGACTGCGCCGGACGATGCGAGCGCCCGGCGGGTCGCGGTCGGTTGCCCGAGAGCAACACGCCGTGTCTCATGTCTTCTTTGTTCTGTGTTCTTCCCCTCAGGTCGGCGGGAAGGACAACCCCGCGGTGGACCCCGTGATCCATGGCTTGAGGGGCGTGGTGCATCACGGTTAGTGTCTCCGCTGGTCGCCGCTCACCTCCGCCGTAATGTGTTTCCACGCCAACCGTCAAGGGCTGCAATCACCTGTCCGCCACTGTCTCACATGCACGCACACACACACACACAGATACAGACACTCATACACATAGTGATTACATTGATTACATTCAAGGGAATGTAATCAATTTCATGGTTCGGTTTTTTTTTCACCTCATAGGATGTTGTTATAAATGACGGCCATTTGTAATAGTAAAATATCAGAGCCGCCCGTATCGACTGTGCTATGCACGTTGCTCTCACCGTAATGTGCCCTGACTTCAAAAACAGTAGCATGAATCTCTGACGTACATCTAGGTTATTATGAAAACATTTTTGTCCTGCGGCGATGTTCTGACCATGAAACCCCACAGGCCTTCCGTCACCGCGGGGGGGGGGGGAAGGCTTCAGAGTGAATTTCCAAGTGTCACACAGACACACGGACACTCGCTTTGTGGGAACATTGGCACACACACACACACACTCACAAACACACACACACAATCACACACACACACACACACACACACACACACACACACACACACACACACACACAATCACACACACACACTCACACACACAATCACACACACACACACACACACACTCACACACACACACACACACACACACACACACAATCACACACACACACACACACACACACACACAATCACACACACAAACACACACACACACACACACACACACTTGCACACAATCACACACACACACACACACACACACAATCACACACACACACACACACACACACACACACACACACACACACACACACACAATCACACACACACACACACACACACACACACACTTGCACACGTACAGACACACACACACAATGCACAATGTAGCACCTCCCTTCGTCTGCCTCTGCAACACCGGCATAATTCATGCAGCACCAAAGACCCACTCAGGTTCACTAAGGGCTGCACCACCCGGCAAGAATCCCACGCCTACTGCCAGGAATAGGATCGGACCATTTGTTCTGACAGTTCCTGTTGTGAGCGCGCGCCGAGCAATAGCCGTTTAAACACGCTCCCCCCCCCCCCCCCCCCCCCCACCCTCCCCCGCGTGCGTCTTCCTCAGGGCGGGAGAGGCAGACACGCGGCCGCTGACACTAATCCGGGCTCCTTTACTTTGTGCCGCGTGGTGTTGAAAAAACGTATATGAATATGAACACGCCCAATAAGGTACAGTAGTGCTCAATCCAAAACAGCCCATATGTTGTCAGAGGGCTAGAGACAGGCGAAGGTGCTCTGTCTCTAACCCTCACCACAAAGACGGTGACATCAAAGTCAATATGAATCCACGTTTTTTTTTTTTTTTTACACCATTTTGTTTTGTTTTCTTCAACAAATGAGAGAAATCCGTATTAACGATGTGGAAGTTGTACGGTGGAAGCGCACGGTGGTGTCAGGGACCGTCTCGGCATGGCAGGCGGCCGGAGGGTCTGCCCGGGTCACGTTATGAAACGCCCTCGCCAGTGTTGTTGCCTATGGTTTAGATGGCCATGTTGTTGTTGTTGTTGTTGTTGTTGTTGTTGTTGTTGTTGTTGTTGTTGTTGCTGCTGCTCTGTCTGTCCTCCTCCTCCTCTGCCTTGTGAGCATATGGCTGTTGTTCTCCGTGTGGCCTGCTGCAGGATCAGGCGGGGCAGGTCACCCTTCCTGTCTTCATGTGACGCTGCCCTCAGGCTGACGGCAGGCTCGACGGAGAAAGGCAACTGTGTGTGTTCCTATGCAGGTTTCATGGGTGACTTAAGTGCATTGCAGTTATTCTTGATTTATAAAGGAACATTACATCATCACCATCTTCATTGTAATCACAAGCTCTGTCACCACAGCACAATGAGCGTGAACTCTCTTTATTTCCCTCCCCTCTCTCTCTCTCTCTCTCTCTCTCTCTCTCTCTCTCTCTCTCTCTCTCTCTCTCTCTCTCTCTCTCTCTCTCTATCTCTATCTCTCTCTCTCTCTGACTCTCGTGTGCGTATTTGCGTGTGTGTCTGTGTGTGTGTGTGTGTGTGTGTGTGTGTGTGTGTGTGTGTCTGTGTGTGAGTGCATGCATTTGTGTGGTGTTTGTGTATGACTGTGTGCGCCCGTGTATGTGCCTGGGTATGTGTGTGTGTGTGTGTGTGTGTGTGTGTGTGTGTGTGTGTGTGTGTGTGTGCGTGCGTGTGTCTGCGGTGGTGGGAGGGGAGGGGGCGCGGAGAAGAAAGCCTAGCGTGGCAGGAGAACAGAAGAACCGCTGTCAGAAAATGAAGAGCGGGGAGAAGAGGAAGAGGAAGGAGAGGAGAGGCAGAGGAAATGAAAAGATGACAAGAAAGCAAAGGGTGGAGGAAAGCAGGTGAGGAAGAGGAGGACAATAGTGGAAGAATGAAATCGGAGGACAGCGAAAAACAACAACAACCAAACAACAGATGATGAAAGAAGGAGTCCGTGTGCGTTTGTGTGTGTGTGTTTGTGTGTGTGTGTGTGTGGATGTTGAGGATATTTCCGGACCGGTGGTTGGTGTGTGTGTGTGTGTGTGTGGGCAGGCTTACCGGTGATCTGTCGGCGAGTACAAGGCAACTAGGCGCATGAGGGCAATTGGGCAGGTGGTGTGTGAATGAAGAGCGCTAGGTAGTGTCTTTACCAGAGGCGCTACGCAGGGGGTCCTGCATAGCCACTCCACCCACAACACTCCCGCCTACACCGGCTCTTCTCTCCTCAGGCTGACTTCAGAGATGTATTTTCAGCTTTGTCGCATCAAGGCGTGGAGGAGGAGGAGGAGGAGGAGGTGCAGGAAGGACAGGCAGTCAGTGGGCGTGGTGGGGGGGGGGTGAAGGGGGGGGAGTGGGGGGGGAAGGGGCAGAATGGTGTCGAGGGTCGCCGTGTTTTGGCTTGTGTTCCTGTACGCTGAAACAGAAAGTGCAGGTGGAAGGTAGAGTTGTAGTCAAGACCGCCTAAACCGAGACCAAGACACTGCCAAGACCAGAGGGTATCGAGACCAAGACCAGACCAAGACCAAGACCAAGTCAAGACAACGGCCAAGTCGCGACCAGAAAAAAAACAGGATGGTGTTTAAGTTACACCAATACGAGAGCAATGGCGCAGCCGTTAGGAAAATATATACAATGTAACATATTTGGCCCGTAGTGTACGAGTGCTGCGTCATATATAAGGTTTTGTGATGAGCATGAGCTCGCTGCTTGGTTTATGCACAAACCCCCTCGAGACCTCTATGTCCGAGACCAAGACAAGACCGAGACCAAATACAGTCGAGTCCGAGACAAGACCAAGACCATGTAAAAGTGGTCTCGAGTACTACAACTCTAGTGGAAGGGGGCAAGAGTTTGGACCGTCCAAAAAGCTCCCTCCAAAGGACAAAAAACCAAAAAGCTGGTGTGAACACGACAAAAGAGAGTACATTTGTGACCGGACCGGCCCGCCCGGCCGCCGTCAACCAGAGACGTCGACCCAGAAGTGGCTAGCGGCGTCTGAGAGGGCCAGGAGGGAGTCAGAGCGTTGCTAACGAACAGGACAGCTGTCTGATCTGCTAATCATCCACTGGCGCCCTTCGCTGGCCCACTGCAGCCTCCTGGTTCACCACATGGCCGGGACAGGTTGCTCACCGCGCACGCCCGGGATCCAGTGTGTGTGTGTGTGTGTGTGTGTGTGTGTGTGTGTGTGTGTGTGTGTGTGTGTGTGTGTGTGTGTGTGTGTGTGTGTGTGTGTGTGTGTGTGTGTGTGCATGTGTGAGCGTGATTATGTGCTAAATTGGATTTAGCAGCAAGGCTCTAGTTACTACCCAAGTTGGCCAAGTATAACTAATACAAATTCATATTTATCTAGGGCGCCTGGGGGTATATTTAACAAATAAACTTTGCAGCTGTTTATTTTTCTAATTTCTCACAAAGAAAATTGAGCATTGCATTATGATCAACACATTTGATACATTTTCGATATCCTCAGTTTTATACGGTACAAATATTTTCTTAAGCCTAACAACTTCCAGAGAGAGATATGGAGGGATATGGATATTCTTCCTTGTACAATTTCATTTCCAAATCTCATTATAATATGAAATATATTCTATTAGCACTTAAGCCACAGGAAGTGTGTTGCTGTGGGGCGGAAACTGAAATTAACAGTCGAAAAACTAAGTGAAATCATTCCTGGCCACGGGCGTCAACTATATAAAAATATTCAAGAAAGTGGTAATTGTGTGTATGCAGAAATAAGCTGATAATGCATTAAATGTGGTAAGAGGCCGACAATACATTAACTCTTGTCTGTTATTGTCTCTCAATATTGCCTGTAGCAGAAAATGCAGATTTTCTCAGCCTTGTGAGGTTTCATAAATTGTTTACTTTCAGGGAAGTCAGTGAGTTTGTCTTTTATACATTTTGTAATAATTCATTTTGCAATTAAACAAAGTTATATTTAGCTAATTTAAAATGTAATGCACATAGTGTAATTGAATCCTGGACCAGTGAAGGTCAATGCCTCTTGAATTGTTAAATTCACAAGTTGAAATTGTCTTTGTTTTTGAATTGCAAAATCAGTATTTGTAAGGTATTCAAATTGTGTTTCCAATTTATCAAGACTGGATAAATAAAATCAATACATAAATAATTAATTCCAAAAAACATTTACATATACATCATCATATTCAGATTATGCATAGTGCTTGAACAAATTATATATGTAAAATACATTTTAGAATAAGTGTTTGTCTGTGTGTGTGTGTGTGTGTGCGTGCGTGTGTGTGTGTGTGTGTGCGAGTGCGTAGTTTGTGTAACAAACTGTCCACACGTGCGTGCATCAAATATTCCAGCTGCACTCTCAGGAGTAAAAAGTAATTACCTCAAAAAAAGTAATGTACATTCCATAGCCTACAGCCCATTAATGGCTGCCCCCTCCTCCTCATTTACAGTTAGCCCCGCTCAAGCGGGTCTAACCCCCCCCCCCAGCAGCAACCAGCGCAAACGTTACAGAGCTGTTCATTCGACGTCATGTTTTGCCTTGAAGTTCCGCAAGGCTAGCCACTGTGAAAAATCTTGATTGGGCATTTCATCTTTTAAAAACTGGAACGCTCCATGCTATCATCTGATGGTGTTGACGAGCTGCAACGCAAGCTCTAATGGAGAAATCTTAAAATCTTCACATCACCGTCTTGCCTATCATGTTGTGCCCCGCAACCCAACCATTGTCACAACGATGTTCTCATCTCCATTCACCGATTGATCGGTTAATTTCCAGCACGCAGCCGTTTCACATTCACACACTGATTTGGTTCAGTCGACAATATGCCGTGAACGCGTTTCATCCCCTTCTCAGCCGGCGTGTTGGCACAATGTGACCGGCACTCTCGGTGTAGTTATGTTGATGAAAATGATTGCCAACGCTACCCAACTCCTCACCTTTCATTCTTGTTACATGTCTGGATTTTAGAAACAACCTCCCCGCGTCCTGGATGTAGGAGGCTGATCGCAGGGATGCACTTGCTGTGTGCCAAATATAGATGTTCAGGGGATGAAACTCACATGTGATATTTAAAGTCGATGCTTCGGTGTGTCAAACGCATACTCTCTCACGAGAAGCCTTCTGCTCATCAAGCCATGGGATGCATCACCGTCACATCACGTATTTTTAAACTGTATTTTTCTGTCAAGCTAGTTTTGTTTTGTTACACAATGAGACAACATGTATAATCAGAGAAATAACAGAATTTCTGGTACAAATAAATGTATTTTTGTTAAAATAAGAATAAGGCCAATTGTTTTCAACCACTACTGTGCTTTTTTTAACCAATGTGTGTTGGTTACACCCACAACCTGTAATCATACAAAGTTGATCAGTCTATGTATTAGTCCCATATTTAAAAGCTCAGATTTTGCTTCTGATTCCGCACCGAGAAACAGTTGAAGTTGAACAGTGAACAAGAGTGCACATTGTCTCGGGTTATCTCACTTATAATGTCATGGTAACAACTACATGTATCCAGTATTTTCGCAATATGCTGCAATCATTGCATGTTTTCCTGCTGGCTTTGTTTTTTGGTGTGAGTGCAAACCCTTAGCAATTGCTTAGTATGGTAAGTACATGGCCTTGGCAACTTGCTGTTGCTATGTTGTTTATTCTGTGTGAGGTAACAGTTTAGGGTTTAATTGGAGGTCTCTAATGCATTGGCGGTGTCTGCCCGTCACCGGGCACAGAATGAGCAGCGGCAAATAGCTAAAATGGCGTCCATTACTGGAACCCGATGGCGGTAAAGTAATACAGCCTGGGTGGCTTCCGCGGTCACCTTGGATTAATTGGCACAGTGTTTTATTGATTTTGAATGTCAGTAATTGTGATAGCTTTTATCCCCCCCCCCCCAGAAAAGGAGACCTTCCTGGAGCCCTTTGTGCTGAAGGACCTGCTGCCGTCGGCCCTGGGCAGCTACTACCGTTACACCGGCTCCCTCACCACGCCCCCCTGCAGCAAGGTGGTGGAGTGGATCCTCTTCAGCAGGCCCGTCTATGTCTCCTACAAGCAGGTGAGCTGGACCTGCGTCACGCTCGCCACGGCTGCAGATTCACATTCTGAGATTCACATTTCTCTATTGATCCCTGGGGAAATAGGTTGCTCTAGATAATAGAAAAAAGAAAAGAATATTAATAAAAAAATAAATTAAAAAAAAGGTGTACAACTACCCTAGCTTCAGCAATAAGTCTAACTAGCCTTGTGGAAGACTTTGGTCACGTGCAATGAGTGCACATGCATGTGCAGATAGGAAGTTAGACAGACAGGTAAGCCATCTAAATAACTCATTTGGCCCAATTCACATGATTTAACAGGCTTATTACATTGAATGATTGCTGTCGGGATGCAAACAAAATATGACAAAAAAAATGCTTCCAAACAAAATGTCCTACCCTAGCTTTAACATGACCTTTGTCTTGCAATACTGCACATTGCATTCATGTGTTTCTGCACCCCAGCAAATGATATGTATTCATTCATATTTAACCAACAGAAAACATTTGTTGACCAGTTGAGTTGTTCTTGGTCTATTAAAACATTGCCATATTATTTGTAATTGCATTGCATATCGAGGACAATGATGGCAAGGAATAATCGGCACAAGTTGTACACAAAGGCATTGCGTGCATCAAGGCCGCAGAAGCTGTTTACGCTAAATGCTCATTGTTGAAGGGGAAGACACAGGACACATTGTCTAAACAAGGTTACGGTTGGACTTTGGATTGGAAGGAACAATTGACAAATGCTTTATTGCTAAAGTGAGCATGTAATCCAGCATACATCTGCAGTACCTCCCAAGGAACAGCGTGGGCTTTAAGACATTTAGATGCTAATTGCATTTCATTGTGGAACCAAACATGTTGGAGTAAACCTGATTTTCTATTGTTCTTTGTAACTTTCATCAGAACTGAGATTCGTACAGTAGTGTTAGGGTTTCCTAGGTCATTTAGCATACAAGTAAATTCATGATAATTATTCCATCCATTATAAACGTGTGCCTCTTTGAACAATGTGCAGCAACTATGAATGCCCTGAACTAATTGTGACCTGAGGAGCTCTTTGACAGGCCCGCTTTCAGTACACTCTTTCTGACTGGTGCATCCGTGCTTGTCATCGTAATGAGGAGGAGGTGATGTCATAAGCACAACATATCAAAAATAGATCACTGGCCTATTTGTCTCCCACGAGACACAGTTGCTTTTTACTGCAATGAACATAATGACTTTTAATATACCAAACATCTACACTTCAACTCCAATTTTGGAATCATGAGACGATTATAATTGACAATAAACAAAGAAAATCTGAATGTAATTCAATGAATGAATCACTGAACATTATTCTTTTAGAGACATGGAAAATGATATGATAGTGAGAGAAATGCCTCAGACCAACATGCAGGCATGCCCTATGGCTCCTTGATATTTGTCTTGTGATGTCGAAATGACACATTCACACCAGAGACCCCGGTCATGACGCGGGTAAGCAATGTTCAAGGAACTAACAGTGTGGAGTGCTGGCCCTCTGAGAAATGTCCTCCACCTCACCCCGCTGTAGCCTGTAGCCCTCCGCAGTCCAGAGCACACACTTGGCAGAGCCCGGCCCCCAGACTGACAGAGCTAGCTTAGAAGCACCACTGGTGGGAGGGGGGGTGGGGGAGGCCCATGTGGAAGAACATTTCTGCTCTCTGTGTTGGAGTTTGAGGAGTGAAGGGAGGAGGGTGGTGTGTTGGTGGTGTTTAAACAAGGAATTGGGAGAAAGAAAAAAAAACATAAATGAATTGAAAGCTAAAAGACAAAAAAGGAGATTGAGCCTCAGGCAAACGGCATTAAATGGAGGGAAGAAGGAATCTGAGGGAAATTGGGAAAGATGAAAGCGTGCGATGGGAAAGAGAAGAGGAGAAGAAGACAAAGGAAGAAAGAGAGGGCGAAAGAGCCATTAATAGGCATAAAAGGCGCTCGATAATCTGTCCATGTTCTTTCATTGAATTATATATCAAAGAAGTGGAGGAAGAAAGAAACTAAACAAATTGTGACTTCATGAGCACATGAGGCAAACACATGCCAAGCGCCTGAGCGCAGGTATTCTGGTTAAATATAGTTGTTGCGTTTATATTCGTCAGCTGATTTCCATTTGTCGTTGTTTTATGAAATAGTTCATGATCTATATGTGGAGTACGACGTTTTAATATTTTGTAAAATATATAATATGATTTAATAGGAGTATAAATAAGACTTTAAATCAGTTGAGAAGTGCTAAATCAGGTGAAATACTGGATAATTGTTATCCAGAAAAGCCACAGTTCCCACGTTTACTTGTTGTTTCTTTGTCAGTTTTGCTGGCAATGTTGACATATGATCCGAAGGCCAGAGTGGCGTCTATGTATATATTTCTATGATGTCACTGGCGCCAAAGAGGAAGAATTTGATATTGCCGATGCATTCAAATATATACATTGAATGTATTCAGACCGACAGTGTCCAAGTCCAACATAGTCGGCATTATTGAAGAGTATGCCGTTTCGTCCGCCATCTTTGATGTGGAAGCAATACACTGCATGTCCTGCAGTATACAGTTTGCATCATGTCATACATGAATGATTTAAATTCTGACAAGTAAGGTTTTTTTATCCGTACTAGTAAGAATACATTCTTACTTGGTTAAATTGTTATTTTTACTAGTAAGAATGAAATTATGCCGAACAAAGCTAAGACCAACAAAGCTAAGACGGCTTGCTCAGACGGAGAGAGAGAGAGAGAGAGAGAGAGAGAGAGAGAGAGAGAGAGGGAAACATGACTGAGATAGAGAGGACTTGACTTTGAGAGAAAGTGAGATGGAAAATGCATGTAATTTCTTAATATTCCAGATTGTTGACAGGGTGACATTGGAATGTTTCTGAAGATCATTACTGATTCAACAAAGCAAGGACAAAATGCATTGAGGCCTGTCAAATCTCTCAAAGAGCAGCATGCGTGATTGACACAAAACACAGAACGAGAATGCCTTCAAAAGTCGTTTTTTCCCTTCTCAGTAGCATAAAGGGAAGCTTCTCCTCACACTTTTCAGTTGACGAAAAAATAGTTTGAGCTGGGAATTTATATTGTCTCATATATCAACAGTTTTATTATCCCATTTTATAAAGATTGTTGTCAATAAATCATAGCACAAGTAGTCAGGACAAGAAAGCACCCAATGCTTCGAATAAAACAGGGATTCTGGAGCTGATTCTGGAGATCTTGATGGCTCAGAATTATGTTTTTCTCATTACAGATTTATGAATGCTCATTATTTTTTTGGAGGAGATGAAGTCTTTTTGGATCAACGTTTTATCTGTCCACTTTATCCACACTTACATACCGCTATCGTCTACAGAGCTCTTGCGCAGTGTTTTTCCAAAGCCCTGGTGTCCTTTGCTTTCCTCTGTCTGCCGGTTGAGTTGTGGAAACATCACCTGACTCTTCTAAAAACAGAGACAAGACGCCCAGGGGAAACAAGGGGAGTGGCCTTTTGAGTTTCATCAGAAGAAGATCCCTGTGTGTGTGTTTGTGTGTCTGATGATAGCGTAGTTAAAGAGATGGTGGTGTGACTCTATACCCACAACACCACCATCTACTTAACTAGTATAAATAAAAAATGTAAGAAGGAACTGTGTAAACAACTATAATTGTTTACAGATTTTACACAGTTTCTTTTCATATTTATTCTTCCTCTGGTACTTTTTCAATTTTTTTCTGGCGGGGTGTATTATTCAATGTTTTTATGAGTTCTGATTTGTTCTATTTGGTGAGATTATTGTCCCTGTTAGATATGTTTTCTGTATGCTATTTCATAACTTGTTGATACTGCAGGTTAATTCCCCCCTGGTGGATGGGCGTTGGGAATGTGTGTGTGGGGGGGGGGGGGGGGGGGGGGGGGGGGGGCGGGTGTCCACTACCAGTAATAGTACTGTTTAGATTCAGTGAACATATAGAACCACACAGGGAACATCTAGGCTTGGCCTCACCATTGGCGTCAAGTGTATGTGTTAGTTTGCCTTATGGAGACCATGCTGTTGACAACAACAACAGACACGTGTTTTGAGCTTTTCTCGTCTCTACAGGCTGTACACTTACCAGCACACGCTTAGTCCATAAACATGATTTTATATACACTCAATTATTGTCGCAAATTTTTAATAATGCGTTTTTTTTTTTGTGTGTCATGTTTTCATTACTGTGTTCGACGATGTTTGGGAATACAAATGTGGGATTTGTCACGGCAGCAGCGTGGTATGAGGTTGAAATTGGGCGTAAGGCAGACTTCATGCTTGGTATTGCTGTGCTTTCTGTTGATGGATTGGATACCCACCTGCCATTCAGTATTCTATTCCAAATCATGCTTATCTTCCCCCTATACATAGCCCGTCAATGGCACGCCTATAGACGGTTCTGGATGTGTGCAGCTTTTTCCCACGTATTGGATGCTGGTGTTCAACGACTTGTGTGAGGGCTGCATTGAATGTATGAGCCCTTGGAAATGCATGTACTTTGCATTTCCGAATCCTTGTTTTTAAAATCAAATGCCAACAAGGGGTTGTGCGTTAAAAACAGGAAGGTGCGGTTGAATGCATTGCACGCTGGATCTATATCATACAACCATGTCTTTTCTGAAGTGAATTAAAAAACTGCCGGGGTTGAGGAGCAGCTTGTATAAATAAAAGTGTTCCAGACAGACGATAAACACAGACAATGGTAGCTACAAGACAATTCATAATGTGAAAGGTCTCTCGTTTGATTCCAGCACCACAAAGAAAAAGTATCGTTTTTTTTATGCTAAAGACGACTTGCGTTGTCCACCTGCACACACGGGTGAGATGACCCCCCCCCCCCCCCTCGGCAAAGGTGTGTGCTTTGAAAACACAACGAGACACGGCGGAGGAGGCTGACGCCAGCCTCTGTCCCCCCAGGGCCCCCCCCCCCCGCGCCCCCCGCCATGACTTAACGCCAGCTCCATCAGATCACACTGAGAGCTCCATGGGCCCCTACGTGAAGTTAGCATGCAATGTAGGTCATTTATTATGCAGCTTTAGAGATGGTCCATTGATTGTATTTTATGTAGGCATTGCCCCGCGGCGAGGGCTCCAACAAAGGCGGGTTATTGACGTTGGAGGTGATGAAACAACCCGTGGAAGTATGAAGTGCGGGGTTTCAACAGAACAGAGAGGGGGGAAAGCTTACCGAGGAGGGCTTGGCGTGGCCTTACTGTCTGCTGGCTGTTGATGCCCGACAAAAAAGTCCTGCTCGATATGTGCTGAAGGCCCCTTCTGAAGTCCATTGTTGCTTTGTGTATTGTTGTCTCCCCGGTGTTATTCTCTGAAGAGACGTCGTGAAAAAAAAAAAAAAGGATAAAGAAGCAGGGTTTAGAGAATTAGCCTCAGCTGTGATTCGTATTGTCTCTCTGCCGCTCTCGCGCTCGCGCTCTCTCTCTCTCTCTCTCTCTCTCTCTCTCTCTCTCTCTCTCTCTCTCTCTCTCTCTCCCTCTCTCTGTCTGTCTCCCCCTCCCCTGGCTTTTGTTTTGGATGAGTGGTTGAAGTAGGCAGAGGTAGTGACAGGAGTTGCCCGTGGCCTGCTTTGAGACGGGATCGATGCACCAGCTCTCACCTTAAATTCCTTTTCAAACACCTCCTCCCCAACAGACACGGGGCTTCCCGCTTGCATATTTATCTGCTGTCCGTGTGGCATTTTTTTATTTTGGCTGGTGCGCGTGGTCACAGGCATGTTTGTGTGCGTGCCAGTGTGCTGGTTGCAATTGATACTGTGCATGTCTGCATCTGACACGTCCAAAGTCAAGAGATGGCTTAGGCTCCAGTGGAACTGATTTCCACACACAAAAAGCGAGGTATTATCTTCAGGCTTGGAATCATGGTGGTCACAAAGGAGGGCTCTATGTGTGTGTGTGTGTGGGTGTGTGTGTACGTGTGTGTGTGTGTGTTAGTGCATGTTTGTGTGAGTTAGCGCGTGGCTTACATTGCACGTGCGTGTTGTCGGGGACTTGGTTTAGGTCACTGACAGGGATTAGCAGATTGGGGGTATGATTAGGAAAGATGGGGTGGGTGGGGGCCCATTTCTGTGCTGCAACACGCACGATAGCGTGAGGTCAGCGGTGAGTCTGCCAGCTCTGGCAGCGTCTGCCATGTTTGATCCAGCCGGCCAGCCATGTTTGAACAGTCCTGCTCGCACAGAAGGCTACTAAATGGCAGCCGGGTGGAGATTATCTGCAATGCACACTGTGTGTGTGTGTGTGTGTGCGTGTGCTGGAGCACATGCGTGCATGGGTACGTGCATGTGTGTATGTGTGTGTGTGTGAGGGGGGGGAGGGGGGGGAAGGGGGTTGGGGGGCATAGGCTTTAGAAAAGCATCTGACACAATTCATTACTCCCACAATCGCCTAACAATCTCTGTTATAATTGCAAACTGTACACTGATCTGTTATGGCTGCATACAACATGCGCTTTCACACAGGCTCGCCCACAACAACAACACATATATACGCACACATGCGCGCGCACACACACGCAAATCTGCAAAACTCATTTCACCTGTACAGAATACCATGGAATAGGATAACCAAGCAAACACAAATATCAACTAAGGCTTGAGATTAAAGAGTTATACAATGAATAAAATCAATCTTTTCCCTCTTGTTTCATTCGGTGTTCGTTCAATTCCGGTCTCTTCATCTTAAACCCCTATGGGATTCTGTTCTAGAAATATATGATTGGACTTTTTCTCCCCCAGGTTATTCTCTGCTTATCATATTGATGCCTTGATTTGACTTTCATTTTCTCTGAAGCCATCCTTTAGGCTGGGTAAACGTCAGAAGAAAAAAAAAATCACAATAATTAATCCTTCGTCCTGGAAATTGAGTACTATTTTGCTGTGCTTTTTTTGTCCCTTTTTTTATCGGCTGCCCTTTTGCTTGTTGTCCTTTTCAGTCCATGTGGTGGACAAGCTGTGGATTTATCCTCCATTCCTCTGCCTTGTTACCTCTATCCCCACTCCGGTCTGCTGCAGGAGGACTGTTTCAGAACGCCACTGAGGCGCCAGCCTCTCTGACCGCTGCGTGCCTGGCTGTCACAGCCGTCAGCACTGCGTTCACAGCACGCTTTTATTGTCCGTCAAAAGCGGCCAAGTCTATTGGCGTGGCTGCTATAATTTACATCAACATCAGTGGTATTTTATATTCATATGTTTTGTCCTTTACTCTCAATTCTTGATGTTAGCTAGTGAATCTGTAAAACTGGATGTTGTTAGCTGAAGCTGGCCCAAAACCGTTTGAGAGCGCCCGTGCCCAGCATGCCATACAGACGACAGGCTATGGTGTATTGTAGTGGACTGTTGCACAAAGGCAGTCAGTCTTTCGTGACCTGTGACCTCAGGTTTAAACCGTCACATCATTGAACCTGTGATGGATTGCGTGTGAATATGAGGCGAAAGTTGCCTCATATTTGTAGCGTGACAAGAACCAGTGTCCTCTTGTTTTAACAGCTGTTTAAATGTAGTATTATGTATTCTTTGCTCCCTTCAAATAGGACTCAATAGGACTCGGAGAAAGAAATCTAAATTCACAAATTTAATTTCCTGTTTGTCCCGACACGGCCGCGTGTTTTGGGGCTTTTATTGTTACCGCTGTGTTCTTCCAACTTCAATCTGCGTCCCACCGTGCCTCTGTGCAAAATATGAAGAGAAGCATCTCTACATTGGAGGCGAAGGTCTGGTGGGCGGTACAAGAGACTGAGGAATGGAAGGACTCCCTTCTGTCCTCCGACTCTTTGATCCTGCTCCCAGCCTGCGTTGGCATCCTTTAACAGAATCCCCCTTTTTGGGGCTAGGTCTGGTTTTGGTTTATGGATGGCACACAGTCATGCTAGAATTTGCTGCCGAAAGATATATTTCCCATGGGTCGCACCCACACGTAACTCACTTTCTTATGTGTGTGTGTGTGTGTGTGTGTGTGTGTCTCTCTCTCTCTCTCTCTCTCTCTCTCTCTCTCTCTCTCTCTCTCTCTCTCTCTCTCTCTCTCTCTCTCTCTCTCTGTCTCTCTCTCTCGCTCTCTGCATTTGGGCATGTGTCTTACATGGTCGTTTTCCCATCCACAAGCTATTGCCACTTACTACCCTGCCAAGTCAGACAGAAGGAAAACATTGCCATTAAATGTAGATTGCAATATATTCTTCCTTAATTACACAACATTGCTTTTTTTCCCAACTGGAATTATTTGAGTGTTTTAAGAGCAGGTGAGCCCAATGAGAGTCTCTGTGAATGTGACTGTTCAGAAACACAGATGTGCTTACTCTGAGGGAATTATGAATGGGCTAGCTTGGCACTTATAACCCTAACATGATTTTAAACACAAAAATGACCACATTACAAAAATCACATCATTCAATTGGTCTGGTTTGTTCAACCTGTTTGTAGTTGTCGTCTCCAACATTATGTATCCACTTATCAAGACATTGAGCTCTATAGCCCTTTTCATACATGTGGTCTTTCCCTGCAATGATCCATAACATTCCCTGCATGGGGCTACAGTATGTGTGTGAATGGGAACAGGAATCGATATCACAGGAAATCATCCCTGGCAATTTGCCTGTTGAAGATGTAATGACATTTCCGGAACACTTCCATTACGGCTCTGAATGAAAGCAGTAACATTGCCGGGAAAGGTTCACAAAGGGTTACGTCATACGTTTTAATCTGCAGTTGTTTATCTTAACGGGCCAATGCTTTTTGGGTGATTCGTTAATAATATCAATGCAGCTTATTGTGTTTGTGGACAAGCTCCTTTTTCAAGTGTGGCTGGAAACTGGACAGATTCTGAAATCAGGGGAGCAGGGATTTATGGTGCCTGGCATCAATAAGTCTTGCATTATCTGCTGGACTGTCCCTTGGCCCATATATTCTGGATTTGCTATGCCATGTATGAAAGGGCGCAGTGCGGAAATGTTCCAGAACGTTGCTGCACGTGTGAACATTGAAAACCATGATTATATTATATATTTTAGGGGGGGCATGAAAAATAAACAAAACATTTATCATTATGTTTGTAACAGAATCGGATAATGTTTGTGTGCTGTCATTTAAAGTGTTGACACAACAACTGCGTTACAGTGAGGTGCACTTTAACGTTGTCATTCCTCACAATGTCCCATCTTTCTCTCATTGTCACCACCGACCCACAGCTGGAGGCCTTCTACTCCATATTCACCACGGAGCAGCAGGACCACGTCAAGTCGGTGGAGTACCTCCGGAGCAACTTCAGACCCATCCAGAACCTGGACAACCGCCACGTCTTCAAGTCGGCCGTCAAAGACGCCTGGCTGCCAGACCTGATGGACGGAGGCGGCGGGAACAGCAATCCCTACGGGACCGAGGCCTCCAAAGGTCAGGGTTCATTTTGTTTTTTTTTATGTGCTGAAAGTGTAACTGTGTAAGAGTAACCATTTTAAGTGTCACTTTACTTTGAAAGGTATCGTAACCCCCTCCAAAATCAAATTTGGGGTCTATGTTAGATCTCAAAAAGGGACGGTGAACACTTTAACGCTTCGTTTTTTATGTATAATGTTAAATTCTAAAGGGGTCTAAAACTAGGGGTCGGTTACTTCTAGGCAGAATTGCTTTTCCAGTGGGCTAGTTTTTTTAGTTCTTGTTAACCTTTGAGCGAGTGTGTGACAATGACGCCCGGTCCCATGGAACCTGTTTCAGTTTTTTGTTTAAACCTTTGCAACTGGTAACATTTTGTGAAACTTGGAGGAAGAAGTTCTGCTTAAACAGGGGTTTACGTAACCTTTAACAGAAAACCCATATTTCTGTTGAAAAATGTATGGAGTTAGATATATAATAAAGAAATCCCAAATGAATTACACATTTTGGATAATAACAAGAGATCTGAGTTCATCAGTCAGTTAGTCAGTTAGTGGACAGAAGCGTAATGAACCCCTGAAGATGAGAAGACCTTATATTTCTTTTGTAGGTTTCACTTAAAATGAAAACCTTTAAATAAACACACTGAACCCACAAGGATGAGCAGACTCTATATTAGCTTTGTTTCTTTTCATTTGATTCTCAAAATCGTCCCAGTGCAAGGCAGTATATATAAGTGGTATAATGTGCGGTATATGTTGACTCTGTGGCTATTCTTTTGAAATGAAACACCCTGACTCAATACCTGCCCAATGTCAACATTTGAAAAAGGCCTTAAGGCATATTTCTCGTTGACCCTTTTTCTATGTAGGTACTCCGTTTCTGTTCAGTCTCTCTCTTCCACTCACCCCCCTCAAAATCATTAGAATTTGGAGGGGGGGGGGTGTAGCTACAATGTCTGATTGGACGTTCCCTGTTAACCCAAAATTGACACTTTTTCAAGAATAAGAAGTTTTATTGTTTGGGTTTTTCTTTAACCCATTCTCGAACTCACTCAACCTCTCACGCTTCACCGATCCCCACAGCTGGCTAGCTATCTATAGACATTGTGGTCGGCCCTCTTGTAGTTTCACTGGTGAATCTCCTTCAAACTGGGGTACAGTATCCCCAAACTACCTTGCTAATAGAAAAATATGTGTGTGTATCTGTGTGTGTGTGTGTGTGTGTGTGTGTGTGTGTGTGTGTGTGTGTGGTCATGTTGCCAGTGATCAAGGGAGCACAACTCCCTTAGCATAAGGCGTTTGGAAGCACACCAGACATCATCTTGCTTCCACCTCATTACCACTCACACAACACTACTATGTGTGCGTGTGTGTGTGTGTGTGTGTGTGTGTGTGTGTGTGTGTGTGTGTGTGTGCGTGCATGTGTATGTTTGTGTGTGTGTGTGTGTGTGTGTGGGGCCATGCATATGTGTATGTTGTTTACTTCTATACTTGCATTGATGTTTGCATGGTGTTGTTGTGTGCATGGTTGGTCAGTCGATGTGTACAGCTTGTTTTGTGGATATATTTGTGACTGTGTGTGTGTCTGTGTTTGAGTGTGAGTGTGTGTGCATATGTGTGTCTCATCTACCATATGGAAGTGGGTTGAGCAGGGTGGGGAAATGCCCTGCAAGGACAGTTGACACAGCACAGATGCTATCTGACACACACATACACACACACACAAGCACACACACACACACACACACATTAACAAACACACACGCAAGCACATGCACACAGAAACACACGCACGCCCCATGCACAGAGGAAACACTCTGCGTGTGAGGCAGTATGTCCTTGGGAAGCTGTTCTTTTGCAACACCTTTGAGATAGAGAACATATATATATATCCTTCTCACATATATAAAAACAATATAGATATACTATTATACATTTATAATATGCATGCATTTCATGTTCCCTCTGTCCATGTGCCTGGTCTTTTTTGCCTCTCCAAATCCATCCATCCAGCAATAAC
>JAXIVH010000008.1:10598053-10600553 GCA_036785325.1 Urophycis tenuis
CCTCTTCCTGCTGCTGGCTGTGCTCATCTACTGGAGGTAAACACCGCGACACCTCCACGCTGACCCTGGGTGGCCCTCAGCAGCCCTCTCTTTAACATTGGATATTGTCGTATTATTCACCCATTCTTCCTTTTCTCTATTTGTGTGTGTGTCATTTATGCACATTTCACAATCCGATCAATAGTAAAGTGGTTCAGCAGATCTCGGGATTCTCGGAAAGGACTGACATATTCAGTCAGGGGTTTCCAAGAAATGTTCTCGTGCTGCCCGACCGCAAAAGCACAACGCCTGGACAGGGTGCGGAGAGAAACATAGACGTCACATGACTGCTTGGGCCTGTTGTTGTGATACACCATTGTCACCGCCATTTTGTAGTGCAAACCTGCCCTGCTGTGGGTTTTTGTGGATAGAAAGCCCTCATTTTTAGATTTCTCAACCGATTTTAGTTGTTTTTGAATTAATAGTAAATCATAATATATATATATATATATATATATATATATATATATATATATATATATATATATATATATATATATATATATATATATATATATACTGTATATTTGATTTTACTCTGTGTAGATCATAAACCCCTAAAATGTAAATGTTATATTGCTTTTTTACCCATAAATCCGCAGTTCTCCTGTTAATTTTTTTCAGTTGCGTATTTGTTTGCAGGCTATTCTTGGCCTCTCCAATATGGCGGCAGTGTTGATGTACAATCAAAAGGCCAAAGCAGCATCTTGATATATATGTTTATGGCTTTATATGTCAAAGATGCAAGGTATGTAAAATAAATGCATTGTTATTTATTTATGTAGTGCAAACAATTACCGTAGATTTCATATCACATATCACGTAGATAACATTTTCTAAACAATATATATTTTTTCTCTTTTAATTTCTATTAAACATCCGTATGTATTTTGGCCAACTTCCAGATTATTAGTGTGATGTTAACGCTAACAAGCGTATAATTTTCACAACAATTTTCCACCAGCAAATGCTGGCAACAGTGCCTCGTCACCAGCAAATTACACAGTTTTGTCCCACATAATGCCGATGCCAATGTTGCCAAATGCCAAGGCCATTTTGAAGAGATTTATTTTTATCCTCCTTAATGACATTTTTGACACCTACTTTTTAATCTATTTCTATATGTAAATGAGTTGAGATTATGAACCACCATGGCTGAGATATGGGGACCCAGAGATTTGTGATGGCACAGTCGGACGAGATGTGCTGCTCCGTGGAGCAGGTTAAACAGGAAGGATAACATCGCCCTGCTTACACGTTTTAACTCTTGATTAAGCAAGTCTAATTAATTCTTCAGTTCGGTTAATACATAACAACTCCGTTCCACCCCACCCCCCACCCCCCCTACCCCCGCTCGCGCGTTGCCCCGTGTTGCTTTGGGAATCTGTTAATTAATTTGACAAAATATCTGAACGCTCTGTGTCGAAATCCAGGGGGCTGTGTTCCCTCAGACCGAAGCTAGCTAGCAGGCTAGCTGCCTCCCCTGGTTGTTGTTGTATTTCTGGTTCAGTTGGATGCCGGCGATGTAGCCAGAACTCTTGCAGCTTTGAGTCGCAATCCAAAAGGGCCGTTTGGGTGCTGAATTTGTCCTCTGGGTAAAAAGGAGTGCGTAGACAATGTGTTCTGTGTTGTAATTAACCTTGTATAATGAAATGAAACCTTTTTTCTCCCCGCTGTTTTCTTTTGAGAATAGAACACTATTACAGTTGAAAGCCTCAGGTGAGAGATACTATATATTAGAGAGAGAGGGGTTTTATTTGAATAATGTTTTTTTTATAACTACAGCTCAACGAGAGACATTTGCGAGGTGTGTTGCTCTCTAACAGGCCATTTGACCATGGAAGAAAAACACATAATAACGGGAAGTTTGGACACTTTTCTTGTGTATTCATTTGTATTCCGGTGGTGAAGTTAAGGAGGTTTTCAGCAGTTGATGCACACACACACACACACACACACAGACAAACAGTATACAGTTATATAGCCTTTGCCTAGGCTCTGTTTGTATTCACAATGGGTCTGGAATGTAACGGTACATGAATTATTGAAACACAATCTGCACTGCATGATCATGATTGCTCTTGTTATTTGAGGTAAACATTAACTTAAGAACCTAGGCCCGACCACCATCAGCATTTACAAATGGCTTCTGGTAGAAACTTTATATTGCTGTTCATGCTTCAGTTCTCTCCACTTGCTGCCATCAGATTTGGAGGTAGCTGCTGACAGGATTGATGTTCTCTGCTAACCCAAAACAGCCAATAATGTGCAACAGCACGAGTTGCCCGCATTTAACCTATAGAGGGCAATTTGAGGCCATAGCTCCATCTTGCCCTACGTTATTTTAACAGCATTTGGTCATCATAGAAATCTCAGTCAGTGGGTCTTTTGAAATGCTGTCAACCTACGTCAACACACTGGCATTGTATTATTATCATGACAACTTGTTGTTACGGTATTC
>JAXIVH010000008.1:10608053-10610553 GCA_036785325.1 Urophycis tenuis
TTTCTGACCGCTTCACCTTGACCGTGATGGAAAAACGTCACAAGGTCAAGGAAAGATGCGAAGGAGAATTGCCTTTTCCTGAGAGAAGGAAAAGACAACATGGGGCGGCAGTAGCTCAGTGGGTAGAGCGGGTCGTCCACTAACAGTTGGGTCGGCGGTTCGATCCCCTTGATCCCCCTCCTCCCTCCAACTGTCCACATGTCCAACCCCACAAATGTGCTGATTGTATTGACTCGCTTTGGACAAAAGTGCCTGCTAAACGCCCCCTTTCCCCTTTTCAACGCGGTGATGAGAGCATCCTGGGCTCCGTCGCTACAGCGGGGGTCAGCCGGGGTAAACCGTTCTGAAGACGGAACGACCGAAACAGCGCCGTAGATGCTTTTTATTGCGCCGTGCGTTCTAACCGCGTTGTTTTCCTGCAGGGCTCCAGAAACACGGACCACACGGTGAAAAGTAATACTTTATCTCCACGGTCGGAATTGAAATAAAAAAAAAAAACGGAATACGCGCGGCTGCCAGTTACGATGCGAAGGCGGACCCAGACGCGGACACAGACGACAGTATGATGGATAAACCAGGGTTTATTTTAGGGGAGGAGGGGAGCGGGGACGGTAGGACAAGCAGGAGGAGGAGGGCGAGGCCGGGGGACAGTGCTGAGCTGGTGGGCGAGAGAGAGAGAGAGATAAGCAGACAGGTGAACAGGCAGGGAGGCAGGCGAGCGGCTTTGGGGCATCCTGAGGTTACGGGGAATGAAATGAAACTCACGAAAAAACGGGTACCATGAAAAGAATACTGGAACGCGTGACTCAGAGGAGCCGCCACTGTGACCCTACCCGCCACTGTGACCCTACACACCACTGTGACCCTACCCGCCACTGTGACCCTACACACCACTGTGACCCTACCCACCACTGTGACCCTACACACCACTGTGACCCTACACACCACTGTGACCCTACCCACCACTGTGACCCTACCCACCACTGTGACCCTACACACCACTGTGACACTACACACCACTGTGACCCTACCCGCCACTGTGACCCTACCCGCCACCGTGACCCTACACACCACTGTGACCCTACCCGCCACTGTGACCCTACCCGCCACTGTGACCCTACCCACCACTGTGACCCTACACACCACTGTGACCCTACCCGCCACAGTGACCCTACCCGCCACTGTGACCCTACACACCACTGTGACCCTACCCGCCACTGTGACCCTACCCACCACTGTGACCCTACACACCACTGTGACCCTACCCGCCACTGTGACCCTACTGTGGTTAAAACAGCGACCTGGCGATGAGCGCTGGAGAACCGGGCCGGTGCACCGCAGAGCCGATGGGCTGGAGACAGATGGCTCGGCGCAGGTGAATAGGAGGATTGTGTGTAGTTATCAGGGGGCCCCGGGAGAAATGAACGGACCGCCACGCCCACAGACACGCAAACACCAAGAGGGGGGGGGGACAGAGCAGGGAACACAAGGAGACACAAGGGAGAGGAGAACCAACACCAGGGCTGACAGGAGGCACGGCAGCAGCCCTGACAACCGGTCACGAAAAGGGGAAACAAAATGGTTGTCACACTGATAATGATTACTCACGTTAATACTCCTGTCCACTGATATTTATGGACATGGATCCCAAATAGTGTGATTTTATGAAAATAACGGTGCTGTTGATTGTTTGTTTTTGTGTTTTTGTGTAGACAAATGAGTCGTTTTAGATGTTCCGGCCGCAAGGAATTGTGGGACGGCGTTATCTCCTTTCCTTTCATAATGTGTGGTCCCAGTGGGCCCTATGCGAAAGGAGAGAGGAAAGGAAGCAGTGAAGCACCTCTCCTACGCATTAAGAGAATTCACGGCTGCCGCTTAGATACAACCGGGTGCTTTCAGGCAGATCAGTCGAAGCAAAAAAGGCTAACCGAACGCAGCCGTACTCGCCTGTATGTACATTTTGAACTGCACCATCCATAATCATTAACGGGTTAATGTAGTATATTTTAACTGCTCCTAACCCCAACATAGCTGTGGATCACTGATTAGTACATTACTGTATTTTGATTTAATTATTATTTTGTATTCAATAATTTACAGAACTAAACATTCAAAATAACCAAACCTAAACAGGATCCCTGCCGTATCCCCTCTCCATTCCGTTCCACTTGCTACAGCCAATGCGGTCTGGTCACCAATGATGGCAACATAATAGAAACAAGTATGATATCATAAGCCAAGGCCAATGCGGAACAACTAAAAATATAGAAGTATATGATTTATGTTAATATAATGATAGGATGGGTTATATTCATCTGACCAGTGAGGTGGATCATGGAATCTCCTCACAGTAATATGCCATAACACATTATTGAATATCATATGATTTTAGATTCAGGTGAGCTTTTTACCCTATTTTGATTTAAAATCAGGGTTTTTACTTACATCCTTCTGTTCCCACTTGTGTGGTGTTCATATTTGTGTTATTCAGCCAGTGTTT
>JAXIVH010000008.1:10615553-10621522 GCA_036785325.1 Urophycis tenuis
GAGCAAAACACTGGCGTCATCGTCATGATCACTAACTTAGTGGAGAAAGGCAGAGTATGTACACACACACACACACACACACACACACACACACACACACACACACACACACACTGATATACACCCAGCGCACATGAACACAATCAAACGCACAAACACACACACACACACATGTACACACGTACACTCCTGCAAACACCAACACGCACACACAACATGGACACACAGACACTCCTGCACACACACACACACACATACACACACACAACATATCCACAGCCCTATAATGTCACCCACTGCCATTTGTTTATTCATTGAAACCTTCTGATGTGTGTGCGTGTGTCTGTGTGTCTGTGTGTGTGTGTGTGTGTGTGTGTGTGTGTGTGTGTGTGTGTGTGTGTGTGTTCCTGTGTGTCCGCTGCAGAGGAAGTGTGACCAGTACTGGCCGGTGGAGAACAGCGAGGAGTACGGCCACATGGTGGTGACGCTGAAGAGCACCAGAGTGCACGCCTGCTACACGGTGCGACGCTTCTCCCTGCGCAACACCAAGATGAGGAAGGTGAGGCTGAGGCGAAGGCGGAGGTGGAGGCGAAGGTGGAGGTGAAGGCGAAGGTGAAGGCGAAGGTGAAGGTGGAGGTGTAGGTGAAGGCGGAGGTGGAGGTGAAGGCGGAGGTGAAGGTGAAGGTGGAGGTGGAGGTGGAGGTGAAGGTGGAGGTGAAGGTGGAGGTGGAGGTGAAGGTGGAGGTGAAGGTGGAGGTGGAGGTGGAGTTGAAGGTGAAGGGGGAGGTGAAGGCGGAGGTGAAGGCGGAGGCAGTCCGCTCACGTCCTCTCTTTGTGTCACACTGCTTGGTGACGGCTGGGCTTGGCTGCCTGTTCCCATTGTGAATGGTACAAATCTCCATCTTTTGTAATGCGTGGGTAGCGCTTCACCCAACCGTAGCGGCTAGTTGTGTCTCCGGGCCCTCGGAGTGCCAGTCACTGCTCATCAAATACAAGAACTCATCACACAATACCATGTGACTGAGCAAAGACCCCATCAGTGAATGGATAGTGGGATAAACAGTGGATACAACTCCCCGTACATCAGTTGGCTTTAATGGCAATGGAAGGGTAACACTTTACAATATTGATTTGTAAATTAACCATTAATTAGCATTAGTTAATGCACTAATAGGCATAGCCTATTAGGGGCAGCATAGCTCAGTAGAGTGGGTCAACCACTAACCAGAGGGTTGACGGTTCGATTCCAACTGTCCACATGTCGAACCCTACAAATATACTGATTGTAAGTCGCTTTGGACAAAATCGTCTGTATAATGCCCTTCTTCTTCTTCTTCTTTGATATAGCATTAGTATATGGGTTACGGTTATGGTGGGGGTTAAAGTTAGGGTTAGGGGGTAAGAGTTTGGATTAGGGTATATTAGGGTATATTATATTAACTAGAAAATGTAATTCCACCAGTAATTCCAGGAATTAATTGTGCATAGGAATGCCCATAATCATTGAGATGAATTTAGTTGAGGTGGGGATCAAACCACCAACCCTGCGGTTGTGGAACACACAATCTACCCACTGAGCGATGCCGCCCAGTTGACAGCCGGAAAGCAATTAGCGGAGGCATTGAGCTAGGCTCAATGTTATCTCTGTGAGAGTTTTTTGCATTTCTAATCACAAATATCTCAAAAAGTAGAAAGTTTACAAAAATGAAAAATACATAGCACAGCTAGACCTTTGTAATACAGTTTGAATGAAATCTTGAGGTTCAGTCTTAGACTTCATTAATTGCAGAAATTTGGTGTGCCAAAGAATAATACGAAGAAAAGCCATATCTTGTGTGTTCCTATGCACAGTAATAATGTGTACACTATTACCTTTGTTAACATGAAGACCATTGCCTTAGTTAACATGGACACCATTAGTAAATGATTACTAGGCATTAGTTACCTTTTAGTTAAGCTTATAACTGCATTCACTAATGTTCATTCATGCTTTATTAATAAACCCTTATAGTCAACCCTTATACCACAACTGGTTAGTAATAGAAATTGTGACAATAATTAAATGATGACAATTGTAACACATTTGAATGAACGGCTACAGAACCGTCATATCAACATCCTACCACACATGTAAATATCGGCTTAATTTAACTCTTGTGTTGTTTGGTGTTTGGTAACCCAGCTTGCAGCATACTGTCTACCTGACTCTCTCTCTCTCTCTCTCTCTCTCTCTCTCTCTCTCTCTCTCTCTCTCTCTCTCTCTCTCTGTATTTTATTTCATCCAGGGCGTGAAGGGCAATCCCAAGGGGCGAGCCCAGTGTGAGAGGACAGTGGTCCAGTACCACTACACGCAGTGGCCGGACATGGGCGTCCCGGAGTACACCCTGCCGGTCCTCACCTTCGTGCGCAGGTCCTCCGCGGAGCAGACGCCCGACATGGGCCCCATGCTGGTGCACTGCAGGTAGAGGCCCGTCCCTCGGCCTTCTAGGAGAACCGAATCCCAACCAAAACCCACTTGGTGCGGTGGTTTGCATTAGCAGATGACTCCCTCTCTAGGTTAAAACACACATGGGCCGTGTTCCGATAACCATACTTACCATACTTAGTATACTTAGTTTGAGTACGTAGGGTGTTCCGATTGCGATCGCGACAAAAAGAAGTGTACTCAAAGGACCTGGATGTTGCCCTCAAAACGGTTAGTACGCATAGTATGCATCGGTGTACACTATCCGTACTCAAGGGCAGCCATCTTAGCTACGTAGCGGAAGAGGCTGAGCCGCGCTCAGTTTGAAAATGGCTAGCCGTCAGCGGGCGTACTGGATTCACGTGTGTTTGGCGGGTGACGCGGGCCGCGCAGCTGAGAGTAATTTCCGGTAAGTGCACCATTTGGAACAACACTAACATCTGAAAATCTGCGTGCTTAGTGAGTACGGATTGTATACTACGTTGAAGTGTACTCATGAAGTACGGATATCGGAACACAGCCACGCTGTAGATCCTCTTCACAGAGCCTTTTGGCTGCCGTGGTGACGCCGGTCACCTGCTGACTCGGAGCAGTCACACATGTCCTCGCCCAACGTGAAGCTGCATAGAAGGTTGTGTTTACCAGGGAGCCACAGCAGCCCTGCCCCATAAGGAGGCGATAACACCTATACATTGGGTGACAGTCTGAAGGTTGAAAAGTATCAACTACGGATGTCCGATATTGACTTTTTGCCGATATCCGATAGCCGATATTGTCCAAATTCTTAATTTCCGATTCCGATATCAACCGATATGGTATACCGATATATGCAGGCGTTTTTTTTTTTCTGTGCCCAGACTAATTCTAGGTCACATATCTCCTGTTGTGGAATTAACACATCACCTACTCTTATTGTGATGCCCCACTAGATGCATTCCACACATTAACACTGTCTATAAAAAAGGACACTACTTCAACTTATGGAAAAGTGCCATATTTATGCACAAGCACATTATCTGTGGTGAAACCGATAACGATATGAACAGATATTACAAAAATAGGCTAATATCGGCCGATATTATCGGTTGGCCGATATTATCGGACATCCCTAGTATCAACCATTGGAAACTATAATACATAAAAATATATATTGCTGCTGTTTCTCATTTAGTAGTCAGATGAAGAAGCGGGGCTGATAATCCGTGTGAGTTAAGTTGATCCAGGGCACATGTTTCCCTGGCACCAGGAAGCCTGCGTGTGCGTTGAGATCGGTGGACAGGTACCGAGGGGATCGGCCCTGTGATCTAAGCTGGGTTTAAGCTTTGATGAGTGCAATGTTTTATTTATGAGTGTGGGGTGAGACCGTGTTGATGTACTGTATGTGCTGGCCGCGTGAGGTAAACATGTAGGTGGAGCCTCTAAGCAAGAGTGCACCCAAATAAAATGTTACGGCCGCGTTTTTTTTATTTTATTCTTGACAAATTTTCTCGTAAAAAAAAAAAAAAAAAAAAGTGACAAGAAAACTCGAACAATCTGAAATCGGCGATAAAACGAGCGATTTACGAAATGTGCAACAACAAAAATATATATATTGCCGTTATAAAATGTCAAATGAACGTCAGCGGGCCGGAATGGGGCGACAGGATGACAGTGAGCAGCCGGTGGAGCAGCAGTCCTCTGAGCGCCGTGTGTCTGTGTGTCCCGCAGTGCCGGCGTGGGGCGGACGGGGACCTACATCGTCATGGACAGCATGCTGCGGCAGATCAAAGACAAGAGCTCCGTCAACGCTCTGGCCTTCCTCAAGCACATCCGCACACAGCGCAACTACCTGGTGCAGACTGAGGTGCCCGCCGCCTCCACTGTGTGTGTGTGTGTGAGTGTGCGTGTGTCTGTGTGTGTGTGTGCATGTGTGTGTGTGATTGTGTGTGTTTGTGTGTGTGGGAATGTGTGTGTGTGTGTGTGTGTGTGTTTGTGTGTGTGTGTGTGGGCGTGTGTGTGTTTCATTGTGTGTGTTTGTGTGTGTGGGAATGTGTGTGTGTGTGTGTGTGAGTGTGCGTGTGTCTGTGTGTGTCTGTGTGTGTGTGCATGTGCGTGTGTGTGTGTGTGTGTGTGTGTGTGTGTGTGTGTGTGCATATGTGTGTGTGCGTGCGTGTGTGTCTGTGTATGTGTGTGTGTGTGTGTGTGTGTGTGTGTGTGTATGTGTGTGTGTGTGTGTGTGTGTGTGTGTGTCTGTGTCTGTGTCTGTGTCTGTGTGTGTGTGTGAGGGGGGTGCATGAGAAATCTAATTAGTGAATTCCGCCTCTTCCACATTATTACAATCCACACGTGATGATTCATTGCTCAATTTTTCAAAGGTCTAAATTGCATCTTTGTATTCCCATAGACTGAGCCATTTTCTAAGCAGTGCATTAGGATAACAAATAATGACTTATCCCGCCAGGTTTTTACGTCCATGTTGTAAATCATTTTACCGTGGACAGGCCTTGCACTTTTTTTTAAAATAGCCGACATTTTTTTTGTTACAAAGCTTTTTTTTTTTTTTTTTTTTTGAATATTCCGGACAAGCAAGATTGTGTGTTTATCTCCCCGGAGCGTGTCTTGTGGAAACAGAATTCCATTCTGCAGGAATCCATCCAGATGGTTCCATCCATACCAGCTTATCTCTCTGCTCTGCAGCCTTAGCTTTCTGTTTAGTTCTGTTTTTCAAAGGGAAAGAAACTCATGGAGTGATTCAGCATGTCCTTCTGATTGCTGGCATTAGTCTTATCTTGCCTCAGCTTTACATGTCACAACACCTGAAGCATGTGTGTGATGTGTCAATATTGTTTGTTTGTAGATATTTGGCACATGCCTGTATGGTCTGTGTGTGTGTATGTGTATATACGTTTATGTGTGTGCGTGTGTGTGTGTGTGTGTGTGTGTGTGTGTGCTTGTGCATGTGTTGCTGTGTGTGTGTTTGTCTGTGTGTGCGTGTGTGTGTGTGTGTGTGTGTGTGTGTGTGTGTGCTTGTGCATGTGTTGCTGTGTGTGTGTTTGTCTGTGTGTGTGTGTGCGTGTGCGTGTGTGTGTGTGTGTGTGTGTGTGTGTGTGCTTGTGCATGTGTTGCTGTGTGTGTGCATGTGTGTGCGTGTGTGTGTGTCTGTTCACTTCTCACCTTGTGGTCCGTGGGGTTTCTTCCAGGAGCAGTACATCTTCATCCACGACGCCCTGATCGAGGCCATCCAGGGGAGGGAGACGGAGGTGCGTGGAGGACTGCTCCACAGCTACGTCAACAGCATCCTGACGCCCACCCACAGGGGAACAACATGCCTGGACAAGCAGTTCAAGGTGAGGAGCCCCCGTGCACAACATCAGCCCTGTCCACTGCACAAACACACTGAGGCTTGACCTCCTCCAGACAAAAACCGAGCGGGGAGAAATGTGGAGACGGCCAACTCGGCGTCTCGATAATATTTAGGATTCGGTGTAGTGATTGATAGGTTTTGCGTTTGAAAGACACGTTCTGC
>JAXIVH010000008.1:10621722-10661722 GCA_036785325.1 Urophycis tenuis
CGCCTGCACCGGTGTGTGTTTGTTATTGGTTTCCCACCGAGGTCTCCCGAGAGCTGAGTTGTGTCAGGAAGACAGCAGTGGAAATGCAGGGGGGTGGGGAAAGGCTGGAGAGAGGAGTGTTGTGTTTAATTACAGAAGGCGTAGCTCAGTGTCGCCTGAAAGATTTGTGCCGAGGAAGGCGCAGCGTTCTCGCGCAACACAGGACCAATTTAGAAATTGTTGTTGTCATCCCTCACGCCCCAAAATGACCGAACAATAGGCCCCAGGTTGAAAAAAATAACGAAGTTCTTCACATTCTAGTTGTAGTGCAAGGCCGCTTTCATCCACATAAAAAAACAACAATGATAAATAATGGATCAAAATATCAACCGCTGAAACAGGGCTGATTCATAATTTGCAATAGTTATTAGGAATAGCAATCCAGCTGAAGAAAAAAAAAAAGGTATGTTTGGATTCATGAAATAATGATTTTTAGACACTTTTCTCTTGATTTGACAGTTCAAATGTGATCCCCCCCCCTTCATCTGTTGTTCGCTAACACAGTCTCTGGCTACTCTGTTCTTTGAAATAGCCAGGGGAACAGAGTATTAACAGACCCCTCTGTGTGGAGCCCTTTGATCATCTCTCTCTCTCTCTCTCTCTCTCTCTCTCTCTCTCTCTCTCTCTCTCTCTCTCTCTCTCTCTCTCTCTCTCTCTCTCTCTCTCTCTCTCTCTCTCTCTCTCTGTCTCTCTCTCTCTCGCCCGAGCAGCGGAAAGAGCCAGGGTGGGACTGGTACCTTTGCCCGGCATAAAAGGCAGTGATTACATTAATGCCTCTTACATAATGGTGAGCACACCTCGGCCGTCTGTCTGTCAATCATTCACCTGTCAACAGTGTAGCCAGTAACGTCTTCTAAGCTTGGTCATTGCTGACGATTTCTGAGTTGTTTTGTGTATAAAAAAAAGAATACAGACAATGGTTAGATATGTCTTTGCTGGAGGCGCATTCAATAGATTGCAAATATAAACTGAATAATAGAAATGTTTCATAACTAAAACCCTCCAAGAGTATAGGCTAACAAACCAAATATATCTCATTAAATTGTGCAGCGCTGCATGGTGATGTAAAAAATGAATGAGTCTGATGTTGCTCATCCACAGGGTTACTACCGGAGCAATGAGTTTATCATTACCCAGCATCCTTTGCCGCACACCACCAAAGACTTCTGGAGAATGATTTGGGACCACAATGCACAGATCATTGTCATGCTACCGGCAAATAATGGAATGGTGGCAAAGCACACACACGCACACACACACACACACACACACACACACACTGACTAAAAGCATGCGCACACAGACTAAAAACACACACACACAATGATTAAAGTGTGTCTTGTTGATTCTCATTGTAGGCGGAGGATGAATTTGTGTACTGGCCCAGTAGAGAGGAGCCCATGAACTGTGAGGCCTTCACGGTCACCCTGATCAGTAAAGACCGCCTGTGTCTGTCCAACGAGGAGCAGATCAGCATCCATGACTTCATCCTGGAGGCCACACAGGTCTGAATGGTGTCTATGTCCTTGCCAATGTGTATGTTCTCGTCTGTCTGTGTTGCTGTGTCTGGCTTGGTGGGTGGAAAGTTCCCAGGAAGTGAGAAGCCCTGCAATATGTGTTTGTTTTTCCTCTTCACCAAGACTCGCCCATCCAGGTTGTCATTTATTGAGGGTGTGAAAATGTGTCGAATCCCAAAGGTTGCCTTGAACGAGAATGAATTCCCAACACTGAGTAAAGCAATTTTAGCACTAGACAAACTGTAATTCCCCATGCAAAAAGCCCACAACTCGTTGAGAAAAGTCGCCAAAAAGTGGATGAGGGAAATACTCATCGCATGCATTGTGTGTGTGTGTGTGTGTGTGTGTGTGTGTGTGTGCGTGTGTGTGTGTGTGTGCGTGTGTGTGTGGTGTGTATGTGCGTGTGTGTGTGTGTGCGTGTGTATGTGCACGTGTGTGTGGGTGTGTGTTGTGTGTATGTCTGTGTGTGTACGTGTGTGCACGTGTGTGTGTGCGCACGTGTGTGCACGTGTCTGTGTGCGCGCGTATGTGTGTTGTATGTGCGTGTGTGTGTGTGCGTGTGTATGTGCACGTGTGTGTGGGTGTGTGTGTGTGTATGTCTGTGTGTGTACGTGTGTGCACGTGTGTGTGTGCGCACATGTGTGCACGTGTCTGTGTGCGCGCGTATGTGTGTGTATATCTGTGTGTGTGCACGTGTGTGTGTGTGTGTGTGTGTGCGCTCCACCCATGCAGGACGACTATGTGTTGGAGGTCCGTCACTTCCAGTGCCCCAAGTGGCCCCACCCGGACTCCCCCCTCAGCAGCACCTTTGAGCTCATCAACGTCATCAAGGAGGAGGCGGCCACCAGAGACGGGCCCACCATCGTCCATGATGAGTCAGTGTCCCCCTCGCTGTCGCGCTTCTACACCGCTCAACATCACTATTTGCTTTGCCCGTTTTTTTTGCACGTCGATAGAAGTTGTGAAAACCACTTTGCCCCCTGCTCTACACTCTGGGGATGAATTGCGACACATTTTTAAATGACACAAAACTATATCACCGACCCACTGTGGAGTGTAAGTGAATAATTTATAGTATATTTTATATTTTATAGTATACTAATATTTTGAGAACGCTCTCTCTAGCATGTATATCATCGTGCAAACAGAACGCTTCCTAAAAAGCAAACAGTGGTATCCATGAGGTGTCAATGTGAGTGTTTATTTGGCTTCTTGAGCTCGGCATGCAGCGCTGTGTCCTGCCAGTTACCTCCAGAAGGCTGCCCAATTAGTGATAATGAAGTTTGTCTTAAGTATTGACACACATTAGAGTTGTTGAACAACCCCCCCCCCCCCCCCCCCCCCATCCCTGATCTAGTGGTTCTCGCCATGTTTATTCATTAGAATAATGAAGATCAGCTTTAGGGAAACTAATTGAGCTTTTCATGTCGTGGCCGTGGCCCTGTCGGCCCGCGCCGAGGAGTCTGTCAGCCAAACATCTGCAGTAATTGTCCACCGCACTTATTATTCACCGAGGCGCGGTCGTTAGCCGCCTGCACCCCCGTACCTCTTGACAGTGCCCTTAATGGAAGAGGAGACACACACACAGGCTCTCTAACAGCAAGCGCGTGCCCTCCCAGGGCCTTGGGGCGAAGCCAGGACATTCACCTGGTGGAACTTAGTCTCATGGTGGCTTTGCTGGGGGGGGGTGCCTCACACCCCCCCCCCCGTTGCCAAGCCAGCCATGGGCGTAGAGACTTTGAGAGAGATATCCTGAAATGCCTTTCCTTTCCCAATAGGTATTCATTCTGACTTTGCACTCAATTTTGTCCTTGCCAAAGTCATTGGTGTGGGTAACTTTGATAAACCAGCCAATTGTCAATTGTCTCTTTTTCCAGTTTTTATTAACCTTGTCAGCTTCGGGTCAAGCCATAGCATGTTGTTGCATGTGTGTCTCTGTTCACAAATGTAACGAATAACAACAACGTGGTCAGCACGGACACACACTTTAGGTCCTGCTTGTGTGCTTGGGCAACCTGCAGTGGCCAATGTCTTTCTGTACAGGGAGTGGACAGAAAGATGTGTCCCTTAAATCCTAATGTCCTACAAACATTAGGTGATAGGTACGTTCAAAGATTTTAGAATACTAGTTGGATTTAGTGAAAATGTGATGAAAGAAGCGAAACATACACATAGCGGCGCAGTGTCACGGTGAAATAGACTGATTCTTTTTTGAAGATTCAAGATTCAATATTCAAGTCCTTTATTGTCAAATGTGCAGCTTCAGTTACAGTCATTACTGTACAATTAAATGTATTGGATAAGGCCCGTTCCAACATGGAAGGAAAATGAAAGAAAAGAGTTAGATTAAATTAAATTATATACAATAAGTATAGAATAACAGTAAGAGCAGCAATGGAGAATGCAAGATGAAGAACGAAAATAAGCAGCAATGGAGAATGATTTGTAGCAGCATTGTAGAAATATAAAGTGCATTTGATGTCCATAAGTGCACCACAAATCCAGATTGGGCTCTGGACCAAATAATCAGCAGCATGTTAACCAGGTGCAGGAACACATCAAGGCTGTCAACCCTATAGATGGCAGCGACGTGACTGAAGAAGTCCACAGCGTGCGGTTGTTCTTCAAGGCGCGTGTGTCTGTGTAGGTTGGGCGCCGTGTCGGCGGGCAAGCTGTGCGCCCTCGCCACCCTGTCACAGCAGCTGGAGAGCGAGGGCGCTGTGGACGTCTACCAGGTGGCCAAGATGATCAACCTCATGCGGCCCGGGGTCTTCACAGACATCGTAAGACAGTCGTCGTGCAGTAGGATGGATTTTTATTTTTTCATTCAATACCATTTGGAATAATCAGATGATGAAGACGTTATTATTGAGGACACCAAGCTGTCGTTATTTTTTTTTTTTTTCAGTTTGATTATGCCATGCCTTTTTCCTTGAGTCTTAGTCATCATACAGCAAACTGACTGTCCTCAATAGGCAAATATCTGATCAATGGCTGATACTGTTCGTCAAAGGCAGCCTCCTTTTTGCCATCAGTGTTTACTATGCATAAGTGTGTGTGTGTGTGTGTGTGTGTGTGTGTGTGTTTGTGTGTGTGTGTGTGTGTGCGTGTGCGTGCGTGCGCGTGCGCGTGCGCGTGTGTGTGTGGCGTGTGCATGTGTGTGTGTGTGTGCATGTGCGTGCGCGTGTGTGTGTGTGTGCGTGTGTGTGTGTGCGTGCATGCGCGTGCGTGTGTGTGTGTGTGTGTGTGTGTGCGTGTGTGTATGCATATGGGCCCGTGTTAATGCCTAGCGTGATGTGACATTCTTAAGGGTCATTCATTAAGATGGCCCCTCAGTGTGCATGGGTGTTTGTTTACTGGAAACAGAGCTTCCCAAATCCACACCCGCAAGGTGAGATTACGTTCAAGAGGGTTCAAGTGAATCCTCTCTCTCTGTGTTCCTACTCTGCCCGTAGGACAGTACCAGTTCCTTTACATGGCCCTACTGAGCCTGGTCTGCAACAAGGAGAGCAGCGCCACGGGCCTTCTGACCAGGGACACAAACGGAACCATGGCCTCCATGTCGGACCAGTCCGACCAGGCGGAGAGCTTGGAGTCGCTGGTCTGAGAGACACGCACCACTTACTACAGGGTCAGGAGCCATGGGGGTCGTCTCCCCAAGGTCCCCACGCAAAGCCCCCCCCGCCCCCCGCCCCCCCCCCAACGCTGACCATGGGAAGCACTTAACTTTCTATAATGTCAAAAAGGACTATTGCGGACAAAAGACTTTTTGAGGCCTTTTTTGCCAGACTCTTGGTAATATGGATAACCTGATTACTTTTTTACACTGATGAAAAGTTTTTGATATTTATTTTTTTTCTCTCGCCATTTTATGTCTTAACGTTCTACTGAAAGGGGTTTGCACCTGCAGTTTTTTTTTTTTTTTTTTTTTTTTTTTCCCACAGTGGCGACCGCGACGAGAAACATTTCCTGTCTGTTCTTGTTTGCACTATATAACGTCAGTGTTACCTGCCTATACTAAAAAGCTGACCTACTTGGCTTTTCTTCTTCTTTGATTTTTCTTATTTTTTACATTCCATGGCTATTGTCGCTCTAAAACCAACGGCTTCTGTGAAGAACATTGTTTTGTCTGCCCCCTACTGGTTTGTTTGCATAAAGTGACATTGAAGAAAGGCAAGAACTGCTCACTGGCCTCAGCCACTTGTATGCCGTTATTTTCCACTCCAGCGTTAAACAACTCCACTGCTCATGTTACTCATATACCACTTATTTAAATGACAATATGAGATCTTGGTTTGAAATACTGCAGAGAGAAGTAGTGCTTGCTTTTTACTGTTCCACGTTGTTGATTTCTTAACCTTATTTTCACCAGCCCAATGCCAACCATTCACACCCATGTCAAAATACCTAAAGTGGTGAAACTGCGACTGTGAACTTTTATGATTTCTTTGTATGATTCTTATTATTATGCGTTTTAATATATGGAAATACTGTATGTATACATATATAAATATATCCTTATCATAATAAGTTTCGTGATTTTTGTACATGTTTATTGTGGCCTCCATCCTTGGACCAGTTAAACCTTTGTTTTATGCTTTGATTTTGGAACACCAGAAGGCATCCGATAGTTTAGCACTCCACTAGCTCAGAGCTAGCTCGCTTCACACCAGGCTCCTGCATTGGGCTCCGTAGCCCACTGCACTTGTATTCTATGCTGCTAGGCCGTCCAAACTCACAGCCTTGGTGTACACGTCCACAACTCCAGGCCCACCGAGACAGAGACCGCCCCCCCCCCCCCCCCCCCCCCCCCCCCACCCCTCCCCGCAGCGATTGTCGCCCGTCGACGAGCAAGACGACTCGAAGTGATTCGCGATCCGGATGTGACCCGAAACCTAGCATTGTTATTGTTTTTCTTTCTCCTTGAGAAAACTTAAGAAAGTGTGGAGGGTTGGAATGTGAGAAATCTGGAGTCGTTTCCTCTGTTCTTTCTCTGAGGCCTTTTGTACATAGCTTCTGTTCCCTTACGTGCTGATTATCCAAGAGTTCATTATCTTCCCCTCTCTCTCTCTCCTCTCTCTCTCTCTCTCTCTCTCTCTCTCTCTCTCTCTCTCTCTCTCTCTCTCTCTCTCTCTCTCTCTCTCTCCACTCCACCACAGAGATTATTTGAAAATGCTTTTGTTTCCCAAGTTAATGGTCAATTTATATTTTTATACCTTTGACGTAGTGGTACCACACCATTCTAACTGAATGAAACACACACACACACGCGTGGATATGCTCCAACACACATGCCACATACACTCACACACACATTCCCTCCGTTATATGCTATTCTACGTTTGGACACAACATTTAATTCTCTACCTTTGGTTGTACAGTTGTTTTTGCTCTTGACTGATGACATTGAATAAACACTTGAAATATGAAGGACTTTACAGCACAATGGACACACCCACAGTCAAATGTCTTACGTTTTCAACTTTTACCAAAGACTCAAACCATCGCCATGTAAACAAGCAAAAGACATACACTGTCACTCCTCTGTTCTTGCTACACGAAACCATGTTTGGTACAGATGTTGCTGTGAGCAAGGATATGCATCTGCTTCTGCTGTCTTGGAGAGAAGCAGTGGGTGGTAGCGGTGGTGATTTGATGCAGGTTTCTGGTACATTGAAATATCTTCATTTTTGTCAATATTAGTTTTTCAGCTCGTAGTTGTTGCACAAAATATCCATGACACATTATGCGTTATTTGCTTTCATGCATTATTTATTTTTATTTTTGCAAAAATTGTAATGATCAATGTATTTCATGAGGAAAATCATTAACATTCCTAGACATCTGAAAATGTCTTGTGTATGTGTGTTTAAAGGTTTCATGTATTTTTTCTAAAAAAGCGGCAGTGTGTTTGAGTTAAAGCCGAGATAACATCTGTATTCATGTGGGTTGATAACCAATCTCCAGATACTCAGCCAGATCAGTATTTTGTCTGTGTTTGTGTTTTTGCAAGCGCACTGCGTCTTATCTCGCTCCACCTCGTGAGTTCTCCATCAGCCGTCACTGTTCCCATGTTGCCTTCAAAATGCTGACACCTTTTACACTATCAATCCAAATCATGTCGCTTGTGTAGCGTGTCCGGAAAACTTGAGCGCTTGCTCACTTAACCTTAAAAAGGTAGAAGTTGTAATAGTTCCACATGAATAGTTTGATCTGATGACATTTGAAATTTCTGAAATTTTGCTTTGAATTACGTTTTAATTCAACCTTCAAGGAAACTGCCTACTGCAACTCCTTCTGTGAATATCTCAGCAACTCCTCTGTTTGTGATTTGGATTTTCTTGTGTTAACTTACAACGTATGCTTGCAGGGTGTTCATCCAACACAGGTATTTCAGGTATATAATCATAGAATTTATATTTTCATATTAAGCTCTTTCTCTCTCTCTCTCTCTCTCTCTCTCTCTCTCTCTCTCTCTCTCTCTCTCTCTCTCTCTCTCTCTCTCGCGCGCGCTCTCTATCTCTCTCTCTCTCTGTCTTGACTTGTGTCTCTGTCTCTTATTTCAACTTGATGTTCTTTGTGGTGGAAAAATAAGGAAAACTGGGTGTCTGTGGTTTGTCATCAAATTCCAAGTTGCTACTCCATGCCATCCATTGACTTCCAGGCAGTGATATTATTCAAATGTGTTTCCCTTTGGGGAAACACATTTGAACCCCGTTCCCTGAAATCCTTTCCCCTTCAATTTCTCAAGAGGCTCACATGTGGTTGTCCCATGAATGTGTGGATGAAAGTAGCTCTCTTGTTCTCGCTCACTTCTTTCCTACAATCTTCCCATCCCAGACAGGTGGCCCTCTTCTTTTGTAACATTCAATGAAGAAAAAAAATATGTTTATGGTTTTGTGGAAAGCTATATCAAAGCATTCTATTCTAGTGTTATTTAATATGTAAATGGTATTGCTATACATAAAAAAAATAAAGTATGAGTTTTGATGTATATTTCTGATCGTGTTTGTTTCTGTGCCTCCACACTACACTTACTGACTCAGAGTTGGCCTGTTCTATAATCAAGCCTGTGTTTGTTACAGTAGATCTGTGATTTGTTCATGGGGTGTTTAGTCTATACTGCTGCTACTGCTACTTATACAATGACAATAATAAACAGAAGAGGAAGTACAAAAAGGACATTTTACAATGCTCATTACAAATATATATTGCAAAATGCCCTAAAAGCTAGATTGATATAGGTGTATTGAACACAACCAGCAGGGGGCGCTGGTAAAGGATTCCCTGTTGTGTTTCCATGGATACCGAATGGAAGCGTGGACGAGGCGGAAGTGTTTGCATGCAGGCAAACATGTCCACTACCACAGACGTCGAGTTTAGCAAAAATTATGAAGAAATGTGAGTAACAGGTACCCCCACACTGCGTTAGATCGTTAGGTCAACTGAATGGCGTCGTACAACTTATAGCGCACGTAGCGTGGTCAATATGTTTTGGAGATGAGATGAATGTTTACCATAATCTGGGTCTATCTGTGGTTCGCTGTTTGGTTAGTTTAGAAAGAAGAGCGGAATTCCTCTCAGATTTGGAGAGCCGATATCAGCAGAGAAGCAAGAGGAAAGAACAGTCGATGGAGGTCCAAAACGCTACTGAGAGAAACTGCAGGCTCCTCGAGGTGGGCTATCTATCGATCTCTGTCTGTTATTTATAGTTAATATATATATATATATATATATATATATATATATATATATATATATATATATATATATATGTTCCTTTTTATCACAAGTTTTACTTTAAACTCAAATGACAAACTAATCCCTGAAAATGTCTTAAATACAGGATGTGAAGAAAACTGAGGAGCTTTTAAGCCAAAGCCAAATGATTGACCCAGATATACTGTCTCTGGAGGTAGGGTCTTCTGGAGCATGGGTTTTCTTTAATGTATAACACCTTCACAAGGAAGCCTAGAGAGTATTGATTTGACATTATGTAGCATGCTGTACTGGCACATTTTGAACAGACTAGAACTTTGTGGTCCAGACTAGTGGTTCCCAATCTTTGACTTTATTTATGTGTATCACTAAATTGTCGTCAAGACCTTTTATTTGAGTATGGTAAAACATTGATAAATACAATGACTTTGCAAAGAGTACCTTGCGTACCATAAAAGGTTGAACAAAGCACTGATCTAGAAGACTACATTTCATTTGCTCACTTCTAGACACAATACTGGGTGTCTGTGGAGGCACAGATCCCCACATGGAAAAGGATCCTACTGGGTAAAGCCCCAGACCCTGGGTACTCTGGCCTCGGTCCTTCTCCAAGAAAAGCTCAGCAGAGATCAGTGGCAGCCAAGGACTCCAGCCGACCCCCTCTCCCAAGGCCCCGGATGCAATCTGTAGCACACAGTGCAGGAGAACGAATACAGAAGTGACCGGATGGTTGTCTGGGCACCAGGCTTTTACCTGCTGTTTATATTAATCCCACATGAACTATGCCCTACAGCGGTGTTTTTGACCCCAGTGGTACACGAGGGTACTGCAGAAAAGAATATAAATCATTTCAAATAAATACATTATACATAATTGTTCCATGAATATGGCTTGTTATTATTTATAGATCGTGTCATTTTGTGCATTCCATCAGATGTTTTTCATTCATGCTTCGTGTTAATTTGTGTTGGCAAAATAAACACAATGGGAGCATAAGCAGCATTGCCGGCCTTTTATTTTTACTGATTGACCGTTTTCTTTTCACTGTTTAACTGACACTGGCAATTGCGTTATTTCAGTAATAGTGCGTAAAGGGGCGCTCTTTGCCCGGCTACTAGGCCTACATGTGAATTTGACATTTTCAGCATTTGCATATGAGGCGTCTGCGAAAGTTAAAGGTTGGGAACAACTGCCTGACAAAAAGCTTGGAACTTGTTAAAACTTTGACCATATGAATGCATAGGCTATTGTGCATATATTTCACAAGGTCAATCTGTAGTTTGCATATAGCCTATATATGAAGCAATTTGTGGTGCATGCTACCTCATAGCCCACAAGAGGGAGCTAGTGTCATACGTTTCCAAGCGCAAGTTATTTTGGTCTTTGAGCTTGAATGTTAATTTACCATTCAGTCAGTCTCCTCAAATATGATGTTAGTGGTTTGAATGCTGTAGGCATTTACACATGTGTTCTTATGCCACTTGCTTTGGCCCTTTTCTACTTCCATAATACTTTCCAACGAAACTCTATAGAAACCTGAGAAAAAATGGGACCCGATGGCCAATTTCTGTGGGACTTTTTCAGACCACACATCTCAATTTTTGTGTCAATTTACCCAAACCCTAACCCTAACTTAATTCAGATATTTAGGAAATCATCCATTATTTATACTGAACCAATCATACTTTTTATATCTTGTATCCTTACTATACTATACAATTTTAGTTTTGTAACATTTTTCATATTGCCTCACTGACTTCCATTGAGCCCCGTCTGGCTTTAATCAAAGCAAAACATTTTGAACATTGTGGAGCCTTACAACGTTGATATTTCACCTAGAAACATGTATGTGGAGTGAGTCCCCATTTATATTATGTCCCAATGGATGCTCTGCATGTCTTTGACACAACAGCCTTTGTTGAGCGTCAACAATTTGTTGACTGACGAATAAACATACAGTACATACTTGAAGACACAGACACATGTTAGACAACCACCTGTTCTACTGTCTTCTTCTGTCTACTCCTACCGCATGACCATGTCTAATTTATAGTCGTCAGAGTAATAGATTTTGAGAATGAGTCCATGGGTTGAGGCCAGGCTAGGTTGCTCATACATGGCTGGTTGTCTGCTTCCGGTTAGAAGCTAAATGCTAATGCCACTTATAACCTCATCTTTTTCACATCACGCTAGCTACACAAATGATCCCTCAGTCTCAGTTCAAACTGTATCACTTCAGGTTCGTCATTTGTTTTAACTCAAAAGTTTGTCAATTATTTGACGTTATTAAAATGGCACATGTGTTTATAATATACGTTTACTCCATTCAGACTTTAAACTCTTGAACTTTGATTAAACTGTTCAACCATTTAAATGTTTGCAATCATTTAAAGCCATCGATCCAATTTAGCATGAGCCTTTCAACAGCCAGCATTCCCACTTATCTCGTTTTGCAAAACAGTATTTATTTTCCAGACTATATCTGAGACCATTTTGGAGTCCCTGAAGTGCCTATTTCCAAGTAGTTCAGCTACAACAGAGTCCTCCGCTGCTCTTTATCCCACAAAAGGCCACAGGCAGGGGCACTGTGTCCATCTTTGTTACACAAAATGGTACCGCCAGGGCCTTTATGTCTGCCAAAATTGCCTGGCCATTGTCCTGCTTTGGGGGTAAGCCAGGGGTCAACCCGTTGACATACGTTCATACAACTCAACATAAATGATATCCTTTGTAATGATATTTCAGGTCCTGTCCGATGTCAAAACATAATGATAAAAAAAACCTCTAGATGAGTTTTACTTATTGATTATTTTATGAAATTAGGCCTATTTACAAAAATAAAAAAAATCATCATTTATATGTCATTCAAAAGCACTAAAGCAATCTTTCTCTGTAAATATTGTTTTACTGGTTCAAAAAAAGGAGTTAATTGCATTTAGGTAATCTGTAAATATTAATGAACTAAAGAATATAATTGTTAACACAGTCCTCTGTGGTGTCAGGGGCCAAACACAAATTGATTGCATTTCTCTATTCTCTGGATGATACAACTATCAAAACGAAAACATTTAACATTTAACATAGAAATGCACAATCCTGTTATCTTTTTTTTCTTATTCTTCCCACCAAAACGTGAAATTAATTCAGCTCTTCATACTGGATCATATGATACAATTCAAACGTCATGACAAAGGTCTTGTTGAGCCTAGGTGTGCTACTATATTTTCATATTTGTAAACGTTATGCTTTTTGAGATACAAACGATTTAAAAAGTAAAAATATAATAGGCTTTCAATGGCTCCCAGCTGTTTGACCACAGCTCGAGGACTACTAATTAGGCTACCTTTCCAACTGGATACATTTGCCTTGAAACACGCAGCTGTGTGAACCTTATCGTCGGCTCGACTTCGTGCTCCTAGCGATAACGTTTGATTCGCTTGTAAGACTCGCCTTTGAGATATATTTCTGAAATTACATTATTATTATTCACACCGAAACGTGAAATTAATGGAAGCGAAACGACTGAACCTCGACTGTATTGTAGCGAGCGGCGGGTGAGACGAAAACAGACGAGGAGAGATTTCTCGTTCCCGAACACGGCAGATTTATTGAGGTGGAAAACACACACTCGCTACTGGAACGTCTGCTCTAACTGCATGGCACTAGAGTCCTATAGAGAGATTTATTTGTATTCTTTTTATAGATTTCTCTCTATAGTACATGGCACAACCCAACGTCAAAACGTGACCACCAACGAACCACCCGCCTTCCTCTTTCCCACAATTCTTCCCTCCCCCACCCTACATGGGAGTTGTAGTCCTGCCATCCCGGGACGCTCATACAGTCTATGGGGACGCTACACTATTACAAAGGTCTACTTCCGTATGGCTGTGTTTTATATTTTTCCTTTTTGTAAACTTTATACTTTGCGAGATATTTGCGATTTAAAAAAAAAAGAGCAAATAAACTCATAGAGATAACAGTGAGCCTAGATTTCCAATTATTACGTTTGACTCCGCTAATTGCTTTCCAGCTCAGGCAGACTCAACTGAATTCAACTCAATGATCACGGGCATTCCTATGCACAAGTAATTCCTCGCGTGGAATTACATTTTCTAGTTCTCTGTGTCACCCTAGCAACCACATTTGATGCAGCTGATGAAGCTGATGCTCCAGCTTCTCCACTCCCATTGTCCAGTGGAATCCAGGATGGGGACTTAATAGTAATAGACTAATAGACTAAGTAATAGACTTAATAGACTTAATAGTTAAAGGCCTAAGACTACTCTAGGCCTACTATAACGGTGACATATGCAAACAAACAAGAGATCATTCATTAGAGGCATCATAATAGTACAAACAGAGGTGTGGCTTATAACACTGTATTTATGGGTCTGCTAATTGTATGCACCGGGGCACGAGTAAACCATAGATGGACTACACAAGTGTAATATGTCTACTACCAGAGCCTGGGTACATCAAACCCATAATGAGTGTTATAAGTGACAGCTGTGTGTGTCTTACGATTGATGCCTCTGTGAAATGGTCCATCCGGTTCTCGTCGCGAGCTTCTCGCTCACAGCCAATCACGAGGTGTTTGTTCTCATTAGCTCTTAATTAATTTCACCTTCTTCACCGCATCCCCTATATTAAGGGACTTGTTTTCAGACTATCAAACTCAATTATAAAAGGGATGCGCTTGTTGCTTGTTTTTGTGTGCATTTGACCAAACAAGTTTGAAGCCAACCCCCACGTATACACCTCTGAAGACAAGGAAGGAGGAGGGACTTACACCGCAAGCAGTGGGGGCATTGGAGGAAGACCTATGACTGGCCTCAAAAACGACCAATGATAACGTATAAAAAAACGACTGAGGATTATGTTCTCAAGCAGTTTCTTAGGGGATACTCAAAGGAGTAAGTACCCCCTAAATCACTGTTTTCAGTTGAAAATTGTACAATTCGGTGCTTCCGTGCTTAAAATGTTGCTTCCGTCTAAAAACACATTTCCAGAGTGGTAATTTTCTATTTGCTATGCCAATAGAAGACCTGTAGGTTTTGACAATGTCTGACAACACCCCTTACACCAGCTTCTGTGGAGCCCAACATATCCTTTTTTTTCTGAAACCTTTATGATGGTCAAAACTTGCTTGGATGGATTTCAACTCATGGAGGGAAGTTCTGTTAAAAATGGGATAGGTTAGGAGGTTAACTTACTCTTCTAAGAACTTCACTTGAGCCCATGGCTTCTAGCATGAATATCTTGGTTTTATGGACACCTGAAGTTAACACTTATTGTCTGTAGAACATAGTCTGCAAAAAAAAAAAATGAACCGAGCATCTGTGGTGATAGCCACTCATACTTGCCAACCTTGAGCTCTCAGAAATATGGAGATATTGCCATTGTCTATGTTGAGGTGTATATCAGCCATGATTGTCATTCAACTCACTCCCTCTGGGGGTGCAGGCACGTTTTCTGATATTCAGTCGGCCAGTCATTGATATCTTTTATATTCCAAACCAATGTTTAGCATCCCCCATAGCTGGGTCCCTGTAAGTGCATCAGAACCGCCCTGGCTAGGTAGCTTTCTCCAGTGCCCACAAAGGAATAAATCCACACATTTCAATTCTGTGTTTACACACCACTGCAGATACAGAGACTAAAGTGTGCCATTAGAATTCTGAGCGAATATAGCGGCTGTGTTACAGGAAGTGGGACCATTTTGAAATCTGAGTGCACAGTAACATTTCAATAAGTTGCGATGGTGAGTGTAGAAGCATGTGCTTTTTTAACTGATTGGAATAGGCGGGAATTGAATGTCCGCCTCGCAGTATGACCAACAAGTAAATAACTTGTTTTTTCCTGAAATAAAACAGTCAAACGAGACCTCTCAAAATACACAATATGAAGAGGTGCTAGCCACTGAGATCCTAACAAAGAATTTAAAAAGATACTTGTTTTGTATTATTGCAATGAAATACAAATTTTTCTTTGAACTTAGATGGTTACGCATCTTGCGTTAAACCACTGCAACCCAGCAATAGGCCCACGTTAGTTGCTTCTCAAACAGGCAGTCATGGCTGCCACTTGGTGACCTTGACTGCAGGTTACACTCAGAAATATCACGTGCCACAATGAATTGTACTGAGAATGCTGCGGGCGATCCTCTGCCCTGCAGCCAGGTGCGCCTTAATAGCACTTGAGGCCCCTGGGCTATGGACATTTTTTGAGCAGGTCCACCTGAGACCTTCTGAGCGTTGGCCAGAAGGTCTGGGTGTAACCTGGTGTAACCTCCGCTCCACTGGGTGGGGGCCGCTGTGAGACAGGAGGTCTCACGGAGGAATGGTGCAGGGCATTCACCCTGAGCAGGGTCTGATGAGACGACAGCCAGAGCTTGCTGCTTGGTAAAGGAGCATGCTTAATTAACCCTGTTGTTTATATACGCTGCCACTGACACGCTGTCTGTCCCAATCAGAACGTGACGCCAACACAGCAGGTGAGAGGAATGTGACTGCACTTTCATCACCGTGGAGAGCTCCAACACATTTATGTGAGCACCATGGGGGGGGGGCAGTAGCCACTTTCCCACCTCAAACACGTCAAAGAGGCTTCTGTGAAGACCATCACGTCAAGACGTCACTTTTTACATTTACATTTAGGGCATTTAGCAGACGCTTTTATTCAAAGCGACTTACAAAGAGTTTATTTGTCAGAAGAAACAGGTGAAACATTTAATTGCTAATACAGTAAGAAAGTCACCAGAACAAGTTTCAAGCATTTCAATTGCTACCATTGCTAGTATACAACATCTCTGGCTAAGTGCCAAGTTACAAAGAGCGTTTAAAGTGCTGCCAAGACGTTTTTTATTGTTATTTTGTTTGTTTTTTTAAAGGTAGAGGATGAATGTTATGCAGGGTTCAGGTGAACTCTGAACAAGTGAGTCTTGAGTCTCTTCCGGAAGATGGGGAGTGACTCTGCAGTCCTGACACTGGCAGGCAGCTCGTTCCACCACTGCAGTGCCAAAATGGAGAAGAGTTGAGATTTCGCCATCCAACCTTTTCCTCCTTTTAGTGATGGAGGTACCAGTCGACAAGCTGAGGTAGTTGCGCAGAGTGCTCGAGCAGGGGCGTGGGGTTTCACTTAACGCTTGGAGGTAGGTAGGAGCAGTTCCATTAACGGCTTTGTAGGCCAGTAGCATCGTCTTGAATTTAACCTTTTCCAGGGGTACCCCCTTGAGAAACGCAAGGGGGTGTCCCCGGTATTCCAGGTCTGGTGACACTGAGTGGGGTACAGTGATGGTACTGGTAGCGCCTGGCGATCCAAGCTCTGCCGAGCAAACCGCCGCTGTGGTTTGCGCATAAAAGAGCAGCAGCGAAGCTGCCGTCAGCCCCCGAGGGGAGCATGACAGACGTGCCTTCACTCCTCTAGGACTGTGTATCCAGGTAAGCCCTGACAGAACGGCATCTCACTGAGGAGGCGAGAGTCTCACTGTCGTATTAGTCGAGTCCAGGAAAAGGCGACCAAGAAGACCAGCTGATAGCCCCCCTGCTAAGCAGTGAGCTTTTCTCCTGATTTATGGCAAAGCCCAAAACGGGTCTCTTCATCACTTCCTCAGTGGCTCAGAACCACTCAAACAGGCTTGGAGATGAAAAATATATTTTTTTTTTTGGTGCAGCTTGGTTCCCTTCCACCCTGATGACGTCGGTGTAGAGAGAAAGTAGACCCTGGAAAGTGCTGTCGGTTCGCAAGGTCCTCCATGTTGCCACCAGAGTGCTGCTTACAGTACAGCATTATTTACACGCTTCCATGGGGTGTATGGGCGGGGCCTTGTGTGGGCGGGGCCTTGTAGATTGGTACACTGTTGAATTTTCAGTGCATATGAGTGTGCGCACAGGACAAGCCCAGAAGGTGAAGCCTAGACAGCATAGCCTACATGGAATAGAACCAGTGGTGTATTTTGTTGTGCGTAGTTGTTTGTAGTCGTTGAAATAATAGACTGCTCAGTCAAAAAAAATGGAAAGCATTTACTGAATTAGTGTAGCTTTTTTTGTCACAAAGACTGCAAATTAGCTGAAGCTAGACGTCTTGTATGCATCACATTTTTCCTTTTTTTGTGGCAATGTTGTATGTATCATCCCTGTTAAATAAACATTAAATAAAAATAAATAGGCTAGCCTACTACACAATTCATCAACGTCTTACCATTGACGTGCCTGCCGGGGGAACGGCACAGGACTTCTGCAGATTCGTCCCTCAGGAATCCACAAATAACTCTCTCAGTGCCATGTGTCTCATGTGTCCCTTTTCAGTGCCAGTCCCAAGCGCCCTCAACAAAAGTCTGTAATAGGTAGGCTCCAAGAAGTAGGGTTGAAGCCTGGCACTTCAAAACGTGTGAAGTAAAGGGCATGTATAACGGACCAAAATAATGGACCTGTTCTTGATTAATTTAATGTTTACCCCACTGGATGTTTGGAAGTCAGTAAAACTGAACAAGAAAACTGAAGAATGTGTGAGCTTGGCATTCAGTTTGGTGGAAGGTACGTAACTGTGTTGCAAGCTTCTGTAGTTTGCTTGATAGGTTTGTTCCGGTTCCAACTCAAATGCGCTGTGAACTTTGCATTGCTTGTGTTTTTAGAATTCAGTTTGGCAATCCTAAACATCTTCACTGGCATTTTTATTTTTCTATATGGGCAGTTTAATTTTGAATGAGATGGTACCAGAAATATATAACAAAACAAAAAAAATCAATATATATATATATATATATGTGTGTGTGTGTGTGTGTGTGTGTGTGTGTGTGTGTGTGTGTGTGTGTGTGTGTGTGTGTGTGTGTGTGTGTGTGTGTGTGTGTGTGTATAACCCAAAAAGTTGCACAACTCATGCAGAATAAAATGTTTTGTTTTGTTATTACTACAGTTTAGCTGGGCATTTGATTTGATGATTAATATACTATATGAAAAAAAAAAAATATATATATGGTGCTGTTTGTAGACTATGGCCCTCTGTAAGACTCCAACAACGGAAACGTGAAATTTGATCTTGTGGAGTGGACCCTCTTTGACTTTTGTAACTGGGTGTTTGATCACTGATATAAGTTCCTGTTGACTGACTGATGGATGGACTGAGGATGGCGATACGATAAGGTAAAGGCATTACAAGTCATACTGAAGTTCCAATTCTGGTTTTCTTTAGACAAGCCTTCTCTTTTACTATCGACACTAAGACTGTTATTGTACTGGTTGCTTGTGTATTTGAGCTATGACTGGGTATTTTTGAAGAATGTACAATTGCAAGCAAATTATAGAAATCCAAACGGTACACATCCTGGCAGAATAACAAAGATCTATGCATTATCTTATTGATGGTTTTTGCGTTATTTGTGAGCACTAAGGAAGTGAAAAAACAAAAGTACAGCGTATAAAAGGAAACATAGCATGACTGTTCTCCGCATACATTAATCTGCTAAGTGAAATAACTTTTGTTTAACAAATCAAATGGTGTCATTGATATTAGTCATGAGAGGAGTCATATAGAGGTCTCCTGGTCTTCCTGGACCTGTGGGGGACGTACAGACGTACCCCAGGTCAGTACCTAGCCATTGGATAAACCGAGGGGTGGAAGCTGTAATGGTCGTATCGCAGATGTTCTATTTCCTTGGATAAGAAGCTTCATTGTCTGAAGATGAGACTGGTGGTCAGTACCATTTTCTATTCATAGCCACTTAACTTGTTCAAGCGTTTTGTTCTGTAATCATTTACCGCACCATTTATGTTCTGACCCACTAGGTAGAGGATAGAGGGGTAACCCAAAGTTGACTCAAAGACCCAAAGACACGAGAACAGACACTGGATGTCAGACATAAACAAAGGATTTATTTGCAAAAAGAACAACTAATATACATGATGTTGGTATTATTTGTTCTTTATGCCAATAAATCTTACCATTTAGACATTGTTGAGTATAGTGCCACTGTTTCAAGACTCTTTAAAAGTTGTGTGATTTCACAAGCATGTATACACAATAGCATGCTTACAATTGAATGCTTAGTTTGCAACTTGCCTGTTTAAGACATGGAGTGACATACCCTTTATGGAATAGAGCCCAGGTTGTGCAGATCTATTTATTGATTGCATATGAATGCAAGTATTTACTTTCCATGTATAATAAAAACCGGAAGAGCAGCTGGTATGCTCGATGGAGTCAGTTGACCTCCACTAACTGTAGTGTCTCCACGGTCAGTAGGCCTACCGGAAATTACCCACCACTCCAATAGGTGGCAGTATTGTGTTTAAGCTTGGCTCTTGATACATTTAACCTGTTTAAAGACACATTAAGGATAGGGTTTCTTTTTGACTCTAGTTGATATTCCAAACATTATATGGACCGAACTCTGCAACTCAATTCAATGTAGTTGTATTTATATAGCGCCAATTCCTAACAGAAGTTACCTCAAGACACTTTCCATATGACCAAAACTCTTTATGATGTTATTGACAGAGATCCAACGATTCCCAACATGAGCAAGCACAATGCATTTGAGCATCAAATGTGTTTTTACGGTGCTGTGCTGGTGTATGTTTAGATGAATTGTTGAATTGTATACCCCTTATCAGGTTGTTCCTGATTTTTTTTTTTAGATTACAGTCAATTTTAGTCATTCCCAGTATATATGGGAATGAAATTAATCCTCTGCATTTGACCCATCCTATGGTACATAGGAACAGTGGGCTGCTAGGTTCAGCGCCCGGGGGGGAAGTTGGGGTTCAGTGGTTTGCTCAAGGACACTTCGACATGTGGACAGTTGGAAGAGGGGTATTGAGGGGATCGAACTGCTGACCCTACGGTTGGTGGACGACCCGCTCTGTCCACCCGCTCTGACCACTGAGACACCGTCGCGTTATTAAAAGTACATATGTAAATCTTTCACCCCTCCACTATTTTGCCTGTATATGAGTCCATTTAGATTTTAGACCGCTCCAGGCTCATGGCATCCCTTTCGCTGATTGGTTGGGGCATCCATCTTGCCTGCCAATCAAGTGCACACGCCATTCATTAGCCTGTGAGACCATAACCTTGGGAGTTCACATTTAAGTTTCTCTATCAGTTTAGTTGATGCCTGTTGAAACAAATTAAGCCCCCATGATGTTAACAAAAAGACATAGACCTGACAGTTCATAATTAATAGTTGTATAATTAATGTTTTAATGTTAGTGTTAAAGTGTTAAAGTTCAAGTTATAGTTTCTTGTCAGAAAACCGGCAACATTTCTTTTGGGCGATTAGGTCATACACAGTGACGTCTTTCACTGGCTGGGTTCTACCATAGACTAGGTTCTACCATGTAAAAGATATCCCACCCCTCTCTTCAGTCCTCCCTCCACAGACCCTCCCCCAAAACATGTGACTAGCTCACTAGCTTTAGCAATAGGTCTGCCTAGCCGAGCAGAAGACTCCGGACCCGCACAAGGCTAGACCAAAACACGCAATGAGTGCCTGTGAGTGTGAGCACAGGGAGAGTGTGCAGGCACCTTGCCTGTGTACAGGCAGAGTGCGTGCAGGTAGCAGGGAAGGTAGGCAGACTGACTAGTCGGTCGACCGGCTAACCAATCGCTTCATTCAAATTACATGTTGGACAGGCTTATTACAGGTTCTGTGACAGCCACAGATTTTTTTGTCAGCGCATTTGATTTATTTATTACTGTCGGGATGTAAAGAGAATTTCAACAAATATGACAAAAAAAACCTTCTTAAACAAATGGCCTACCCTAGCTTTAATAATTAGATCCTCACATTTTTTAAAGAAAAAATAATAATACATCAGACTTATATAGCGCTTTTCAAAGTTCTCAAAGACGCTTTACATACACGGAGAGAAAACTACAACAATAAAGAAGCAATAGACGATAGAAGATAGGTAGGGAGTAAGAAGATGGAGGGGCAGGGTTAGCTGGGGTAGGAAGTGAAACAGGAAGTGAAAGAGGAAGTGAAACAGGAAGTGAAATAGGAAGTAAAATAGGAAGTGAAATAGGACTGTCAAACTGGACCTCTCAAAATATATGGTATGCAAGTGAACTAGCCAGTGAGATCCTAATGAATAGTGAAAAAAATCAGGAGATCAATCACAATGTTCCATTGACTTTATGCATCCAACCACTGTGAGCGTCTTTAGATGCACTACATGTATTTTAGATGCACTACATTTACTTTAGATGCACTACATGTTAGCAACCTCAAATGCATCACATGTTAATCACTACAACTTCCTATGAATTTATAAGAAACTTGTCATGGAAACTCTTGTTGGCTGTGTGTTCCTGACACAATTCCAGAATACAAACCATAGAGTTTCACTGATTCCTGAACAGCGATTTGTTGTTGTTGTTGTTGTTGTTGTTGTTGTTGTTGTTGTTGTTGTTGTTGTTGTTGTTGTTGTTGTTGCTGTTGCTGTTGTTGTTGTTGTTGTTGTTGTTTAAATGGTCTAGGTGTGTTTTTCTTATGGGGAAATGGTATGGAAGAAAATTATTGCCATAATGTTTTGATTTTTAAAAGCTATTGAATTTTGGACATGGAAATGTAAACACAATTCATTTATAACATTTTTTTTTTTTTTTAAAACAAGGTAATCAGAATTAACCTCGAGGCCATCGGTCGGTTTGTTGTGTCCGGTCTTGATTACTTCAGCCTGTCGTTGGAATGCTAGCTACTTCCGCTTGAATTCTTATTGCTTGAATTTTCTGACCTGTATTTTGACCAATGAGTAATGAATATCATAGTTTGAATAAGTGCAATTTGAGTTTTTTGAATTCATTAATCTGAATTGATGAACATTGAAAAAAAAATCATTTGTGTTTCTGAAACAGTATAACATGAACTTCCATCTTTAAATTACGAAGAGTTGAATTAAAAATGAAAACATTCAGATGACTTGGTATCATATTTCAACATTATGAATTCAAAGGCATTTTCATTTCCAATCATTTCCATTTCATTTTCAATCCAATGGCTTTTAATATTCCAAATATTATGGCAGTAATTTGCATCCATAACATGGGTTCCCGGCTTGTGTTGCAATCTAAAACCATTATTTGAATATTTGGCTTTTTGATGCATGCGCAAAAGTATTACACCCACCCGAAACCCAGAGTCAGTGTTTATATGACCGATGACAATGGCTAAGAAGTGGTTCACCTACAGTATGTGTCAGGACCATGTTTCGTAATCAGTCACCTAGTGAGCATGCAAATGTTCTGGTGCCGCTGGGGAAAGAAATCCAAGCGGCAACACGGCCAATCACATCACAGCCTGATCAGTAAAACAAGTTCAATTTTGAGAAAATAGACTGACAGTGTGTTCACGCTGTGGTGGAGCGGGAGTGTGTGTGTGTGTGTGTGTGTGTGTGTGTGTGTGTGTGGGGGGGGGGGGTGAGGGGGGGGGGGTGTCATAGGCTACTGTATTTTGAGAACGTGGAACGTGAGCGAGCGCTTCCACCTGCTTTCTGACTGTTGGCTTTAAAACTCCTCTCCCTTGTACCCCCTTTTGCCCCCTGCACGCTCTGAGGATCTCATTCTAGAGCCCTAATTGTGGTGATCAAACCTGGGCCGGACTGACACGGAGTGGCGGGTTGACAAACGCAATCATCCGGATGGCCAGGGTTGAAGTGGCCGCAGTTGGCAGCTGCCTGGGCTCCTCAGCTGGGCCCCTGCCCTGTGAAGGGCCCCCAGGGTCAAATACCCTACCACCCTGCCACCAGCTCACCACTCGCTGGAACCGGCCGCGCATGGGAGGGGCGGGGGGGGATGGTCGGTTAGCTGGTTTTTGGTGGTGTGTGTGTGTGTGCTTGCGAGTGTGTGTGTGTGTGTGTGTGCTTGCATGTGTGCGTGTGTGCGTGTGTGTGTGCGTGTGTGCATGTGCGTGTGTGTGTGTGTGCGTGTGTGTGCGTGCGTGCGTGCGTGTGTGTGTACATGTGTGTGCGCGCGTGTGTGCATGTGTGTGTGTGCTTGCGTGTGTGTGTGTGTGTGTGTGCTTGCGTGTGTGTGTGTGTGTGTGCGTGCGTGTGTGTGTGTGTGTCTGTCTGATGGAGGGATGGCGTGTGTGTGATGGAGGATAATGGTCAGGAGAAAGTTGTCTGTTAAAGACCTTGGAGGTGAAGGGCAGAATGTGGGTGAAGACATTTTGACGCCTGTCCCAATCACAGGTCATTAACTCAAAATATTGTGTTTTTTTTTCAGAGAGTTCTGGAAGCTTTCCAAACCAGAACCTCTTAGAATTGGGGGCATCATAATTCCCTGAGGTGGAGTCACCAAAGACGCACGCACAGACACACACACACACACACACACACACACACACACACACACACACACACACACACACACACACACACACACATGCATGCTCTCTCTGTCTGGCCACCAGGACCAGCAGACATCACTATTGACTTGCCACCAGACATCTCTACTGGGGGGGTGCGTTAATAACATGGTGCCAGCCATTGAAACCTTACTAAGAGCTCTGACAGATAATTGGATGAGTTGAAGGCCGGTTCACTGTTGAATCCAGATGATTGGATAATGGGAAACGACATGCAGGGGCTAAATTAGACAGAATACCTTCTCACAACCTTTCCTCACCTTTCAATCTGCATGATTCATGGAGTCCCAGGGCCAGAAATGACACTAATTATGAGTTCATCATTTGTATTTGTTGCTAATATAAAAATACATAATTTGGAAATATCTTCTAATTGGTTTACACAAGATGTATCATATTGACATTGTTTATCCTTTCACAGCTTTTCCAACCTGTCAGGGTCAGGAAGCTGCCGTTATGCAGCGTTATGTGTGTTTGGTGGAATCCCCCCCCCTGTCCGTCCGTCCGTCCTTCCTTTGATCAAGCGCATGTCACCTTCACTTAAGCGCGGTGGCGGCCGGCCCTTTGTGTTCACGGAGGCCTCGACTGTTGTCACATTGTCTCAAATTAAACCCAACGTTTCATATCATGCGCTTAAAGGACACAGAGCGACAACCCTCAAGGGAACCTCAGCTCACTCTCTCAGCTCACACACACACACACGCACACACGCACGCACGCACGCACGCACGCACGCACACGCAGCATAAGTGTACCGTTTCCTCTCAAACGGGGCAGCTTTGCCCCGTCTCCATATAATCACATACCTCAGCACACTTCACAGAGGGCTCACGTCTCTCTCTCTCTTCTCAAAAACAGAAAAAAAAGCTTTCGGTTAAACTAAACCAGGTGGGGGTTTTTGAAGCCGGTGAGCGTTCTTACAGGGCTTCTTTCTAATAGACATTCGTTAGTCCCCCAGAGAAACCCCCACGGGGCTTTGTGTTTGGGCTGAAAGACGCCACAGCCTCTGTATTGATTGTGGCTTCGCTGAATGTCTTTTTTCCATCAGTGCCTGGTAAATCAGAGGCGTGTTTGCCACCACTAATATTGGCGGAGTAATTAGGCAGGCGAGCGCCGGGGCCTGATCAGCGTTACGTGTCTATACGTCGCTGCCTTTGGTTGACGTCAATTCTTCCTTGGCGGGACGTTGCTCGCGAGTTTGCTTGTTTTGATTGCTTTGACTCACACACACACACACACACACAGACAAACACACTCAAACACACACACACACACACACACACACACACACACACACCCACACACACAAACAAATGTCAAGCAAAGATCTAATTTAGAAGAATGTTCACATAAGCGTGTCCTGGACAAGAAGGGAGCCGAGTCCCATGTCCACAGTGAGTGCACTGCAGCCACCATAGGAATGCCTATCGTCTCTGGTTTCTCTCACAGGGCTTCTTCATTCAAAAGGGGGGGGGGAGGCGGGGGGGGGGGGGGGGGGGTTGGTGGTCTTCTGGTTGTGTGAGCTCGCAGAGTGCGGGGTACGTCATGAATGCCCCCCAGCCCCTCGGTGCAGCAACACAAGTGGATGTTTCCCAGCAGGGCCACGTCAGGTCAAAGGGATTAGCGATGCCACCGGACATCCCCAAATTAACTGATCCAGTGTGACAATGAAGCGCAGCTCCGGCACTGCGTAGACCACCACCACGGACCAGGGAGAGTAGTTCATGTGGTCCCCACCCCACCCATGAGTATATCAACTCAAACCCTGTCGGTTAATGAGAGTTGGGGGAGACATCTTTGATCTTTAGGATCTTATTATGTAGGTGTTGTTTTGGTTTGATTTTTCTGACAAACAGTCCCCAGTCCAAAGAAGATGAAAGAATGAGCACCAGAGGAGGAAGTGATTTGGGGTCAGAGAGGGACCACCACCAGTCCATCACGTATGCACTCTTATGATACGATGAGGGTTCTACCTTGGAGTTGAGGTGTTATCGTTGATCCAAGCCACTGTGGCAGGGGACCGGGAAGACATGGATGACTGGAGGTCAGCCAGTGATGGCTGACAACAGATCGGTGTTGAGATCCTTCCCACCGGCACAACACACGCACACACACACACACGCCTCCTCCCAGCCATGAAGCACCTTCACTCCTTTACTAGTTACCCTTGAGAAGCCACGACATGCCTGAAAGAAGGTCTCAAACGCACACTTTAAGAGATGTCCATGGAACTTGAATCAAGACCCCCTTGCAGTGTGATTTTGATGATTTTTGAAGCAGCTATAGTTATACTGGTGGTTTTGTCATTCACTGCAAATAAAATGATAAAATTATTTTTGGTGACTTGATTTCCTTTTTTTTTTTTTTTTTTTTTTTAATTAGAGGTAACATATTTGTTGTGAATTCTGACCATATATTGTCTTTTAACTGACCCCCATTGCTGTGGCGGGAACCCCCAGTGTAAGTCTCTTGCTCATTAACCCCTTAGTATTCCACAATATATATTGGAGGCTTATTGTGCCAAGAGCCTGCGCGTCCCTATCAAAGAGGAGCAGCGGCGGCACTGAGAACATTTGGTTTGTCAAAGTGCGAGGGGGGGGGGGGGGTGGATTTAATTGGAATTTCATGTGGGCTAAACTGGGTGAATCTGATGTAGTTAACATTTGGTAGACTTAATTGGTTCCGTTCTCCCCCTGCCTGGCACTTGTGAAACGCCGAAGCTACTGCTAATCTTCCATTTATAATCAATTGAATGGGCCACACAAAAGTCGGCCTCTTCTTTTCTTCCTGTCTCAACTCGGTCCTTTGTGGCGCGTAAATGCCTCATTCTCGGGTGATCCTGCTCGCCGAGATGTACTCGATTGTTGACAGTTGATTAATGCGCTCTGGCCGCTGTAATCTCCCCTGGCCGGGTCACGTGTGAGCGCCGTTAATGAGCTCCGTGGTCAATGAACATGTTTCTAGACAGCAAGCTGGTTGCTCAGATGTCTGAGAGGTAGAGGTGCACAGAAAAGGGCAATCTCGCCGCCTTTAGCTTTTTTTTTTACCAGCCCAACATTCTTGTCTTCGGCTTGCGCAACGACACTCACAGCCCGTCCAATCCTCCTATAAACTGCGGTTGGCCGTTCTTTTTTGTTTTGTTTAACAAAATATATCTTATGAAAAGGCGGACCCTTGCTGTCCCAGCGTTCGCTGATATCTAAGAAAGACTCTACAAAGGCTGTGTGAATGCTGCTGAGATCCAGTGTAAATTAAATAGTTTCCCTTGCTTTATACAAAGACACACAAACAAACGAGGGCACACAAAAAGCAGAACAAAATTGTTTTTTTTACGCAGCGTTCGATTATTTGTATAATAGGCAGAGAATGTTTATTGGGTGGTCGTTGGCCCGGGATTTTTTCAAAGCGATTAAAGCAGCAAACCTCAGCCACAACACTCCAGACATTGACATGCATTCAGCTTTAGAGTGATATCGCCTATATTTTAATTACCAACACGTTCATGAGAGTCGAACTGTCAAAACTGGAAAACGTACATTTCTTTTCTTTTTTTTACTCCTCGTTTGATCAACTCTGCCAGCGTGGGTTTAACCGGCATTATTAGGCATCTGAGTTGTATCTCGGCTTGGCTTTTATTCTAATAACTAATTGGCTGGTAATAGAAAGAGCGCCATTTGGGAGCACGCGTCTGTCTCTCATCAGAATGTGCGTTAGTGCGCAAGGATAATATTGTTCCAGGAGTCGTGTGTGGAATGGCTTCTGGTTGATTAGGACGGCCAGATGAGGAGATGCGGCCCAAGTGGTCCATTATCTCTATACTGATGAACACGACTTGATGCGCACCGACTCCCCCTCGAGGGCGTTTAGCTTATTATTGTAATTCGCTTTCAAGGGGTCTCCGCTATCGTCCATCATTTATGCCATTACACAGAAGTCAAGTGTACTGTTGCATTAGGAAAATCGTGTCTGTCAATAAATGCTTAGGAATAGGGCGGGCTACAACCTACAGCAGCAGACGAGACTATGTTTTTCATTTTTCAAAAATATCTCACAGAAATAGCCTATACGTGAAATTGTTTGTTTAATTTAGTGCCACATATCCACAGACATACACACGCATTAAATGTTAGATAGATATTATATATAAATGTGTGTGATTGTAGGCTGAAAGCTACACGGAAGATGGCATCAATTAAATAACTTTTTGTAATTCTGTAAAGTGTAACCATGCAATTATGTTTGCAAAAGGCAAGCCTACTTCAGTTATGCAGGCCTGAATAAGTGGTCCACATTGCTGCGCCAGTATGGGGTATTCAAGTTTATTTTCAAATGCGTTCAAAAATGGAAACAAGTTTATTCAAACATTTTTTATACAATACATTATAACTTAGAACTTCACATGGACATTTTCCTTTAGGTGACCTATACGTCGAAATGTGCCCCAAAAGTTTAAATAACATCTTATCTCAATAACCTATTATTTACAATTCAATTCTCGCGACACATCCTGAAAAGAGATTGCTTTAATTTACTGAACCGACAAGAAAAAGTGATGTTGTTGAAAGGCAATCCGAATATCTTATCTGGCAGAGCAGGGAATTTAGCAGCGTTTAATCAACATTTACATTGATATATATATATATATATATATATCTATATATATATATATTTATATATAGATATATAAATATATATATATATATATATATATATATATATATATATATATATATATATATATATATATATATATATATATAGATATATAGATATATCTATATGTATACATATGTGTAGCCTTTATAGGCCTATATATATACGTGTGTGTCTCAACGCTCAGCGTTGTATTTCTCTGGAAGTGTCGGTGGCTGCGGAGAGACAGGGCAAGTTGTTGTCATGCAGCTTTCGGATGTGTTTTTTCAGGTCAAAGTTCCGACAGAAGCCCTTCCCGCAGGTGCCGCACGTGAAGGGCTTCTTGTCGTTGTGCGTGTGCATGTGGAACGTCAGGTTGTAGATCTGATGGAAGGCCTTGTTGCAAATCGAACATTTGTACTGCTTCTCCCCGCTGTGCGTCAGCTTGTGATTCTTGTAATTTCCTAGAAGAGGGAACAAGCGAACAAAAGACCGAAATGAGCATCGATAAGAAAATGAACTTCAAACGGAGCCCCTTTTTTCTCAGTGCGCCGGGACCAGCAGTGACTCTCTCCAATCGGCGTCCACCGCCTTTAATAATCACCGTTTTGTATGTCGGAGTCAAGAAGTTGTCAAACTTCATCAGAATCAAATGAAACAAAACGAATGTACAACTGAGCGAAGGTCTGCTAGCTGACCCATAGCAAATCACACCATCTTGCAGGGAGAATTAGTTAGTGGAAAGTGACATGTCCTATTTACATTGATTGCTTTAACAAACCAGCGGGCCAGTGGAAACCACGATGTGTCCTTTCATAATACCCATGGGTCACATATACATTAAGTTAGCCTCAGCTGTAACTCCGCTCACAATTCTTCTGAATGTTTATTCTGTAGCCTATATTTTCTTTCAACATTGGGCTGAACTGAACATGAGTCTGAAAGTCAAATGTGTATTTGATATAGAGCAGGACTACACTGTTTATATAATATCTGTGAGAGGAACATACATAAAACGACCAATAACAGCATAAAATAGTTTACGATGAGAGCCGAGGAAGTCGTTTGGCAAACAAAACAGCATATTCATGTTATTCCTAACTTATTAAAGTTATCCCAAAAATATATAGGCTAAACAGTTTAAATATCCCGGGCAATTAAAACCAAAATGTGCATTATACGGCCGATTTAAGCTGAAATGTCAATGTGAATATCATTGATGCGTGATGGTTGATTCGTTACCTTTTTGATGGAAGCCCTTTCCACAAAATTCGCACACAAACGGCTTGTAGCCGGCGTGGATCCGTATGTGCGTGTTGAGCGTGGAACTTCTGTTGAACGCTTTCCCACACTGGTTACACTTATGCGGTTTTTCCTATCGTGCAAAAATATAAAACAATAAACAACCGTGTCATTACACTGCAGACGAATGTCAAACAAATAAATAGTCTCTATTAATTCATAGTCTGTATTACTTTATTTTGTTCGCCGATGAAACAAACAGTCGAGCGGCTCACCTGCGTGTGGATGATCTTGTGCCTGCAGAGTGTGCTGGCCTGTCGGAAGCCTTTGCCGCACACTTTGCACACGAAGGGCCTGGCGCCGGTGTGCACCGGCATGTGTCGGGTCAAATTGTAATGGGCGTTGAACACCTGCAAGAAAGCATAGCACAATTCCATAAATAATGATGTAATTTATCTAATTTTTCTCGCCTAAATTGTAAAAATCAATCTTTCATAAAACTCGTGTTTATTTTGTTCATCGAAAATTACTCCACATTTTACAACACTCGACTGATATTTTCAGTAATTTTGATTTTTTTTTATATAGGGATACTATTTCTATATTATTATTTATATTATTATTATTATTTATATATGGATGCCAAGAAACCGGAAATCTGATGGTCCTGTTTGTGCGCATTAACTAATTACCGGGCGCTCACCTTTCCACACACTTCACACGTGAAGTTTTTGGGCTTTCCGTCTGCCGCAGTGTGGCCGAGTTTGCTGTGTGCTTTAATGCCATTCTTCTCCGAATTTAGACTGTGGTTCTCCTTGACGATCTGGTCCAGCTGTCCGGGTAAATGCTCCTTGTGTGGGTACTGAGGCGTGGGAAACTTGTCGGCCGAAACCCCGGCCAATTTAGCGTTCTCCAACAGTAAGAGTTTGTGATGCGCCGAGAGCGAGGCCTGTGCCTGGGAATTGGCCAGGGCCGAGGAGAACAACTGTCCGGTCAACAAATCCGACTGCTGATAACCAGAGTCCAGGTAGTTCAGATAGTAGAGTGAGCCACCGGTCGGCATAGCCATGGCCTGGTGTATGACCTGGGGTTTGATCACCCTGCTCCCTGTCAACAGAGGGTGCTTCAGTCCCGAGTCTTCCTTGCCACACATCCCGCAGTTTGCTTTGCACGACGCGGCCGAGGAACCGCAAAAAGCTCCCCTGAAATTAGCTTTCCAGAACTCGGAGTAGTTCATGAGCGCCTTGGCTTGCAGGTCATAGCTGAACGGGTGCAGCGGGATCATGCAGGGAACAGGGGAGCACAGACCCAGCAACTTCTTGCCATCGGATAGATCCGCTCCTCCTTGCCGTGGGTCCGAGCTCCCCCTCGGCTCCGAGGTCTTGGACATGATCCGGTCGATAGAAAAGGCCAGTGTTTTTGGAGCCGCCGATGGTCCGGTCCGTCCGCCGTTTAGGCGCGGGCAAGACATGACTGTTTCCAGAGGGAAACTTGTCATTCTGAGCAGCAAACTTGTGTGCGTGTAGCCTAAGCAGCCCAGCAGCAGCCGACCAGCCAGTCGAATTGTTTTCGCTCCCCGAGCTTCCAGAAAAGACAAGAACATCAGTTTATTAAGCACCTTGCTTTCACAGTGTCATTCATTTGCATGCCAATGGAAACCCCTGTAACAATAGGATACAGGGGCAATAGATTATTGCTCATTAACTAGAACACACACAATTAACAAGACATTAGAGGTCGTGTGAGGGGGTGGGAGGGGGAATAAATATTCGACAGCGGTTCTTTTATGACATTCAGACGAATGATAAAGCTAACATGAAAAAAAAAAAACTAATAGATAATAGACTGCCGATCTCGGTGTAGTATTTTACCTCCTTCAGTTGCCTAATTGCGACGCGCAGATCGATCGGGAGGCAGCAGTGCGCAGTCCGCTCTGTCACATTGTGGGAGCAGTCGCCGTCATCAGTGAGAGATCATCAATGAGAGCTGATGTCTCTTGACATCAGCTAAACTCAAACTCTACTGGGTGACAAGGGAACGCCATCACCAACACTTGTCCCTTCCTCTGCCGCCCCTTTTTATACGACCAAGTGGTGGTCTGCTACAGGATTGATAACACAAGCCATCATTCACACGTTTGAATGAATTGTTTTTGTTTTTCTTTCTTCCGGAATAAGTTGACCATCAGAGGTACAACAATTGTACAACAACAAGAATTTTTATTATTTACTAAACTGAAAATGTAGAACCTACATTTACAAATTATGATGATTATTAGTATTACCGATTATGGTGATAGTAATAATACTAATATTAATAACACTTTATCACATATTATTATTATTTATTTTATTTTATTTTTTTATTATCATTGTTATTATTAGTTCTTACTTGAATTCGGGTTTTTCACTCTCCGAGATGGTCAGAATTTATCTACATTGAGCCTTATGAAATGACCTGAGAATGTACGTTGCAATCCTTTACAATTTTCAAACCTTCCATTTCCAATAAAATTGTTTTAACAACAATCATCTTTGGCCTTTCGGTTTTATAAAACGTTTCCATTGAAAACGTGTTAATCCTCAGATGGGATAGCTTTTCCATGCTGGTTCATACTTACTATTTGTATAACCGAGAACGTCCAATTTCCACCTGTTTAAGAGCAGATTGCGGGAGCAGAACCTCCCTCGGATCCTATTAATAGTTGTTCCTCCTTCGCCTATTCAGAGGAACCAATTTCGGGAACGATTCAAGGCTCAACTCACAGAGGAAAAAAAAAAAAAACAAGCTCTTTCACTTTTAGCCACTAAAGCGCCGCGTGAACCTGGTTTTGTGTTTTTCTGAAATAGAGGGGTAGGATTAAAGCAAGAGCGAAGAAAAGACTTAGCTCGGCCAAAGGTATAACGACAAATGAAAAGAACCCCCCGTTCTAAAGGGGCATACAAGTTTGCTGGAATCCACAGTGTTCAGTGCGCGCTACAATGACCAATCGCCCCCTCGACCAGTTTCCACGAGGGCTATCTTGAATTCATTTGTTTGCGGACGATTTTACCTCGGACTTTACAAATTATGAGGGGGGTGGGTGGGGGGGGGGGGGGGGGGGGGGGGGGGGATCTAACGCGAGGACCTTGATGAGTTTATTCACGTTGCCGTCTGTGTGAACGCAACTTCTTTGTGTTAACCCTTTGAAATGTGGACACTTTTTTTTTCAAATATAGTTTAAAAGATTGTTTTGCTAAAGTGACAACATATGGTATATTAATGAACGTATTCTTGTCATGTGAAATGGGATTAACGGTCTAATTATTGTTCATCTCTATATAATTATATACATAGATGTAAAGGCCTAGATATGTAATTATTATGTTTTATCGTAATTGTAATTATAATCTGCACCAATACGTGTAGGCTGACTAGTCTGCGCATTGGTCGCGGATGCCCACTGAGACCTGTTCGTGTTTGTCACGTTACACCTGTAGCTGCAGAAATAACAAGGCAAGCGCTCGTAGGAAAGGGAATGGCTGTAATTGAAGTTTATCGCAGGCGCAATTAGCGGCTCGTCCGCACAATAAACATTGATCATATTGCTGTCACCTCAGCCTGTCCCATTATGCGCAAGGAGCAATTAGCTCCAACATTGATTTGGGGACACCCGCTCGCCCGCAGGCATGCGCGGGTGGCTGATCCAGGGTCTGCGCTGCTGTTTCTGCCACTTGTTTTGGTGTTTATCTCAACCGTTACATGTTGCTGTGTGATGCATAGGAATGAACAATGTTTTGCTTTGTGGTTTGTTTTTTTGTCGCGCGGTCCACGCACGTGTGTGTGACATGAAAATGTACCCCAAATGCGAGTTTGGTTGTCCTTCAAAACAGTTTCCACAATAGGCCTACGTATATAATTGATTGTAAGCCTACCTCAACCTTAAGAAAACGTAACACTGAAACCATGCCGAATGAGACAAAATGCCAGCAGTCGATGCTTGCTCTTAATTATAATTCGGTTTATATCGACAGTCTTATATATCCTTATAGGCCTACCTCTATAATCCACTCGATTTGTACCATTTAAACCCGCAATCGGAGCCTGCAGTATAATAATTAACAATACTAATATATAATCATGTGACAGCGTTTAACGGTGCAGACAGTTGTCCTCACACTTCGACCAACATGGTAACAACGGGTCCCGTCCGCTCTACACTGGAACCCGCGGCTCCGTCGTCGCACGGAGCGGCGGCCCTGAGACGCAGACAACAGGCGGCCTGGTGAGCGCTACGGCGATGTGCTTTCGCCGGAATGTCTTTCCCATTTGAGTAAGATATCACGATATGATATGAACCGTTCTGGGTGTTGTCGTTTTCCCAGCAGTTATTAGCAATTGCCTTTACTCTTTCATTCGCCTCCACAGGGCTTTAACAGAGGAAAACAAAGTTAACCGACTGCTGCCGATAAAGAGGAAAAACTGCCCCGTCAAGCCGATGTGTCTCGCCTGCGCGCGGCCGAGCAGAGCTGGCTGTTTTATTGGATTCCTGCGCGAGCCTTTTTGTCAGCCCGCGTTTCCGTCCCGAAGCGCTCGCGCTGTCACTTCCACTGACCTTCCCCGCGCGCACCGCCTCGCGCACCCAGCTGCTCTGCACCAGCTGACAGCACTACCTGCACTGTCACAGGTACGCGCGGGCGCACACACACACACACACACACACACACACACACACACACACACACACACACACACACACACACACACACACACACGCACGCACACACACGCACACACACACACACACACACACACACACACACACACACACACACACACACACACAAATCTCGCTCTGACCCGTACACAAGCACCGGCGCGCGAACACATGCACGCGCAAACACACACACACACACACACACACACACACACACACACACACACACGATTGCGAGAGATCATATGTCCATATATGCATGTGCTGCGTGTGCTGCACATAACAAAGTAGTGGATTCCAAGTATTTCAGGTATTACCCCACTGCACCCAACCCAAGCACCCACTTTCAACATCGTTTCCTGTGGCCCGCTCTTCCAGGAGCAGGGGGCGGGGCGGGGGAACGGAAAACAGGCGGCCAGCAGCGACGGGAAGGGGAACTTGTGAGTGTAACAGGGCCCGGGGCCTCGAGGGCCACCTGACGCCCTCCTCATGGAGCGTCGTGTCCGCGGGGGTTATTTTCACAATCAAAGAATAGTAATACAAGATGTTGCTCTTGCAGAGACTCAATAATTCTGCAAATTTCTGCAGAATTATTTTCCGCCATGCAAGACTCTAACCATTCAACAACCGCCTTTGATTTTGCGCGAGCGATAGTGCATGTTCTCCAGGCCCAGCTAAATAAATCTCCTAAAATTTCCAGCACACACACACACACACACGCACGCACGCACGCACACACACACACACACACACACAAACACACACACACACACACACACACACACACACACACACACACACATTTCTCTCACTCACAAACGTGTGTGTGTGTGTGTGTGTGTGTGTTTGTGTGTGTGTGTGTGTGTGTGTGTGTGTGTGTGTGTGTGTGTGTGTGTGTGTGTGTGTGTGTGTGTGAGAGAGAGAGAGAGAGAGAGAGAGAGAGAGAGAGAGAGAGAGAGAGAGAGAGAGACTGTGTGCCTGAATCTGAAATCTATATCAAAAGTGTGTGTGGGGATTAAGTGGGGACGTGCACCTTATAATGACTGTGTCCTCAGCCGTCCGAGACCAGCGTGGGCAGCCCCTCATCCCATATGAGCTGTATGAGCAGTTTCTTGTCATTTTCATTATCTTGTGGCATGAGGAGGGGGGGGGGGGGGGGGGGGGGGGGGTGTTCTGCCGTCACTCATGCATTTTGTGAGATTGCTTTAAACTGTAAGCTACTCTTTTCATGGAAAAAAGATCTAAAATTAATCAGCGCGCTTGTTGTTCCTTCTTAACGCCGAGATAAGAAGGTTTCGGTGGGCAAGAGTATATAAGAGGCTTTTGGAGGCCGCTCCTAATAAATAGATCTGACATCTACCTGCCCTCTCAAATGACAGGCAATTTGATGGCTTTCGGAACGGACGAAAAGCAGACAAACACATATAAGCGAGTCTCCTCATGTCCATCTCCCTTCCACCACGGTGTTATGCCGTTTATATGAGCGCTAACAAATTGCTTTTGTAAAAACAAAACCGAGAGGAAGCGGTAATTGGCGAGCTAGGACGTCTCCATATCGCCTGATATCGTTCTTCGTGGTTTCATTTTCCTCTTGTCATCCGCACGGATATCAGAGGCCGCTTGATGGACTCACCGTGTGTCGGAACGGTGTGCCCCCCCCCGCCCCCCCCCGCCCCAAATACAGTGCCGGCCCCCCGCAGCAGTGCAAAGGAGGCTCGAGGCCAGTTCTGACTGTGATGGTCAATTGCAGATTCTTATATTTGGATACCGTTATCGTTTTCCCATTTACCCACTTGATTGGATCTTAAAAACCAAAGCAGCTCAGATCGTGCCGGCGTAAATCTCGGGGTCCATTAATCCTTCTCGGTGTCCGTCTCTCGCACAAAACTGTCCCATTGCGCGTGGATTTATAGGGAAATTAAACAGATGATATTCGGTGGAAACTCACTGACATGATAGACTGGATGTTGAAATAGTTTGTGTGTTTGCGTATGTGTGTGTGTGTGTGTGTGTGTGTGTGTGTGTGTGTGTGTGTGTGTGTGCGCGCGAGCGCGCGTGCGTGATGTAGGCCCACGTGTATGTGAATGATGTGCGTTCGCCTATATCTTGTTGATTATTCTTGTAAGCGTGCTATATGGAACGGGTGACCTCGGAGAAAATGAGGTCAGGGTTTCTTTGTCATAATGCTCTAAACTGCGAAAATACTTTATCTTCTGCACTATCTCTCTCTCGGTCCAGTGTTATGAGTTTATATAGCATACTTGATGTATTTGGACAAGCCATTGCCATTTAGGCTTGCCTTCTTTATCTTTATCTCAGTTTTAACAAATGCCTAAATTGGATCATTTGTGTTTGACCAAACATACATCTGTGTTGTACGTTTATACAAATAAACTACGATCTCTAACAATATGCATTTACTAATGATACATATAGGCTACATTTCACCATGAATAAAAAAACAAAGAGCAAATACAGAATTAAATCAGATCTTTTTGGTATATTGCAGACCGATATCAGGCAGCACAATATGACTGTTCTGAATACAATAATTAAAACTAGGCTGGACTGAAATCTTGTTTTTCTCCCATTTTTCTTAAGAAGGGGATTTTAATAATTAAAACATATCACATCCTCTTTTAATTTCTGTGTGTCTTATGTCTAATCCCTTCGGCTACTGGATTCAATCTTGGGCTTCTTGGGTTTGTTTTTTTGGCCTTTCTTGATTCATGATCTCTCACAATTCTTTCAATCTCCTTGTGAATGTTAAAGTACCAAGAGAGAAGCCATGTCTTAATCCATGACATTTAATCTGTCTCAAGAAGGAGGTCGCAGGTCAGGGCCCCCAGATTAAAAAATATGTATCTTTTGCAGTCTGTTCAAAATCATACCTCTGTCTCCTCCAAGTGTACGGACATCTGTTATAACAGACATGACATTGGCCTGAGCCCTTCTGAACTGTAAAATAACATGTGTGATAACTGTTGTGAACTCTTATTGGTTAAAGTTATACAAATGGTTGAGTCGTCAAAGCTCAACTTCAGATGAGTCCAATTCTTTCCTAGTTGAACTAGCATTGCAATGTGAACACAAGACAAACCACACCATCTTTCCACATAACCTTTATTGGAAATGTCTTTGTCTGACTTTGTTAACCTAGAAGGCAGAAGCATGAAGACTCCACTATTTACTTGACACAGGGAACAAAACACTTTTTGGTTGTGTAGACCTGGTACATGCGGTACGTGCACACACGGGGCAACGTACAACTCTAGGGACACTGTATATAAAACAACATTGGCAGAGAAAGACTTCACTTCCCATAATCCATTATAAAAATGTGAAAAAACGGACGGCACATACATTCTGGAATTACATCTACGCAACATACAGGGCAGACCATATAACTCAATAAAGGAATAAACATTATTATTTAAATAGTTTCAAACTCAACATTTAAAAATGGAAAAAAAAAAAAAAAACGATTGCCATTTTGTGTAAAAAATCTGTAAACATTTCAGTAGAATTCTTAAACTATGGATAAATATTGCATCTGAGAACAAAAATGATGTGGGAAAGAAAAAGCTTCGGGATTGTGTGATAAATACTGAAGCAGAAATCTGGATAAAGCTCAAACAAAAGACAATAGGCAGATTCTGCGTGTATTTGAACCCAGATTCGTCTTTCACCCGGTGATAAATGTAGGATGGACGGTGTGGGTTGGGTGAGTGGGACAGTAATGAGTTATTGTGTATACATACTAACACACCCACCTTCTACAAGTGGCAGCTGGAATTATATATACACACACACACACACACACACACATCTCAAATAAATACAAATCAAATAAATGAGGTGTCCACAGGCACACATTATTTAAAATTGTGCCACCACAGAACCTCTGAGCCAACATGTACTCTCTCACATCACAGAAAACAAATGCAGGTGTGATAAATGGTTATTTTGAAATCCGCTGTGTTTTTCGAGTCATTGTTATATTTATTGTTGCGAATGAGACATGCAGACCCATCACAGAGAACACATCAGGTCATATTTCACACTTCTTACAACAATGTGCTAACGCTGACTTCACCGCATATTTAAAGGAGCACTCCAGACATTTTTTTTTCTTAAGCATTCAACAGGAAAACATTCATAGCCTTGACAATGCAAACAAAATGGTTCTCCATATTGCTTATTAAGACCACGGAGTGGAGTTGAGAATACCAGAACTCTGCTTTTACCCAAACCATATAACAGTTTCTATGCAGTCTTTTATTGGTCCAAATGATCAATCTATGATGTAGCTAGTAGTGGATAGTATGATTTTGTCACGTGTACCCGGTCCATTACGGCTGGACTTTGAATGTAAATATATGTTGTGGTCCATGCATTGTTTGTCAGGCTAACGTCAGACACTATAACCAATAAGAACTTATTTCACCCTCAAGCATGCTACACTGGCCCTGGAACACTTTTCTTCTGTCTCCAGCAGACTGGCACATAGTGGCGTTGGCTGTTACTGTGGTGCTTTTCAGCACAAACTCGATGCCAATCAATATGACCATGAATGAATAACGTGAATGAGCAGTAAAAACCTATATGTTGAGTTCCTTTTGGTCTGTGGCCCATTTTCATTACATAACAGAATCTTTTTCTGTGCTTTTATTTAAAGGGGAGTTTCTCGTCACAACATCATTTAACATTAATTCATTCATCTGGAAATTAGTACGCCAGTACGACAGTCAAGCAGGCGGAGCAGAGACGATTTCTTGTCATGAAACGTCTGTACTCATGTAGAATATGTCTGTGCTTTAGCCCAAAAATATAATGGCCCCTTATAGATGTTTTCCAAAATATGTTTATGCGTTTGGCCACATATCTCAGGCGCCTTTGTTTAACATGAGCCAAACATAGCACTGCGTTTATAATTTAGCCTTTAATTGGAGAGATGCAATCATTTGGCTCGTATGAGAATGACACTATGCAAGTTTTTTGAATGTTTTGAAATTAGGCTTTTTTCACGCAAAAAACTAAGTCATTTTTGGCTGAGAGGCCTTTCAGGTCAAATCCAATCCTGTAATCAAAAAAACAAACTCCTTGCACCTCCTTAACATTCTTAAGCTTGTTCTATTGACTTCCTGGTGGCTAATCGGAAGGGCCAGTGTGTCATGGCCGAGGGCCCTGCGGCACAGGGTGCGGGACGCTTGGCTACTGCTTTGATCTAGTTATCGTCGTCCTCGTCGCTGTCTCTCATGGATATGCCCTGCATCCCCCCTTCCCTCACGGAGGCCGTAGCCTCCTCCAGGGTCAGCCGGTTCCGGATGGTGTCGTACATCTTGCTGTTCAGCGTGGAGTCCAGCACCCCCTGCAGCCGGAAGTCCCGGTACTTTTTCTACATGTAAAGTCAAGGAGGGGGGGGGGGGGGGGGGGGGGGGGGGGGGAGGTCAAGGCCTTATGAAGGGAAATCCTGCTCCGGTGGATGGTGTGTACCTTTATGCTTATGCTATTGCACTCCTGGAGGAGTCTCCAGAGGGGCTGGTGATCCCTGCCTCTCTATTGATTTAAGAACTTGGAAACACATAGTAAGCACTCTTTTGTCATTGCATCAGTTCAATAGCTATGTTTCAGAGAACTGCATTTTATATGTCAGCAGTAGAGTTGTACTCGCTGCAACAAATCGTTAAGAACAATTGAACAATATGATATATAGAAAACACTTTAAGATCAGCCCTTATTGCAGTCACCATTCAATGTATGCCTGGCAGTGTTCATTACGTTTTC
>JAXIVH010000008.1:10666722-10804222 GCA_036785325.1 Urophycis tenuis
AGGTTTTTTTTTTTTTTTTCTTGTTGCAGCGGAGCGGAGGGGAGGGGGCTCCCTATACAGGGAGGGAGGGAGGCAGGGAGGGGGGGGAGGGAGGGGGGAGGGGGGGGAGTGGGGGAAATGGAATAAGCCAGCAAGCACTTGAGGGCCCCACCGAGCACCTGAATGGCGGGGTTTGGCGGAGGGTCCGAGGGGGGCCTGTTGGAGGTGAATGGGCCCTGCTTTTTGGTTCCAATTTGTCTCTTTTCACCCCGGCTGGCCCCTGGCCCGGCTCTGACAGATGTACAAAGCGGGAGCGGCGCTGGGCCACTCCACACACACACACACACACACACACACACACACACAGACACACACACACACACACACCCACACACACACAGACACACACACACACACACAGACACACACACACACACACACACACACACATACATGAGCAGCTGTCACTTTTGTCGGACAAGTTAATCAAACAAATACCACTGAAACACCCTGTTTTAATACGGGGGGGGGGGGGGGGTGTTACTGGCGGTGAGAGAGGGCTTATAAAGAAGCGATCGAGAAACACAGGGGTTGACATGTGTGTGTCGTCGATCAATTTACACCCGCCATCTCCCCCCCCAGCCCCTTTTATCGTTAAACAGTGAGGGACTTGACAAAAGAAGACGTCTCCATTTAACTTGCATTTTCCCCTCCCCTGTGCGGCCGCGTCTTGGCTTTAAGGGTCCTTAAGCCTGTTCCTCTCTTCACCAATGCAACCCTGGGAATTTTGTTGGTGGAGGATTTAGGCCTAAAGAAACCAGAGAGAAAACAAAAAAAAAAATGCTCCAAGCTCCCGTGTAATGATGAACAACTGTGAATCTGCTCACAGACTTCATTATGGTGAAGTGAACGTTTTTTTTTTTTTTTTTTGCGTGTGCACTTTGTTCTACGCTGTCCGTCCGTCTTACAACCGGTTAGTCTTTTTTTCATGATTATTATTGTGTTATTTTCCTCCGCTATGGGTTGTGTAATCCTTTTACTGTTGCTTCACTTCTCCTTAAAGAGATTAATGGGCAACATGAAAAACAAGAAGTGGACACGGTGGTGTTGCACGGCTGGGCTCTCGGGGGGCCGTGGAAGGCTGCTTCCCAACGCATGGAGCGCTTCTCAGTCAGGGTCCACAACAAGCCATTTATCATGGAGGTGGTTTTCTCCTCAAACCTTACCTTTTCTTTCAATGTATATTCTCATATCATGATTCAGCACGAAACGATTGTGCTTTGCATTGCATATGAAGCCCAAGGAATTACAAGGAATCTTGTTATGAGGGCACAGTGGTTGTGATGTATACGACATCTCAGTTCCCAGAGTGTCATATCATATATTTGGACAGCTTATAATGGTGGTGCACATTATAGCCGCTTGCACTGAAAATGTCCTCATGCGGACAACCAAAACAGTCATAGGTGACCAGGATTTCACATGTGGTGTATTCATGAATTTAATGTAATGGTTAATCTAGCAATTGAAATGCTTGAAACTTGTTTTGGTGACTTTCTTACTGTATAAGCAGCAATGAAATGTTTCACCTTGTTATGACAAATGTACTCTTTGTATGTCGCTTTGGATAAAAGCGTCTGCTAAATGCCCTAAATGTAAATGTAATGTGTGTTGCAGGAAGAAGGGGATAATGGTGGACGAGAACAGGCAGTCAAGTTCAGTTTGCAGTTTGCCCGCAAGCTCAGAGTTGATTAAATTGTTCACTTGCTGTGGCTGGTGGGCAGCACCCAGGGTTCGTGACCGGAGCCGTTCAAGTGTCCCAGACAGCAAAATGGCTTGACGGCAGCAGCTCTCTCCACCCTGCAATCACTAAGTCTGATGGTATACTTCTCAACCCGCAGGCAGGCACGCACACGCACACACACATACACACGCACACACACTCAAAGTCACTAAGTCTCCCAGTCCTGACAACTTTAACTAGATGGTGGCAACAACAATCCCCAACCTCAATCTGACCACTGCTTGCTAACCGATAACACTCCAGAACACACACACAAACACACACACACACACAAATGGGCGCACACATGCACACATTGCCCACACACGCGTACACATGCTGTCAGAGCACTTGGCAGCGCAGGCACGGACCAGTAGGAATCAGGGGAACCCAACAGCAGTGGGCTGGCACGTGATTAATATCGCTCTGGCGCTTCTCTCTCAATCTGATAACTGCCACCAAGGTCAGCGGAAATACTTCCAGTCAATCAATGAGCCACGCTCCTAATCCGGCTGGGCACAGGCAGATTAAGTGTATAATTGACCCATGTAATCCCTGATTCTGCGACCTCACCCCTCCTCCTCCTCTTCCCTCTTACCCCTTTCCCTCCCTCACTACCTCAGTACTAGATGGGGTGGGGGGGGGGATTCTCAGCCAAATCTCATCCACATCCATACACATGAGCCCGCACAACACACACACACAATTTTGTGGGCACACAAAACACACACACACACATTGTCCTTCCAGAGTCTGCCCTTCTCTAACCTAACCTAGCTGTGGAAGCTTTCATCAGGATGGATGGAGGGAGAGATCGTGGGGGGGGGAATGTCATATCAGCACAAGGCTGGATTTGGCTCAGGCTAAAGAGATGGCTTTTTTTAATCAATGATCCCGGCCACCCCACCCTAACCTAACCCACCGGCTTAATCCCACCCCCTGCTCCAAGTAACGGTCTGCATTTAAGCACAGCTGTTTTAATCTCTGTGTTGTGTGAGGGGATTGGAGAAGAGAAGAAAAAACCTAATTCTCTCCCCCCCCCCCCCCCCCCCCCCCTCCCCCTGAAACACTCACTCATTCACACACACACACACACATGCATGCATACACACAGGAGCGCACACGGGCAGACACACACACACGTGCACAGAAACATACACACACTTTCCAAACCTAAAGTCATATGATGGGATATACAGAGGGGGGTTAGGTTACACAATAACAACTACATATCACAACTTCTGATTGCGTTATATAAGATTAATCAAGATAGTTGAATAATAATGACACGTGCACACGCACATACACACACACACACACACACACACACACACACACAAACACACACACACACACACACACACACACGAACACACACAAAAATATACACACTATCAAACCAGGTCTATGATTGAATTTCCGCAACAACAGGGATAAGTAAATATTCAAAGATAATATCAACAAGATTAAATGAGAAGGTGAGCCAGAATTGTTGTGAAAAAGAAGAAAAATGGCCTAAAGTCAATCCAATTGAAACTCTGCGAATAATAACACCTCTTCATCTTACTGAGTCAAAACAACAAATATACAACCCAACCATTGGATCCATTGGGGAAGATAACATGGTTGGGAAGGGTTGGATGTGTGCGTCACGTATATCAAATATGAATAAAGAAATTATAAGCCTAACCATGAATGTGTGTCACAATATGGGTATTAGTCGCGTCTTAAAATGTCATAATTAATCATAATTCACCGTCACAATAATCATAATAATCATATTATCCATGCTTTCTCACCTAGGGTCTGTGGGGTTAGTCTCCATGTCAGCTAAAGTGTTGATGGGTATTTAGTCATTAAAGAAACAGGCCTGTCGTCTCTCGCCAGTCTCTCATCATATTTTTCATCGCTCATCATATTTTTTAACCAAACTAAAATCAAGGCTAAGAAGGCTAAGAAGTTATCATTTGTCATTATGTTACATCAATAAGCAACAACCTGTTTCACCAAAACGTTGTACTGTTTTGGAGGCTGGCTAATTACTCCTAAAACAGACATTGAGCAAAGTGAGTGGCTGCATTTCTATAAATCTGTGTGTTTGCGTGTTTGTTGTTACTTGTTGTTACTTGTGATGCTGTTCAATGTCCAGTACAGTCTGGTGATTGGTGGCTCAAATCACCATAATCTGAGATTCATCAGCACTAGGACTGTGGAAATGATAGTAAATCATTGTTTTTCATAATTGAGTAAAAACAATCCTTGGTTGTAAAGCAATTGAGTTTGTGTTAGCGTGTGTGTGAGCAGGCAAGCTGGTGAATGACAAGAAAAGCACAATAGAGCAGAGGTTTCCAGTGAGCAGCCAGTGACACGTCCATCCAAGCCTCAGTGAGAGAGAGAGGGGAGAGAGAGAGACAGACAGACAGAAAGAGACAGACAGACAGAAAGAGGGAGACAGAGAGCAGATAGGAAGTGACACGAGGAGAAGGCCCAAGCAACACCCACACAGGATCCATAACAAATGCTGTGTGACAGGCAGTGGTGAGCATGCAAACATCTGACACTGGACAATTGTTGTGTTGTTGGCTTTGTTTTTTAGGAAATGCCAACAACAAATGCTTTATCATCCGGGGTGAAAGGGACCAACCACGCAAAACCTTCAATGGCGGCATGGCATGGACAGTTAGTGTGATGTCACTGTAGCAGCAAACACACATACACATGGACGCACACACACACACACACCCATGCATACACTTGTGCATTGACGCAGACAGGCAAACACATGTTTCAACACACACGCACACCATTGATAAGCATCCAAAGACGTTGGGTTTCGGTGTAATCTCAAAATGATTACGTCGAACCCTTGAAGAGACCAGCGAACACACTCCTAGGCCACGCACCCGCGCACAAAGTCGCACGCTAACTTTACACAACCTGAGTGTTCGGCTCTCTTTTTTCTGTTCTTCCTCTCAATCTCTACATCTTTATTTTTCTCGTCTTTCCACTCCCCTCGTCTTGAACTCTTAGAACAGATGTACTTCTCTGCAGCGCTCCATGTAACCCTCCTCTCTATCCCATAATCCATCATCACAGCACAGAGTACCAGCTCGGTGGCTGTTGGTATTTTCTTAGGGAAAGATTAGACAACAACCAAGGAGGACTAAAGCCCCGCAGGATCTCATGAACTCAAAACAAAAACACAGTGTGAAGTCCAGAGAACCTCAGGGACGCGTTTGATTCAAACACAACATGTTCTCTTCCGCTCATTCTGTCACCCAACCGGTGTTCTGCATGGACATATTCAATCACCGTGTTACATGTATGTACATATTTATGTGCAATATCAGTCATTTGGTGGGATTTGTTGATTTTGCAGCTATGAGCTGGTCATGTATGATTGTACCAATGATCAGTTCAAACTGTTTGTTCAAAAGTCTAAGGGCAAGCAAGTGAGCAAGTAGCAAGTGAGCAAAACAATATAGCCACGCTACATGTATATGTGTGCTTTGCTGCATTTAAAACAATATCATTATATTATTTTTTGAGTCGGGCTAAAACTACTACTCTGTGAAGTGATGGTAGCTTATTGCTGTGTCTTTAAAGGCTAACCATCCCATGACAAGGGCAGCATTTAACATCGATTTGTTTGATTACTTCCACTACATCATGGACTGTGAAGTATCCAATAAAATGAAAGAATCTCGTTCCAAATCATCCATCCCCTTTGGGATTCATTTACAAGGCGTTGGGGTCGAGGTATCTCTGCATCGCCCGCATTAGTGTGAACAATGTTGTATTTAAATGTCCTTCCACGTGACTCATACTTGAGCATATGCTAAAGAAGCAAACAACTACATGGGCGTTTAGAAGGGCAGGGCCCTGTAAATGCAGTGCAGAGCCTTCACACAAAGACAGCTTTTGTTCTTTTTTTCTTGCATTGATTACCTCTTGTTTGCCAGCTCGGATGGAGCAACCATTGCATTAGGGGTAATCCCTCCTCAAGGACCGTGCAAATCTCAAACAAACAACAGCGAGACAAAAGACCACGAACACCAAGGAGTCTGCAGGACACAGCGGTAGAACGACAAGAGTTTGCTTTTGCAAATTGGAATAGTCAGAGTCAACAATCCACACAGCGGAAAGCTTCCAAAAGTATGGACATATGGACAGCCGTGGCTCGGCTAGGAAACAAACTTTAGCTAAGAACTTTAGTTTATTGATGAATGTATCAGTTAACTATTACTCAAGAAATAAGATAATAGTTAATAGTTGCAGATCGGAAAATGACAAATTGCTTTCAATGATAGTTAAATAGTTAAGTATTTTGGATTGTGTTTGTATTATATATGTTTGTATTTTTTGGCATATTTTTTTTTAAATTAAAATACATCCCGGTTACAATCAATAAATGACAATAAATGTGACAAAAAAGTGAAAAAGTTTGGTATCTGTGTGGTAAGTCACATCCCTGAAATAAGCCCAGCCAATCACTTCAGCCCTGTGTCTACCTAACTACCCAGCTATGTGCACACACTCTTCCTGCACCTTCATCGCGCACGAGCAGTCATCCACAAGACTAGGGCAACCTATTACTAAAGCTGGTCATGTGTTTTGAGTGACTGGCTTTGGAGGGAGGCCTGAAGGGAGGGGTGGGATCTTTTTCGGTTGAATGCTTTCAAAATATAGGGCCTACATTTGGCCGCGCCAAGTAAAACCATGCCACGCTAATTTACCTCCAAACGAGTGCAGTGTTGTCAGCCTTGCTTGCACTTCGGAGCGAGAAGTTGTCTCTCAAATTGTAGGAATGAAGACTTATAAAAATACAATAACCGTGCATTCTCGTGTCAGAGACGCATTGCCATGCATGCATGTCAAACCGAGTCGAGCCAGGCCAGTGTAGTATAATTGGGAAAGGCCTCAAGCAATCAGCCTACTCTGGCTGATTTCTCCAAATTGCCTACCATAGCTTTAAGGCTAAAGGAGTTAATGGTCCAGTGTGGGAATTTGGGGTTGCCTCTAGTGGTGAGGTTGCAGATTGCAACTAACTGAATCTTTCTGCTTAGTCTGCTCAATTAGATGCCACTAAATTCTAAACACTGTATCTTTAAACATTTATATATTTCACAATGTATAAAACAACATTCTTAATACTATTTTTCACAATCGAAGTAATTTGGAATGGTATTCAATATTTTTTCAGTAAATATATTATTTGACTAAATATATCTATATATGTATGTCAATAATAAGAAAAAAAAATCCTTTAAAAATAAAAGCAATTGTTAAAACAAATTGTTAATAATAAAAATAGGGTGATTTGTCATATACTATATTACAAATGAAAACAAAGTTTTGAGATAGTGAAAAAGGTAAATCACAGTAACAGAAGTATCCCAGTATGCTTTACAATGTGCCTTAAATAATGTACGACTTAAAAAACATAAACAGTACTCATTCTAACTCTAACTAACTAATATCCACTGTGAAGTAATCCACAGTCCAAAAAATTGTACGTGTAAGTCTATTTCATGCCAAATACTGTTCAAATAACATAACATATAACAATGTCGGTCTGACAAAAAAATCCTTGAGCAGTGATGCTGGGTGCAGGAGAAGATGGACCCCCGAGTGAGTGAGCAGTGTTCACTTACATCAAACAGCCTCTCTACGTAGACCTCTTCGTTCACCTTGTCCCTCAGCATGTCCTGGGAGTGGCGCACAAACGTCACATAGCCGTCCGCCACGTCCATGCCGGGCTTCTGCAGGACGGACACAACAAGGACATGAGGGACAGAACACCATGTCTCGCCGTATGAGGAGGGAAGCTGGAGAGGGAAAGTACAACATCTAGTGTCATCACTTCACAAATCACAACAAAACATTAGCGACAAATAGGCCAGGTGTTCTTAAAACACGAATGGCGTCTGTGGATTGACTGCAAATTAAGTTTTTTGTCTCTCAATTTGCCTGGAACACAGCATTGTCATTACCTATGACTTTCTATAACAATGTTATGTGATGGAAGTTATTTTCAGGGTTATTTCATACAAAGTCCAATATCTATGCTTCCACCAACGACTAAATGAATAAAAGTATGTTCCAGTGATACATTCTGAGGGGAGAAAGCTCATTAGCCAGAAGAGATTGGCAACCCATCTTGCTTTAGAGTGTGCCACTTCAATTTCCTGAACATATCAGCCTTCCTGATGTTTGGACGTCATCTGCTATGACTTATTCATCAGATTACTCACTTTTTCGCACCAGTCAGTCGATCCTGATTTTTAGTTTCCTGCTTCCGTCTTTCGTTTTATTTTTGTTTCACTTTAAAACAAATTCATTTTAAACGTCCAAGCAATGTCCAGTGCTTGGATGTCATACAGATCAATTCTCGTTACCATTGTTACGGTGCATAAGCCAACACAATTGCATTCACTAGTACATCCAACTATTTAAAAACATTTTAACAAATAGTAATAACATACATAAAGTAAAGCAGCTGCCATTCATTCATCATTATTTCTTGAGCCTTGCGAATGCAAAAAGGGAAAGTTTCTGTCTACTTCCTGAAGTGATTCCTATGCAGTTTGAACTGAACGTGTACACTGCCTGTGACTCTCGCTATGTCACAGAACCCGGTGAAGTCCACATTGCAGGGAACTAAAGAGCACTGGGAATGTACTGCAGTCCATGGCAAGCGTCTCCTTACTGTAGACTGAAATAAAGGTCATGCAAAGTCCTTTCAACTCCTCTAGCCTGTACTCGGTAGCACAAATGTCTACTTGGCCAACGCGCAAATTAACGTGAAAATGCACAAAGCCCCTTCCCAAAGAGACTCTTACTTTGATACATTAAACACACAGGTAGCATTACGGGTAAAACATAAACAGTGCCACTCTAGATTCATTGACAATGCTTTCCATTGGACGTAGCCATTTGTTTGGCGGACAAAGGAGGTGGCGGCTAAGAGCACTGTGTGCAGATTAAATGCTAATTGTAGCTCAAGCCCTCACTGCTTCCCGACCAGTGGGCTTCTTGTTTTACAACATGGAATCACAGCCGCGCGCCGCGCAGCAACGGCACGGCTGGCAGCGTTGGCAGTGTTTGTCCGTATGCATATGAATGGACACATGCAGTAGAACGATGGGGACACTTGTGAACGGGGAGAAATGCAAATGCATCGTCTGCAGAACGGCTTGGCGCAAGCTTGGCCAAGTGTTTTGCAATTCACAAAACAAATAGATGGCAAGTGTGAAGTGTGGAAAAGAGATGCTTTATCAAGGAAAACTGCGTGGTAGATTGTACTAATTACTAAAGTCTATGAATCCAAATAAACACACACTCACACGCACACGCACACACACACGCACACAAACCACAATGGCATAGTTCTATCCTTTTAAAGTATACAGGCCATAACGTGTATGGCAGACAGACAGATAAACACAAAGGACCCCATCACACACTCACACACACACACACACACACACAGACCACAATGACATACTGCAGTTCTATCGTCTGAAAGTATACAGGCCGTAACGTGTAACACAGACAGACAGACACAAAGGACCCCACCATAATAATTAGCTCTCACTTACAGGAACATCCACATACTTAGAGGCAGCTTTCACCTTGAGGTAAATTGGGAGAGATGGGGTGAAAGTGTTAGAGCTCTACTCAACTCCTCACAACAATGGCTTCATAGCAAGATAGTGTGCCTGTATTTCTTCAACTGATCAACTGCCAATGGCAGCTCCTGCAATTATTTCAGACTATCTTAAATTCACTAAGAGTTATTTTCTCCACCAACTGTGTTGTTAACTGAGATGTTAGGCTATTTGAAATGGAAAGTGAATAACCAAACAAAAAATCAAACTATATAGAAATAAAGGGTGGTTCTGAAATTGAATGAGGGAAAATGATTGAATATTGGCTACATGAAACTGCTCGCACACCTCAACAGTTACAAAACATGAAATAATGTTACACAATTATTTTGTTTACAAATTTTTTTGACACCTGCTGTTTGTTTGAAATGCATCAATTTTGACAATTGCACTCGGATTGCTGATCAACATGCTAGCAATGCAAATAAATAAAAACATATATGGCTATTAATGTCCCCCGAGCATTTTCACCATACTAATGACTGGAAGGAGCACACAATTTGTTGAGCGTGTTTTCATTTGTTGGTTATTGATTAAGTGGCAATGAGTCTGCCTGTTTTGGCGTGTGGGTGTGTGTGACTGTTTGTGTGTGCGCATGTGTGTGTGCCTGCACGTGCGTGCATGTGTGTGTGTATTTGTGTGTATGTTCACGTGTATGTGTGCATGTGTGTGTGTGTGTGTGTGTGTGTGTGTGTGTGTGTGTGTGTGCGCGCGTGTGTGTGTGTGTGTGTGTGTGTGTGTGTGTGTGTGTGTGTGTGTGTGTGTGCGCGTGTGTGTGTGTGTGTGTGTGTGTGTGTGTATGTTCACGTGTATGTGTGCGTGTGTGTGTGTGTGTGTGTGTGTGTGTGTGTGTGTGTGTGTGTGTGTGTGTGTGTGTCTTACGGTGAAAGATAGGAAGGAGGAGAACAGCGTGCCCTCGTCGTAGCGTGACAGCTTGGCCAGGACGCTCTCTAGGATGACCATGAACTGGGGAGACACAGAGGCTCAGTCACCACTGCGCTGGTAGAGTCGTGCACCAGTAGTCACATTTGTGGCTGCTAAAAGGTGCTCTAGATGGGATATAGCAGCTATCCTTTGAGAGTAATTCCATCCATCAGCAATTGGGTGAAATGCGCTATGTAAATATTCATTTTGAGTTGACTGCACCTGACTGTATGAGCCAATTTTGATTTTAGACTTCTCATAGCTCATTTCCGACCAATCAGGGCATCTCTTCCCTGGTTGGTTTCCATATGGCCTGTCAATCACATTTGTCTCAATGAGAGTATAGGGAGGGTGCAGGGGATGCTTTTCTGCTCTCTCTTTATAACTCTCAAATCTCACCCACAGTAGTTGTAACGTTGTACCATTGTGGTAGATATGCATTGAATTATCAGTTTACTCTTCATTCATGCTGGTGTTGCTTTAGCCACATTAGTAAATTATAGTGGGACCAGAAGGTTTGTGTCTACAACATGAGACCTTTCCAACAAAGTAGTGGTTCTGTTCTACAACAAAGTGTCAATGTTTCAATTATGAAAAAGTACCTTTGTTTAATGCAGTTTTCAATAATGTGGTTCAATGAATACATTCATTTCATGGCTCCTTATGTCAGCAAATACATTTGTTTTTCAACCATGTGAAAGTGTGAAAAAGTGCAACAAGCTGAGGTTAGACTACCTTTGCTACCAGTAATGTTATCATCTCCTTCACGATCTCCTCGATGAGGTTGTCAATTTGAGAATGGTATTGTCTCTGGTAAAAACAGACAAGCAGAGACAATGATGTTACTGTGCTCCACTTGGCACAGATGGCATACAATTTGGTACCAGGGCTTCTGACTTGTTTTATCTTTCAGGTTTCAGGTTCTGCTGCTACATTCAATTAAAACATGAAGTATGCGGTCTAAATCTTGACGTCTTCAAATAGCATAATCTATTGTGGGAATAGAATTTCTAAACACATTTAATAGCAAATACATCATCACAGTATGCAAATAAGCACTTTACAATAATGGAACATTAATTAACCATTAACATTAATTTATGCTGTAATAAGCATTCATATTTGTAATTAGCATATGGGTTTGGGATTACTAGACCATATTGGTAATTTTAAATGAACTATTATTAATTGCATTAACTAATGTTAATTAATTGTTAATTAATGTACAATTTTTGTGTTACTAAATAATTTCTATTAACATGTTGTTCTCTAATGCATTTTCATTGGTGGTCAGAGGAATCCCTGAAACTTGCAGCATTGGCTAAAGCCCAAATTGATCTTCAACCTAGTCGTCAGAATAGAGTGTTTGACAACATTAAAAAACGACCCATATGAGCATTTGCTGGCAAAGCACCCCATCAACTGGTCAAAGAAACAGCAATACCTAGTTTGTCAAGTTTCTGTGTGCCAATACAAAATGGATGACATGGGTTTTAATCTCAGTGGAAAACACATTTTTTTCGGTGGTTTCAGAATTGAAAACCTTTTTCATAACATTTCTGATAACATATAATAAGAAATGTGCACTATATTTTTCATAATCTTTGACTAGCAATTGAAATTCTTGAAACTTGTTCTGGTGACTTTCTTACTGTATTAGCAGCAATGAAATGTTTCAACTTCTTATGACAAATGTACTCTTTGTAAGTCACTTTGGATAAAAGTGTCTTCTAAATGTCCTAAATGTAATCTTTGTAATCTTTCAATGAATTTATTTGTTTAGGTTGTTTGTTAATGCAATGTTTTGTATCGGCGCCATGGTGATTGATATGGATGCTGCTACGTCTGAAGCCATGCAGTGTGCATGTTGAGTGAATCATTGTCTTGGGTTGTGTCGTTATCTGAGCTGTATTAAGTGTGATTTTATGTAACTGTTCTATGTCTACAAACGTAGATTTCTGAGTGACCCAGGATGAGCTGTTTATTCTTCCTCTTTGGAACGGACTAGGCCAACGTGATTTGTCGGGTTGAGTTTATGCTCAAGGTTCAGCTTGCTTCCACCAAGTCTATGACGAAGGTTCTTTTTAGACATACATTTTGGTTAAAAAGAGAATCACTTAAAAACTTAAAACTTAATCGATATGGGGGTTGTAGATCTACAGGAAGTGAAGCAACACACCAAGTCACAGAATGACTTGGGATTGAACTAGAGATGCCTGGTCTCTTTGATATGATTCAGGGCATTGAGGTCTACTATGAACATCAATTCAGAGGCTGTAACTCTTCAGATAGTGATGCAACAAGTAGGCGACTGCTTCAAGTTCCCCATGTCTTTAGAAAAGACCATCAGTCTCTGTTAGAAAAAAAAACTTTCTTTAGTGCTTTTTCAAGGAAGCAAAGCAAACATAAACCTCCAAATTGCCCCACAAATCACATCAGCCTAGTCCGTCCAAAAGAAGAAGAATAAACAGGTCATCCTGGGTCACTCAGAAATCTTCGCTTCACTTTATTTAAAGAACGACTTCAAAATAACACTGAACACAACAGCTCAGATGACTACACAACGCAAAGACACATTCAAATAACATGCAAGCTGCATGGTTTCAGCGTCCATATAAATCCCCATGCTAACCATAACTACCATACTTATCATCATATACATTCACTGAACAAAGATGAAGAAAATAAACTGTACATTTCTCACTAGAAATAATATAAAAATGCAGTTTCATGCTAAAACTATGCTACAATGTAGCATTTTCCACTGAGAGTAAAACAAATGTCATCCATTTTGTTTTGACTGACATTTACATACATGATGTATAGTTTGTTTTTTTAAACTAGTCAATAGGGGCACTGTACATGCTCGTTTAGGGTTGGAGAACAGGCTGCTAAAGCTTTCACAACGGGTATGATGGAGTAGACACTAAGAAACATGACAAACCAACAAACAAAATACACGATTATTTGATGACCAATGTTGTGACATGTACCAGATGTCGGGTCTGGAATCAAGGATTGAGATTTTAGTCAAAATGCAGTAGGGAGTTAGAGGGAAATAGGAAGTTGGGTAGGGAGTCAGGTGGGTGCTACAGAACAGATTTACAATCATTCAGATTCACAGTTGCTTTTACTCCATCCCGTCGGAGTTGGCTTGCTGAACAATTTTTCTTAAATTGAAACAATTTGAAATTCAGAATGTATTACCTTCTGAATTTCATGTTTGTTATCCGCATCATTACGATCCAATTGTTACTGTTACGATAATGTTCAAACAATGTTCGCTGGAATTTAAAGTAAAAATCAAAGTCACAAGAATGCAGGTAATCCATAAATGAATGCATGGCAGTGTGCAGACTCAGAGGATGTGGTTGAGGAGCCCTTCTCAACGGCTGCAGTCTGCCACCGTGCTCTCACTCCTTTTGTTCTGGGCCCGCAGAGCCAGGGAAACGTCCTTACAGATTCACGAGTAATTAATTCAGCATTGGTAATTGGTATCAGCTTCAAGAATCCGCGAACATGAGAACTCTCACTTCTACCCCATGTATATTCAATACCGTCTACACATATGCTAATGAAATCCAAACAATTGCAAGTGTAGGGAGAAAGGCAGGGGAAAAGTGAAAGCTAATTATACATTGGGGAACAAGGGTGAGATTTCAATTGAATTGTTAGCCACACTTACTTACCCATTCTCTAACGAACTTTGACATAACAAATAAAAAAATGACAGAAATGAAAAAGAAGAAAAATTGAGGAGACTTGGCAACTACTGCAGTTACAAGTTGTACCACAGAAAGAGATTGTGCCAGTGTTCTTTGGTACTGTTACATTGTGACATGATGCATTTGAAACATATCGTCAATCTCAGACTTTGTGCCATTTCGATGGAAGGGAACATCCAATGTAAACATATCACAGAATTAGGCAGAGCGGTGTGAATGCTTTTAAGAATGTTATTTTAAAGACAATTTTGAATAACATAAACTAACTTCAAGTCAATAAAACCACAATTTTATGAATTGCCATTGGCTAAACAACCACATAGGCAAAAATAAACTTCCCAATTGTATAGAAAGTGTAGAAAGTATTCAAAGGTATATCTTCATATTTAATATATTAATTTAATAAAAAACATATTTCTTAAATTATTGATTGTAATCATTCGTGGTAAGGGATTTTATTGCTACCAGTCAAATAGAAGTAAAGGCCCTCTCACGCACGCACACACACAAACATACAGATGAAGGTCAACCCTTAAGGTCCTACCTCCTGGCCCAGTTCCATGGCACAGAGCTTAGCTGACTGGGCCTTGGCGTCCACCATCACGTTGAACATGGTACAGATGGACTGAGGCACGCGGAAGTCTGTGGCCCGGCTGCTCTTCTGGAGCCGGGCCTCGAAGGCCACGCGAGTCCTGCACAGTGGGGACGCAGCTCAGCATATTGGGCTTCTCAGGTCATCATAAAGGGATTCCAGATGTCACAAGCAACATAGTGTCATGGATTGTGTTTTTGGTGTAGTCCCACGACTAAATACACATTTTATATACAAGTTAAAAATTGATTGAATAATATAATTAACTAGAAAATGTAATTCCACGGAAGGAATTACTATTCAGCTGAGGTGGGGATTGAACCGCCAACCCTCTGGTTAGTGGGGAACCCACTCTACCCACTGAGCTATGCTGCCCGTTTTACAGCAGAAGAGCAGTTAGCGGACTCAAACCTAACAATTGGAAAGCTAGGCTCAATGTTACCTCTATGAGTTTTTTGCATTTTAATCACAATATCCCAAAGAGTATAAAGTTTACAAAATGAAAAATACATAGCATAGCTATACGGAAGTAGACCTTTGTAATACAGTTTGAATGAAATCTCGAGGTTCAGTCGTTTACCCTCCATTGTGAAGAAGAATAAATAGATTACCGGTATACTTTATTCATCCCACAGCGGGGAAATTTACTTAATGACGAAAAGCAATACATAGATTGTGTATTCCTATGGACAATAACAAAAATGTAATTTTAACGTAAATGTACATTTACATGTTAATGTAATTATGTATGTCATATTAACGATAATAATATTAAACATCGTCAAACACGCATTTTAGTTTTTTAGGCAGGCTTTAAAAGTAAGTGTAGATTCTGCAGACACTTGTGCCAGGATATTCCACAATATGATAACCATTACTGCAGATCTCTTTCCCCTTTGGATTTCAAAGTAGCCACCAGGACGGACAGAAGCTCGTGGGAGGCTGATCATCAGAGCGGTCAAGTGTTCAATAACCAAACATTCAAGCCATATGACAGCCAGGTTAGGGAAGAGACGTCACCTGGTACCTGGTTTCTGTGTGTGTGTGTGTGTGTATGCGTGTGTGTGTGTGTGTGTGTGTGTGTGTGTGTTTATGTGTGTGTGTGTGTGTGTGTGTGTGTGTGTGTGTGTGTGTGTGTGTGTGTGTTTATGTGTGTGTGTGTGTGTGTGTGTGTGTGTGTGTGTGTGTGTGTGTGTGTGTGTGTGTGTGTGTGTGTGTCTGTCCGTGTGTCACCAACATAGGGCATGTCTCGCAGGTTGCAGCGACAGTACCCAGTCAGCACACAGAGCCAGCCAGGTCTTACCTCTTGATACAGGACTCTATCATATCACTCGACATGAGTTTGAGGCGGCTCTCCAGGTGCTTGCCAAACTCTTCCTCAGGCCAGTGCAGGTCTCTGATGAAGGTCTGCAGAGCGTCCAGCTTCCAGAACAGATCCTCGGACGTTCCAGAGCCATTACTGCATTGTATTAACAAGGCACCACAGTCAAAGATACAACAACAAAAAAGGCAAAACAAAAACAATGAATAATGATGCAGGGATTGAGAGAAGCGGGGCAGTACATCAAAAGTAAAAGTCATAGCTTAATGCAAGTGAGTAAAAATAGGAACATGGATGATTGAGCTGGGAGAGTGAGTCCATAAATGGTGGAGGTTCAGAAGGTGGAAGAGGGCGGCAGTAGCTCAGTGGGTAGAGCGGGTGGACAGAGCGAGTCGTCCACTAACTGTAGGGTAAACGGTTCAATCCCCTTGATCCCCCTCCTCCAACTGTCCACTTGTCAAACCCCACAAATGTACTGATTGTAAGTCACTTTGGACAAAAGCGTCTGCTAAATGTCCCTTTATATTTTAGATGGGATTACAGCATATATCAGTGTACATATTTGTAAGAAAAGACGCTGAGAAGGAACAAAACACAGGCATAGATTGAGAATCAGATAGATGAGGCTCCATAGAAAGCTGGAGGTGGGTTTTTTTAGGTGTGGTGGTAAGCTAACATAGCTTGAATACAAAAGAGCAAGACAACGGGTGAGCCAAAGACAGAGGGGGTTGAGACGAGAGGGGCAGAAGGCAATAAACACAATGGAAAGATACAAATGTCACACCAACACAGTCAAGTGATGTTATACACAGAGGGTGTTTTCATAATTGCTGAAATTGGTAGAAGAAAAAGGTGTTTTTTTTCTTCTCATTCCATTAAGCCCCATGCTGTCACATTGGCATGAACTTGGCTTTCAGCTTGGATGTTGGCAATAGATTCATGTGACTTCTGTCATGCATCTCTACCGTTCGACACCTTTTGCATGTCTCCTGTTCCAAATTGAATTTGGCTTACGCACAAACCACCTGATCTTAAGTTGTCAAAGTCATTTGGCTATGTGCTGCTGCCATTAAAGGAAAATGCCACCGTTTTTCCATACTGAACTACGTTCTTCCCTGATGAGTTGATACATACCTCTCTCACCTTCGTGCATGCACTTGATACCTCTGGCGTGCAGCTAGCATGTAGCTTGGCCCAGTATATTCCTTAGGATCCAAACGGGGGTGAAGTTAGAAGCCACCAAGCACTTCCACGTTTTCCCTATTTAAATACGGTTACATGAGTAATTACACGACCCAAGTATGGTTACACAAAATGAAACATGGCAATTTTCTAAGCGGATAAAAAGGATAACTATAATGTATGGCGAAATAACACCTGGGAAGACTTTGACGTTGGTGCAGTACCACCATCACTCCTAAAAGATCCTCTCCCCCTCCCCCTGTTACTTCCGTCAATAGGACCAAAGTGACCTGCACGCCATCGCCTGCACTACCTGTAGTAGTAGAAGTAAAAAGTCACGTTGGTCCGCTTAGAGAAATTGCCATGTTTCATTTTGTGTAACCATACTTGGGTCATGTGTCACTACTAACTAGTAACTATTTAAATAGGGAAAACATGGAAGTGCTTGGTCGCCTCTAACTTCACCCCGTTTGGATCCTAAGGAATATACTGGACCAAGCTACATGCTAGCAAAGTAGCGCTGCATGCCAGAGCCATCGAGTGCACGCACAAAGGCGAGAGAGGTATGTATCAACTCGTCTAAGACCAGGAAAGAACGTAGTTCAGTATGGACAAACGGTGGCGTTTTCCTTTAACATCATTCGCTTGGAGGTAACCAAATGTAAAGTTTAAATGATGTCGGGGCAAGGAGTAGGCCCTACAGCCTGGATAACTGCCGCTGTGCTCCACCCCTGCTACGCACGTGTGACTGCATAAACTGAGACTCCCAGTGGAGTGCAGGAAACCCTGAGCTGTGGCACCAGGGTCACACTCCGTGGGAGGCAGAATCTCTCCTGGATGTGGGGAGCTGTCTTTACACCTTTCCCCTGTTGTCACTGCAGAAGATGTTTCACTCTGGTTTTTGCAAGTGTCATAAATAATGTGTAAAGTGAATTGTAGAGAGTGCTTTTTAATTACTATGGCTAAACATAGCAGGGCTAATTCCTTAGCACACTAAATGTCAGGATCTTGCACACTTTATATTAACGCCTATACAGATCAAATACTATCAAATATAGCGCACAAGGATGCTTCTCATTCATTGATACGAAACCTCTGAGTAATACAAATTGCCAGGTTGCGCATCACTCAAATAAACATTTGAACTTTCTTGCACACTGAGAAAACCCCACGCTATCCGCTGTCGAACCCACATCCAGTACACCTCTCTGCATCCAAACGCTACACGTTGTCTAGCAGCAGCCGCAAGTCACAGTTCTCATTAACAATGTCGGAGATAAATTTAGCAGTGCTTGGCAAAAGCCGGCGGGCAAAGCTCCTTCAGCGGCCCATTGGTTTTAGGGTAGAGAACAGATGCCAAGTTCATGCCAAGGACAGGTGGTGCAGTCTTAGGCTCTTTAAAACAGATACAAACTCTGAGTCATAAATAGCTGCCATCCAGTCGGGCGTTGGAAAGCCGGGCATTTGCGGCATATTAACACTCGACACAGATATGTTCGGTACTTTGGGCAATTGGAGGTTGACATTGGGCTGACTACTTCTATTCCTGCGGAGAGGAAACACAGAGCGCGTGGAAGAAAAGAAAATAAGGCAATGGGAATGAAGGGCTGAAAATAGAACGCGAGAACAAAACATGAAGGAAATACGTTTTGAAAACACAAGGCAAAACGTATGAAATAAAAAAAATGTGTAAGTCGTGCCAAAGAGGCTCGTTCACAGAGACATTCTCGTAGGAGAAACACAGACTATCAATCGACGCTTATTCTCCTTCTACTCGTCTCATGTAGCGGGGTGCCGATAGTAGACGGATAAGTCTACGCTCCACGCCCCGGTACATGCAGTGGATGTGTCACCGTGCCTCTGTGAGGAGGGCCAGTAAAGGGGAATGAAAGCCAACAGGTCTCACTTGACGGGCTCCCAGGACTCCCTCTCGAAGCCCCTGTGGATGGACTGGGCGATGGAGGACTCCATCAGGTCCACGTAGCGCACCACCAGCGGGGCGTACAGGTCCTGCAGGTGCTTGTGGAACTTCCCGTTGCACAGGTTGTCTTTTGAAAAACAGACACAAATAAGATAAAAAAACATATGTATTTATTTTAAGTACGTGAAATGAATAGTAGTGTGATAATAATTTTCCACGCTATGTTCCCATGTTGGTTTTTTTGGCATTCATAAGAGGCTGTTCAGTCCAGTTCAGTTCCGTTCAGTGATTATCAATTGGCGACATGATTGCAAGAGTGAATTAAAACCAATTAAGTCCTATGTAAACAGTTTGACAAACAAACAGTTTGCTGATAGCTAAATATCAAATTAGCAGTAATCTTACTGAATTAAAGCTATTCTGTAATTCAATACATATTCTCAAAATACATGGGATAACATTCGTTCTTGCATTGCTGTACAAAGCTCTTCATCACAGCTATTTATCTTTCTATATATCTATCCATCTATCTATCTATCTATCTATCTATCTATCTATATATATATATATATATATATATATATATATATATATATATATATATATACAAAAACATAATTAAAACTAGGAATGTACCTAGGGGTGATTGGAAGTGACAGGCATCAGTACTTTCCTATTTCTATTGGCTCCCAACTGGTAAAAAGGCAGCACTGACGAAGACCACAGGAGATAAAATGGAGGCCAGTGTGTGCTAATGTGATGCCTCACGGCTCCACGCAGTCTGTCTGTTTTTCACTCACTCTCTCCCTCTCCCCCTTTGTTTTTGTCCTCCCTTTTCGCAACCCCTCCAGTGCGTGTATCTGTTTATTTGTGTGTGTGTGTGTGTGTGTGTGTGTGTGTGTGTGTGTGCGTGTGTGTGTGTACATGTTGTGTGTGTGTGTGTGTGTGCTCGCACATGCACACTTATGTGTCCCAGTGCGCTTTTGCGTCAGCGCGGGAAACAGTCAAGGTCGATGATACACAGTAGGTGCCATGTTTGTCTGTTTCCCGGTTTGCCACTCTGCCAATTAGCCACTTGAGCGGCTGCTGTCCACTTGGATGTGTGTGTCCAGGAGTGCGGACGCGGGGGCTTCACCGCTCTCTCCCGGGCACCCCCGTGCTTTAGACCTCATTAACTCTTCACATGGTGCCCGACATTGTCGCCTGTGTGGCGCTAAGGCTATTTACAGACACATACGCCTAGCGCTATGGGGCTGCACCACGGATGACCTTCCACCACGCAGTCTACTGTCGCTTGTGTGTGATGTGTGTGATGTTTCACTCCTGTCGGGGGGGGGGAACGTCTCAGAGATGCCGTGCCATGCGTGTGCTTGCTAGAATCAGAATAAAATCAAGAAACACCACCAGCCATCATATGAGGTATTTTTCCTGTTTCAAAAAGAAAAGATCAGCGATTGTAATATATTAATTTTTTGCCGTGGAAGTGCAGGCCAAATGCAAGATGTCTTGATCTGGAAAAAGGGTTGTGTGATGAATCCACAACGAACAACGTGTACAATTCCCTCAATACAAACATGACCACACCGCCTTCTGAACCAATCATAGATACATCACAAAGCGGTTGTATCTATGTGCAATGCTATGCGTCCAATTAGCCCATGGTCTTTACTCCGCGACTCACTTGTTTCTCGGTCCAAACACATAATAATGCAGGGGGGTGGGGAGGGGGACCAATTTAACAACAATAACATGTGAGCGTAACGAGCAGCTATGCGGCTCTCGTCTCGAGACGCGGCATGAGCGGAGCGCCGTCTGTGTTCTCCTTGACTCCCGGCTGATGAGCTGCGAGAGGAGAAGCGCTCCCCGGGGACAATTAGCACCCGCCGCCGCAGTGTATCACTAGCAGGACGGCGCCCACACTCTCTCCGCGGGTCAAAGCACGCCAGTTCATTAGGGAGGACCGTCGTGGTGTGCCACCACCGGGTAGAGAGGAAAAAAAAAGTGCCCTCTATTGTCTTGTTGGATGGACCTCAGGCCCTCGGAATAAAAAAAACAAAAAAACAACAACACACGGACAGGCAACGGCTCTGGAGACAAAACGGTAAATATTCAGTCAAAAAACAACACAGAGGAAAAGACCTTCTGGCAATTTTTTTTTCCCCGTTGTGCATGTGTGTGTGTGCATGCCTGTGGTCGTGTACGTGTGTGCGTGTGTGTATGTCTGGGCATGTGTGTGTGTGTGTGTGTGTGTGTGTGCGTGTCTGTGCGCATGCCTGTGTGTGTGTGCGTGTCTGTGTGTGTGTGCGTGTGAGTGTGTGTGTGTGCGTGTGTGCATGCCTGTGCGCGTGTGCGTGTCTGTGTGTGTGTGTGCGTGTGAGTGCATGTGTCTGTGTGTGTGTGCGCGTGTGCGTGTCTGTGTGTGTGCGTGTGAGTGCATGTGTCTGTGTGTGCGTGTGTGCGGCTTTGCATGTTAGCCTATGAGATGCTCATAGGCTAATTTCCACACATTTCCACCTTAGCAACAGATGCTGCTTAAAAGCACCCGTTGAAGATGTGTGTGTGTGTGTGCTGTGCTCCTCCACTCACAGTCAGTCCTCAGGAAGTCATTGAGCAGCTGGAAGAGGGGGAAACTATCCCAGCTGTCGGGCGGCTGGACCTCCAGGGCCGCGTCCATATCCACCGAGTACAGAGACAGGAAGGTCTCCGCATGCTCCACCATCAGGTCGGACCACCACGCAAACGCCTTAGGAGCCAGAGAGGGAGCCGAGGCCAGGGAGTGAGGGAGTGAGGGAGAGAGAGAGAGAGAGAGAGAGAGAGAGAGAGAGAGAGAGAGAGAGAGAGAGAGAGAGACGAAACACACACAGAGAGGTAGACCAGGGTAGAGCACGGCAAAGAGAGTAGGTTAACCAAGGGTTCAACTTGAAAATGAAAACACCAAACTACGAAGTTTGATTTCTCTTAGGATATGTAATTAAGGCAAGGGAAGAAAAAGGTTACTCCACTGATCTAAAGCACTGGTTTTACAATGTTCCATATCACCATCATCATCACCACATCATCCTAATAAAAAATCCCTTTTGAATCCCTTCAAAAACCTTTGATAGCTCTCCTCAAGGGGGCACAAGCTGAAGTAGGGAGCAACATTACACTCTGTTGTGCTAAATTGCACACATTTTGCGCCCCCCCCCCCCCCCCCCCTGCCTTCTGTTAGCGCAGAGAGGGAGCGGCAAACAGCTTCTCAATGGCTGTCGCGGGAAGCTACTTCAACACAACCCCACGGCTCCTTTAGCCCACGCGTTCCTGCGATGGAGGAGCGTGCCGTGGCTAACAGCTAACCCTAACTCGTTGGACCCCTCACCTAGATGCAGTGGAGTGACTCTTTGGGGACCAGGCTGCTGTCATGCACATCGTTCGAGATGATCTCTTTCCCATGCATTACAGCGCTAGCCCGTTCTGTACACAGGGGGGGATCTTCATGGGGTTTTGCTCATTCACATCAAGCTGTCACAACGCTGCGATGTGAATGTAATAACCCCATGGGCTCGGGACGTGGGAGGTGAGTTTGTGTGTCTTGGGGAAACGGAGGAGGGGTGGATGGGGAGGGGGGGGGTATGCTCATGCACTTAAGGCATAAAGGATGTGCTCTGGGGGCTCGTAGCCAAATAGCGTGAGCGATAACTAGCTTAAGAGCAAGGGATGTCCAAACTTTTTATGTACTAGAATCAAATCAGCCTGGGGCTTGAGTGGATGGCATCTTTGTGGCATCACTTTATTTAACAGAAGTTGCATATGTAAAACCCATCCAAGGGCTCGGTTACACCTGGCGTTTCAAGGCGACTTTAGGGATTTCGTTGACACTTAAAAAAGCCTGGCCGGATATAAGATCGGTTTTGTTCTCTTGTTCCCTCTAATTATGTCACGAACGTCCTGGTAAAATTCAGTTGATTGCAAAAGTGGATGTCTCTTAAATATTATGTATTTGTAGTACCAGTCAGGGGGAAATACAGTGGATGTGACCAGGTTAAAGTTAGCTGCATATTCGACATCGGTTTGTTGTGAAGTTGTCACCGAATGTAGTAGTCTTATGCTAACATCGGTCACACACCAAACGAACCACGGAGCATTGCAGAGTGCAGTATCACACAGCTCGTAATGATAATAGGTCTGATGAGTCCAAATTACGTAATCCCAGTTACATAATTAGTCATCCGATCGTCTTTTGGCCAGATTGTGTCTAGTTGTGTCACTGGTGTCATTACTCTCAGATCCCTTCACAATGCCACAGCCCCTTCATATTCGACCTGGCACATCAGATCATGCAGCCGAGACCTCACCTGGCAGCTTCTACACCAAAGTTCACTTGTTTTGCCGAGATCTGACCACAAAAGTTGCATTGAGGTGTAATTCAGTTAAATTAAACTAAGACTCACTGTCTTTGACAGTTAGGGTCAAATGCTGGTTCGGCCAGTCTACCTGTACTTAGCATGAAGGGCTGTTACTTGAATGCTTCTGTGATGGCATACACCCGGCTTTTCATAGCTGCTGATGCTGTTCCTTGTGGTTCCTTGTGGTTGTGAGGTCTACAGGTCGGTAATGGGTTTGTTGCGGTAGTGGGGGAGGGTGGGAGGGGGGTAAATTATGTGAAGGTTAATGAGCCAATGAAGCAGACATTGCCAAAGTGCTTGTCACGGAATGCCTCATCACCAAAAGGCGATACTGTTGCTAGCTCGAAAGCTAACAAACATTTCCACAAGCACTTCCATGGCAACCAGAAAGGGATTCAAGGGCCATTCTTGACATGGGGGAGATGAATGACCCCAGACAATGATAAACATATCATTAGCTACGTGCACAGGATTTTAGGGGGTGGTAATATATGCCATGTGCTACCAGGAAATCACATAAAAAAACACATACCTCTTTTCCCTGTAAAAAATATTTTTCCCGGTAAAACAAAATCAGACCAAAAAATAGCAGAGAAAGAAAAGAAAAATCACGTTTTTTCATTCATTAATTTACAATATATCAATATTTTGATGAACACAAGTTGGAAAATATAATAGCAAAAAATTAAAATCATAAAATCAAAACATTAAACCAAAAAATGTTCAGTAAAGAATCATACATATTTAATCAAAACAAGGAAATGACAAGTTCCCATGATGCAACCAACCCATTTTGTTTATTTCAGCGCCGGAAAAGCGAAAGTCATGCATCCCACATCTCACTACAGATGCACGTCTTGACAACTCGGCTCCTACAAAGACACGAGTCAGGGCCAGGGTTGTGATTCAGTGCATGGCACCTTCACTCAGCCTTCCACCCATATATGTATATATCCGTTTACATCTCGTGCTCCTTGGCATGTGGACACAGGGATGCAGCTTCAGGGAGGGGCTTTGAGGATGTGACGTATGAGGAAAGCCCTTGTTTGTTCAATGTGTCTGATAAAGATTCTCTGACAAAAGAGCAGTAGGCCAACGAGTGTCCAAGAAAATGAGAACACTTCCAGTCATTAGCAGGGAGGGAGTTCTCTTCTCTTCACACCTTTGCATTTTAATTACATTTGTGGACACTTATTGGTGACACTTTCAGTGAGAAAGATGAGGTTAGGATGGATGTATACTGCTGGTTCAACTTCTTATTTTCTTTGACTTTTATCGTTTAAAGGCAGGGACTGTACAATGTTGCTTTATAAACAACACTGTTTTAATGCATAATAAGATGACAAATGTGTTTGGATTTGATAGAATGTGTTTGTGTGCGTGTGTGTGTGAGTATGAGTGTGTGTGTGTATGTGTTTGTGTGAGTATGAGTGTGTGTGTGTGTGTGTGTGTGTGTGTGTGTGTGTGTGTGTGTGTGTGTGTGCGTGTGTGTGTGTGTGTGTGTGTGTGTGTGTGTGTGTGTGTGTGTGTGCGTGTGTGTGTGTGTGTGTGTGTAAGTGAGTATGAGTGTGTGTGCAGGGTTACTGACCTCAGCATGGTGCTCCTCATTCTGCTGCAGCACTTCAATCACCAACTCAGCCAGGCGGATAGTGTCTTCTAGCTTTTTGGCGGGAGTGACTAAGCGCCCTACATTCTCTGGAGCATAAAGTTCAAAGGTCAATATAGGATCCATTTGAAAAATATATATGTCGCTGTGTATAATCAAAAGATTTTTAACATTAACTCAAGTCACTCCCCCACTCCTCCGGAAGAGACTCAAGACTCACTTGTTCAGAGTTCAACTGAACCCTGCATAACATCCATCCTCTACCGACCCCCCACCCCCCACACACACACACACACACACACACCCTACCCTCATGCTATTCTATGTTGTATGTCTTGGCACTTTATAATTGCTCTTTGTAACTTAGCACTTGTCAAGCCAGAGATGTTGTATACTAGCAAAGGTTACCCTAGCAATGCGTGACTGAAATGCTTGAAACTTGTTCTTCTTCTAACAAATGTACTTTTTGTAAGTCGCTTTGGATAAAAGCATCTGCTAAATGCCCTAAATGTACTGTAAATGTAACTCCAATCTATGTTACCTATGTTTCTTAAAACTGGAGACAATCATTATTATTGTCAATTTCAGGATGATGGCTATTCTAATCTTCCGCAGACCCTTTGACAGAGGAGTCATTGTAGGAAAAACACATGTAGCTCATTATGGGACTGCTAATTGTATATACCAGGGCACGGCTAGTAGACCTCACTTGTTTATTCTACTCCCCGTGTCCTGCTACATAAAAGGAGCAGAACAATTTTGAGCAACGCCTGTCTTTGAAAGACAACACCAGTGTAAAAAAAGAGTCTATTTTATTCTACTCACTCCCACTCACGGCAAAGCAAGGGCACTACTAATGAGCTAAATTAACGGGAGGGCATATGAGAACACGGGCCATGGTGGTATCATGCAGTAATGTAGTGATGATGTATTCCACACCTCCACAAGGCTTTTTCCTGCAGGTATCCACAGCCACACTGGGTCACACTAGATACATGTTCTACTCAAAGTGCTGTCCCGGAACTCTATGGTGTTCAATGCAGAGTCATATCGACCGGGTAATTTATTTACCATGTGCTGTCTGTGTTCTTTAGCCGCATGGCTAGCCCAAATGTATTTATGCATTACAGATGACACAATCTAATTAAAATTAAATGTCAATATATAGATTGTTTCATATACATGTATGTTGACAAAAGAGTATAAGAATGTATGAGTCAATTAGTTTGTGTAATTTTATACATGATTATCTGCCATTCTACAAGGTTGGATCAATTAATTCAGTCATTCGGGCAGTCAGACAGACTGTCAGACAAACAACTAATAGTCAGTCAGACAGACTGAAAGACATGCAGATATACACACAAACATTCACAAAGTCATTCAGTCAGTTAGACAGTCATGCCTTCAGCCAGCCAGACAAACAGACAGACATGCAGTCAGCCAGCCAGCCAGTATAATTTGATTGGACACTAGCAATTTTAAAACAGGGACTGTTTTATACACACAGCACAATATTCACACGTATACACAATCAAACAAACTGCACAGACCTCAATTTGCACAAACAACCACACTGTGCACTGTTTGATTCATTTAACTGCTCACACAAAACTGAAGTCAGCTCGCATGTAGTACACACACACACACATATACACATACATATTCCCAAACGCATACAGACACAAAAAAAACACAAACACAGACACATACAGACACAAAAAAACCACAAACACACACACACACACAGACACTAACACACCATATGTAGGAATATATATCAATAGACACAAGTGTGTGCACACACACGCAAAAACACAAATCCTCACATACCTGACTGCACACACGCAAGCACGCACGCACGCACGCACGCACACACGCACACACACACACACGCACACACACACACACACACACACACACACACACACACACACACACACACACACACACACACACACCTATGTAGATATAAGAGTCTTTATAGTGGAGAGGGTTGAGGGGGTGGGAGCTAAATTGTGTCCACTGGAGCCAGAGCTGTGTGAAGCGCTCCCAGCGGCACAGCACTTGTGGCCCAGCGGTGCCACAGGTGTGAATAGGAGACTGGAGGCAAAGGCCTCATAGGCAGCCAGAGCTAAAGCCATGCTCTCACATGTTTACAGGGCTGGCAGCTCCCAAAGAATAGCTCTTCTGTAAGAAGGCTGAAAAGAGTAAAGGGAGGGGGTGGGGGGAATATTACGTCATTAATTTGGGAGAGAGCCATTGCTCTTTGCCGAAAAGTGTGTTGTGGCTTGTGTATCATTTGGTTTTAATGGTTTTTGACATTGACAAATGGTAAGCAGGACTGGTCCATTTTTTGAAGTTGTAATATTGTCCAACTCATAACTATCAATCTTACCAACCCATAACCCTACACCTAACTTACCCATATCTTCCACCTACCCAACCCATAACCCTCCACCTAACTTACACATAGCCTCCACCTTACCTAACATAACCCTCCACCTAACTTACCCATACCCTTCACCTAACCTACCCATAACCCTCCACCTAACCTACCCATAACCCTCCACCTAACCAACCCATAACCGTCCACCTAACTTACCCATACCCTTCACCAAACCTACCCATAAACCCTCCACAACATCTCTATCTAACCTACCCTTAAAGTCTCCACATAAGCTTCCTTTAACCTCTCCCAACTATCCTACCCTCAAGCTCTCCATCAAACCTACCCTTAAATGTTCCACCTCACCTACCCATAACCTGTCCACCTAACCTACCCATAACCTCTCCACCTAACCTACCCATCCACATCTAACTGATTCTTATCAGGCCTTATTCGGGATGAAAACACATTGCAGAGTGACAGCAGCATGGCAGGGAGCCAGCTCTGTTAACTTCTGCTCAGGAATCAGATTTTGTAAAGCTTGTTGTGTAAAGTACAACCTCACCTAAATATTCTGGGAATGTCCTTAAAGGTTTTTCTCTTCTACTACTGTAGAAGGATGCAAGGAAATGGTTGTAAAACGAGTAATTGAGATCAAGGGAAGCAGCGGAAAAGCAAATGACAGAAATAAATATCTTTATCACACGCATGGAAAAGATACTGAGAAAAATAAAAGAATATAACTTGGAAAGAACAACAGCAAGTCATGGTTGGTCTAAAGGCTGCTGCATGGAGTATTGAGATGAAGAGCTGCCACAACACACATTCGTTAAATTGTTAAAAACACCCTGGATAAGCTAAAACATTGTTGAATCTATTTTTCACTATTATAAAATAATTCATAAATAAACAAAGGGAACATGGAGAAAACCCTTCCACCTATGCATTTCTAAACAGCTTGGACCTATCACGGGGGATGTCTCCTTAACAGTCAACAGTGATTGTACATGTAGCAAAGTAAAAATGCATTCAAGTCGCAGACAGACACAGGACGACATTCAAGGAAGAACGGAAAATCATAATAAGTGTAAAGACGAAGACACCTTTTGCAGACAGGACCCGAATGGAACTGAAGTGGTTGGAGAGGACAAATCCATAAAGAGTAAAGGGAATCAAGGGATGAGGACAGATAACTAATTGGCAGAAGAAATAAGTATGTTAATATGCAAAAGGTTGAATGTGGAGGGCGTGGTTGTCGGGTGGGGGGGGGTTAGATGGGGATGGGTCGGGGGGAGGGGGGTAGGTACTCACGAATGGTTAAATCCATAACTTGGGACGCCAAGCAGAAGACAGGATGTTCATACATCTCTCTCTTTTTCCCTACAGAGAAGGAGGACACCGGGGGCATGCAGACAAGGCCGGGGGTCAAAGGCTTTATTGTCAACCGAGAGGGTGGGCTTGGTTTGAAACCCAAGGGGCCAATGTGTCTGCTAGAGATGCTTGTTAGTTTGGAGGGGGTCACACAGTGAGAAACAGCACAGTGGGGGGGGGAAAGGAAGGAAGAAAGAAGCCCCCCTCAGTGGTAGGATAGATATACTAGCACATCCACCTGTATGTTGTGTCTAGGTACACACAGGGGATGGGATATCTGGAAAAACAGTTTAAGGGGGAATTCACATAGAGAGCCTAAGTGGTATTTGTCACAAGAACACCCTTTTTATCGCAATTGACTCCTACGGGTAATTGAATTGAAGATATTGAAGAAGAGTATAGCCTGTAACCCACTGTGTCGGTCCCAGTTTAATCTGATTATGAACCGCAGGTTGGTTTAACATTGCTCTGCAAATGGAGTGTTGTTGGTGAGGTTAGAGCCACTGCAGATGGTTTGTATTTGTTCTACCGCCGCTGCTGAGTAGCAATGTGCATATTGAGGCTAAGCTAAATGGCCTTGTTTTGGCCAGACGGTCTCATGGAAAGGAACAAAAAACAAATCAGGAAGAACCTGCAGGTAGACCAATGCTCCAGGGGTGTACTTCTTGTTTAACAGCAGGCTTAGGCTCTCTATTCACAATAAGATACTAAGGTAAACCACTCTTAGTGCCTTCGGCAGTGGTAAGGTATTTCTTTACAGGCATCATGTTTAATTGACTGTCCAATTTGGTGGAACATTGAAAGCTGTTATTGTACACTGAAATAACAAAAATAGTAAATCATTGCTTCTATGCTGCATGTTACGAATGATCAACATTCAACCTTTGATATCCAATGTTTGTTTGTCCTTGGACAACAAAAATAGTCTATGATGCCAACTAAAGAAAACCTGAACCATGCAACAGAAAGAGGAGGAAAATCCACAACACAGAATTGCCTGTGAAAGGCAATCCAATCCTTCCTTGTTTATTGGCCTTCTTGATTTTTTTGTCATTTATTAATGGTAAAACGAGAGAAAATGCCAGAAACACCAATAGACCAGGATAACTGAGGAGAGGCAGTAAGAGCATATGGACCTTATTCGTTTAAAATGGAAAGGGGACAAGGGAGGTCACTCAGGAGAGGAAGAGAAACACCACTCCAACTTGTAGCTAGTGAGCTGAAGTAGGAAGGAGAAGAGGGAGGGTTGCAGGTTAGGAGTGGGCTGAGTTAGAAGCTGGGGATGGACAAGGTCAGCATAGAGATTTGCAGGGATTTGAATGCATTTTTACTTACTGTACACTCGGCTAGTATAATTAGTCTGGCGGTACAGGACAAAAAACGACTTGACCGTGTCACCTAAAGGCTCTCTGTGTATATCTGAAACTAATGCCAAGCCTTGAAGAGAAGGCTTTTTTGTCCTGCAGCTGTGGAGAGAATGTCGAGGTTAGTGGAAAAGTTGTCACTTCATACCACTTCCAACAGGAAAATACATTCAGAAAGATATCACCTCTCAGACACTAAGAAACACTACTCCACATCTCAAAGAGTTTTCAGATTACCTGAAACACCCAGACCACAGGCGTGGCTGACACAAGGCCCCAAACAACACTTCATGAAGGATATGTGATACATCAAAGAAAATGTCATCTTTAAGCTGCTATACCATAACAAAACCATTATTTAACTTAACTAACAAAACCACTATCAAACTTAACTAACAAAACCACTATCAAACTTAACTAACAAAACCATCATTAAACTTAACTAACAAAACAATTATCAAACTTAACTAACAAAACTATTATTAAGTTTAACTAACAAAACCATTATTAAACTTAACCAACAAAACCATTATCAAATTTAACTAACAGAACCATTATTAAACATAACTAATAAAAGCACTACTGAACTTAACTAACAAAATCTTTAAGCTGCTATACCATAACAAAACCACTATTAAACTTAACTAACAAAACCATTATTTAACTTAACCAACAAAACCACTATCAAACTTAACTAACAAAACCATCATTAAACTTAACTAACAAAACAATTATCAAACTTAACTAACAAAACCATTATTAAGCTTAACTAACAAAATCATTATTAAACTTAACCAACAAAACCATTATTAAACTTAACTAACAAAACCATTATTAAACATAACTAATAAAAGCACTACTGAACTTAACTAACAAAACCACTACTAAATTCAACAAACACAACTACTATCAAACACTGACTGATGCAAGACATTTGCCATATTCTTTGATAAAGAAGACGAGCCAGTGAAATCAGTGGACATCCCAATAGAGAAACATTCTACCAACAATGGTTGTTCACTGTTGGACAGCAATCTGCATTATATCCTATATTGTAAAAAAAACAACATCCTAAACCTAAATGTCCTCTTCGGCTATTATCAGTCGTATAATAATTTTGATGATGCAGGGTAGATAATGTGCATTTGTGTGCATGTGTGTGTGTGTGTGTGTGTGTGTGTGTGTGTGTGTGTGTGTGTGTATGTGTGTGTGTGTGTGTGTCGGGGATGGGGGTTTGCGTGGGGGTTCAGTGGCCTACCTTCTATCTTGGCGTACTCTGAGAGGCGTTGGTAGTTGACCAGCGCGGCTTGCTCCAGACATCTACGAATCACAGCTTTCACATCCTCTTGTGGCACCGGTGTGACGATGTCTTTCATTAAGACCTGCGGTTTGGAGGACACTTTGGAGTTGGCCAACCATTTCACATTGTTTTAGGTGGTATGTGTTGTTGTTTGTGTTTTAACATAAGGGTTTTAACGGATGGGACCAATCTTTCAAATGTGATGTCTGTCCCTTTTTCGTCAATTGAATAATGAAGTGTGATATTGTCATGTCTTTTACCTATTGGTGTGTCATGCTTAACAGTTTGCACAGATTACACACCCGTTCCAGCAGGGACAATGTTGCCTTCAGGGCTCCTTCTGGGCGACCAAACGGGAAGCAGTACCTGTGGAGACGACAAGATCAATCAACTCCCTGTGTACCAAACACACCCTTAACTAAAACCCCCCCCAACACACAGAAACACACAGCCGCCAACACACTCACACAAACACACGCAAACAGACACACAGGCAAACATACACACAGACAGACAGACACACATACCACACACACACAGTCTCACGGCAGTTTGTGAAATAGTCACGGAATGAAATCTATTGATTCGTGTACATGGACACAAATTTCCTTTTTTTTGTGACACTCGACAGCACGACTTTCAAACTAATTTATTTTAATGTATGTAAAGTATCTTTCGTGCCTGCACCACGTCTTTACAGTAAATACTACAGTACCCATGAGCCTCTTGGTGAAGACGCCAGCTAAAGCTGCCTGAGGACCCGCCGGCAGTTCTCTTTTATCCTAACCCTACGATATCATTGTTAGGGGTTAGGGTTAGGGTTAGGGTTATAATGGAAGTCGTGCTGAGTGTCACGAAAAATAGGGGACATTCGTTTCCATGTACACGAATGAATGTGACTATTTCACAAACTGCCCGTGAGACTGGGTTGCACACACACACAAACACATATAGACACATACACACATACACACATATAGCCACACACATATAAACACACACACACACACACACACACACACACCTGAAGTGTGTGATCTGATTCTCCAGAAGCACGCGGAGCCTCTCCTTGATCTCCTCGAAGCGCTCCTTCTCCTCCAGAGTTACCGTGCCGATCCCATCAGGCCTGAAAATGCGATATCGACAGTGGGAAAGACAAAGGCACAGATTTTCAAGTTATTATATAATACAACTAGTTTACGAAGCAATGTTCCATTACTCATCTCATTCTAAACACTCAACTATTTCTTAAGATCACAAAGAAAAATTATTTTCTTTTGAGTGTGGTCATAATGTCTTGAATGAAAGCAGTGTTGTGGGGTGTTACAATCTTTTATTATCTTAGATGGCAATTTAACGTCCATATCCACTATCTTGGTTGTAATTTTAGGGTAAAAAAAAGCTAAACCAATGAAACTGGTATATATATATATATATATATATAACTATTAATGTTATCATCATGACACACAGTCACAGTGCATGCATCGGTTTTCTTCACACCTTTCCTTGATTTGTTCATATCCTCATAATTGCAACATTTTGATATATCATGTAAGATCATGCTCAAATGACACTCGTATAGTATAGGGTTGAAAGGACAAGCGGTGGAAACAATAAAAAGTCTGAGGGAATACTGTGCAGAAATGATGGCCCTGGCCCAGCAGAGGAGCACAAAGTGCCTGCAGTGCTACTCAAAAACACACCACACTTATTGAGCAGTTTGTGTCATGTCTGCACACTTGCAAACCTAGAACGTGTGTACCGTCCACGCATGTGTGCAAATTCAAACACACACACACACACAGACACACACACACACACACACACACTTTCAGTTGCAAGATGACAAGTCGGGAGGGGGTTGGAGTTAGTGTGAGAGAGTGAGAGAAAGTGAGAGAGAAAGAGAGAGAGAGAGAGAGAGAGAGAGAGAGAGAGAGAGGGAGAGAGAGAGAGAGAGAGAGAGAGAGAGAGAGACGGAGAGTGTCATGTTTCTTTCGTCTCAAGATCCTGTCACGACCACCAGCCCAGTGCCTCTTCTGTCACATGCACTCTGCTCACACTTCACCCAGGCCCTGGCCGTGTCAAAACCGATAAGGAGATCAGCACTGTGCGCACACACACACACACACAGACTTGCGTGTGCACACACACGCCTGCACAGACACACACACACACACACACACACACTTGTGTATGCACACACGCCTGCAGACACACAAACACACACACACACAACAATGCACAGACATGCAAACACAGACACACACACACACACACACACACTTGCAAGTGTATGTGTGTTTGTCAAGCCGTAATGTCTCTTGATATGGCCTCTGTATCAACATTAGCGTGAGGAACAAGCACCGTATGTTGTGTGCTTATCTCCTGTGTGATCTTTACCTTCCGCGCACAAACTCAGCACCTCAGCAAAAAAAAAGACGATCGACGTTGGAGAGAAGAAAAAAAAAAAAAACACTAATAGGAAAAAGGAAATGTTTTCGCACTAATTAAGTCCCGCGGGTCGTCATTTACAAACACGCTTGGTTCTTTGGCAGCTCTCCTAATGTCTTCCCTGACCTCTGCTCCCACTTGACAACAAGCAAATGAGCCACCGCCACCACTGACAGTGAGAAAGCTGCAAGTTCCTGTTGGAGCAGCTCCAGGTGTGAAGTTAGGAGCCAGAGACATGAGGCCAGTGTATGTATAGACACAGTGTGTATGTCAATATATCATCAAAATCATCTGGTATGTCAATATATCATCAAAATCATCTGGCACATGCCAAGTGCACCATTCCTTGCGATTTTTAAATGTTTTTTAAACGTTTTAAAATGTTTCAGATTCCGAAACCTTTCAAAACAGCCGGGATGTTGAACAAGAAAAGTCACAAATTGCCTAAAACTACACTGTTCACAGTCATAGGCCAGACATCAGAGATTTCCTGACAGTTATGAACTTCTTAGCTTCACTCTCAACACACGCAGGAACAGTTTGGCAATAACATGTGGCGTGCGCGCGTGTGTGTGTGTGTGTGTGTGTGTGTGTGTCTGTTTGGGGAAGGGGGGTCTGGTCATGTATGTATGGGCCTGGTCTGATGTGGTCGCAGGCAGGCTGGGATGTGGAGTGGGTCTGGCGGGAGGAGACAGCCAGCCGTCACCGTGACGACCTGTCATCCTGTCATGGTACACACTGAGCCCCCGGGCACACTGGGCAGGACCCAGCAAAGGGCTACGGGTCTCTTCTGGAAGGGCACGTATGTGTGTGTGTGTGTGTGTGTGTGTGTGTGTCTATACAGCTAGTGTATTTTGGGTGAGCTGGTGCCTGTTGAGTTGTCTGTTAGAAATGAAGGTGTTCTTGGTTGAGACTGTATGCACACTCAGCACTTTTGCTTTTGCACATTCGCTCTGTCTCTCTTACACCCACCACCTCCTCTTTTATTTGCATCTGACACCTCTTGCCCCTTGATTATTGTTCCATCTATCCCCCATTCTATGCACCCCCCACCTCTCTCTCTCTCTCTCTCTCTCTCTCTCTCTCTCTCTCTCTCTCTCTCTCTCTCTCTCTCTCTCTCTCTCTCTCACTCGCTCTCTCTCTCTCTGTCTCGGAGCTAGTGCTGTCCATCTGTCCAGACCAATCACTACAGGACTCCGCCCCGGTCACCCCTGTACCTCCTCTGTCAACTGGAAACAGGAACGGCTAGTTGATTAAATAGAGTAGATGGATGGAAGAATGGATGATGGTCGGATGGATGATGGATAGATGGATGATACATAGATGGATGCAGGGAAAGATGGAGGGATGGATGGTAAGATGGATAGATGGATGTAAGATGGATAGATGGATGTAAGATGGATGGATAGATGGATGGAGGTAAGATGGATGGAAGGATGGAAGATGGATGTAAGATGGATGGAGGGATGTAAGATGGATGTAAGATGATGAAGGGATGTAAGATGGATTGAAGGATGGAAGATGGATGGAAGATGGATGGATGTAAGATGATGGAGGGATGTAAGATGGATGGAGGGATGGGTGTAAGATGGATGGATGTAAGATGGATGGACGTGAGGTCTGGAGGAGTGTCAAGCAGATAAGACACAGGGTTGACAGACAGCCCTCTGTAACCTCTGCCCCATAGCGCTGGGGTGGGCACTCGTCCATCTCTGTTAGTTTTCCTTTGGAGAGATGGCCAACTGCAGTGCTGACAGCTTCAATTTTTTTATGTCAGTGAATATAAGGTTAAAAGTAGTTGCTTGATTAACCCTTCTACGTAGAGATGCAAGCATCATCCCATAATAATTGAAAAACAGGGAAATCCAACCTGTTAGACACTGGGCACCGACATGCATGTCTCAATAACCAAGCAAACCACCCAGCTGGTATAGAGCCCTGTGTATCTATTGATACCTGCCTTAAGTAGCCCAATGATTAAGGCAGGAAATACATAATCATCTTTATATTAGCCAAAAAAGCTGTGGACTCCACACTGGATATCATGGTACTGATTGAATGCTATTAACGAATACTGTCCACAGGAAGACAGGAAATGGAAATACAATTTTAGGATTTCTCGTTTGTAGATAATGACAAAAATAACATGTCTTACATATACAAGACAAGGAATTCATCTTTTACTTGCTAGTCAGACGGAAATATATTTGTCTCAGTTGTGCGCAATCATTGCTTTAACCATGTGTAAATGTGTAACTTTAACCATGTATCAATGTGTAACTTTGATCATGTTTCATGTGTAACTTTGACCATGTATCAATGTGTAACTTTGACCATGTTTCAATGTGTAACTTTGACCATGTTTCATGTGTAACTTTGACCATGTTTCAGTGTCTCAAATACATCTTCAAGTTCAACAATAACACGTGTCCGGAGTGGGACTGGAGTGTAACCAGCGCCACCGCGTCATTGAGAGCGTTCTGGTGGATGCCGTGGACCTTCAGGACTTACCTCCGTGCTCCAGAGAAATAAGGAGGAACCCTGAAGTCCCTTTTCTTCATGAACTCAATGATTTTGAGTTCCCTCCTAGTGCCGGCGGCTGGGGAATTGGGGGCGGATGGGAAAAGGGCTCTTTCAAGCTCAGCCTCGGTTACGGGCCAGCTTTGCAGCTCACACACACGCTGGCTGCGTTCGATCACGAGGGTAAGTGCACAGTTTGGGGGGGGGAGCGTAGTGGGAGGTCGGGGGAAGGCGTAATTTAAAATTGTACAAAATGAATGGCAAGGGTAAAAGGAGAAAAAGGATGAAAGAAGTAAGCATGCAAACAACACGCAATTACGAAAAAATCAACAAGAAAAAGGTTGAAAGAAAAACACTCAAATAAAAAACGATTAACGCAATGAGATTGTCAAAGTTTCACGAATAAAAAAAAAAAGTTTCAAAAATAAAAAAAATCTCATCACACAGACAGCAAGTGTGTGTCTGAACAGAAACAGAAAAAAAAACACAATCTGACGAGGAGCAAAGCACCAGCAGCATCCGCCTTCCTCTACCTGTTGCCGTGGACATGTGAGGCGCAGAAGGCGAAGCTGTAGTGCAGCAGGGTGGGGTCGATCATGGCGCCGTTCTCCGCCCTCTCCAGCAGGTCGCTCAGGTAACACAGGTGTCTGTGGCAGCCGCGCACCCCGTTGCGGGCACAGTACTCGTCCATGACAAACACCTGACCCGGGCTGAACCAACCCTAAGGAGCGGGGGGGGGGGGGGGGAGAGAGAGACACACGGCTGTTGGAGCTGGATCAATGGGAAGGCCCATCCGAACATGATAAAGTTAAAGCAGGGGTGATACGTTCACTTTTTTTTTTTTTTTGTCAGCGCAAAATAAATGGGAGCCATTCATTGATGATGCTGTTCTGTTGCCCGTTGTTCCTTGAGGCTGGGTAGCGATATACTTGAAGGGAAAATGACAACTTTATAATTAAACTAAATCATTATTTTGAAGAAGTACAAAACCGATCTTAAAATAAAAATCTTGGCGCAATGAGGATCAAACCTTAAGACAAATTCTGTCTAATAATACTAATAATATCAGAATACATAGCATGTCGGGTTCACACTCGAAGCCTCACCAGACAGGAGTAGGAGTCGTTGAGTCTGTGGTCCAGGGTGAGGCGCTGTACGAGCTCAAACAGGGAGGCGTGGTCGAAGTTGCAGGGGTTGGCCGAAATGAATTCATCCATGCCATGCTTCTGCGCCCGGTCTGCGTCTGTGTGGTGAAGCGGCCAACAGCAACACCGAGAGGTCAATAAGGAATCAGGGACAGTAAGAAGGGACACTAAGAGAAGGAAAGCCCAAAGTATTTGATGGCAAAAGGAACATCATCTACTGTGGTCCCAGGCAAGGGGCAACAGTATTAAAGCAAAAGTAGGCTCACTTTTCCAATAATAAGAAAATAAAATAAGGTACTCTAATTGCATGTATATTATATTTAGAATTGTACGTTTTGATGCAAGTTTTGATTGAATTGTCACCACTTGGTGTAGTTACGCTTTAGGTAGGGGGTAAGGAGCCTAACGAAGCAGCTTTGTGAAAGTTGACTACTTTTGTTAAAGGTTCGTCAATATGTTAGACGTCAGGACACAAAATCGACGCAAGCCAAAAGCTGCAGCGAAACCATTCTCAGGGCGTCCTGACGTAAACGTAGACGTTTTCAGGCTCAATCTTCCGAGAACAAACGCGAGTTTCAAGCGAAACAACATCTCTCGACACGCACACACACACACACTCCATTGGTTTTCACCCGACCGCTTTACCGCAATAGCGCCGCTCAAATTCACGCGAGTTGTCTGGTGGTCCGTCGAAAGGCTTTCACCAAATTCACAACTTAACAAAGTAATCATCAAGCCCATGTTAACCCTCCACCTCCTTCCACAGACGGCCTACTATCTCCACCCGTACCTCCACTTCACTATGGAGCCTTTGGCCCCTGGGCCCCCCTACGGTGGCCCTAATTAATCGCTGCTAGAAGAAGGTCTCTGAGAAGCCTGGGAGCGGCCGTTGTCAGGCCCCCCCACCAGTCTGTATTGTTCCCAAAATAGGGGGGGGGGGGGGGGTTGAATAAAAATGTGACAACACATTTTTCCACTCTCCCATCTAGTGGGCTATGCTTCTGCAGTAATCCTGACATGGGGGTGCTAGGCCACAAATGGCTGCGCAAGTTGGCCAGCTGTTAGTCCCCAGGGCAGACAATCCGGCTGAGGGAGGAGGTGCATGGGGGTGTCCTTAACTAGTGAACCAGCGCTGTTGTTAAACAGACACAGATGGGGTACTTAGACACCTGCATTTATCCCTGTCTCCCAAATCCTGTAATAACCAACCTCCATAGAGCTCAACTGTGAATAAATGGCTTTTTCACAAAGCTATTCTATTCACTAAATGGGTTATTTCCCCAGTATGTAATACCACTGTCTTCCCACCTTAAGGCAGTCTAGGATAACATGGCTGGTAGTGGAGATAGACAATGTTTTACTAATGTGGCCCCTTTTCAGCCAAGTATCCCTTTCACTGACATTTTGGAGAGGACATATATTTTTCTTGTAAATAATGTGTGTGTGCATGTTATTTGGTGTAAACATAAACATGAAATGGGTGCTGTAAATACTTAGTTTAGTGAGAAACATGGGCTTATGCTTCACATATGATCTGTGTCTTTCATTGAAAATATTTACTGAAAGTGAATGTAAGGATTCAAATTCAACCTACTACATTTAATCAAGGTGGTATTCAGATTAAAGTAATTTTAATGGAACTATTTGACAACTGCTCCTAACCAATATTAACAATTGTTCCAAGATTGTGGTGGTGTAAGTGGATGTTACGGGTAGGATAACAAGTGGCAATGTTATTACATTGCAACTGTAAACTTCAACACTAAAAACTATAGCCAGAAATCTGTGTATGCAAAAGCATTTTACCTAGAAGCGTTGTCTAAATCACAGGTAGAATAATGCACATGTTTGGCATCCACAAACACAAAGGTTATACAAAGCAATTGAGCATTTGCCATTCAAGGTTCCCCTTCGCCACCACATCTGTCAATCAGGAGGGAAAACAAAGACCAAAGCCAGGATGCCCCCCAACGCACTCGCACTCAAACACACACACACACACACACACACACACACACACAAACACACACACACACACACACACACTCACAGAGATACACCTTGTACACACATACACACACACACACGCACACACACACACACACACACGCACACACACACGCACACACACACGCACACACGCGCACACACACACACACACACACACACACAGATACACCTTGTACACACACACACAGGCACACACGCACACACACACAGATACACCTTGTACACACACGCACACACACACAGATACACCTTGTACACACACACACACAAACAGACACACACAGGCACATACGCACACACACACCACACACACACACACACACACACACACACACACACACACACACACACACAGATACACCTTACACACACACACATACATGTAAACATGCATACACAACAAATCCCCCCCCCCCCTAAAAGGTGACACTACGATGCTGTGTGTGTGTATGTGGTGGCCTGTCAGGTCTGCTTGACGTGAGTGAGCAGGGAGGGGAAGGGGCAGGAGTGCTGGACAGTAACGTGCTGTGACACTAGTCACCCCCGCCGTCTGTCCAGCCGTGGAGAGGACAGTCCCTGACACTGATTGAGGGCTGCTACTCATTTATAGATCCAGCCTCGCCACTGACCGTCCAGGACCGTCCCTGACAGGAGCTCCCTGCAGGCACAACTAAATGTGCCCCGTTTCTGTTGCTTTATCATAAAATGAAATAAAAGAAACGCAACATTTTTTTTTGGAGGGGGGGGAGAGCAATAGAACGCACTGCCATTTTGTTTTGTTTTCCATATTATGTTGGTATGTAACTTTTGGTCAACGTTTTCATGGGGGAGAGCATCCTGGCTGTAGTTGTACGGTAACAGTAGGCTAAAAAAATAGGTAGCATCTTCCCCACTTAAGAGCAGGTGACGGGGCCAAGGCGGCATAAGGAAGGCTATAGTATTCACAGCGTGGCGCCAGATGTTTATTTGCCAACATGTCTGCCAACAGAGAGACATGTAAAGCCCTTCGACGCCACCCAAAACAAAGGCTTGAACACAATCTGTCGGGCCGTAATTATGACTTGTGTTTTAAAACAATGCTCCGAGTCACAGTGACATAAAAATGCAAGCCGTCAGTCACCGCGACACACCGTGCAGGAAAACTGTGACAACCGCGGAGCACGTTTACCTCCGAGCTGCAAACGGAATTAAAAACAGCGATGTTTCTCCTTCCTAAAACAGTCAAACGTTTCCTTTGGTCCCTGGGATTTAGCGTTGTTAGTAGGGTTGCATTATGCATTTCACTGATAAAAGTGTGAACCACCAAATAGTTATTTGGTAACATTTTGACTGATTGCTTCCTGAAATAATTGTGGAGCAACCACGCTGTATTATTCATGGCCTGGCACTTTTAACGTGGTAATTATCACCTGCTGAGGCACCGTGGGACTCCAGTGGTTGTGTCAAGGCGGTTCATTCAATACATTTACTTACAAAAATACACTTTGCACATCGGCTATTACCAGTAGAAAAAAGTATATGTTAAGTTATAAGTTACTTCTGTGTGCGTGCGTGTGTGTGTGTCTCTGTGTGTCTGTCCGTACATTGGCATGTGTGCGGAAATCAGTTTAAAGGTTATCCCTAGAGTAGGCTGATAAAATACAAAGAAAAGACCCACAGAAAGGAAACATATATAAGGTGTATATATAGGGCTGCAGAGTCCAGAACCCTATTTACTGTGTATGTTGTTTGGGAGGTGGAAAACATGCAGACAGAAATCACAGCAGTAGTCAAAAATCAGTTTTGCATGCATCCAGTATTCAGACAGATAGACACGCATGGAGCACACTCCAGGAGAACAATCTTTGACTGAATGGGAAAGAAAGATTGACCTGAAAGGGAAGAACGAGAGAAAGAAAGTAAAATAAATAACAAAACAAAGAGAGAAAGAGACAAAGAAAAAAACGTACCCTTTACCCAGCTACAAAAAAAGTAGTTGAAAGATAAAATAGAAGGGGGAGAGAAGAACGCTGAGGCAGACAAGAAGGAAGATCAATACATGAAACACAGTAATGTAAAGAAGTACAGCCACCCTGCACACTTAAAGCACTGCAGCTTATTCTTGGAAAGAGCAAAGACACTTGTAAACTATCGACAGTATGATGGTGAGAGAGGACAAGCTAATACAATGGAGACAGACAGACAGACAGACAGACAGACAGACAGACAGACAGACAGATAGACAGACAGATAGATAGATAGATAGATAGATAGATAGATAGATAGATAGATAGATAGATAGATTGATTGATCAATCGATCAATCGATCGATGTACAGTATATAGATTTTTTTTTTAAAGAAACTAAAAATCAAACGTCACATCTGTGACATGACCTGGTATAATTTGGCTCCAACCACTGCAAATACACTTCTGCTGCCATCTCAAGTGGTTTGATTTGCATTTGTTAAATGAAAAGTGAGGTACAGAACCGAACACATTGATCCCTCATATTGTCAGACGTACAGAACTGGGAGATGGGCGCATCCAGCTGTGGCGCGGTGCCCCCCCTGGAGTTGAGCTTCTGGACCTGGGTGGGCGGGACGGGCTTGTGGGACTGGCCCGTGGCCCGGTACATGGCCTGCACCCACAGGATGCGGTCCTGCTCGTCGTTGCTGGCGAAGATCACGGTGTCGCCCTCCTTCACCGCGTTGAAGAAGGTCCGCCCGCCGTCCAGCCCTGGGAGAAGAGGGACAGTCAGCGTCCTGTCTGGCCAGACACACCGAGTCCTCGTGCATTAAAGCGCACGGCCGTGCGGGCAGACGGGATGTGCATTCTATGCGTCCCCAATGCACCAGTCTGACAGGAGGCCAGCGCTGCATTGGTGCTTTACGTGCCTCACTCCATTCAAACAGCATGACTCTAGTTCTCTTTAGGGTCTTGGTATAAGTAGGAACCGAAAATCAAGCTCTGTGTGTTTAGGATTCAGATAAATGACGAGGAAATAACATATTCCGCCAAAGTATTAAGCTGACAGTGGCATAGGGTGGCCATGAAGTGTTGATAAGTCATGAGGGTCGACAGCTTCATTGGAATATAAATAACAACAATGACTTTGTGTGTACAGGAACCAAACTAGCGACCACATGTGTGTGGGTATAGTGCTGCTGTCACCGGGCTGGGGGTCTGTGTAGTCCACGGTGTAGCCATCCAGCTGCAGCAGCTCCACCGGCTCTGCCTTCTTCTCTCTGTAGCTGCACATGGCAAACGTGTATTGGCTCACCTGCACCAATTACAGAGAGAAGTTCTGTTGATGCAACAAATACCGACAGAGGAAAGCTTTGCAAGGGAAATGCATTTGATGAACTTGAATTGCACTCATGTAGACATGTATAAAATACACCCATTGCAACGGCAAAGTTTTGCGATAGACCTTCGATACCATCGTGCATCGTTTAAAAATGACATTTCTGGACACAAATGTGTATGTGTGTGTGTGTGTGTGTGTGTCAATGTTTATTTCTATTTGTTCTGGTTTAACATACTTTAGTTTAAATTAATATTTGACGTGAAATTGAATCGGTTCAGTCAGCTCTGCTAATCTTATTAAAACATGCTAATAGCACCATTTACGACAAAGCTGTAACGGTTTTCCACACAACCTCTCTGAAGGACACTCAAAAACCTACAGACACGCCCCCTCATGTCCCCATATGTCACCCACACACACACACACACACACACGTCTGTCTGCATGTGGAAGAAGAGGCTAAGTAAGTGACAGCTGTTTCACTCTTTAGTAACCCACTCAATATACAAGCGTGTGTGTGTGTGTGTGTGTGTGTGTGTGTGTGTGTGCGTGCGTGCGTGTGTGTGTGTGTGTGTGCAAAGATAATGACATTATAATAACTTAAATGAAGTGGCAGAAGCGAGGGGGTAAAATTGAAGAGCCATTGATGTTGGAAAGCCGTAGCAAGGAAGATGTGGGTTCATGACCAGCAATAGCAAGGCATCGTTTGTGCGTGAATGGACTTCTGTCTCTATTAATGCAAGCACTAATGTCACTGCTAGTGGGAATAAAAGAGTCCAGTTAACACATGTGCAAGTGGGGATGATGGACATATGACTCATGAAAGTGTGTGCTTAATTTAGTTTCATGTTTTGTGTGTGTGTGCGCGTGTGTGTGTGTTTCCTATATGGGTATATGGATAAATATTTATTGATGCTGGGGTTTGGCTGAGCAAACATTCTCTAGTATCTCATCTAGACATTTTATGTTCTACAGGATAAAGATGAAACAAGTAGGCTTGTGTGGTTTCGGTGGAAGACCTAATTAAGATCAGAACATCTCAACATTATAGAAAAACAAATTGTGTAATTTGTAAGTTTAAGATCGGGCATCAACTAAGCACATAATTAAAGGCATTGAGCAATAGCTGCATTCTTCGACATGACATTTGAAATTGGCATGTAGATCTATATTGTCAAATTGTTGATTAAATATAGTCCGACATCGCCCTGCCCTAGTGATAAACTAGTCCTTTGTTTCTGTTTGCTACATTGAGTTTGTGTTGTGAAGTTTCTTGTGAGCTCATGCAGCAGAAGCTGGTCACGAGACTTCATCAGAACACATATTTGCCACAAGGCAAACAACACAAAACCATTTTCTGAATTTCAATTGTGTCTAGATTAAAAAAATGCATCTGTTTACACAAAAGGCACAACACACTCAGCTCTGAGGTTTCTCAGCTCTTCTTTACATGTAGGGGCAATTTACAAGAGATCCGTGCTTGATATGCGCACAAACATATAGATTTGTACCGCAAACAAATGCCTTTGTACCACTACATCTTTGCCTAGACGTAGTGACCGTGGTGCACACTGCTTCAGATAATGCCATGGACCATGAACTGCTAGTCATAGGTCTCGTAGAATCACGTGAAAAGTAGGAATGTGTTTCAGATTCATTTGCATATAACATTTGCATATAATAATTGGTTGATGACTTGGTGACGTCTGAGCTAAACATGCCACTTAACAACGCTTTCTCGGAAGATTCTGTCTAGACAACAATCTCTCGTCAATCTACGTTGAACATAGCTCACACCACCTGTTGAGATGGAGACAACATCTCTCTCTGCATCGCACGAGCACTCATCCCTTCAAATCATTGATCCACGATTTGCAGAGATGAATCCAAACAGTTGAGTAACAAGGCCTTAGTTGAGAAGATTGTTGTGTGTGTGTGTGTGTGTGTGTGTGTGTGGGGGGGGGGGGGGGGGGCAGTTGATACCCTTTGGTGCCCCTCCATCAGAACAGAGAGCAGAAGTAGAATTAGTTTCCCAGTTTGGGCCTATCTGTGTATTGTATTGTATGAATATATGCATTTGGTATCTACATGTAATTTGTGCATCTACATTTGTATAGGACCACCATTTTTCTTTGCTTGCACGACTGCTTATCATTGTATATATATATATATATATATTTATAGTTATATTACTTATATTTTAATACTGTTTTTCTATGCATCAATTACACCAAGTCGAGTTCCTTGTAGGTGCAAACCTACTTGGCAATAAACTTGATTCTGATTCTGTATTGTGTATCTACATGTGTAATTTGTATGAACATGTGTAATGTGTATGTATATGTGTATTGTGTGTGTCCATGTGTGTTTGGTATGTACTTGTGTATTGGGTATGTACGTGTGTGTTTGGTATGTACTTGTGTATTGGGTATGTACGTGTGTGTGTCTCGTGATTTTTGGTGACATATGAGATCTTGCTAGCAGTGCCATGATGAGCCCTGCGGACGGCTGGGCGACCAATGGGTGGCCTGGGGGGCTCTGCGGATCCCCACCCCTTGAGCTGTCACTCGTCCGTCAACTATACACTTGTACATGTGTATATTTATATACATCCCACACCCACTAACCACCCCCCACTAATAACTTATTATATTTTAACTATCGTCATTAGTTATTTTGTGTTGTTGTTGTTGTTGTTGTTATCATTATTATTTAGTATTATTATGATTATGTATTATTATTGTTTATTAGTATTTAGACAGACATGCACCTCCATAGTAATTGTATATAAGTAGTTACATGCCAGCATATAATTACCTCAAATAACATATTCAGGAAATTACAAACAATATTTGTTTTCCTCCATCACTTACACCTAAGTGGATTATGAATTACCGGTAGATTATTCGTACCTCACTACAATCAACATTTATTCTGAAACGGCTTTTTGTAGTTTTTGATTCATTTAACATCTCCTCTATCATATTTAATAAAGATATTTAGTATTAATTGTATAAAAACATTCAGAAAGCTGGAAGCATTCTGGGATTTACCTCACATCATAAGATAGCAATCATAAAGTTCCCAATTCGGACTGAACCTAGCAATGATGTTATCTTAAGATCCACATAGAGATGTGTAGCATAAGTATTCTCTGGGCTGTTCCTTTTTAAAGCCGCTTCCTTTATGCTATGTTATTCATGTTTAGCTATGCCCAGATAATTAGGCAGCTCAACTTGCAATGTGAATATATTTTGTTATACAAATGCTACTGTTACATTAATGTGCCTGCAGTGCTGCACGGATGACCTTCAACAATAAAAAGTACAAAATAAATAATGAAGGGAAAAGTCTTTCATGGCAAGAACAATTCATCAGTCATTTCAAATTGCTCATTGGTCACTTATACAACGCTGAGGAAAGTGTCATCTGAATGTGTTTGGATAGGAACGGTGACTGACTGAGTCGCTTGGTGAATAGACAGGGACGCAAGGCTGTGATGGCATGCTAAGCCACCTGCAACAGAGCATGTTTGAATGAACTGTGTGTACAGTATGTGCGTGTGTGTCTGTGTGTGTGTGTGTGTGTGTGCATGCGTGTGTGCATGTGTGGAAAGGTGGCTATATTAAAAGGAGAGGTAAATATGAATATGATATTTCAGGCACATATTGACATGACAGTAGAAAGTGGTATGTCACTGAGAGTGAGAAGCGAGGTGCGAAGAAAGAAAGGAAATTGCAGTTGGAAGACAAAAAAGCAATAGATGACTTTGCAAGCAAGTCAATGACAGTAATAAATCAAGGTAGCTGTGCTTTTACCCACTTCCTTCTAACTAACCAATGTTGAGACAAAGAAATCAACAAGGCAATGGAACCTTTTTCATAGAGATTTCAGAATAAACACAGTTGTCGCTCATAACAATTATTATCGGTCTGCTACTTTTATGTACCAGAGCATGGGAAGTAGGCTAAAGTAGTGAAGATATCACATGTGAACATTGACCATTGACCATAGGTAAAACACGAAAAATAACAATCTTGGCGTAATACTTATATAAACATGTATCATTTTTAATAATTGTGTACATTAACCCACACTCCCACACACAGACACACCCACACACACATAAACACAGAGACAGACGTAGACATACACACACAGACATACTTTCTCACACACATAAAATTATAAGCAATTTAAAGTCAATTTTGAGTGACCACCAATGTCCTAATAGTAATTGTGGGTAAATATAAAAAGTGTGGAAGCAAATATAAAATTAGTGGAACTGACAATACACAATACAATACAATACAATATACTGTATATATAATTAATCAGATGAACTGGAAGTTACCAGGGTACTATGGACGGCAGTGTTTGAAGAGCACTTGTTCTTATGGGTTTAACTTGGCAGATAAGACAGATACATCTGATCAGCCTAATACACACATAATGCTGTGCTTGATTGATTAAAAGACAGTTGTCATTTATTTATTGCAGTAGTAGTCTGCAGGGTCTATTCCTGCTCCTTTCTACATTCACAATTCCTTAAATATATTGTGATATCTATATGAATATTGACATTAATAATAATAATTTTAGTACTACTACTAATAATAATTATTATTATTGATAATATGGATACAATTAATGAGAATAATACAGAATAATATAATTTTTATTCATATTGATATGCAACCATAAGAACAAGCAATTTGAATTTGATGGTCTACATCTCCAGTAGATGCCCTTTATTTGAACATTGTTGCTGTGAAACCAGAAGAGGCTGAGTAAACATGCTTAGAAAGGGCAAGTAGATGGAAGTGTGTGATGGTGGGCAACAAATGTCAGGAATCAGTACTTACAAGAGACTTGACATAAAAGCAAAAGCAAAAAAAAAAAACACAGAAGCACACACACACAAAAAAGAAAAAAATAGAGATGAATGCTGTGCTGCATTTATTTCCCATATTTTTTTCTCCTCCTCAAACAAACAGACCCTAAAAAATCTGGTCGACTCTTTGATCCTCCAGAAAAAACATACACGCATGCACTCGCTGTCTCTCTCTCTCTCTTTCACACACATACACACACACACACACACACACACACACACACACACACACACACACACACACACACACACACACACATAAGAAACACACAAATGCAAACATACAAACAAAAACAAAAAAAAACAGCACACGCACAAACACACAAACACAAGCCCAAGTCTATTGAGCGCCATTTGTCACCTTCTACATGTGTAGCTGGGAGCAGCGGCTGCTCCCAGCTTGCTAGCGCGGGGGCTTTCCTAGCTGCGAGTGCTAGGCCACGCCAGTGTTCACTCCACTCTGTCAATCCCCTGTCAACACGTAGCTCTGAGACGTATCCTCCGCCGGCCCACGGGAGAGGGAGGGCGAGAGAGCCCCGGCCCGACGGGAGCCCCAGAAAATGGCGGCCTCCCGTCCCCTGACAAAAGCCTGCCTGCTCGCTCTATCATTTATGTGACAGCTGAGGGGAGACAGCTTGGCTACACCTCTTGTTGCAGTACTCAGCCTTAGAACACCACCCCCACACACACACACACACACACACACACACACAAATGCGCGTGCGTGCACACAGATAGGCACACACACACACACACACACACACACGCACACACCTACCAACCACCCCCACTATTACAACCGCCAATCAAAAGTTTTAGATATGAATATTATAATTTCGCATTGGACTGACTCATAACTTCAGTGGTTAACGGCGTCATACATAATTCAACTTCAGTAGGTAATATGCAAAATATGTAATGGCAGGTCAATAAAACTTGGAAAACATGGAAGCGAGTCTTCCGTATTGCACATGGAAGCCTCACTGTTTTTTTTGCAAACATCTTTCTTATGAAGGTGCAAAGCACGACATGAAAACCTTGACATCCAAAAAAAACACGAATTATTTAACATTTATGGTTAATAAGTGGAATCATACAGTCAATATATACTTATTAGCCCTGTGGGTATAGCATTACGAAGATCACTAATTATGGTATAATTATATTAGCCCAGATTTAAAGTCACACATATTCAAACATGATTACCGTTTTGCATCTTAAATCTTACCTGCACCAGCACAAAAAATCTCTTTTTCCATCTTTTCCACACGTTTTTCCCAATGGCCCATAGATACCTGTTAATGGGGTAGGGGGGGGGGGGGGGGGGGGGAGAAGTGCAATAACATTAAGTATTTGTAAGTCACAAACGTTTGGATCTGTTTCAATTCCAACTTGAATTCAGTTCATTTTGTATGGACAAATGCTGTGATAGGCATTAGCAGAAAGACAGTTAGGACACAGGAGAAGCTAGATTCAGGTTTAGCCTGACCCCTCCTGGCAAAGCCATGCCACTACAGCTAAATAGACCAGAATTTAATTTTCATTTGTAAATGTAAGTATCATTGAACAACACTTATATATCAAGTGAATTGATGTTTAAAATATTAAATAAAATACAAAAACAAATTGACAATGTTAACATATGTTAAAATTGCCATGATTAATTGCCATATGACTAAATGTCAGAATTTTACACGTGTAAAAGCTTGCTCCAGCTTTTCTTGTGTACATCTTGAATAAAGGACAACTGAGATGGACGGGAGCTCAGTTTACTTAGATTCACACTTTCTATACAACGTGTTGCCATCCCTCACCGGTCCTCACAATCACAAAGAGATGTATGCCATCTTGCACATGTAGGTTTGCATATACAAGGAATAATTTTCCTAGTTGCTATTAGCTTTTACAGCCCATGTGCCCATGGTCTATGGTATCAAAACAGTGTATCATTGATGTGCTTCTTGTTGATGATCATTATTGGAAATAGATTACAACAACAACTGCTGGCCTGACTATTTCTGTAAATGGTAAACAAAAAGTAGTCGTGAAATGAGCAGAAACATAATGAAGCGTAGTGCTTCTTAAAGAAGCCTGTTAGAACCGCAGGGTGGGGACTGTAGGTCCTTCCTTCGAGGGACATATCTCTCAGTCACTGGATCAAAACATGACATGTAACCTGCCGACGGGCTTTTCTAAATGCACAAGGCAATCAGGTTGGCTAGAAGTCATACACACGTAGTGCCAACCGAGTCAACCTCGAAGCTACGCCACTAGTACTTCTACCGCCCCCCTCGATCCACTCAATGGAAAGCATATGGACTGGAGAAAGTGACTGACAGACAATGTTTTTCTTGCAACCCCACAGAGCGTTAATGCATATGTACATGTGTATCCATTCTGAGAATTTGTATGTGCGTTTGTGTGTGTGTGTGTGTGTGTGTGTGTGTGTGTATGTGTGTGTGTGTGTGTGTGGGTATGTTTGTGTTTGTGCATGGGAATCTTGGAGCGTGTAGCACAGCAGTATCATGTAATTAAAGTGAAATTTGATGTAAGCCTTGTTAACAAAGAACAACTGGCCTTTGCAGGGTCTGTGCAGATTGGAGCTTAATACATTCTGTAAATCTGGCATGGCCTTTTGACACTGTTAGACCTATAGATGGGTTTCTGGGCGACATCATAGTCAAAAAACATGTGCAACCAGGAGGCAGAAATATTAAAAAACATACAGACATCCATCAAGACGGCACGGATTTGTCGTGCCGTTAACTGCGCAAATTGCAAGGGACAGAAAATGTTAAACATACCATGAGGTTCACTCAAAAACAGAAGACAGTTATGGATACAAGTCTTTAAAAGGGCAAATTGTAATCATGATCTGATTGGCATGGAAGCAGAGTTCCTTTAGTAGGTAATTATTGACACTGGCTATGTCGAGATGAATAAATTATAAATTAGAAATGATTTCAGGCGAGCAGTTAGAATTATGGGTGAAGATTGTATATGTGTGTCTATAACAGCAATGGAATGGTTCACCGTCTTATGAGAAATGAAAGACGCTTTGGATAAAAGCGTCTGCTAAATGCCCTAAATGTAAATGTAAATGTATAACTGCGTTATAGTCACCGTGATAATTGTGACATTCTGACAAAGATTTCCTTAGGTCCACAGGGTAAATGTTGGAGGGTGAGGGGTTTTTTGTGATTAACCTGGGGTTTTAAGAAACTGGTCAAATCCTTTATCCACTGCAGCCTCTTCTATAACAGGTGCGTAAGCAAGAGCAAGGGAGTCCTCGCTTGGCCCTTTCTCTTCAGAAATGCAATGAATTGTTGTGCAAGTGCAATAAGCTAGTGGATGGATTCTATGGGTCATAGTGAATAAAACCAGAACACAGCCTATCTTAGAAGAGGTAAGTTTGGGAGGAATCTCGAAAAATATCATTTTTAATTTTTTATTTTAAAAAAGCTAAATTAGCATTATTAAACATGATGAGACACCAACAGGTTGATATCTCAAAAACTCATTGTTGAATTCTGACATTTGAACCCTCTATTGAAATGTCAGGGCAAAAAGAAATGAAGGACACCAGAGGGTGTCAGTAGCTCAGTGGGTAGAGCAGGTGGACAGAGCGGGTCGTCCACTAACCGTATAGGGTCGGTGGTTTGATCCCCTTGATCCCCCTCCTCCAACTGTCCACATGTCAAACCCCACAAATGTACTGATTGTAAGTCGCTTTGGACAAAAGCGTCTGCTAAATATCCCCTTTGCACCAAGCCAAACCATCGATATTTCACCATGCAACCAGCAGATGGTGACAAACCTTATGTTGTATTCTGATGAAAGTCAATTTACTTATTTTCTGTGAAACTCTCTTAGATACTAAATATTAATTGTAAACACCACGTGGAGTTGCAAAATGGTACCCTGACACTTGATTAACCTTTCATGATGGTTTTATGCCATCAAACATAACTTTGATGACTGAAATGACAAACGTAAGACGGAGTGTAAATAACTTATTGTTTATAACTGAAAAACGTTACTTTTGTTCTCGATTGTTTTTGGCCTCTAGCTTGGCAAAGTCTGGTCACAGAGTGATATATGTTGGAATCAGTAGAGTCTCAGCTTTCATAAAATATGATATAAAGCTTGCATAGATCACATGACAGTTGGAAAATACTTGTTACCCTTGTTGTTAGATATTTTGTTTTGTATATTTTATAACAATGATTATGATAGGCTAAAGTTTAGAATCTTATTATTCAAGGAGGGTATCCCATGACTGCTTTCTTATGTGGTTAAATGATCATTGCTACCATTACTACCATCAACGCTTGTGTATAATTCGCCACTTTATGTATAATACTTAAATGCCATGCACTTTATATCAATGCTGCTATGTCATTCTCCATTGCTGCATTCATTTCATGCTCCATTGCTGCTCTTACTTTATTCTGTGATGCCCTAATTATATTGCACTTTATTTTATTGTACATTATAGTATTTTTTTTCTTCGATTTTCCTTCCATGTTGGAACGGGCCTCGTCCAATAAATTTCATTGTACAGTATGACTGTAAGTGATGCTGCACATTTGAAAGTTGAAATGGCTTATGACGTCTTTGCATTTGAGGGTAGGGGGCATTGCCCGGATACGGCCACTCTCGGGATTAAGATGTTACAAACACGTTTGGGCTAGGAAGTAGGGGGGGTGAAATATCTAGTGAAAATCGGGGGGGCACAAATAATTATGTCACTGATACTAAAATAAGGATATAATTTAGAGAAAAACAGCAGTAATCTAATCATCGGCTCTGAACTCAAGTTGCGTTTTTTCGATGACGTTGAAGGGACACTGGGGCGTGGTGTGTATGGATGTGTGCAGCTTTGTCTGGGTAGATGATGGTCATGTCTGAATTGTTAAGCTTCTCAGGCACTTATACTTACACACACATTTGAATTTCAGATCATTTTCAACAGTGCCACCCATGGAAGTAGGCCTTAACAGCAGCAACTGGGTATTCAATGACAAAATAAGAGGAAACAATAATATTTTTCTGTTGCCAATTCATATTTGGGAATATATGTTTTGCAATTTGAATAATGATTAAGCTTGAAAATTTAAATATATTTTTTGACTATTTTTAAGCTAGTACAGTCATTGTTTATGTGTCTAATGAACAATGTTTTATATGAAATGCACCACACACCGTGGCGTTGTACAGACATTAAAATCCCCCACCAGCCGGACGGAGCCCCTCACACACACCTTGCCACCAGTGTTCCTTCATCCCATGAAAATAACTAGACTTGAGTTTGGAGGAGAGTAGAACATTCACAAACTGGTTGGTGGAGACAGGAAATTACATGCAAACTTACATTTGTTTTCTCTAACATAAAAATTATTCGGGGGTTTACTTTGTAACCTCAGCTCCACCTCACTCACAGTACACTCCATCAGCACGCTGCAGAAAGCAGCAGGCTTTAGTGCAGAAAGTGAAGCAGGGAAATTAGGCTCCACCAATCTAAACAAAAAGACACCATTAACATATCTTATTAATATGGTAATATGATTGGCGTTTTTGAGATATTGTACATACATACATAGAGTTTCCCTGAAACTCTATGTATGTATGTATGAATGTATGTAATGAACTTGCTATACTAACACAGGTATCTAACCCCAGTTCCTGTATGCTGGATGTTCTCCCAACCAAGGTCCTTAAAGAGCCCCTTCCAAAATTCGCCTTCAACACAATTGTATTCTTCTATAGTATTCTTCTCTATCATGTCGAGCAATATGTTGTCTTCAACGGTTCAGCGTTTCTGTGTTTTAAATTGTACCTCACAAATAGAACACGTTTTTTCTCTGAGAAGACTCAACATGGCTTTTGTCTTCCCAAGGGGTCGGTCCTTGGTCAACTGCTCTTTGCAATCTACATACTTCCGCTTGCAAAAAGTGTTGAAAGGCACAGTGTTAATTATTGTGCATAGGAATAAACAATCTAGATATCGCTTTTCGTCATATTATTGTTCTTCACACCAAATGTCTGCAATTAATGGAGGCTAAATGACTAAACCTCAAGATTTAATTCAAACTGTATTACAAAGGTCTACGTCTGTATAGCCGTATGTATTTTTCACTTTTGTAAACTTAACAGTTTTTGAGATATTTGCAATTAAAAAAGCAAAAAAACATTGATTTCCTGCTGTCAACTGGGAGGCATAGCTCAGTGGGTAGAGCGTTCTACAACCGGAGGGTTGGCAGTTTGATCCCCACCTCAACCAAATTTATCTTAATAATTACAGGCATTCCTTTGCACAAGTAATTCCTCACGTGGAATAAAAATGTTCTAGTGTTCCCTGTTATGTTGATGGCACTCAAATCGACATTCCTATTGGATCAAATGACTCTTTCCAAATTGTAAAGGTTGAATCTTGCCTGACTGCAATTCAAAGATGGATGTCACAAAAGTTCTTGCTGCTTAAGACGTGAAGTGTCAGAGCTGATGATAATCCACCCAAAGCAACAGCAAACTCAATTTAAACATTCACTGTGTTCTGGCGGCTCCACTATCTTTCAAAGTTCCCTGTCATGTTGTCGATAACCAGCACTCCTTTCATCTTTGAAACTTTGCCACAAATCGGGCAAACGTTAGTATCAGTTGCAGATGCAGCTAAGCTCTTCCACAAAGTCATATCGCCTAGATCACTGGTTTACTGAACTCCACTACGAAAAGCCTCCAGCTTGTACAGAAAACTACTGCTAACTAGAACAAGGAAGAGTTGACCACATTAGGACTCAATTCTCTCTGCTCCCCACAGCCCTTCCAATAAATGCCAGGTCAGTGCTACTGCTTACTTATAACAACCTATACGGTGCATACCATGCTACCTGAATCAACTTTTTATTCCATATTGTCCATCTCGGTCGCTCCAGTCCTAAGGAGCTGAATATTTAAAAAACACACGTTAAAAAGTTACTATCAAGCATTATATGTCTTCCATCTGTAATTATGGAGGCTGATGCTCTTGTTCAATTTCAATCCAAAATTAATACCTATTTCTTAACTCTCTAATTTGGCAATTAGGAGAATCCCTCATCTTCTTATTACAGCTCATCAAGACGCATCAATTGACCTGTTAGCCAGCAATTACAATTAGAGGTTTGCTATGTGTGTGGGTCTTTCTGTGTGCTTATGTGGCGCACGCGCGCGCGTGTGTGTGTGTGTGTGTGTGTGTATGTGTGTGTGTGTGTGTGTGTGTGTGTGTGTGTGTGCATGTGTGTGTGTGTGTGTGTATGTGTGGGTTTGTGTGTGTGTGTGTATGTGTGGGTTTGTGTGTATGTGTGCCTGTGTGTGTGTATGTGTGTCTGTGTGTGTGTGCCTTTCTGTGTGTGTGTGTGTGTGTGTGTGTGTGTGTGTGTGTGTGTGTGTGTGTGTGTGTGTGTTTGTGTGTGTGTGTGTGTGTGTGTGTGTGTGTGTGTGTGTATGTCTTTACATGATCGACATTTCAAAAGATGGCACCGTCAGATTGTAAGACAATTAGTCTAATAGGACTCGTGATTAATTCTGAGATGTGATGTGATCTGAGACATGGGGGCCAGCTGCAGTCCATCCAGGTTGCTGTCATGTACCATCCCAAATGCTCCATGTACTATTGAGGTTGAAGACATTATAGGTCAAAATTAAAACAAAACATCTAAATGCAAGTAGCATTTAGGTTATGGCCTCTATTCTCTATTCTTCATTTAGGTTATGGCCAAATCAAGCATTTCCTCAAGTATTCTAATGGTTTGAATTCCAATCATATTTTTTAACCCTAATCCTGGAGTCCATTTTGGTGTAAAGAATGAAAAAAAGATGCCATGTTGTACTGTATCACAAAAGGTGGATTTTTAAAATGTGTCAAATTGTTTGACCAAATATGTGAGTAATTATATGTTCAATGTAACTATGACTGTTAATTGCAAAAATAAATAGAGAAACATGCATTGAGTTTCTATTGTTTGATTAGAATTCACTCTCGGGCAAAATATCAGTTCTGGCTCTATATCCTGAAGTGATGTGTACTGTCCACTAGAGGGCAGCATATAATAACTGGGAGTCAATCCAGAGTTGGGACCAGAACAACAACAAAAACACCTGCCTAAGAAATGTGTTTGCATGAGAGAACTTCCTATGTCATCTCTTATTCACACAGTCATGTTCACACAGTTCACACAGTTCACACAGAACAATGCAATGCAGTACAGTTGAGTAAGCTGTTTTATTATCCTTTACTATCGATCACCCTAAAAAAAAACATCGGTAATATGTGTATCTGTCTCGGACTGCCGAAACACAAGATTTATAAATATTGAGGACCTGTCCATTTTTCCATGGACAGAAACGTTTTTACAAACAGTTGTTTGCAGTCACGTGTCTGAGTGAGTGGTGATGGTTACTCACCCACAGTGCTTCATGTTCTGAGGCTTATCCATGCGAACAGCCAGCTTGATCCTGAGGTCGCTGTCTGGACAGCCTTTGGACACGGTCATCTTGTGGAGCTCGGATTGTTTGGGACTGTTTGGAGTCGGATGTAAGACAACCTAAGGGGGGGAAGCCAGCAGAACGTACAAACGCAAATCTTGATACATGCTATTTGTTCACAGAATGTCCAAATGAAAAGCCAGAGGATATATCTCCAATGAAATGAAAAGATGATCTTGCTTTCCCATTAAGACTGGTTGTTTTACTTTTACTGTTCCACCAACCTTCATTTACATTTGAACTGTGCATTCCATGCTTGTCAATGTTTATAAAAACGCAGATGTATTTGTTTTGTATTTTGTGGGTATTTTTACGCACTTGCGTGTAGTAAAACAGTTATTTTCAAGTGTAAACCTGTTTTGCATAAATAATAGCTCCTGCAAGAAGAGTTAAAAGCTTCTGTTGTTATTCTGCCAGTGAGCTAACACCTCCCACAAGGTGAAAGAAAAGGATCTGTCATTGGTGGTTGTTGCCAACAACCAATTGGATCAGTGGGATGTTCCAGCTGCTCAATACCACGTTTTAGTTGTTGTGTGTTTTGAGTGTATGCATGTGTGAGTTACCCTCCCCAGCTCTTTGTCCTCCAGGGCGAGAACGCCGGTGCTTTCAGTGAACAGCTTGATCTTTACGGCCGGGAGAGGCTGGGTTGTCGTGAAGTCCCCCTGGGTACCCCAGCTATGACACGCATCACACACACACACACACACACACACATACATGCACACACACACGCCAAACACATAATAAATAATAATTCCTACACATAGATATATATAGTCTCAGCAATAAACAACAGCTTCTGATATAATACTTTCCTATTCCTGCTTGCTAATAAAATAAAAACAGGCTTTTCCTTATGAAATATCAGGATAACTACATAATTAGCCTTACATGACTACAGGCTGCCCAGGCTGTACAGCAACCCCAATCAAACAAATGTTAATATGTTAAATGTTAGTATAAATGCAGACAAATACACATGCAGACATACACTCACACACAAACAAACACACTGAATGAGTCAGAGAGAGAATAATGCATCACCAGCATCAAAGCGGGGGCATGGACAAACGTTTTCAGTCCATCTCAATCTCCCTCGGTCACTCTCTCCCTTATTGTCTTTCATTCTCTCTATCTTGAGTGTGGGATATGAGAAACACTCTGCATATGGTGAGCTAGCTACTAGTAATAAAAGATATATTTCTTAAAAACTAGTCAAAATGTTAAGTCTTGATATAAACAATGCTTACAAGTGGAAATGTCAATTGTATATTTCTGTAACTGAATGAAAACTTTTACCATTGATTCAAACTAATTTACAGATATCTTTCATACATTTTAAGAACATATCCATAATGTAATTTTGACTAGTTCACAATAATAATAATAACTTTAATTTATATAGCGCCTTTCAAGAAACCCAAGGTCACTGTACACAGTGAGGCAGATAAAACAGATAATACAAAAGAACAGAAATCAAAGAAGCCATGATTGCCAGGGATGATGGAGTTGACTAGAGACCATAGGCCTTGGCGAATAGGTATGTTTTAACAAGTTTTTTAAATGTGTCCAGAGATGCAGCATTTCGTATCTCTGCCGGGAGAGAGTTCCAGAGGATGGGGGCTGCCACACTGAAGGCTCTGTCTCCAAAAGTCTGTAGTCTGGTGTGGGGGTGGAGAGCACACCCGTGGAGAATGAGATAGTTGCAATTCTAATTAATGATATCTCATTCTCATGGAAATGTCAATAGTTGATATCAATAGTTGTCAACAATTATATTCTTAACTTATGTTTCCCTTAACTTATTCTTAACTTATCTTAACTTAATGTTCATTGTAGATATCTACAATCGTTCTTACATTACAGATATCATAAATGAAGATATATAGATATCTAAAATGTAATTAATGTAACTAGTAAGAATGTCATTACAGATATCTGGAATTGCATTTCAGTTACCTGAAATATAATTGTAACTAGTGACATCTTTATCTTAAATTTGAGGTATCTAAAATAGCTTTTTATTTTAATTCCATATTGAATTCTAGATATCAAAACAGGAATTTCTACTGGTCAAAATGTCATTGTTGAAATCTTCAAAGGCAGACACATATCCCAAATGAATAGAATGAATGGAAATCTGGGCGACAGTGGCAAGCGAAAATGGAGCAAGAAAGCCGAGAAGTACAAACCACGGTGCAAGAGGGACTTTCTAACACTGAGATGGCAGTTTCAGCAAAACATTAGTGTTGGATTTTAATGATCACCTGCTCCACCATGTTCAACTTCTTCCACTCTGAGACTATCTTATGGCGCCAGTTGCCATGCCAACATTTGTTGGATATTCATGAGGTGGACATATAACTAAAAGTTGACCTATGGTTTGCGGTACTTTAAGGATATGACGCCCACATATCCAAAATTGTGTGTTGGTATGTCGCGCATATCGGAAATTGATCAAATTGTTATCTGCAATTGGAAATTACATTTCCACTATTCACAATCCTTTTTGATTGAATTTTGATTGAATGATTTTATGTGGAAATCTATTTGTAGATAATAACAATCTATAATCGCTATTCTTACGAGTGGAAAAGGAATAACTGATAACTATAATTAAATTAAAGATATCTGTACATCAGTTGGACTAGTTGAAATGTAATTTCTACATGTCTTAAGATATTTGTAACATGTCAAAATTGTTCTGCAAGTATTTTAAATTAACAATCTAACTCGCCAAAATGACATTTTGACGTGTCGAAACGTAATTTGGACGCGTGAAAACAAAATCACTGCTTGTCAGCCATACTGATTCAATGTTGAAATGGCTTGCCATACTCAGAGATGAGGTACACCACACCATAACGTGATATAAGAATAACAATATACGACACAACACAACCCTATTTTACGGCTCTCGTGGATGCTGCCTTGCTATCTGGGTAGTAGACTTTCTGCCTGCGCACTGTCACACTGCACACGGCCGTTAGTGTGAAGAATATAATTTTTCCTCTGTCTCTGTGGATCTGACAGCCAGACTACATTAAATTATTTCCATTCTAATTATTAGATGTGGGGTGTGTGTGTGTGTGTGTGTGTGTGTGTCTGTGTGTGTGTCTGATCTGTGGGTTGGACGGTGGAAAGAGAGAGAGACCATCATGACCATCATCATGTTCTACAACTCAAGTTGCACCTCAGACATTGTGCACTCAATTTAAAAAAAAGTATTTTGGAATGTTGCTTGCACACCATTAGTGTGACAATGAACGGCTAATCAACAACGCATGCCTCTTGGGTCTGCCTTCTACCCTGCAGAATCACAGCCCCGTGGGATACAGCTCCTTTTTTTTTTTAATTTAATCAAATATAATGTTAAAATGAATTTCCCCCTGGAGAGCAATATGTAGGACGCATGGCTGGCAGTGTCCAATAGTCTGGTGGTCTCGCACGAGAAGCCACCCTAATTGTGCACACCTGCAGCTTGTTGATAATTAGCCCCCGTAGCCAAACTTCAGTTCCAGGCATCGGTGAATAGAGGGGAAGCAGAGCAAACATGCACACACACACACGCACGCACGCACGCACACACAGACACACACACATACATACACACACACACACATACATACACACACACACACACACACACACACACACGCACATACACACACACACGCACACATACACAGACACACACCCACGTATACACACACACACACACACACACACACACATACATACACACACACGCACACACACACACACAAACCCACACACACACAAACCCACACACACACACACACACACGCAGACACACACACACACACACACACACACGCACACACACACATATACACACATAGTCACTGTCCCCCATCTCAGGGAGCTGCTGGGTCCTCAGCTCAAAGCAGCCAGTGTATCTCTAAAATGATGGCACGGCTTTGAGAGACACGTCCCAGACAGAGATGATACCCGACACTAGCTAGCTACACCACACAGCCTGACTAATGTCCTGATGAATTAGGCTAAACATCTCTTCCCAGTCCAAGTTATTCCATACTGCCTGTTGTGTCAGTGTGTCTGTCTGTGTACCTGTCTGTCAGTGCATCTGTCTGTCTGTCTGTCTTTGTGTATCTATCTGTCTGTGGGCCTGTCTTTCTATCTGTGTGTGTGTGCTTGTCTGTCCGCCTGTGTGCATGTCTGTCTGTCTGTGTGCTTGGCCATCTGTCTGCCTGTGTGCATGTCTGTCTGTCTGTGTGCTTGGCCATCTGTCTGTCCGTGTGCATGTCTGTCCGCACATACGTGGGTTTTGAGGCCTCGGCCTGGTCGGTCTGTAGCTTGTGTCCTCCCTCCACCTCCATGGTGCAGTAGACTATCCTGCTGGGAGCCAGTGACTTGAGGCCCTGCACCTCCATAATCACCACCTGAAAGAGAGGGGGAGACATGGGGACAGGGGAGGGAGGGAGAGAGCAAGCTGTCTGACTGTATGGGTGCTTCTCATCCTGCTTGGTAGAAGCTTCTTAGGCCAACACACTTTTAAACACATACGTGAGATATGAGACTGTGAGACTATCACTGTGATTAAAGAATATACATCCAAGGAATATATATCCAATTAAATGTTTTAAAAAAAAAAGCCAATAGCCAATAGAATTACCATATATTCAAGCCTCAAAAACACTACTTGACGAAAGTCTTTAATTAATTGTGTTTTTCTTCTTGTACAATAGGCATGAAACAAATGCATGTTTATACCCCCATACCATAAGTGTCCTGGTTCTGTTTCATTCATTTAATTCAACATCCATTTAATCCATTTAATTTGCATATTTCTTAATCACAGTTATTATCTCACAGGCCACAACCCTCTAAGGGGCAAGGAAAAACCCCTCAAGCCCAGAGGGAAGAAAAGCGACACCAAAGAGGAATCCTCCTCCCAGGGCTGGTGGCCTACGAGGGCTGGCGAAAAGATAAGGGAGCATAAACAAGCAAAAACAGATGTTGGGTATATGAAACGGTTAGGAAATAGTAGATTAGGAATGAGTTGAAAATCAATTAAGGTGAGCGAGTCAGGTTATCTGGCCCACAAAAACAATAAGCATAACAGTCTTCATTTGTAGGCGGATGATGTGCATACCAGCTGTCTGGCTTGGCGCATGGTGGTGTCAAAGTGGTGGCTAGGGAGTAAGCTGGTCGCCATGACTCAAACACTGGCTCAGTTCAAATTGGTCCACTTCTGCCCTATGCAGTGGACTGCTTGTGTCAACGTGTGCAGTGCTGTCCAAAATGTGAGTGTGCAAATCTGGTTGTCCACATACTGCGCTACTGAATATCCATAATGCTTATCACATCACTATAACCCATGATGAATATCAGTTTTCATTGTCATTGGATTCATCTAATTGCGATGGCGCACACAGGCTATTCATGCAAATGCCGGCTTATTCATGTGACCAATACACAAGACGCTGATGGATTTCCGGCATATAATCAATGTCCAAATTCCCCATATACAGTACGTACGTCATATATTCATTAAATAGTGTACTATGTAGTGTTCACGATATAGGGAATGAGGGAACAAGTGAGCTAATACAGAGCCATACTCTGGGTGGGGATTCTGGGGATTCTGGGCGGACTATGTGCCCTGTTGCTACTGACCTCCAGGGTGAAGGAGAGCACCACGTCGGATTTGGACAGTGTGTTCTCGTCCTCCTGACCCATGTCCATGATGGAGGTGTTGTGACCCCTCTTCAGCTTCTGCAGCTTGAACTCGCCGCCCTTGGAGACAGGCATGCTCTCCAGGTTGGCCATAAGGAGGTTGACAGAGGAGCGCAGCTCCTCCACGAACATGGCCTCCATCTCCTTAGACACAAACCTGGGGAACTTGGCGCTCTGAGGACGAGTCAGCGACATAGAAGAGCAGGAGGGGACAGGGGGATTAGAGGAGAGAGAGAAACCCATGGCTTGTCTTAAAGCTGAAGTGTGTAGGATTTAGTGGCATCTTGTGTTGAGGTTACAACACTAGATGCCACTAGATGCCCCCCCAACACCTCTACAACCAAGGAGAAGGGATGAGAAACTAGCCTCCCACAATTGCGTAATTACAGCCAGTTCATCAGAACTACCTTTGGCAAAATATGATATATGCATCTAAAATAAAGTCACTATATTGACACATCAAGGCAGGGGACTCTATAGGGCTCTGTACCCTGGCAATCTGATCAGCCATCTGCAAGCGTCCATCCAGCTCTCTCCTTATCTGGGCTGCCTGCTCATCAGGATTGTCCAACTGCAGAGAGAAACACACACAGAGCATGCATCACAAACACACAATCAGCTGAGATGAGGGAAACACACAAGAACACTCAAACGCATCCTCAATTAAATTATCAGATGAAAGCCGAGCTGTCCCGCCCTCGGCCCAAGGCTGAGGAGGCTTAAACCAGATACATCACGCACACATGATTCTAAACACTGTCAACTCCGCATATGCAACCTTCTTATTATCGATAATTATTATTAGTTTGAATTCTCAAAGGCACAAGACAAGATTTACAATTTCATGATATCATACTTCTCAAAAAGAAAATGACTGCATCTTAAACGTGCATCAAAAGACAACATACATATATGGATTAATTGAGATTAAACTTGGTATCAAGTGTTATTCATAATTACTATGAATAATTGTTATCATTCATTATGATTCATAATTATTAGCAATGAGATTTTTTTTGCCATTCACAAATTTAAATATTGTGTGTGCATCAGTGAAAACACATTTGCATTTTAGATAAAAACAATTCATAGACACATGTGACAAACATCATGTTTACAACAGCAGCTCTTTTTAACACACATACAGACTAGAGACAGACAGACAGACAGACAGACTTTAATGATCGCTGAGGGAAATTGCATATAGAGAGAGTGCCACTAAAAACTCTAAAAGCTGTCCACACAGTTTGTAGGTTAGCTTTTAGCTAACCATAAGCATGCACTTTGCACTGCTTGGCGCAGGGGCAGTAGAAGTCCAAATACACCGGCAAGAAACACACTGCTTCTCTCTATCGCACATTAAGAAATAATCAGCAGCTCTGAAAAGCACTGAGTGAAATCTAATTGCTTTCATCCTCGTTCAGTTATTTCACTCTTGCTTCACCGCTTGATTGACTCTCCGAACCACCGATGAAAGGTCACGACCCCTTTGGCAGTTCCTCTTGTCATGGTATCCACAGCCCTACCCGTAACCACAGCAAACAGCAGCATAGCCTGTGGGCCGCCAGCGCCGTGGCTCTGTCAATATGCTCTGCTCAAGTGTTGGGGGGCCTGTGTCACAACAGAGCACGGTGGTACTGGGACCCGGAATCAATCAGGTTACCATGTGGGTTTCATCAGCTGCTCTCTCCCCCAGGCCTCTGCATCGATGAGGCCCCACCGATGATTAGTATACACACACAAAAAAACGAAAAAAAAGCCCCAAAGCACTCGATTTTCTTGATATGCTGTCAATATATTTTTAGCACTTGTATGAGTGGTTTGTGTGTGTGTGTGTGTGTGTGTGTGTGTGCGTGTGTGTGTGCGTGTATTTCTGTGTGGTGCATGTGTGTATGAGAGAGATAGAGAGAGAGAGAGAGAGAGAGAGAGAGAGAGAGAGAGAGAGAGAGAGAGAGAGAGAGAGAGAGAGCATGTGTGTCTGTAGGTGTGAACCCAGTGAATGGTGAACATCTTGCCATCTGCAGAGGCACAGTTCCTCTTCCTGTTACGACTCTGTTTTAATGACACACACACACACACACACACACACACACACACACACAATAGAAATCTTGGCCAAGTTGCAAGTATTTTTGCATTTGTATTTTTGACAATTGTGATCATTGTAGTCATAATTGCCTCGAAAGAGTATGCCACACCATCTCGCCTACGCCTCCCATGTGCTCCCACATGGTTTCTTTGCAACAAGAACCACTAAAGGGCACCAATGGCACCGTATGCATTTCTTGCCATTCCGTTTGACCAGGAATTAGCTTTTCTCTAAATTATACTCTGAAGAAATTCCAGTCAATAGTGAAGACGACATCTAAGAGTTCACTGGGGAGCCAAGACCTTTTTCAGTCATTTATTCTGATGGCTGATTAGCCATTTTGCTGCAGAATGGCACAAACAAACTCTCCTTTGGGGGAACAAAATGCTCTGAGCAAAAGTGTGATGTAAATGACTGAGATGGAGCAGACCAGGTTAGCACTGAAGTCATGGCCATCACATGAGGAACCATCTATGGGTTAATCAGTTTGTGAAACATTACAAATAGCAGGCACATGAGCCATGAGCCATGACCAGGATGTGCATGGGGCTCAGAGAACCCACACAGATCCTGGCTGATTTAATATGGCATGTGTGGTTTACGTGGAATGCAAGTCTAGCTCTTGAAGCAATGAAGCAAATAAGTAAATTTAATACAAGAGTAGAAATGTTTTCTCCAAGTCGATAAAGCAATTTTAGCTGTTGTTGATGGGGCTGGTATCCAATATGTCAGAAATAGTACAGGTTTTTGTGTGTGTGTGTGTGTGTGTGTCTATCCCAAAGCATTTCCATACATAAAAGAATGACAGCATGAAGTAAATGTCAGTATTAAGTTGAAATAAAGGTCAGTTTTAATATCTTTATATCAAGACTCTCTCTCTGCCGGCCTGTTGTAAAAAGCAGTTGCAATGATTATAGCTTTAATTTAGATTTTTCATCAACTTGCTCAGTGTCTCACAGGATCTGAGGTTGAATCTTGCTTGGGATACTTCATATGTAAACATGTACAATGTTTTGTTTGTCGGGTGTACATTAAGGGGCTATCGCGCCAGGAATTCATCTCATTGTCTTAGTTCTCGGACAGTTGGTTGGTGTGCAGGTAATTGCACAAAATAACGATGGTCTCAGATACAGATAGCAAGACAGGGCTGGGGTTGGAGATAAGCAGACTGCCAGACGAAGTCAAGCTGCAGGGACTTAACCAGGTACAGCACATTGAGTAATGACATTTCTCTCTCTCTCAGTCCCTCACTGTTCTGCAGCCTCGCTCATCCCCTGCTTCTGCCCCTCGTGTCAATTCTCCCCCGCTGCCTTTATTAACATCTTGCTTGAACATCCACCCCTGGAGTTACCGCCTGGCAGAACCCACATAGGAGCTGCGGCTGCCTACCGTCACAGAATACCACATACATGTGTTGAGAAACACACACATACATGCATGCACACACACACACTTGTACACACACATACAATCGCACACACGCACACACACACACACACACATATGAATATCACGCTGTGTAGACTGCACATAAAGCTGCAATAGGCACTGTGTATTGGAATGAAAAAATATATTTTATATAATTGTGCAGCTTCATAGTTGCGCAAATATGCACTTAGACATTTGCAGCATGATAATGTGCGAAACATGTGAGTTTAGATTAATCAATGTGCACTGTCATGTGTACTGTACTACCATGCGTGTATTGTATGTTGAATGTATAGTAAAAACTGGACACATTAACTAAATGGATATACCTTTACACATATTTCCCATTTTGATGACTGGAAATTGATAAGCTGAAACAAGTCTCCACCAACAATTGTCCTTTTTGTATCCATCAACATTTAAAATATTCTAAAAGAGCCAATAGCATTTACAACCCAAGGCTCCATTCCATGCCAAAATGACTGGAGCCATTATCTTCAAAGCAGCAGCCTGCAGTGTGCTTGCCTCCAGAAATTAGTGTGTCAATATAGCTAGCCCATTCATCTACCATTCAGTCTGCCTTTCTAGCTTCCACAACTGTGAATCTATTCCAGTTGTTTGTATCATCATGCCTCTCACTCAAATGAGCATGGCACATTTGAACACATTTACAGCAATCACTTTAGCAGGTAGAATAATTGTAGGTGTTGGCATTGTGTAGGATAAGCCATTCATCTATGTAGCTAAAATCGTGAAATAAACATGTTGTACATCATGGTTCTACAGGGATGTATTGGTAGATATCAGAGGCTGTCCACTTTATGAGCAAATGGTAGTGTTGCATCTATCACATTGATTACAAAGTGATTGGAGTGTTTTGCCTTGCGTAGTGTGCACATACAGAGCAGTAGACATGTCTTCATAGTGCCATGTGCAAAATAGCCCTTCACCTTGTATATTGTGTAGGGACATAAAATTAGAAAACACATCTCATCCCTAATGACTCATTCACAATTGTCATAAACAGTTATCTGGTTATGTGTTGTTATACAGTGTGTAGGTCAATGAATGAAGGTAAGATTGTGTGTCGAGTCATCTCGGGTACTATTTGAAAAGTTATTTTAAATGTATGAATGAATGAATATGCATTAATAAACATGAATTGTACTATTCATCACAGTAAGCAATACCACAAGGTAAGGCAACTTGTGAATACTCTGGTATAAACACTTAATTCCGAATGAGTGGAAACAATGGAAACAAGCTTCCTGTCACCTATTGTAGTTTCCTACAATATGGGATTCTTTGCGGGTATTGCGCTGAACAAAGGTGTGTACAAATGAGATTTGGGTGAGGGGTGACGGTGGCTGATGACAAGGAGAGGTATTTGCTACAGATGGGGGTTTACAGGTCAATACTTTAAGGTGCATTCTCCGATCAAGGAGCATCAGCATAGTATAGTTTCGCTTCAATAAACAAGAACATGTCTCAGCCTGTTGTCATGACTACAGGTCTCCCAATATCCTCCACGTCTTGTCTTTTTTTCCCGTGCACTCTTGCTCACACACGCACACACACACACACACACACGCACACACACACGCACACACACACGCACACACGCACCAACACACATAAACATACTCACAAGCGTGCAAACACACACAAACACACACACTACTACACCAGATTAATATTTAGTATTTGTTAAATGGCACCCGTAAATTCAAACTTTAATCTGCATGTATGCATTCTCATTTGCACAATATTAACAGCTGAGTGAGACCTAACACCAGCACACACTGTATTGAAAAATGGACAAACCAACACATTTACCATGTTTCATAAACCTTTTCACTCATTATACTTTGTACAAGTTCAAATAGCTATGATTTAGTTGTGTTTTTATGTAATGCGTGGAGCGGCATACGAAACGGCAGGGAACTTTAAAAACTTCCTAAAAATGTTCATGATAAAAACAGAACGAACACAATGCAGCGTGACGTGTAATGCAGTATGTCGTGGTGGTCCAGGAGGAAGATAGGTGAGCAGAGATGTGTAATCTAGTTAGCCAGGTGGATGGCTGGACAGGAAGCTGCCTCTCCATAAAGAGCCTCACCGCGTCGCTGGCAGTCAGACCACAGCGCCGACAGAAGCTCCATCATCATCAGACCTCAAACTCACAGAGTCACTGTTCCTATTTGATCACTCGCCTCTGTGGAGAGGTTCTCAGGCAGCCTGGCTGTAGTGAGTTTTACAGTACTATTACAATTTATGCTTTTGTCATGTGATATTTTTCAGATGTCATACATCATAATACACTATGGATTATGGACTATTTGTCTTGCATCTGCTCCTTCCCTTGACTCATTGACATCACAGGCTCTCCAGTGATCTCTTCAGACGCTCCCTTCATAACACTCTCTTCCACATGTTCCCCTTTCCTCCTCCCCCTTTCCTACTCTCTTCTCATCCCCTGCTTTGCACTGCTCTCCTCCCCTTTCTTTAAAAAATAACAGCCCATCTCCTGTCGATGCTTCAACAGGCTCAACCCTTTCATATGTGATTACAAAGAATATAAATCACTTGCCCTTGATTCATGCTAGGGGGGGGCGACCGGTCGGTGGAAAGGGACAGAGAATTGCTTGTGTGTACTGTCACCATGGAGACTGCATATGAGAAGATAAAGGGCAAGGGGGAGTGTCCATGCCGTGTGTGTGTGTGTGTGTGTGTGTGTGTGTGTGTGTGTGTGTGTGTGTATGTGTGTGTGTGCGTGTGTGTGTGTGTGCATGCGTGTGTGTGTGTGTGTGTGTGTATGTGCGCGTGTGTGTGTGTGTCTTAAAGAGATTCCAATGTGTGCACCTAAAGCAAACACAGTGTGCCATAAAGCAGTGTATTACGATAAGGATACCCGAAAAGAACTAATATAAAACCCACCCACACACACACACACACCTTAATATTGGCAGTGTACTTCAAAGCATTGAAGAGCATTCAAGGTATGACCAACAGAGTAGCAGTGGGTTTGATGACGCAGCCCCAACCGCCCTGACGTAATTGCATGAGCACTGGAAACGTGCAAATAGAGTTGGGTGGGTGGGGGGGGGGGGGTGTGTTCATCTAAGGTGGGTTGTTTACTTAATTTAATGAAACAGTAAAAGGCTTCTGCTGTTTTGAATCTTTCGACAGAGATTTGATCAGGCTGGGGTCAGTTTGCTCATTTAAAACAAAGTAAATACACTGTGGCCAAACACAGGAGAAGCAACGTCACACCTGGCCGGCTCGCCCCTCCTTCCATTCAGACCAATTAGGGGCTTTCAGCCGTGGAACACTAAGCGGCTGCCATAATGGCCACAACCCATCTGATAAAGAAGAAATAACACCCACTCTTCTCTGTTCTTCCTTCCCCACCAGGACACACATCCGCTGTGCTCGGCCCCGCAATTGGATTTATCTCGTGGCTCGAGCCATCATTACAGCCCCGGGCACATTCATCAACGGGCGCACTTTATATTCCTGCCTACTCTGTGCCGCTAACAGTGTGCGCGTGGCGAGCGGCGCGACCACTGGTCTGAAGCGCGGGGCTGTTCTGATGTGGCTAGCGGTCCGGCGGCAGCTTCTCTCTGTATTGCACATGCAGAGCACTAGCTAGCATGCATCACATTCACAATGTCAGTTCATACAGTGCATAATGCATCGTGGTGTCACATTACACCACGATGCATTGTTCACTCGTGATTCTGATCTGGTCCAATACACATTCCATGGGTGTGTATTATGTATGTTATTACTATCTACCAGATGTTAACTTGATCACAAAAAAACAGAGTCACTAAACTATGCAGATGAGAAACTAAAATATTATTGATGAAATCAAGTTTCAAGTTTATTGTCACATACTAGATAACAACGTATTTACCAGCAGTGAAATTCTTGTAGTTCGAGTGAGCTCAACTTTGCATAATAAAAATTAAACTGAAATAATAATAATGAAACATTAAAACAAATCAAACTAATCAAACAAATTAAATAAGTGGCAGAATGAACAGTAGTTCAGTTCAGTAGTTAGTTGTAGCAGTCAACAGTAGTTAGTTCAGAATTAACTCATATCTAATTATTGTTGGTAACTGTGGTTGGAATAAACCAACTCTGTGGCTTAACGTAAGCACTTACAAAGCATTACCTAAACCAGACCATATACCACGGACGATGGACTATGGACACTTCGGGTCTGAGTAGGTCTGTAATATCCAATATAAAAATGAATCACAGCGGTTTCACTTTCATATCTTTTGCCACACCATGAAATGAGCGTGACCTTTACACCTGTAGCTCATTTCCAACATTGTATCAAGAAACTTCCCTTGTCCGGTGTCACTGGGTATTAAGCAGCAGTACCGTAGAACCCATTTATTCACAGAACGTGGCACACAATAAAAGGAATTGTTAAATTAAAAAAAAATATGCTGGTAATTGCACACGTAAGACTCGACAGTAATACTAAAACCCTGCAGACCTAAAAAGAAAAATGACAAACGGAAATGAAATGTGTCAGGACTGCTCAAAGAAAAAGAAATAAAAGTGAAGCTCCTAACAAAGGAGCCGGCTGAATGCAAACCGAGTCAGCATCCCCTGACCCCTGTCTGCCTGGACCGGCACTGGCCCTCTGATTCTACACCCTTATCAAACCCTCAATTCTTCAGGCCCAATATGAATTATCTCCATCCAAGCCTCCAATCTCCATGGCACTATTTCTATCATACTACACTGTACATTACATGCAACAATACCTGGTGCGAGAAAGAGAGCCATGCCTCTTATCAAAATGTCCCTTTTGTCACAGTGAGAAAACACAGTCCAATACTGTTACTACTATGAATCAGTGTCAGGCGGGTTGTTCAAACAATATCTGAAAAAAATAACAAACCTATCATACCTTTTTCATTCATTCAGCCCCAGGAAGCCAGCCTAAAAATTGCAAGCTTGCCAGTCAGTGAACCCAGGTAATGGATGACAGAGACCAGCACAGTTGTGGTTATTTCTACAATGGACAAAGACGTTTCTGCATTTATGCTGTTATTGAAACAGTTGTATCTGATGTACAGTGTATTACTTCAATAGAATATGAACAATGAAATGCCTTGATGGCTGCTGTCCAAAAATGTATGCCAGTGTTGTGGTTAAAGCTGATCAAATGGTGTGCCAACTAGAATTGACCAACAACACCCCTCGCTAGTCTCTGCAGACGCCGGCTTTCCAGATCTAGCGGGTCTGGTCTTGTCTTATCAGGGTGAAATGTGTGCAGAAACTTTCCTTGAAAAATAATTGAAGTTGAACAGAATAGCTATTGTTGAATATTGTTTTGGTGGCTCTGTTCAGAAACAGTAAATCCTTCCAATATATTTATAATTCGAATATTTCCAAATAATACGATACAATATGTGATTCTCAAAATAGAGCTCAGAAGAGAATAGAATAGCTCTGTCTTGAAAAAAGGCTGCAGAACAAACAAAAAGCAAACTTTTCGACCGGCGGTCGCCACAAAACTGACCTGGCAGGCGTTGTAGAGGAGCTGGTGCTCAAACTTCTTGATGCCCAGGATCTGCTGGAACATCTCGTAGAGCTGGTCCTTGCTCAGGATGAGTTCGGAGGCAGCGCTGGCCGTCAGCCGCTGCTGGTGCTTGCGCGGGTCCTCCTCGCCGCGGTGGATGGTGTCGAACTTGGCCATCCAGGAGCTCAGCACCGTCTCCTTGCTGAGGCCGTCGATCTCCGGCAGGCTGCGCACGCGCTTCTCAATGTGCTTCTTGAAGACCTCGCGGGAGTCGCTGGCCGAGCAGCCGCCGCTCTGCACCATCCGGGACACGCGGTCGCTCTTCAGGAAGACCTGTGGACACGACGGAGCGGCAAGATGAATGCCTTCTTTACATGTGTTGAGCTCATGCAATAAAAACTGGGCCTAATTAACAGCGGTGCCCTGGGAACGGGCAAGGAAAAGACTTCACAAGGGTAAACAGAATACATCAATGAATTTTAGTGTGGTCCATTCATGGGTGGCCTGTCTGACACAACCCAGACCACTGCTGTACTAAGAGAGGTAACCGAGGGGGTTTATTCAACAATGCATTTGATAGCCATGAAGAACTCAATGCTGATCCCCTGGTTTTCAAGGAGGATCAACCGACCAGGACCCTCCAAGAAGCACCAACTGACAATATATCTATGGGATTTCTTGCTGGACATCAAATGATACTATGTGTATATAATGTGTGCTATAGAATCAGGTAGACCCTACATTCAGATGTCAGATTCAAAATGTCCAACATGGTTTATCCAAGATCAGCTATTCATGTAAGACATTCAAAACATTTGTGGGTGTCTTACAATCTAAACGTTTCAGAATAAATAACGAGGTGCAGGATATGATAGTGCTGCTGGAAAGTCACTCGGACATGTGCTCGACAAATTAGTTAATTCAAATAATTAAATTAATACATGCAGAGAAAAGAGGGTGTCAAAAGTCACAGACTAAAAGTGACAGAATAAATATGATAATGGACATGGCAAGATTATAGTGTCTTTTTTGTATCATTAAAATAGCCATGACTGTATAATTTACACCTCAACACTTGCAATTGCAGCCAGTTGGAGGAAAAGATGTTACAGACTCTGCAATCTGGACATGTCTCAGTGTGTTTATCTGTTTACAACTCACATCGTAGTAGCTCTGGACAGCGTTAATGAAGGCCTCGTCTGCAACAATCTGCGTGTCTCCGTTGAGGAAAGCCTGGAAACGCTCCTTCACTGTCTGCAGATGCTGCTTGCTGATCTGAGGAAGTGAAAGGTACATTTTTTTTATTTGAACTTTATTTTGTCAGATAAAGGATAAAACAAGAATATACAAAATGACACTATATTGTGATAAAATGTCCATTAGAGGCATTTTAAGCCTATCTTACTCATCATGTATATATATAGTACTTTAACAGCCTATGTTACTCATCATGTATATACAGTACTTTAACATCCTATCTTACTCATCATGTATATACAGTACTTTAACAGCCTATGTTACTCATCATGTATATAAAGTACTTTAACATCCTATCTTACTCATCATGTATATACAGTACTTTAACAGCCTATATTACTCATCATGTATATACAGTACTTTAACAGCCTATCTTACTCATCATGTATATACAGTACTTTAACAGCTGATCTAGGCCTGGGTAATTATAGAGTAATGCAAATTAGGTTTGCTAAAATAATGTGTGACCCATGATAGGATACTTTCTGACCCAATCAATCTAAATACACAGAACCCACCAAAGTGCAACTTCATCACCAGCATCAACACACACTCGCTCTCTATACCACACTCTCCCACTCTCTCTCTCTCTCTCTCTCTCTCTCTCTCTCTTTCTCTCTCTCTCTCTCTCTCTCTCTCTCTCTCTCTCTCTCTCTCTCTCTCTATATATATATATATATATATATATATATATATATATATATATATATATATATACTGTATATATATCTGTCTCTCTCTCTCTTTCCCATGCACACACACACACACACATACACACACACCCGCAGGTTGCCAGGTCGGTTGGTAGGCAGCCACAGATACTGGATTTGTTTATTCTTTTTATCAGAGCATTTTATGTATTGATTACTGGGATTGTTGTGATGTGAAGAGAATTTCAACAAATGCAAATAAAATGCTTGTATACAGTGCTGTGTACTTTAAACTGGCTCCCTTTTGTCAGAAATGATGCGAAGTACTGTGCAATTAACCAAAAATATATGTTGCATACCAACAATTACTTTAGTGAGTGCAGACCACAGCAATAACCTTGATATTACTAATTGCTCAACAACCAGTTCAGTACGCCCTTTTGTCAACAGTTTTCTGTTTGCCGTTTCTGTTTACTGAAAACATTAAATAAAAAAGACTGGCCGTCATGTGTAAAGTCTTACAGTTGACACTTGTGCCGTGTCAACTGCATAGTAAAAGCTATGAAACTGTTCTGGCAGAGAACCCAATGATGTGTTTGGCCTCTCGGCTAAAATGTGTTTTCTTGCATTTCTTCCACTTCTCTCTGACTGAAATGATACCATGTGTACTCAGACTTAATATTGTAGATTGGCAGCTGTGACAACAAATATACAAATGTAGAAAAAAATGGTCCAAAATAAAATTCTTGAATTGAGTTTTAGTCATTGGGAAACATTTACAGACAAAGCAATTGTTGTAATATGTAAGCTTTTTGGCTGGTGGCAGGTGATCATTTTAGATCCTGGTAGTAAGTATTATTTGTACATCTTGTGTGTTTTGTTGCCACTCATATGCTTTGTTGTTGTGGTTGTTCTTGCCAAATAATCTATCCGCAAATCAAGAAACTAAACACCCCCTCACTTGAGCAAGCAACAAAAATATCACATCTATCTTTGCCAATAAACACATACAGTATGCAATACTGTAGTTCTGTGAATGAAAGATAATTGACCCCAATTCAGGTCCATGTGAAAAACAACAGTTTCTGACATTTTACAATGAAATGAGCACCAACCCCCAAATCACCATAAAGTGACATGGTGAGTGTGGCGTGGGGTGGGGAGGATGCTGGCTTTGTGGATGCAGGTGCAGGTCGATGGAGGAACAGACGCAGCTGTGAGAGGGGACCGCACAATCAACCAGGATATATAGTGCTGTCGATTTGTGCTCTCTCTTACAGTTAGGCTGCCGGAAAGTCCAGACTGGCGATCATCGTGGCTCCTAAAAAGGCGAACCCCATTGTCACAGATGTGACTGCATGCATTTGATTATTTTGTTGTTTACTGTTTAGGACCCGACGGGGTGATGGATTTGATTTTAGTCAGTGAAAGAGTCACAGAAGACCGTTATATGGTTCATCTAAGTTCCTTCCCAAACCCCGGATTGTAGCAAGAAAGCTGTTGCAGAGAGATTGTTTAGGAGTTCATTACGTTAATTGCATGCTTGCTTCAGGTTCTTCAAGTGATCTAACACGGGCCAAGTTGTGGTCCTTTGTCCACATTGCGAAGAGTGAGAACAGATTGGTCATGTGACCTTTCACTGTTAAATGTATAATGAATAATTTATCAGATGTGAAAACACTTAAGCACATTTTATGTGGATTTCACAGATTTTTTATTTGATAGGACAAACATGCCTGTGCGTAAAACATCATATGAATGAAAATAAATCCTTGTCACAATGTGTTATATGTCCTAATTTCAACACACATCTGTTTCTCATGTGATCATTTGCTTTCCTACATTTCCATCAATATACCTGTCACTCAGATAAGATAATCTGATCACAATTAGTCCCTAAAGACGCATGTTACCAGGTCGCTTCATCTTCAAACACGAGCTGGATACACTGGATTCAAGCTGCCAGAGTATTCCTAATCATGTACAGTATATAGTTAACGCAAGTTGTACGTACGATGTACGTGTCCCTTAAGGCTCTGTCATGTAGAACATTATGCATTCTATACATGTAGAGGCTAAATGACCATGCGAAGGATGAGTTGTTCCTCATTGGCCAATGACACTTTGTCTCTGCCCTTGGTTACTGTTACCGTGGCCACCACATGCAGGCTAGAAAACACTATTAGATTATTGCTTCCTTAATTGGGATCAGAGTTCACAGTTCAGCTGAACTCCAACCCAGTTATGGACTGTTTATTTATTGAACCACAATCTATGCATTGCAGATATACTGCCCATGACGTGCACAGAAAGGGAATTAAGAGTTAATAGATAAAAGCAGGATAATAAGCAAAATAGTGACAATAGTGTGTTAATAGCGTTTGTAGTCCAGTTGTGTTTTCATACACGACATATAACAAAAAAATGTCAGGTCCTTGTTACCTTGTTGCTAAAATGTATGTAAATACTCCTAATTAGTTTTGCCATACCTACGGAGTGGGTACACTCTTGGTGATCTTGGTGATTTATCTAAAAAAAGCAATACCCCCTCCAATGGTGGCAAAATGAACAGAATGTCTTCAGAGAACAATATGTGTAAACCCAAAAAGATATCCTACATTTCTATCAGTCATTATACCATAGAAAGGCAGGCGTCCTCATAACATTCTTCATCATCATGCTTATCTTACAATATCTTACAATAAGGGAGTCAGGCTTGTTAGGATATGTGTGTATGACATCATATGTGTATTTGATGAATTTGCCCAGTCATGCCAGCAACTAACAGAGCAGACAAATATGTTTTCTATATCTTCTATAACTATACTATACTATATTGATCCTGTATTGATCATATTGATCCTATAAAACCCATACAGACAAGCTGGCACACATGGTCATTCTGTTTATGCAAGCAGCAAATAAAGGAATAATGCTTTGGGCACTATGACCATGGAATGTGAATGGATAAATACTGTATGGATGCCAAAGACAATCTATTGATGGGCAGTGGTAGCAAGCTGGTTGTTGCCTTGCATGGTTGATATTGATTTATGACTGTGTGATTGTGAGGCGTTCAGTGAATAAATGCCCTAACACATGCCAGCGCTACATTAAAACAAATGTGTGATTAGAAGGTTATCAAAAACAATGTATTTGTAATCATTTAAAATGATTCTCTGTATATAATACTAGTTACAATATTGCTAAAACCATCAGTGGTAGGTTTAAACTAAAATGTACCAGCTAAGATGGTGCTAATGGTTATGGTATAGATAAATAGATCCATAGTTATCCTAAATCTATTTCATACGTAAGTCACAGTCCCAAACCTGCATAGAAACAATGGAGCACAGCTTATTCAAAATGCTAGAACACGTAATGGGTCTTAAAAGTCGCCTCTAACAGAACTCCATCCCTAATGCAGACAACAAGCAACAAACAGATCAGGCAGACACACATAGGACCCAACTATTTACACCACACGGGGAAACCACAAGCTGTGACATACATAAGGACCAACAGAGAGAACAAGCAAGAAAAAATGCCTCTGAATTAGAAGAAAAAATTGAATCGTCAATTTTATCACCAATATACTCTTCTACGGAAATAGCTCACAAAGACAGGTGTCTCAAACCAGTGACTCACTCGTCATGTACCTAGGGCTGTAATGATCCACTGTAACGCGTCAGGTGCACTACGTTGCACCTCCTTATGTTTCACCCGCTACAAATGATACCATCCCTCTCCCCCCCCCCCCCCCTGCTAAAAGTAGCTCAGTGGTTCGTTCCACCAGGACCTCTGTCGCTTGCTGGTCGCGGGCGATGCACAATGTGGACTGCATATGCTGCTGAAAAAAGAAACTGAAAGCAAGCTGTGTGTGTGCAGCCGGCGAGCCAGCTGTTTATACTTCTGGGATTAGTACAGATTAAATGTGTGAGCCAGACCAGAGCATCTGAGCCAAGGCCAAACAGAGAGGGTAAATCTGTCTGAATCTCTTCAGGTGTCAGATGTACCACCTCTGGAGCAACAGCAATACCTGCCATACCGGTGAAGCCCAGTATCAGATTATATATGTAGCTGCACTCCCATGGCGTTACAACAAATTGCCCTGGTGTTGGAGAGCCATTGTGGATGTCTACGCAACACCATTTCACAAATCAATATTCTCTCTCTCTCTCTCTCTCTCTCTTTCTCTCTCTCATTCTCTCTTGCATTCTTTCTGTCTGTCTATCTGTCTGGCTGTCTGTCTCTCTCTCTCTCTCTCTCTCTCTCTTTCTCTCTCTCTCATTCTCTCTTGCATTCTTTCTGTCTGTCTATCTGTCTGGCTGTCTGTCTCTCTCTCTCTCTCTCTCTCTCATTCTCTCTCTCTCGTACTCAGGCTGGCAGTGTGAACAAAGCCTAAACATAATACTGTGTGCTAGGGTTGGACCAGTTGAAAATTGTTCAAACTGTTCAGTAATTAAGGAAACAATGAATCCTACTGGTACATAAATCTTCACCACTTGTCAGCATGTACATCCACGACTTGGCTGCTGACAAGTGGAACATGAGATATGTGTGTCTGGCACAGACCAGACAACTTTTCTGATTTTGAAAACAATAGCAACACCACACCGTATGGTAGATACAGGTGGATTCAACTGTTTTGGTATTTAAGTGAGTGGAAGACAACAATCAGTCCAACACAGCACATCACACACTGACTGATCCATTCCCCAACAACCTGGTCCAGAGTCTCAAAACCAGAACTCACACAAATCACAATTGCAATCATGCAATCTAAAATGTTACTGTTGTGTATCCAAACATGTTGGACGGTGGCCGTTCTTTGTTAGCTAGTATCGTTGTTTTTCAGAATCATCAAGGAGACGCCATGAAAATGGACAGTACATGTTTCAGAGTCGACCCCTCTCTTTCAAATCTATTGCACTTTAGCTTTGTCCACCATGTCTTCTGTTGTGCCGACCAGTCAGTGTGGCTCCTTATTAGTTATCATGTTTCCCACGTGACGATCAACACACTGGCTACCCGGCAGCTCAATTTCTAAACATACATATGACATATATAACATTGAACAGTGAATGTTATGTTCCGCCCAAGTGGTGTGTTCTGGCTCGTCCTGGCAAAGGTTAAGAGGAATGATGGCCAGCAGGTCCCCTTGCATGTCTGGAGACAGGTGGGACAGATACTGCAGGCATTTCCTGTTCTGGTAGGAAGGACGACGTCTGTTTGATCTCCCTCAAAATTCACTGGGTGCACCAAAGGCTGCAGGCTGCTGGTATTCCATCTAGGCCGCAGTTTGGGCGTAGGTTGAAATGAATAGGTACATGATAGATGGGAAAGGTGTTTTTGTTGTTTCATGGAGGGACAGGACAACTTTGTATGTGGAAGATCCCATCTTTCAAGGGGTCCCCTCAGTTGCTGTCGATACAGAAGCTTGAATGGTGTGGCCTGTGGATACTTGGGAGAACCTCCCTGTCGTAAAAGATCAGGCAAACATCCAGCGATCCCAGTCCTGGTAGGGCTGGGTATCCAACTCTGTACTTTTAAGTAGTGATGCACCATCGGCCATCTGCATAATATTTTCAAATTTGCTGGCTATGACTAAAGTGCTGATAAGTGTTGCCAACCTATTCTTAGAGTGCAGATTTGAAAACTTTCAATAGGGTGTAGCAGAGAGCACGCAATGCGCAGCTCCACCAACTCCATCAACGAGAAAGAGAAAGAAAATGAGGGCGGTGTGGGAGTACTTTACAGTGTCGGAGGAAAATCGCCGGTTTGCCCTGTGCAAACGCATTAGATGACCAAACTTTAGTATCGTGGAGGACGTTGGCTTTCGGAACTTGATTGAGTTCTTAGAGCCCCGCTATACAATGCCCAGTTGCTGACACCTGGCAGAAGTTTGCCTCCCAGAATTGTACATCAATGTGTCCATATGTGTTCACAAGCTTCTGGTCAAGGTCCATGACATTAGTTTTCCCACTGATATATGGACTTCTGATGTTAGCCCAATAAGCATGCTAAGCCTTAAAGCGCAGTGGATTGACACAGGCTTCAATTTGATTAGAGCAGTGCTGCACTCCAAAGACTTCACAGGCCCCAACTCTGCAGCTGCCATCTCCAAGGCATTTGATGCTATTTGAAACATGGAAAATAGACAAGTCCAAAGTACATGTGGTCATCAGAGATAACTTCAAGAATATGTCAAAAGCTATGACTGACAGTGGACTGGAAAGCTTAGGCTGTGTAGTGCAAGCCCTGCCGCTGGCTATCCATGACAGCGTCTTGAGGCAGCACAACATCTCCAATGTGTTATATATCTCTCGAAAAATAGCGGGACACTTTAAGCATTTGCCTGTTGCCGCCACACATTTAGATGCAGCACAAATTCAACTGGGAATGAAACCTAAAAGGGTCCAACAAGATGTGTTGCTGTTACCACCGTTACCCTACTTGGTAAAAACTCTCCTGGAACATAAGCGTGCACTATGCATGCAACCTATTCAGCAGATTATGACCTCCCAGCCACCCTCAGTGCACATCAGTGGGGATTGATCGAAAACTTTATCGCACTCCTCTCCCCATACAAGGAATTAACGACACAGGTCAGCAGAGCAGACGCGACTGCAGCTGATGTACTGTAATTCCCTCTGTGAAAGCTCTGAGGCGTCTCTAGAGCGAGGTCGCTCCAACAGACCGTGGCGTTAAGACAACAAAGACCATGTTGTTTGAGACTATAAACAAGCGGTTCGGCCATGTCGAACGTGAACCCCATTTCTACATTGTGACCTCACTTGATCCTCGATATAAGGATCATTTCTATGATGAGGTTGTGAAAGAACACGCACAAGCACGCCTGAAGCTCCACAGGCCTTCTCCCGAAGGCGGCCATGAAATGCATGGGAGAGATGAGACTGACCACCCACCGCCAAAGACAGCACGTCTGGACGGGGCAGGAACCAGCCTGCATGACACGCTTGAAGAATTCTAGCGGAAACAGGCACAGAAAGGCAATCGACAAGCGAATCACAGCAACTTGATTGGTTCCTTGCTGAACCCCCCATTGCCACAAATGCTTCCGCCCTTGGATACTGGAAAGAAAACCACCAACGTTTTCCAGCGCTGGCCCAAATGGCATGCAAGTACCTGTGCGCCCCATGTACAAGCGTTGATAGCAAACATCTGTTCAGCACCACGGCTAACATCATAGACGAGAAGGCAGAAATGCTTGTTGTCGTAAAAAAAGACATGCCTCTTACATGCATCTGCAAGTAATAGGCCTGGCAGCCTATGTCTGAGGCCAATTGTATATTTGAAGTGGAAGTCGTTCTGCAGCTGCATTATGGGCTTTTCAGCCTTGTGTTCCACTTGGTGTTTAATGTTTACATATTATGTAATGTTGAGAATGCATAAGAAAAAATACTTCTTAGATAAGGTTTACAGAAAATATAAATACATGTGTATTTTTTATTTATTTATTTATTTATTTTACCTTGCAATGCAAGATTAAAGTTTTTTCCCCCCGTAAATCGTGTTTGCTTTTATTGAATCTCTTCTAATTTTCTTGTTGAAAAAATTGAAATGTATTTTAATAGTTTTTTTGCCAGCAAAAGTATATCAAAAACAATAAAATATCTAAAATATCGGTATCGGCCAAAGTGAAATTTTAAATGTCGGTATCAGTATCGGCCCAAAATGTCAATATCGGTGCATCACTACTTTTAAGGGTACCGACCAAATAGCGTACCTATTCAAGTTAAATCAATGGTTGCCAAATATCAGTATCTGAACAGCTGCCAGTGCTTCTGGTCAGTGAGAGAGGATGCTTAAGTATATGAAAGAAAAAGAAAGAGAGCACGCCACTAAATTGCAGTTGGTTAAAGTGGTGTGTTCTAACACAGTCAGGGCATCAGACAGCAAAGTGTGCTTGTTTACTTTTCCAAATTGGACGCAGACATTGAAGAAGACATTGCTTCCTTGCAAAAGTTGTAATGCAAAATAATCTAACCTAACCTGAGTAGGTTCTAACACCTGCTCAAACACAAATAAAACACAAGGACAGCTAACATGATAGCTAACATTAGAATGCTAGCAGACAGCACCGAAGAAGTGTAACCCTCGTGGATGACAAAATGGAGGCGTTGACAACCTAATGAACATCTTCATCTAATTATTAGCTAGTTGAATTAGTTGTCAGAGATAACTGGGATTTTTTCACTGTCTTGGTTGACGTTAGAATAGCATTTTTGGGTATATCCAAAACCTTAGTATGAAACCAATAGGTGTCCAATGCATACTATCTTAGGGGAAATATTACAGTATGTTGCAGTGAATGACCTAGATGCACACTTACATTTAAGCAGCAAAAGGTTTCACTTTGCTAGTCGTCATAGTTTGTGAATTACACATTATTATTTCGAATTATCATTGTTGTTGTTCATCAGATAATCAGCTCTCAGCTTGTCAGTCACGTTGTTTACACTCTTGCTTTAAGTGACAGGTCACTCAGTCCCTCCCTCCTGCTCAATGAGAGCCCCAGAGATTACGCCCTGGCTCAGAAGATGTCCTTCCTTCGCCGTAGTCACTCGCTGCTACAACTAAAAGACCTTGTGAAGGATATCACATGAAAGCACATGAAGTAGGGTAAAAGACAAGAAGACAAGTAAAATGTATTATTTGTTATTCCATAAAGTACCAAATAAAGGTGCCATTATGTACAGCTACCAAATTCCAGGTAGCGGTATGGGTGAGAATGTGAGTGGTACCCAACACTACTGGTGCTCCCACGATTTTTACTCCTTCTACTTCTGTGACCTTATTTAAAGCTGTCTTATTTATTCTCCTTCTCTAACTTGATTATCATATTACTACTATTATTTTATTATATATGTCTAGTATGTACTAATATTTTTCAACATTAGAGTCTAGGCCAGCTTCTTGGCCTCTCTCCTGCGTTGTAAGAAAAGAGAATGTCAGCACTCTTTACCAGAATTGATTGAAGGGTTGATACACAGTGTATGTGTGTGTATTTTCTATTGCATATTGTACTTAAGATCATGGGTTGTCTACTTGCTTTTAGTGCATCTGCTGTTTCACACAGTGTATCGTCCAACTGCTTTAATGATATGAATACTTATTCAGAGCAAACCAATCGTTCACACTTTCTCTTTATTTTCAGTTGCAAGTCTTTCCATACCAGTGGTGCAACCTTGTTATATCTTGAAGAAAACAGCCACATAGTAAGATAGTGCCATGTTGAACGTGGCTCCCTAAGGGGAAGGTAGGACATTAAAGAAAAAAAGCATCACACACACAAGACACTGAGACACCAAGAACAGAAACGAGCAGTCAACTGCAGGTGTGTATGTGTGTGCGCGTGTGTATGTGTGTGTGACGCCAAAAACACCATTATACTCCCATTACCATTCCTATGCGTCTATACTCCTGAAATGGAGACGGCCATTTTGACCTGAAGTCACGATGGACAAGCCCTATTGCACCATAGAATACACTCGCTTACCAATTGCGACATACAACCACAACTGACCAGAGCTCTGACAGTCTGAAAAGGTACATTTGTGACTTGTTGCACCTGTTATTATTGTGCTCCTTTACATGACATTCAATGCCATAAGTCAGGTGCCAGGAGATGGAATAAGTGGCCAACACAATGACTCAGTGTTTAGCCATGTTGCCTCACAGAGTGAAGGTCTAGGGTTCAAAGAGGCTAATCCTTTCTGAGTGAGTTAAATATTTTCAGTTTATTCAAATACATTTCATGTTAGGGTGCAAAGCTGTCAATAAGAATTTGATTGGTGGGATGATAGGGAAATAATCAGGTTTTTTTAGGCCGATCCCGATCATCAATCTTTTTAATATGTGATCAGTAATATGTGATCTGTGAAATATATATATATATATATATATATCACTAGGATGTGTTTTATGAAAATCATTGTGTGCCGATGACAGGGTCCTTAGTTAGCGTTTCATGAGAGTTATTGCTCATTTGTTGAGCTGACGGAAAACACAACAGCACCACCGTGTTGTGTTCCTTTAAGAAAAGATGTGACTGCATGTAAACACAAGAGTGGTGTGGACTAATTAAGTTGAACAGAAAGGAATGTTGAATGCATTAAACATCAGGGAATCAGTGGGATTACTATTTATCACTCATGCACTAAGCAAAGGAGCTAAAGGGCAATACCACAGACCCCCATGGATAATACACACCCCACACCGATTTAATCCAACATGGAATCAAATGTAACGGTATCACCTGTGATATGCTCTGCACCTAACAATATTAAAACATACAAGTGTATACTGCAGTCGCGTAACACACCAACTCTGTGTGACATCCGTGCCCCTGAAAGGAACGCTGACTATGGCTTCAGTCAAGAGCTCAGACCGAGGGTCCGGCTACAGCAGACAGCGCTGTTATGAAGTCTAGGTTTCAAGAAAGCCTGTGCTTCACATTGTAGGAAATATGTTGACATGAAAGTACAATGGCTGCAATTGTTTGGCTATACTCAATGCTTCGGTTACACTGTTTAGAGACATCATTATTATTGAAAATCACTCTCGTTCATATTCCTTTAAAGCAGTGGAGCAGTAGTTCAAGTTCAAGTTCAAGTATCTTTATTGTCAAATGTGCTACATGGCAGGCATATAGCACAGATGAAATTGCAGTCCTCTCAGACCTGCGGTGCAAAATAAACAATGGACAAACAAAGTAGACAACAGACATCGTACAGACAAACATAGAAACACAGAAACACAGAAAGTACAAGAAAAAGTGAGGTAGTAGTAGTAGAGGGAATTAGCGTATATCAGGTTAGAAACTGCAGTAGTTTCGTGAGGATGTGTGAATAGCGAAGACCAGGTCTACTGCTTTCAGCACAAACTTACCTAAACAAACTAAATAACAAACAAGGGGAGAATGAAGCCCAGTGAGATGCAGGCTGGTTATTGCATCCTATAACCGAGATCAACAAAAAGCTACTTCTAGTGATTCTGAGTCATGATCAATGATGTCAAAACAGGATAACATTACTGTTTCAGTAACTGAACCTAATGATGTAACACTTTGTTGATGTAATCGCTTTCTGCAATTGGTAGATTTCAAGTTGATTGATGACCACCGATCCTGTGTTTATATTGCATATTGGCTGATCAATCGGTGTATCACTAATAATAGGGTAGTAACAATTAATAAAAAGACACTTTGAAACAATAAGTTACAATAAGTAATGTGCAACCAAAAATGAAAAAGCTAAGATAATGTACAGTTATTATGGGCACACAAGCATTCATGGGTCTTGGGTTTTGGGCCTGCACTTTGCTATGGTTTTCGGTGGTGCACTGGGGTCATAGTGGCTCAGTTGATCCAGTACACTAAATGATATTCCAAGGAAATGTATTAATGTATGTATTGTGTTAATGCATTCCTTGCCAAAAGCATTCAGGAGGACTTGAGGGATGGTTTTCTATTGTCAATAATATTTGAGATAGTGGCTTTTGGGCTCTCATCACCAATTCACTCCAGTGATTGATGCCAATAAATTGGATTGAAAGTGTGAACTCAATGTGGCGTACAGAGTGAACTATTAACAAAAGCCTTGCTCACACGTATGCCTGGACACACAAGCATTCCAATCACACAGATTAATTTTGACTGTTAACTCTTTCAACATCCCTCTATGGGGTAAGAGGTTAGCACAGGCTTTATAGTGATTACATAATATGAAATGGATGTGTAATCCCAGATTACACACATTCAACGCACAAAAGATTGAGAAAGCACTTATCAGACCAAGAGATTGCGTTCACACATGCGCACACAAGCATTCAGCACACAGTATTACTGTACTCGTGCACAAAGTGTGTACAAAGGAAAGATATAAATTCTAAGACCCATGCTCATGCATTCTCATACTTCTATGTACACACATAGAAAAATATGGTATCAATTTGTGCATGTGCACATGCACAGTTGAATACATAAGACTTGTATTAAAGGATAGGAAGTGTCTTTCTTTGACATATACACAACGTGTCTTTCAGGCTTTCTCCCTTGTGTTGTGCAGTCTACATATATTGCTGCATCTTAAGTCTGTCACGTGAAACTATTCATCCAAATCTTTTACCCACTTTTTGTGAGGGCTGCATGGTGGTCGTGCTGATCCCAGCTGCCGATGTGCCTAAGGCAGAATGATGTTTCAGTGTTATATCCATTAACACTGAAACGTTTTGAAACGTGACTATCCCGTTTATTTCCCTTGGAAGACCCATCTCCTTGGCAGGTACACAGTGCTAGAAACACAGGGACTCATGACGGTTATCACATCTAGAAACACAGGGACTCATGACGGTTATCACATCTAGAAACACAGGGACTCATGACGGTTATCACATCTAGAAACACAGGGACTCATGACGGTTATCACATCTAGAAACATAGGGACTTGTGACGGTTATCACATCTAGAAACATAGGGACTTGTGACGGTTATCACATCTAGAAACACAGGGACTCATGGCGGTTATCACATCTAGAAATCCAGGGACTCATGACGGTTATCACATCTAGAAACACAGGGACTCAGGACGGTTATCACATCTAGAAACATAGGGACTTGTGACGGTTATTGTGGCTTTAGTACCCTTCGTCAGAACGCTGTAATTGGGAGCATCTGTTCATGCTTTTCACAGTACTGTTTCAAACTACATAAGCTGATGTTGAGTTGCGCGATTATTGAAATACCCAAACCCACAGCAGTGCTTTGCTGCTTTAAATTTCACTTTCAGTGTTGATGTCTTGGCATTTCTGCGAGCGGTCATCATTGTAAAACTTGTTTTAACAAGTTTTAACTTGTTTTAACTTGGGAGAACTCCACCTACCCAGGCCAGCAAGAAAACGTTGGCGAACAAAACTGTTTTAGTTTCAACAGCAATGAAACCTAAGGATACTATAATGATAGTGAAAGCATGTGCATCATTTTCAAATTTTTCAAAAATTGGATAACTTGACTAACAAAAACCTCAGTAGGCTAATCCCACAATGATGGTGTTCACACACCCTACTTCAGAATTGCTAAAAAAAAGACACATTTCCGGAGACTTAAAATGTTACTACAACCTCATGCCAAGGAGTCACGAGAAAATAGTATGTTGGATAGGATCTGTTTATTTCTCATTTACTCTTGTAGTTTGTCTGTACTCTCCACAATGTTGCTGCATAACTTGAAAACCACCGAATAATTATCATTGGAGTACAAGCTTTTTTTCTGTGTTTCTTGTGTCTCTTCCCAGAAAGAGCATTTCTGGAATACGGAGGTGTTCACCTTGTGGGATGCAAAAAAGACAGGGATCACAGCTAGAAAGGGTACAAAAAAGGGGGTCTCCATATTATCATCACCAGAGGTGCTCCCCAAAAACCAACCCAATTGCACAAACAGGGTGTTACGGAAAAGACACTCACACATGTCCAGGCCAGGACAAACTCCTTGAGGACAGTAGGACACTCACACACTATCAGGCCAGGACAAACTGTCTGAGGACTGTAAGACACACACACTATCAGGCCAGGACAAACTGCCTGAGGACTGTAACACACTCACACACCTTGAGGCCAGGACAAACTCCCTGAGGTCAGTAAGACACTCACATGCTTCCAGGCCAGGACAAACTGCCTGAGCACAGCCCCTACATACTGCCATTCGGCCTTTTTCTTAAGATGTATATGATTTGCCTTGTGCTTTTTTCTAGTGTGTAAATTTATCTTCAATTCAGTTTTGGAATATGACCAAGAATGACATCAACTCAAACTCATAGCTTTCCCCCAAGGTCAACCACAGTGCCATGCTCTATTGCTACGCCCTGCAGCATCCAATACAAAATGATTGGGTGCATTACCAAACCAAGTGAATCTCATTCGGTAAGGACGGCCCGTTATAACTAAACCCGTCCTGTATCAAGAATTCATAAAACATTTCCTGACCCTTCACTCATCTTACCATCTTATCTAATAAAACAATGTAATAGACATCTTGGGGAAAATACTGCCTATTAGTATAATGCCACTGCCTACTTTAGCACAATGTCTGTGTTAATTACGTGCTGACTGCCTAGCCACATAACAGTTCTAGTGGATTGTCTTGAAAGCATTCAGCCTACCATGCTAATTACTGAAATCCTGCTGAGAAACAATGATTGCAATTTAATTAGAAGTTGAGCAGCAATGATTCTATCCCAGGTCTGACTGACACTTCATGGGTTTCAAGGTGCATGTTGTTAAGGCCTGGCCTGACATTGCCAGCCTGATTCTCCCTGATGCTTAATAGTCTGGTACCCTCTGAGTTCATTTTCAATTTTCAAGAGGCATTATCAAAATGTATCTTGAGGCAATTGGATAGACCTACAACCAATCAGAGCAACAAAACGTTTTAGAGGCAGCCATCTTGGTTGTTTATGAAACTGCCGCAACAGCACTCAGATAGGGCACTCTTCTACACAGTCATCCTAGAAGGCCCACTTCATATTTGATAGATGGTTGTCATTTGTTGATCTGGGCCAGGTCTGCAGGAAATCTGTCTTGCAGATTTGTCTGGTTCTCAAGCTAGTATAGACCACTGCCACACAGAATATACTTTACGGTATATATTTGAGAATGAAGTCCAAAGCATACAGAGTGCACATTTCACCCTTTGGATTTTGTTGCTATTCAAAATCATTATGAGCTGTGTGTGTGTGTGTGTGTGTGTGTGTGTGTGTGTGTGTGTGTGTGTGTGTGTGTGTGAACAGAAACACAACAGCCCAACAAGGCTTTCCTGATCATTAGTGCCCTACATGTGTTGTTCATGAATTATGCAGACGCTATTAAAGCATATTTTACAAAGGAAACACACGTAGAACCACACACAAAAACCTGGTCTGTGTTTTCACGTCACTTCGATGGCATGATTTGAATATGATGAAATCCTTGGTCATGATAACATAACGGGAACTTGATTCCAAATTGTGGATTTTGTTGTTTACTTTGATGAGTCTAAAAAAACTGATTATTTATATACTTCAAGTATATAAATAAGCAGGTGTTTATAGTATAACCTATGTATTTCTACAATTGTCAGTCGATAAAATTGCCTCATTCATTACCCACCTCTTTTAACTTAAAATGGCTATGTATGTTTGTATGTATGTATGTATGTATGTATGTATGTATGTATGTATGTATGTATGTATGCATATATGTATGTATGTATGTATGTATGTATGTATGTATGTATGTATGTATGTATGTGCTATGTAACTAACCTGTATCTAACCTTTCTAGACCAAACACCCTACAATAAGATTAGATTAGATTAGATTCAACTTTATTGTCATTGTGCAGAGTACAAGTACAGGGACAACGAAATACAGTTGGCGTTCTAACCAGAAGTGCAAATGAGCGATTAAGGTGCAGGTTGAAATGCAGAAATGCAGAATAAGGTGCAAAATTGAAAAGTGACAGTGGTTATTAAAATGACGGTAATTATAGATAGTTAACAAAGTGACAAACAGTGCAGATGGAGGTAGTGATCATTGAGGTATTACACCCATGAGTTACATACAATGAAGTAGTTATTCACCAAGTTATGTAGGAATCTCAAGCTGTTTTGTATCGCTGTATATGTATTCATAAAAATACACAATGTTATCAAGAGCATCAAGGTTTCGGGTGTGAAGGTTTTGATACAAAATCAAGCACACCCTTATTTCTGACACTGCAAGAATATAATCATTTATAGACGGAAAAAAATCTTTATATATATTATTTATATATATATATATATATATTAACACACAGCAAAGGAAAATGCTAACCTTGAATCTAAACTGAAAAGAATCATTTGCAATTAGGTTTCTTGCATTCATTATGCATGTAATCTGAACACGGTACTCAATAATGGTATCTAATGATTTTGAGACAATAAATATGTATAAAAGATGTCCTTGTCTCCACTGCCGATGTAATATTAAACTATAAATAGTACTGATCTGCTTATGGCACATTGTTGTTGTACTGTAATCTGATCTCCTGTATGAACTTCCATTGTTACCTTTGTTGTTTCATGTTGTTTTATTATGGCTTTTGTTGTGCTGTCTGCATTATGACCCTGGCTGCAAAAGAGGAACAACAAACCCAATTTCCCAGACCAAATTGTGTGTCAACATGTGTGTCGTCTTTCATGCGTTCCTTCTGATGTTTATGAAAATGTGACTTCATTACCCATGCATCAACTATGTCCACTGTGGAGGTGCGGGTGGTTTAGCGGTGTCTGTAGGGGAGGAGAGCTAGCAGGGGGCATGGCTCTCTGGACCTAATAGATGACAGGGGAGTTAGTAGCAGGTGTACTCAATTTACTAATCACAGAGTTGCCACAGTAAACTTTGAACCCTGTGCGGAACCCTTTACATCCATAGATAGAAGACTGGCCAACGGAGTCGAACGTCCGCACATGGCGGCCATCTTGCTACAGGCAGCTCGCTCCCCATAACAGTGTTGGTAGGGGTAAATGTACTTTTTAAATAACCACAACTTGCTCAATTTTCAACCAATTTTTAAACAGGTTGGTTCGTTATAACCGTCAGAGGTGTAGTAATGACACTGCATACTTATGAATAATCATGTTATGTCCAAAAAAATAGAATAATGTTCTGAAATATGTAGATTACAATATTTGTAAATATTGTAATATACATATTTCAGAACATTATTCTATTTTTTAGGACATAACATGATGTCTGCATGTTGAAATCCCCACCCTGTACACCATGTATTTATAAAACTGCATAATTATGAATAATTGAGGCCTTGAGACAAATAACCATACACATCCATATTTCCAATTTTGAATGAAAATATGTTTACATGTGACAGGGCTGTAGTGGAGGCTAAACTTAAGTGAACAGTTTACCCACCTCTCAATAAATCTAATGCACCTCATAATATAGCATTATCACAAAATGCACTGTATAAATCATTTAGTAACACTAGTATTGGTGTAAACATTAAACAGTAACCTTCAGCATCATCAAATATGTTCTGAATGTCTTTTTTAAACAAGCGCATATCACAGTCAACCTTACTGCGATCACAGAATTAATAGTTTATCCACCTCTTATTTTACCACTACACCCCTATTTACACGAAATGGTAGTAAACCAGTCTGAAACACATTGTTTACAAATATTTACTTCATTAGATATTATAAAGGTACTTTTCAAAGATCTTTGAAGATTTACTAAAATCAGAATGTTTGAACAAAGGTGCTACAGAAGCATGATGAATCCTTTAAAAAAATGTGGTCCTCATCCAGCTGGGTCCACAGTCACTTCAGCCTCAGCAGCCATCATCTCCAAGCTCAGTGGAAATTAAACCAATTCTTCTTTTTATGCCAGAGTGAGTGTGGGTTTGCGAGAGTGTGTTAGACACAGATAGAGACATAGGCACACACAGAAGCACACCCTTCAAATGACAAGCTAATTTTCAACAAAAACTCTCACCCACACACATCAATTCACAAACACATACATTTAAATTAAATTTCGATTAAATTTGACTGAGAGGGCGCCAAAACATTACACATGCCTCATGTCTCAGTCCAGTGTAGGAGATAAATTGTCCATAGAGATTGGGAATTGTCATAGGGCAAGGGCAAGTAGAGCCAAGTTGTGGGTCGCTAGGCTGTGCGGGCGAGGAAGTCCGGGCAAGGGGACAGCAACAAGAGATGGTAGGGTAGTTGTAGGGATGGGATTTCAGGTGCGATGAGAGTCAGTGGGACATCAAATACAAGGATGGCTGATGACTGGTAAAGGTCTGATCATTTCCCCATGCCTTTAAACATGAATTGAGGAAAATGGCACTTGGTAAGATATGGTGATGGCTTTTAATTGTGCAAATGTGCCTGCAGATGGTTGACAGGGAAGTTGACATGTGCAGCCTCTGTAGAGCACAACCCATGAATGGACACCAGTCGAAAAACTAATTGAGGGTATGACGATACATCAAGCTATAGGCAGACTCAACCCCGTTTACACAATTTGTTGCCCCGTTGCCCCGTTACATGATTTGGCACCTTCAGCCGGCGATTAAAGCCATCTCGCTTCTGGAGAACTAAAGGGGAAAAAGGGGGGTATTGAAACCCCACTGTAAACTGAAAAAGATGCTATACTGAGAAACAACAGGGTAGGTTGAGTAGGGGATAAGCTGTTTGGAAGCCATTTTGTGAGAGCCCTCAACGTGGTACAAAAAAACAAGCAGACAGATGGCCTGATTGTGGTACTGTGTGGTTGTGTCTCACCTGGGCCCACTAATTCCCTCAGGCTCGATTAGCAGAATATTCCAAAAGAAAATAAAGGTAAAAACAGAGGGAAAATAAACATGACAACAATATGTCCCCACATCTACACTAAGGCTTACTGTAATGTGCATCTCCCTCTAGGTCACATATTTTGTCACAGTTTGTCACATATTTTGTACTTCAGACAAAAATAATGTTTGACATGTTGACATTTAGAGCAGTATTCACAATTTCTTGAGAGTTCCTTTGTGAAATAACCTACAAAGCTATGCCTGCTGTTGTAAGCTTTTAACAAACAGGAGAAAATATCAACATTCTTAGAACACAATTACTGAAGTACCTTCAGCCTCATTCACACATCGTTTCCAGTAAATTACTGAGATAGCAGTAATTAGTGATTTTGACTATTCACACATGCAAATATGTTCCGGAACATTTCCATCTTTCCATCTTCCACACATGGCATAGCAAGGCTGGAATAGATGGGTCAAAGGGCAGTTCAGCAAACTTGGGGACTGCGAGTGGCTACCTTATTTTGGAATATGTAGTTTCCAGCAGGAGCTTGTTTGCAAACAAATTAAGCAGTTGATGTTGTTATTGAAATGCCTGAAAAGTTGTAGTGTTAAGACAAGCAGTCTCTGATTCAAATACCTCATCAGTGGAGGTTCGCCACCAAAGAAAGCGTCTTACGCCAGAGAGTCGAAACCCTTTACAAGCATCTCCCGGCAATGTTACCGCTTTCATTCACAACCCAGCTGCGGGCAGTGATCTGGAAATGTCTTGAGCAGAAGAATTGCAGGTGCAGATTTCCCAGGATTTCAATCTCTCTGTTCCCATTCATGGCCCAATAAAGGAAATGTTCCGGAACATTGCATGGAAAGCATATTGCATGGAAAGACATCTTTTAAAGACATTGCATGTGTATCTTTTAAGAGGCTAGATTGATGCTGATTTCAGCTGGTTCTGGTTCTGTATAGCTGCTTACATATCTGTCCTTTTTTTTAACAGCTATTAACTACCACTATGCAAATGTTCCTGCTACACAATTGTATATTTAAAGGGCGTGCTGCCCTGTGTCAACATGGGAACCACAAGAGGGAATTTCCACCTAGATGTTTGATAGATAAGACCACCATTTCTACAGTCCATTGGGTAGGCTGGTAGGCTGATCTATCCAGCAAACATCTGGGAGGACACTACCACTTGTGATGTCACTAAGGCACGTTGCAGTGCAGCTATTTTTAAATGGCTTGTAACGGCTCATCACACTCATGGTGTGTGATGAGCCTGGTGGTAAAGTAGAGGTCTTTTCAATAAAAATGTGATTACTCAACCCAAGAAAACAATAAACATTTTGACAGACAATCACCCAGTAGCAAGCTGTTCATCAAGAACCTATAGTGTAGCCTGATGGGAGTATTGTCCAATTGGAAACATCTTACAAAATGTAAACTTTGAAGTTACTCCAAGTATAGACAAACCAGTAAGTACAAAATAAGCATCATAAAGAGGCTAAATCAAGCCCCTAAAGATGACCCAATGGGAGCTTATTTCAGAAATATCATATGATGTTTTTCAATTTGAAGGATCATTTTGCAAGTCCAGAAAGTTGCAATTGGTCATTAAACTATTGAAATATAAGTGAAAATACGTCATTAAAAAGAACACACCCCAAGTTGCATAACGTTAGTGAGGCCTATGTTGGGACATGGGGATGTACTGTCTTGCTTGTTAAGAAGAAGAAGAATTACTCATTTGATCCCGTGAGGGAAATTTGGTCTTCTGTATTTAACCCAATCGTGAATTAGTGAAACACTCAGAACACAGTGATGGTGAAGCACACACTTAAACCCGATGCAGTGAGCTGCCTGCAACAGCGGCGCTCGGGGAGCAGTGAGGGGTTAGGTGCCTTGCTCAAGGGCACTTCAGCCGTTCGCACTGGTCAGAGTTCGAACCGGCCACCCTGCGGTTACAAATCCGAAGCCCTAACCAGTAGGCCGCGGCTGCCCCACCACCTTGATCTTTCACTTCCCAGCTGATAAACAGCAAATTACTGGATAAAACACATAAAGTAAGATAGATGGTGAAGGTGACATACAGTATTTAGAGCGAGATGAGAGATGTAGCGCAGGTTTGACACTAACCTAAATATTGCTTTACTGTTTATAAAAAACTGAAATTTCCTAAACTTGTCAATATTATATGTTGACTAGACAGGTCCCATGGGGACAGCTAAAAGGGAGGGACTTTCTCTCTATTGTAATGTTTAGGTCTGTATCACTGTGAGGTGAGGTAAGACAAGTCTATTTGATGCTGCATTAACACATACTGCTGATACTATGCATATTACAATTTAAATGTCCTAAAAGTTATGGGACAGGCCAGTTGCACTCAAGTAGGTTAGGAAAGGTGGTAGAATCACTTTCCAATTTGTAGTTGGAAAGTGATTCTAATTGGAAAATAAAGGTAAGAAATTGGTTATACAAAAATAGCAATATGTGGTTGTTTCACTCGACACTACAGGTTTATATCGCTTGAAGCCATAGGTTTCTTGAAATGTATTCATATAGAGACTGTAAGAAAATATTCCAACAATGGGTTCCAATGTTTGCAGCCCACATTATCTGTATTCCAGTGGAATACCCCCACTACTCAGCTAACTGCTGACTGAGGACACATGTTAACTAATAATCTGCCTTCTTCTATGAATCTTCATTCATTTGCTTTCTCTCAAATACACAAACGGACTTCTTTCTAATCTTTGACGTGGGTTTCATTAGTGTGTTTGAACCTCAGTCTCAGTGGCATTTCATGCGGAAACTCCACCTCCATGAATTCACATCTGACTTGTTGGGGTTTAACTAAAGAAAAAAGAAAAATATTCAAATGTTACACTTTCAACACTGAAGCTAACTCACTACAACTGGGATTAAACCTGCATCATACCTCACATTAACATGGTTTGATTTGATTTTAAATGTAGATTCTGGTGTGAACAGTGCATTACTTCATAGCAATTAAAAACTCAATTTAGCTTTAACCAGGGAACCAGGGATACAAGTTTATTGTCTAGTGGTTTTCGTCATCCAGCCTGCAGGGTAAACACAAAAACCCCTGAGAACTCAAAGGGAGGAGTGCATATAAAAACATGTTTAGACAAACAAAGTAGCAGCTATATATGACTCCTGAGGCTATGCTCCTACAGTGATTTGTCTACAAAATATAGAGCAAGGTTGAAGATTTGAAGATGTTAGGGTTAGGGTTAGGCTTGTTTTTTTAGCCAAAAGAAACATCTTTTTCTCATTCTGTCCACTCCATGTGTCCCACTAATGGACAGATAGACAATTGCTTTAACTGCAGTGTTCGTTTACGTGGATTCTGACACATAACATACAGGGTTGCCGTGTACAACCAAAACAAAGGTACTCAAGGCTTTAAAATTTGACAAATAAACCTGTGTTACTAGAACAAAGGCAGCAATAGAATAAAACTTGGAGCAAAGCTTCCCCAACAGTTCTTGCAGACAAAATGGCCACCATGACCTATGACCACTTGGGATATATATAAACCTGTATCTGTGTGTGTGTGTGTGTGTGTGTGTGTGTGTGTGTGTGTGTGTGTGTGTGTGTGTGTGTGTGTGTGCGTGTGTATTTGAGGTGTGGTGTATTTGGTCCACAGATGTGACCAAAAACAATACTCCACAAGTCTAAACAGTCTTCATCCACATTATAATGACGCTATTAGCTGAATTAGAATATGACCATCAGTCAGTATAGGACGATGATAGTTTCATGCATAGAAATGAGAGATCCTTTATGTCCAAGGGAATAAGGGCTAATACAATGGATGAGCCACAAAAGCCAAAGTGCAACCCTCATCAGCAACACCACCACTCTCACTCTCACTCACTCTCTCACTCACTCTCGTTTATATTTCGTCAAATGACGAGACCCTTTTCCACAATGACGCATCATGTGTAATTCAAACGAAGAATACGCCTTTATAATAGTTTTTTGTGAGATTAGTGTTTACACTTCTAAGACACTTTCTGGGTTCGTTCAGGAATCATAGCGACTTTGCTTCACCATCCTGTATTTGGCTACAGGTTTGTCAGTTCTGAAAGAGACATTTATAGGAATTGTATGTTCACCCAGGATTTGAGTTTCATGTGTGTGTGATCCTATTTTACACACTCACCTTTTGCTGCCGTCTGGCCATATCAGTCGGTTGCTTTGCATTAAACGGATAAGCAATGCAACGCATTACGAACACGTACAGCTGGAGTCTCTTTTTCCTCTCCTCCTCTTCCCTTTGCATCTTTTCCAGATCCTCTTTCTCTTTGTCGCTCCCCATCGATGGGCTGGGGCTGGAGGGGCGGCCGCCGCTGCCTCGGCTCGGGGGCTGAAGCCCGGCGCCGTTGTCGGTGGCTCGGTTGGGTGACGGTCGAGGTGTTCCGCTCTTTGGGGCCGTCACTTCTTTGTGGTCCACTTCAACAATCTCTTCTCCTTCCTCCTCACTAGAAGACGGGTCTAACATGTTGCTTGTAGAATAACGCACCGCAAACGAGAAGGGTATTAACTAGCTAGCCGTGTTGCGTTGGCAACGTCTGCAAGAGTAAAAGTAAAACAAAAAAAACAAAAAAACAAATAGCGTCAACTCGGCGAAGACACTATCTGTCCGAACCACTCGGCAGTTGTAAAACAATAAAAAAACGACAACTGTTAGCACACGATGGAAGCACTGCACTGGAAACTGTTGGAAGTCTACAGTTGGTTCCGTGAGTCCAGCCCTCGAGCGCGAGCCTGACAACTCTCCAGTCACCGGCGGGAATCTGCCAAGAGGTCTGAGGGGGAGGGGTGGATACAGCACCAACGAAATTGCTATTTTCGTGGAAATGCTTGTTCAACGGATGTTGTCAATGTCTTCAATCCGAAAGACCGCAATGAATAGCCACTGCCACACAAAAAACCCCCGCAGAATCAGTGCTCTTTGACACGCTATCGGGAACTGGCCATGGTTCTGAGATGGAAAAGGGATTATTGCTTGAGGGGCGCAGCGACAATGGAAGCGGCGACAATAGATGCGCGCACCCACCTGATGATATCCAGGCACAGACCATCAGACAATGTATTCATCACTATCTTTACTATTTATAACATGATTCGGCATTTCTCACGTATAACTTTATCACAGTACACGCACCCTCATAATAGGCTATAAGTTTACGGATGACACATGTAGATATCCTAGTCAATTACAGTACGAATAGTAATGCCCTATTTAACATTGACTTATGTAGTAAACAGGTAGTTATATATAGACTTTAAAGACACTCGATGTTTTGAAGATTATAAGCATAACACTATGGAATGATATAATATGTCACGTCAAAGAACGTTGTTTTTCTCCTGTGGTTTGCTGCCATATTTGTAGTAGTCCTATTGCTCTAAAAGGTTCCCTTTTCGACCCCATGAGAAAAGGGTGAGACCTAATTATATGTTGACATGGCCTTCTGTGGTTAACAGGTAATGATGTCTTGTTATATTGTTATAATGTAATTTAAATGTGTAAACATTTAAAACATGGCATGTCAAAGAATTTTTTTTCTTGTGGCTTCAGTGCCACATTTGTAATAGGTCTATATGAACTTGACATATATTGTAACCATCTCAAGAGAATTTGAGATATGTGGGAGTGGTTTCATATGACAGTACTTTGTTCTAAAAAAGGCTCTAATGTTACCCCTTCTTCTGATTGTAATTATTAGAGAGCCTTTTTCTGAAAGTATGTTTTATTCATTTCTAGGATGATATTAAGCCTAGATGATTGTCTCATTAGAGCTTCTATTTCTGTCATAGAACCGTAGATCTTTTAGAAATTAGTAATGAATGGATTGATAAAAAAATTACTAAATGTAATGTGATGCTGAGTTTTGGAAATTTTCCAATTATTACCAGAGCAGGCAATATAATGCAGCTGTGAGTAATTGCATGCCACCCATTAGTGGAACATTGACCCACTGAACTACAAATCTCTTTACCCAAAGCAATGGTATCATGATTTAATTCAGACTGAAGAATTGTGGACAAGTTTCACATAATACATGTAAAGGATACTAGACATATACTATAAGATGATATGGTCTTTTGCCTTTCCCAATTGGTTGTGCAGCATTTTTTCTGAATTCGAACCCTCTCTCTTATATGGGTAACAATTTCACTAAGATAAAAAAAAAATATATCCATGCTTGTGTTTCATGATTTGTTCTTTACCACATTCAATGGTACCATTGTATTAATAACTTTATTTTATATAGCACTTATCTCACTATGAGGGCTATGTGTTGTTCAGGGGGTTAGGTTTAGTATAAATATGTGAGATTTGTAGGGCTACTAATATGACAGATGGCAGATTAAAACCTGAACCTGGTTCAATTATAAGGTCTACAATAATTCATGTCTCTTTAGTCTGGCCTTTAAGAATAATTAATTATTTGAATTTGTCACATTTGAAGAGGTTCTGTGTTTTAAGAATATAGGCAGAAACTGTTCTCACAAATCTGATTTTGGATTAAAAACCTCAAGCGTGATAGCAGCCTTGATCAAATCTGGGTGAACAGGCATCTCAATTTCAACCAATCATGTTGCTTGAGGCAGGACCTGAAGAGCGTATTAACAGAAAACACAAACTTGACCAGCACTACCTCCCCCCAGGTGGGAAGACAATCTTAAACATCATGTCTCAGACACCAGACACAAGTTTTTAAGAAAAGCATCTGTAAAGTTTTCAAATCAACATTGTGTGACTGGCAACTGTAGAAATAAACTTATTAAAATCCCATTCTGAAAGCTTCATCCACTGGCACAAATTACTTTCTGTCTGTCTGTATAAAAATCTCCTTAAACAGCCTCCTCTACCTTACTACCATACATCTGCTGGAGCCGAGCTTCGGAATCACCGAAGTGTCTGTCTCCGTCTCTGTTTGTCTAAAGGAGTATAAATTGCTTGAATTCTGCCAGGAAGTCTCTCAGGAGGGAAGAATCTTGCAATAGGTAAAAACCATGGCAATTACACTAGACCCACCAACCTGAATGGACATATCTTAATCCTACAACAATGATTGGAGGATATCATTATTATTGTAATATATTGTGATTATTATGGTCCATGGTATACTACAAGGTTGCACACGTATCATTATCTGCATTAAATACATGTCTCATGACACCTATACTCAGGCAACTGTGTCAGTGTGTGTGTGTGTGTGTGTGTGTGGGGGGGGGGGGGGGGTCTAAGTGGAGAAGGAGTACATATGAATTGATGGATGTGTGCGGTTATAAACTTAAACCAGACACATCCATCAATTGTCATGTACCCCTTCTCCACTGCAAAGGTTTCATTGGCAACAAGTGAAAACAGGGCCTTCACGTGAAGGCCCTTCAAATTAGACAAGGAGAAGCCACAGCGGGGTTAGCAACTTCCCCTTTGATTTCATCCATGAACTATTAGCCTCACATCATATTGCAAAGAGTGAACATGGATACTTGTTTTGGTCACTGTTAATTACATTTCTTTTGGTCACTGCCCCAGTGTTGTGACCTTATGGAGAATGGGATGCATGGTATCCCCACCCACATTAGGCTTTGCAGATGATGTGCCAAATTCTTGTCATCTGTGCTCTCCGACGCTTATTCCTTACTTAATAGTCCTATCCGAGACCACACACGATTAAGGTTAATTAAGGGGATTTATTGGTTTCTCCCATGCAAATAGCAGCAAAGCTTTGTGTGTGCTCAATGTTGTATATGTTGCAATTTCCCAGCTTGGGATCAATAAAGTATTTCTATATGTTCAGTTGGTTCATACTATATAATGAGATGTATGTTTGTAGCCGTTTACACAATGTAAAGGAGATGTAGATGTATGTTTTTCTTGAGGTTGTTTGCAAGGAACACAAGGTTATGGTGCTACCGGTCAGAGGTAGCACCTAGGCTCTAGGCTCTGTAATCGCATCACACGGCTTCTCCTATCACTGTTATGCGGACGACACTCAACTGTTCCTCTCCTTCCCCCCCTCAGACACTCTGATTGCAACACGCATCTCAAAATGCTTGGCGGACATCAGCGCTTGGACAACTGCGCATCAACTGAAGCTCAATCTCGCAAAGACTGAGCTTCTCTTCATACCGAGGAAAGACTGTCCTCACAGGGACCTGCTGGTCTCGGTCGAGGACATCACAGTATCTGCCTCACTGACCGCAAGGAACCTGGGCGTAATAGTCAACAACCAACTGTCCTGCGCTGCAAACATCACTGCAGTGACCCGCTCCTGTAGATTTGCTCTCTACTACATCCACAGGATTCGGCCTTTCCTCACGAGGGAAGCGACACAGCTCCTGACCCAAGCACTTGTCATCTCCCGCCTCGACTACTGCAACTCACTCTTGGCTGCAACCGCGATTAAACTGTTGCAGCGGATCCAGAACGCCGCAGCACGCCTCATGTTCAACCTACTCAAATTCTCCCACGTGACCCTCTTCCATGACCTCCACTGGCTTCCTGTAGTGGCTTGCATCAAATTCAAGACGATGCTACTGGCCTACAAAGCCGTCCATGGAACTGCCCCTACCTACAGTACCTCCAAACATTAGTGAAACACCACGCCCCTGCTCGAGCACTCTGTTCAACTACCTCAGGTGGTCGACTGGTACCTCCATCACTAAAAGGAGGAAAAGGTTGGATGGCGAAATCTCAACTCTTCTCCGTGGCACGGCAGTGGTGTAACAAGCTCCCTGCCAATGTCAGGACTGCAGAGTCACTCCCCATCTTCCGGAAGAGACTCAAGACCCACTTGTTCAGAGTTAATCTGAAACCTGCATAACCCTACCGTCATGCTCTTATTTGTTGTATGTCTTGGCACTTTAATCGCTCTTTGTAAATTGGCACTTTGATCGCTAATTGTAACTTGGTACTTAGTCAGAGATGTTGTATACTAGCAATGGTTAATCTAGCTATTTAAATGCTTGAAACTTGTTCTGGTGACTTTCTTACTGTAGCCTATTAGCAGCAATGAAATGTTCCACCTTCTTATGACGAATGTATTCTTTGTAAGTCGCTTTGGATAAAAGCGTCTGCTAGATGCCCTAAATGTAAATGTAAAGCCAGTTGATGTGACAATAGCCTTGGGCACAGGGGGTTTTCTACATAGAAAAGGGTACGTGCATATGCACATATTCATGGAGAGAAACGTTGGCATAGGCCTAGAAGTGAGCGCATGTCCAAATACGATTTGAACGGGGTCTCTGCGGTGGTTTCTAGTACTGCACTGCTACTTTCTAGGCCCATAGACTGTATATGTCTAGGCCGAGCTAAATTCTCCCACAACGCATTGCGCGATGGGCCAGATGAGCGAATTTGTATATTTTTCGATTTTTCTGAAATTTACATTTACAATTTTAAATACATAAAGAATACACCGTTCAACCGCGCGAAGAATAACAACCAAAGATTTGAGTCTCAAATCAGCTGCTGCTGATTCGTCTTCTCTTTTTGTCACTAAGCTCTCAGGCACCGGTGACGCAGCGGGAGGCGGGGCCGTCGTCACGAGGGCTTGTTCTAGACGCCCCGCCCCTTTACAACCCTGGTTGGAAAAAATGTCTGAACGTCTTTCATTTGTAAAGAGTAAAAACAAAGGAGTAAGGCTATTTAATGTTCTCCAGTGGTAGTACTAGTCGAATATCATTTGGGCTCTGAATTGACTATTTCGAGGAAACGGGCATATACGAATTAAAACTCATTCATTAATAACAATGGAAGCACATGATTTTAATTTCTTACTAGCGACAGATTCGTACAAGGTGAGTGAGTGATCCTTATTGCTTTACCGATGGCTTGACAGTGGTGTCCCTCTGGCTGCATGTTTGTTAGAGACAATGTTGGCTGTTGATGAATGTGAGAAGGCATACAAGACTATATGAAATTCATGCCACAAACGAGCATTTTGCGTTTCATGATTAGCCTTGGTGTGCTAAACATTGTTAATGGTACCATACACAGACTGGATAATTGATCACACACACTAGTAAACAGGTCGTTTGTGAAATGCAGCTGTATTTTGTGGGTTGTGGCAATAACCGTTTCGCATACAGAAACGCATTCACAACATATGAAGTTTGAATGTGAAATAGTCAACATTCAGTATTGTTGTTTGAGTAGAATGACCTTTGCGTTTTCCAGAAAGCGAAACAGAAAGAATTTGTGTTTCGTTCTTCGGCTTGCTGGGAAACTAACGCTTCGCCGGACTCCATTTAGCTTTCTTTATATTTGCTCACTGAAACATCAACTCGCCTCCGGGTTTGTTAAACCAAGCGGGCCCGACCACTGGCCCCACTGGCCAACCAAGTGACCTTTCAGTTACACTGAGCCCGGGCCGCTGGTCCTGAACGGACCAGAACCATCATTGGATGGGTCAGGACAGTTGCATAATGGTGGAGCTGTTGTTGGGACGTCGTGAAGTGCTCAGCTCCGTCACCAGGGTTCGCATAATGTCACGCCTCACACAGCAACACTCTAACATACGTTCACTGATGACGCATTCTTCTTAGTGTAATGTATTTGTAAGATCTTTTTTTTATGTTTGTTTGTTTATAGTAGTCATTGCTTCACGGAACTAAGATGTCACAAGTCTCAATACACAGTGTGAACTTCTGTAATGATTCACCAATATCCAGGAAGGATTTTGATGGGGGGGGGGGGGGCGTCGTTAGATTTCGTTATTTAAATCTAATGACCTCTATCAAATCACAAAACCATAGTTAGCAAATTAGCCTCTAAAATATGGTACATAATGATGCATATAAATGTACATCATATGTTTCAATAAACGTTAAAGTTGTGAGCAATACCTGTTTGATATACAAATGACAATTATGAAAGTGATGAATAATATTGGATTATTATTGACATTACATTTTACATCAACTAATTGGCTTAGTGTTTCAGTGCTTCGTCAAATTTTGATGTAGATGTACCCAGGGTAGTTTACTTCCTCGACAAATGGAAGCTTGTTTTCTGAAGAAATGTTCTGAAACCAGCCAATCCATTTCAGATCTAGATAACATTACATAGATAATTGTGCTCCTTTTAACTGAGATCTGGTATCTATGGCACACTTATAGTTATAGTTATAGACTTACATCACCAACAGTAGATAACTTTAGTTCACTTTAGTTTCACTTTAGTTTGCATCATGAGACCTGGTACTGTAAATATCATTATTTTGCAATTTTTCATCACCTGCTCTGACTTACATCCCATGATCACAGAGCTTGGCCTAAATCAGAAGCAACATGATATACACATAGCTTAAGCTATATGGCCAATGGATTTTTGATTGTTTTGTAAGATAGTGTATTTAAGGTAGGGTAGAGTCAGTTCACATTGCCACATACAGTATACTGTACTGAAAAGGAACAAATTGTAAACTGAAGTCATCATATTAGGTTGATCTTATCTTATATTATGAGTCATAAGACCATATTAGTGTTTGTATTCTGGAAGATCCACTTTGTATGGATTCCATTACAGTTTTGTATTTGGCATATTAACAATACAATTCTTATTTATGCAACCATTTTGTCTGGGATCACTCGGTTAGGAAACACTGTCAAGCTAGCACTCTAATCATTAAACGTAATTACTTAATGATTTGGTTTTACTTTAAATGAGAACATGAAAAGACCATCAAACCCTACATGTTTAGCATACAATAACAAACTTTGTTCTGTTTTTCCTTTAATAGAATAGATAGAATAGAATAGAAAGCTTTATTTGTCATTATACACAGTACAATGAAATTCAATGAGCAGCTCCTTAAAAGTGCACACATAGTAAGCACACCAACTTATCTGATTTTGTTATTCCACAAATGTAGGGGCAAATAGAAGTTTGTCTGTGTGTGTCGTCATTTGTTTTTCATCCAGACAGATGTCTTGGGTTGACAGTATGACACACACCAAAATATCAGTCAATTCATTGTAATTTGTAAAGCACATTTCATACAACAAAATGCAATGCAATGGCACCACCCTCCTTCTCTGGAAAATGTCACTAACGATCCTCTCTGTCGTCTGTCTCTTCCAGATCACGCACTACAAACAGTACCCTCCAAACATCAGCAAAATCTACTCCTACTTTGAATGCCGGTGTAAGAAGGGGTCCCCATTCAACGAGGTGGTGTTTTTTGGGCTCCAGTACCTCCTGAAGAAGTACCTCACAGGTAGACCAGAATATACCATCTGCTCTAAAAACACAAGAAACACTTCTTTACCCCATGTTGTCTATTTATTATTATCAATATTACTCATTCAGTCTACCACATTTTATTATTTTTACCAATGCTTGATAAAAAAAAAAATGGAATTAGAAATACCAAGATTAATATAATTTCTCAATGGAAAAAAGACAAAGTTCACTTTTTACTTCCAACTTTTGAATAATTTTATCAGATTATCCTATCCAAAGAGACTTACTGTCTGAGGGCAACGGTGGATGGAACCCAGTACCTTTGGTCTGGGAGTCAAACACCCGAGACCACCCAACCTGTTTCATATGAGTAGAAGGTTGAAAATAGTTGAATTGGTATTGCATAATGCCCACTACCCTAATCTTTGGCATTGGCAACATTTTGCAATAATTAAAATAGACGGACACAGAGCCCACTAATTATGCCCCCTGCAACATACAGTTTATTATTTTGAATCACTGAACTTGTCTTATTTTTATTTTTTTCAATTATCTCCACCAATACTTGGAGGTAATTGTCCAGTACTGTTGCTGTCATTGCCCCTGCCATTGCATCTAGACGTCTATCTCACCAGATGGCGCTGTTGATTTTTGTCTTTAGTTAATATTTAACAGAAATAAAGCAAAGAAAACAAGACTTATCATACTTGACTGATAACAACACAAATACTGTTTGGGGTCACTTCTTTTTTCACATACCAACGATTACCCTGCTATGTTATTCGGGGCACTGAAGTTTAAGAGGAAATCATTTGTTAAATCTAAAAGCAAAAGCAATACATCTTCACTGTGGACATATACAGGTACTGTCGAAACAGACACAAACACACACGCACATGATTGTCGCTGTCTCTTTGCTCATGCTCTGTTTAGGTAAATATTGCCAATATTTATTTGTGGGAATGTGAAGAAACACAGCCAATTTGGCTGTAGCCCAAGTAACTTGAGAGTGAAGGTGCAGAAGTTCGCCTGCCCATAGAATCGTAAAGGCAAGAATTCTAAAAAAAAAGAAAAAAAAAAGAAGTGTGTTTGGCCAGCCAGGCTAGTGAAGGTGCATTTTCTTTTTTCAAAATAATGGCCTTTGCCATGCTACTCCATACCATAGACAGGAGGCATGAAAGGCTCTACTCCGTGTTCTATTGTCATACATTCACCACGTTATAGCACCTTTAATGCTGTTGCTATAAGGGTGGTATATACAGTGTATTGAAAGATGGGATGGTTGAAGACAGGCACTGTTCGGTTGCTGTTTGCTAGAATTCCAATGTAAGTTGAGTAAAGACATAAGCTGGTATCTTCTTACAATGTGTCATGATCTATCTATGTACTATTTTCAATACCAAATCTTCAAAACCCACACCCATCTCTCTCTCCAATGGCCAAAGACTATGTTTGCATAAGTGAGCCTGTCCATAGAGTTGGACAATATATTATTTATATTTTCTTAATAAAATGACTGGACCTGTTGTTTCAGGTTTCGTTTTTTTGTTAGTAGATGAATAAAATGAACAATGAATGTCCCCTTGATCGTCCTGTTTACATCATTAATCAGAATTTCTTGTGAGACTAACGATGTTTGTAAATTGGTCATTCACATGCATTGGTCATTTCACATTTAACAATGTATCGTCTTCATACTGCATTGGTCATTTCACTGCCTGGCTCTGTCTTGTTGGTAACACCGGCAAATTGTGTACATCTTCACTTCAGGCCCTGTGGTTACGGAGGAGAAGATCCAGCAGGCCAAAGTGTTCTACCAGATGCACTTCCGTCAGACAGTGTTCCACGAAGAAGGCTGGAGGAAAATACTAGAGGTATGCACAGCAGCTCCTCTATGTTTGGCATGTTTTCCATGCAGATACCAGGACATACCAATTCCCACCCCATCATTTTAGCTTGGTAACGGTTCTGTGTAATTCAACTGCAGTTCACAATAATTCCAAAATACACAATGTCAGTCCTAATAAATAATTATTACATTAATTAAAAGAAAACAAAGCAATTCCTTTATATTCATCTTTAACAAAGACTGAGTATATAGGTGTATACAGTGTCTGCTTGGGTAGCTGTCATAAGAGGGACAAGTGGTTGATGTTGAGTGGTATGCTGTCAGTTAGCACAAAGACAGTCAAAATATTAGTCAAAATATTACTCATTCTGCTTATTTACTTTCTCAGAAATATGACGGTCGTCTTCCCATTCGGATCAAAGCCATCCCTGAGGGGAGGATCGTCCCTCGAGGCAACGTGCTCTTCACAGTGGAAAACACAGACCTCGACTTCTTCTGGCTCACCAACTACGTAGAGGTACAATGGTGATCCTTGTCGTAATCACTTTACTGCTTGCATGCAAATGTTTCAAAGGTGGAAATCCGCATAGAAGTAAAATAACAATATTGTGGTGAGAAAGATGGTTGAGACGGGTAAGCAGCCTTTCATGAAAACATGAAAAGTTTGTCCTTTCAGCAACATGCTCTTCGTTCCACAAGCATCGTTCCGAGGGAGTAGCGGAGGGCAGCTTTAGTGAACAGATTGAGACATGTCTACACCGGATTCATTTCCCACTGTACGAGCATTTCTCATTATGAGATGTTCTGGCACCACGCTAACACTGCTAAAACACTCACGTGGACTCAGATTGTTTTCGTTTTAAAACTAGTAGCACTGGCTGAACAACAAAAAAAATCAAAATGGTTTTGGATACATGATGCAAATGCCTCTTTGGATTAAATGATTTAGTAATTTAGTTTTGGCGCGTGAGCTTGGCTCCAGTTTTGTAATGGCTGTATATCTACGCATTTTGTGTTTTGTCGGAAGAAGAATTTATGCCAAACCGCCAAGCCTGCTACATGCCCGGGGAGAATCCAACAGTGGAAGTGCATCTGCTCCCTATGAAAGTGTGCAGCACACAGTAACCTCACAAGTTTGGAATTATATTCTAGGTGGTGTCCGCTGTTGATGCCAACAGAAATGCCCAAGTGAAAACTGCCACCGAAATACTTTTCAACCACCAGACTGTTGCTGTATCGTCATGTTGTGACTGATAAGTCCTAATCAGGATGCTATTATGGGCGTCTGGCTTCTTTGATGTTTGCACTCAGCTTATTGTTATGCCGCAGCAGTATTCCCATGTAGTTACATGTTGCTCATTATGTTCTGCTTGCCAGTACCTGGGTTGTGGCGAATGCACACCACCTTGTGGTAAAGATTGATATTACTGACATATTCCGAATGAATATGGTGATTTGGACGACAATGGCGAGCGAGATGGAGTGAGAAGGACAAGAAGGGCAAAACCCAGAGCAAGAAGGACTTTCTAATACTGAGGCGGCCGTTGATAAGCCTGTTCAATGTGAAAACATTGTGTTTATTGTCATCACATCCAGGACATGACGAGATTGCAGTAGCTGCCACAATAGGAGTGCATTTGATATGATCACCTGCTCCGCCATCTTTAACTTCTTCCACTCCGAAACAAATGTATGGCGTTGCCATGCCAACATTTGTTAAATATTCATGAGGTAGACATATAATTAAAATTCGACCAATGGCTTTGTGGTACTTTGATGATATGATGCCCGTATGTCCAGAATGGTTTGTGGATATATCTGAAATGGGTAATTTAATTTCCACTAGTCACAATAATTTTTCAACATGTGGAAACTCAATTATAGATATCTATAATTGTTATTCTTACTAGTGAAAAAGGAATTACTGATATATTTGATTCAATTAAATAAATCAGTTTTGACTACATGTGAAAATATATTTGTAATATTTCTAAATTGTTTGACAGATATTGTTAATTAACACTTTAAGTAGTCAAAATGACATGGTGACATGTCAAAATTTAGTTTTTCACTATTGAAAACTAAATTGCTACTACTCAGCCTGACTTACATTCTACAGGACATGACACCATACTGGAAAGTATGCTGTCCTCCATTCTCCTCCATCATTAAATATACTGGTGATGGAGAGAATTATTTTGTAACACGTTGAAAGCTTTTGAAAACCTTAAAAAGTGATGTCCTGAGCAACCTTACCTTATTTAAGTTGGTTTCAACGTGACAAAGCAACAATCTTTTTGGGAGGTTTCGGCTGATCCTCGGTGTACTGGGCGTGTTGCTGGTACGATGTGTTTACCAGCACACACAGCCTCCGCTTGTCACCGCAACATGGAAGATTGTCCATAGTCTCTCGTTGAGCAAAGCATTTTGAGACTGACTTGTGAGGCTAGCTTTTGACTTATTATCAAACCTGGAGAGTTGGGGATTATTTCCGACCGTGAAAACATCAAATCTGAAACCTCCCCATCTCCCTGTAATCCCATCAAAAATTTGCCTGCAAACTTGCAAACCAAGATTGTCTGAATTATTTCAAAAAATGCTACAATGTACAATTTGAATACGAATAATATTGTCAATCCAAGAGGAACTGGATTTAAGCTATAGCCAGACTTCATTATCCAGACTAATGAAGGCTCTACTTCATGTTCTATCATCATACACTCACTGTGTTACAAGAACATTAATGTTGTTGCTATACGGGTGGTATATACAGTGTATTGAAAGATGGTATGGTTGAGGACAGGTTGCCAGAATGTTGTCCAGGTCCAGTAAAGACATAAGCTGGTACCTTCTTACAATGTGTCATAATTTAGCGTGCATTGGGAGAATAACTAACTAGAATTTACCATCTTCAATCCCCATCTTCACAACCCCCCCCCTCCACACACACACACACACACACACACACACATCCATCTCTCTCTCCAATGGCCACAGACTATGCTTGTCCAAATGTGGTATCCCATAACGGTGGCCACGGTGTCCAGGGAGTTCAAGAAGATCCTGGCCAAGCACCTGAAAGCCAGCACCGGGACCACCGAAGGCTTGGAGACCAGGCTACATGACTTTGGCTACAGAGGAGTCTCCTCCCAGGAGGTCGGTCCCCAGCTCTCCACTCGCGTGCTTTCACTGTGTAATTCCACCCTATCCAGGTCTCAAAAAATGTCATAAGGGGTAGTTTGGAAAATATGGTGCTGTCAGTTGCTAAATCATGTCAGATAAAAGTTGTCAGTTATTTTATGTAAATAAGTTTAGGCCAATGGCGCTGTTTATTCGTCATTAGTTTGAAAGGGCTGTCAATATGAACATAATGTCCACAAAGGACAAAAAAAAAAAGGTTTTTTAAAAGTTAGTATGGTACTGCGATCTGCTGGGGCAACCACTTTAAGCTTGTACTGCAGAAATATCCTTGGGCCTGACTTACTTAGCGTAGGCATGTGACTTCTGATTTGATGTCAAGTATTCGTGTCTCTGCTCTTCTGCTGCTCCCTAGTCAGCAGCTTTGGGAGGAGCTGCTCACCTGGTCAATTTCTGCAGCACAGACACGGTGGCAGGACTGCTGATGGCCCAGCGCTACTACAGCTGTCCTATGGCCGGCTTCTCCATCCCCGCAGCGGAACACAGGTATATATTTAAGCAGTAGCTCTCGACAGGCCATGACGTGGTTTTTGTATCACAGCCATGGTGTCGCTCTTTTGCTGCTGTCGCCAGCAGTTTTGTTTCCGGTGTTTTTCTCAGGTGCAGATTGATACTGAATTGTGCAAAGGAATGTCATATGTCATATGTCATAGGGACGGATCAGAATGCTTGATTTGAGCTACATCTTTTATAAATGCATATATGCTATTCACACAGACACGCTCCCTCTCTCTCCAGGGTACAAAACCTCTGCAATATTGTTTAAGAAACATGTATGGTGTTTCCAGAAAACACAATGCTTTTATTATTGAAGTGTATAACGACTGACGGCATCAATAGCAACAGGTAACGACACGCAATAATACTCTTGTGAAGAAATTATCGTATTTGAAGTTCAAATCTACGCATAATTATGGTGCCTACAATCACCATAATGGTGGTCACTGGACACAGGACACAATATTGTACATTTACTGTAATATGGCATTTTATCATTTGTTCTTGTGTTTTCTTTTTCTTTTTCTTTTTTTTTTTCAAACAAAGCACGATCATTTCTTGGGGCAGAAGCAGAGAGAAGGAGGCCTTTGAGCAGCTGCTGGAGCAGTTCCCCTCGGGCCCTGTGTCCGTGGTCAGCGACAGCTATGACATCTTCAAGGCCTGCAAGCACATCTGGGGGGACAAGCTGAAGGACCGCGTGATGGAGCGCAGCCAAGACTCCTGTCTGGTCATCAGGCCGGACTCTGGGGACCCCACCGAGACACTCCTCCAGGTACAGAGTCTAATGTTGGCTAGCAGATGGACCATGGACCTCTGGATCCTTTCCCTAGAACTCAGGGAAGAGTGCAACTGTCCGACATTGCCAGAGGAAAACATTTAAGATGAGATGGCACTTTATGAATCCCACTCAGAAGACGTGGGTGTGACAGCTGGAAGTCCAAGCTCGAGGATCATCCTGTGTTTCTATTTCGTTTCTCTCCGTAGTACATACTTATACATGCACACAAGAACACGTCACAATACAGCCCATATACATTTAACGAATTACATTGTTATTATCATGTTCACTTTGTTAAACTGGAAAAGTCACGTTACAATATACGAGTTGAGAAGACGTGCTTAAACACCGACTTCCTTAGAAATAGTGTCAGTAAAAGGTTTCAAATCCGAACACCATTTAGGCCACAGTAGAAATACACTTTAAAACCTTCTGAGTGGAATACCTCCTTAGAGAAATAGTTAAAAAAAAAAAGGCCTAACTCCGCCCCCTTTCCATTTCTTTCATGTTCGTCTCTGTGCCATCCTCCACCTGAACTTCTGGTATTCTGGTACCAGAAGTTCAGGTGGTACAGTTGTGGTACAGTCGGACTGCTGGATCCGAAATGCATGGTCAGTGAACTCGGAGGGCACGTTTTTGTTTCAGGTCATCAAGATCCTGGAGGAGTGCTTTGGGTGCTCGGTGAACTCCATGGGCTACAAGGTGCTGCCGTCGTACCTGCGCATCATCCAAGGGGATGGCATCGACCTGGGCTCAATCGAAGAGGTTGGATGGAAGCTCTTTTCTATGTCGGGTTTCTCTTTCTATTTTTTCATCCTAAATTGCTAGAGGACAGGACATTTACGGGTCATGTGTTGATGTAATTGACCCAAATTCAATTGCAAAAATTGTCCACACACTGTAAAGCCCAGAGAGCATGGAGTTCCACCCCAAAAAAAGAAATGGAATCATCTTGTTTTAATGGAGCAAAGCACGCTGCTTGTGTTTGTGCAGGGGCTGTATTTTTTCACTTACTTCATATTGATGTATATAGACTCAGTAATTAGATTATGCCTCTTGCCTGACATGGTCGCATGCTCTGTCAAGCTTAAATGAACCTACCCAGCATCTCGAGTTATCTTTAAGGCATTATGTCATTCATGCCGCTAGGAGTGTCTCAATCAAAATAATAACAATGAACGTTGTTTAATGACGTTGCGAAGGAGCATGGAATCATGGGAGTTGTTGTCTTTCCCCCCCCCCCATTGCCAGTCTGTCTGAGGTGACTGAGGCATAGATCATGCTCACAGACGAGTCCATGTATTTAGGTTTTGTTGACGTTATATTTCGTCATAATATTGTATGAAATGGTCGCAAGTAACAACGATAACTAGCTACATTACCATGAGATGAGTTAACTTCCCAAACAACTGTAGATTAATAGTTAGGGGGGGGGGGGGGGGGTTAAAGTGTTAGCAAGATATTGGATGTTCAACGGATAATCACGCTCTGAATGGAAGCTCTGTGCCACGGGAGACCCCATCAGCGGTGTGAGTCCCGTGTGTGTAGCGGTCAGTTATATACAGTCTATGGTAGCGGTGTGTTATATACAGTCTATGGTAGCGGTCAGTTATATACAGTCTATGGTAGCGGTGTGTTGCTGCCAACGAGACGGGCAGCAGCGCTCCTCTCTGTAGAGCCAGCGTTTGGTCAGGAGTTCTTTACATTGAGGGCATTCAGTGGACACTTTAGTCCAAAGCGACGTACAATAAGCACATTTGTCAGAAGAAGGTGAAACACTTCATTGCTTTTAATACGGTGAGCAAGTCGCCATAACACATTTCAGGCATTCCAATTGCTAGGTTAGCCATTGCTAGTATAGCCTACAGTGGTTCTCAACCTTTTTTCAGTGATGTACCCCCTGTGAAATATTTTTTCAGCCGAGTACCCCCTAACCAGCGCAAAGCATTTTTAGTTGAGAAAAAAAAGACTTAATTTCAGAGAACTGTGCCATCAGTGTCTAATTTATTAAACTTTGGAACTGATAAACGCATACAAAATTCAAACATTTGGAAAAAAAACTATTTAGAACATTTTAAATGTTAATAATCCATGACAAAATGTTTGACTAAATTAACAGGCGATGGCAGCTGGCATGTGACAGGTTGGGTCGAACCATCCTGGTATGGGGGGGGGACTCTGGGTTTTTAGGATAATGAAATTAAATAGCCTACTGAAATATAAAATTCATTTTATGAACTTATATTTTCCTGAAATATTTATTAAATGATTATTTTTAAATATATGTACATTTTAAAATCTCACGTACCCCCTGGAGTGCCTTCACGTACCCCCAGGGGTACGCGTACCCCCATTTGAGAACCACTACAACATATCTGGCCTTAGATGCAAAGTGCTAAGTTACAAAGAGCAATTATAAAGTGTTAAGACGTACAACAGACAAGTGCATGAGGGGAGGTTTTTGTTGTTGTTGTTGTTTTTTTTTGGGGGGGGGGGGGGGGGGGGGGGGTAGAAGATGGATGTTCATTTACGTTTATTTAGGATTTTACATTACTACTACACTCTTAACTACTGTTCAGTTCAGTAAAAAAAAATCCCACAATGCTTTCTAATGTCCAAGCCGTATTAAGAGTTCGTATTGAGAATTCTATGAATGAATTTGGCCAGCCGTTTTGTCTGCGGACAGAGTCGACGACAGCCCTTCATCCCACGAAGCACCATGTTTTGATCCAGAGTGTGCACAGAGAGGAGGGGCTGTTCACAGACGCTGCGCTTTGAATGTGTGTGCGTGAGAGAGAGCGAACAACGCAGTGTGTTGAGCGCAGCTGTGTAATCATACCTTTCACCTGGTAATTGGATACATCGTTGTTTGTTTTCTCTGCCTACCGTCCGTCTGTCTGTGTTCCATTTGACACCTCCCATTATTTCCTCTGCAGATTCTGCAGAAGTTGAGGGACGAGGGCTGGAGTGCTGAGAACGTGTTCTTCGGCTGTGGCAGCGCCCTGCTGCAGAAGATCAACCGAGACACGCTGAGCTGCGCCTTCAAGTGCAGCTACGTGGAGACCAACGGCAAGGGGGTACGTCACTGGTGGGCACATACTAGGCCAGTGGTTCTCAACTGGTGGGTCGTGACCCAAACGTGCGTCGTGGACCCGTTTTCAGTGGGTCGCGGGCCTTCGTCAGGGCAAAAAAAAAATTTTTACGAGAAAAATCTTGCGCTTATATTTTGGGAGGATTTTTATGCAGAGGAGTGCCGTCTATTTTTTATTGCCTGAATAAGTGACTGGGTAGTTTGATAGTACAGTTACTGAAGTGTTATGTTCGGTTAAATACATTTGAGAAGTTGAAAATGTTCCTTCATTTGCGTCGCGGCTTGTCATTAAGGGGTGATGGTGGGTCCTGAAGCCAGACCAGTTGAGAACCACTGGGCTAGGTGACAGCTTCAATGATGGGATGTGTGGCTGCTTATTGTTCATGAGTCTTTCTACCATTGACTTTGCTTGTCACTGTCTGTAACGCATCATACTTTTATAAAATGTTTGTTTCTCATCATTTTTGAGAATACATACAGAATCCAAGCCTTTGAAAACCATGGAATGGGTAGCTTATGGTGCTGTTTTCAGTTCATTTAGTCTTGATAAAATAAATGAGTAAATAAGACAAGATATGAACCAGATTCAGACTCAGACAGAGCTGCTATTTGAGAAGAATCATTGTTCTCCTTTGTTGCCATCCTAATCAGCTAACATTGTAACTTTTGACTAACTACTTATCTTACCTTTCTCAGACTCAGCGCCAGCTAAATTTTTTGCATTCGTCTATCTGCATGACATTTCCATTGGCTTTCTGTGGCTTGTGTCAGATGGACGTGTACAAGCTGCCCATGACAGACCCCTCCAAGGGGTCAAAGAAGGGCCGGCTCTCCCTGAGGAGGAACTCCAACGACTTCCTGGAGACGGTGGAGAGAGGGATGGGCAAGCCTGAAGAGGTGGGTCTCCATTCACTTTCCATTCCATTATTATCATTATCAAGTGTATGTGAACACTATGCAATACAAAAAAATAGTTTGGGCTGAGAGCTCTACAAAAGAGGGGGAGGTGTTATCCCCATGGTTGCAGCCCACAGCGACTTTGTGAAACTTTTTTTAAGCTATAGTGCACATAGTTTGACAGGGGCATAGTAACGAGCGATATGTATGGGTAGTGAGCACCCACACATAGCATGGTGCTAACATGCCCTCTCTGCCTAGCCCTAACCCTAACCCTAACCCTTCACAGCAGAGTCACTCGGAAACTGGTTGGTGGAGACTGGCAAACACAGGATTAAGGCTGGGTTATGCTTCATTTATGCTTCCGCGTTGACGCAACGTTGGGGGGCTTACAGACCCTTTACATCCTTGCGGACCCCCCTTGTGTCCAACGCAAGGGCCTGAAGTGCACCTCCCAAAAATCCTAGACGCGCGTCAAGGCGACGCAACACCAAAGCGACGCAACACCAAAGCAGCGGCTTTGGCTGTGATCGGTCCGCGAACTACATTCGCTGGAGATCGCTTTTCCGGTTTCCATTGGTAAACACCGCCAAAGTGTGATAAATGCTTTGACTGATTGGCGACAGCATATATATATATATAACTTTTGCCTTCATTTCTGTAAACTTTTTTTTTTTACTCGCTAGTAATCCGTATGTAATGACCAGAATGGTCATTCTGGTCCCTCTACCGGTGTGGCATTGAATTGCATTTCGACACGTAAACCCCACGCAGAACCATCACGGGCTCATGACTGCGTCCGAGCAACTGCATGGCCATTGCATGATCACTACGTAATCCCTACACAGAAGCATAACTCAGCCTTTACGCTGATATTTTAGTTATAGTTAGTTTATGTGTTTGAGATCACAGAAGAAAACTTTTTCAAACTAAAATGTGAACTCAAAACAAAAATGGCTTTGGGTGCTGCCAGCTGAAGTCAACCAGCTGAAATGACCTGCCTTCTCCCCCACCTCCTTGTAAGTCAGCTGTTAGTAAAGTAAAATATTCAGTGTGTAAAGTGTGCATCATCATCATCATCATCATCATCATCATCATCATCATCATCATCATCATCATCATCATCATCATCATCATCATCATCATCATCATCATCATCATCATCATCATCATCATCATCATCATCATCATCATCATCATCATCATCATCATCATCAATATATCATCCCGCCACTGCTGAAATTCACAGTGGTTGTTTTCTTGTTCTCTTCCCCCAAAGTTGAAAAAATCGTTACTTCAATGCACGATTAGAGAAATGTCAGGCGCATGACAGAGAAGGGAGGGTCAGAGAAGGGAGCTCAGCACTGGCGCGCTGTGTCTGTGTTGCGTCTCATAGACGCCGTGCCGTGTGATCAGCCCCTTACAGCCGGGACCACGTGGCCACCGCCACCATGGGGCCGAGTCCAACACCCTTCGTGGTCTTTTGTAACGCCGTGCATCGTCCTCCCTGTTCTCTCCCCCGCAGGACCTGCTGGTGACGGTGTTTGAGAACGGGACCCTCCTGCAGGACTACACCCTGGAGGAGATCCGCAAGAACGCCCAGCTGACGGAGGAGGACGAGGGGACCCCGGCGCAGCACAACCGGGACCAGAAGGCCTCCGGGGGCCTCCACATTTCCCATGGACTGCATTGATTGGCGGTGGGGTGGGGGGGGGGGGTAAAAGAGCAGCTTAAAGCCCCTTCTGTCTGGTTGTACCTCTCTTTGGATGGCACAGGTGCTGAAGTCTGTGCACACGGTGTGTCACCAACATCACCATTCCCAATAAGCCTCCTCCTGAAGGAGAGTTTGTGATAATCAATAAGGTTGTTCATTGTTGTTCCACGCTTGGTGGCCCGTCATGACCGCAATAATCAAAACTCAGGGTAGATTTCCAAATCGATGTAGTATTTTTTCCTATTTTTGTTTTGTTTTTCTTCTTACTCTCTTGTCTTACTGTTTTTCCTTTTATTTAAGACTAGGACTCAGCAGTTTTATATTCTGGTGGTTTTTCCCAGCAGTAGCCCGATAACAGAGGTTTAACGGAATGTTCACGCTACCAGCTAAGACGTGCACACACAGTGGGGCACAAAAATGCCCGTATGATTATCTGATATGTAATCTCAAGTTTCTACGTTTTTTAACTTGAGCTTTGTGCATGTCTGATTTTAGTATTCGTTGCCCTTCCTTAAGAAGCTGTGTTCACTGCCATGTGTGGAAATTGTGCCGAATGCGTCGACATTTAATAATTGTACTAAAGACTCACTATGTATCAACATTTCTTTTAAGAAAATGCCGTCCTTTGTAGTGTTGTCATGATGCCTGACATCATGCAGTCTGGGCAACAAATGAGAACTCTAGGTTCTGCCGGGGGTACACTGAAAATCTAAAAAAGTATTTTATGTCTGATGATTTTGATGACACAGTGCCTGGTTAATATGTGTTTGAAGCACTTACAAACAGGTCTATTGAACATAATTAAAAAAAAATTACACAATTAAAAATTAAAAACTACTTTCGATTATTGTGTGTGTGGCTTTTTGTCAAAGTGAAATTGCCAAGGTGTGACCGATGTAGAGGTTAATCGCAGACAAGAAAATGACTTGGTAGATCGTTAACCTGTGATATCTAGAAACATCCCAGACATCCGCCATCGTCATCGAAATCCATGCAGGGCGGGAGGCTTCAAGAAGGATCTTTGATGGACAGTACACTGGTTTGCTATCATATCTCAAATCAGTCATTTGTTGACCACACTGGGAATCAATTGATGTGCCGAGCAAGGCAATATTTAGCCCAAAAACCTATTATGCAAAATTCTGCTATGGGAAAAACGCTCAGTGGATGAGCGAATGTGGCAAAAGGTCAACTTGCATTTAGCATTTAGTTTTTTTTTTGCATTTAGTTTTTTAATAAATGTAATGGCGATCTTTTCTTCTGGTCTGCAACCCTTTCACTTGATAGCCCTACCTAATTATAACAAACTCAATTCTATGCTTGACTCAATCATCCACGCTTGTCAACAGAACAAGCCACGCCCACTGGTCAGCGCACTGAAGACGCGCGGTGTCCGCAGTCAGATCTGTGGAGATACCGCAACAAGCGCCACGCCTGACCGCTGCCAAGGTAAAGAGCTTTCGTTATTGGTTGTTATCCTGAAACGTGTCAACAATATGATAATAATAAGAATTCTGAGGTAGGCTGCATGAAGAGATAATAATAATTAGTTGGGCGACGAAGTAGGTCCAAATTAAATTCAAATACAGACAAACAGTGATTATATTGTAATGTTTTTCCTCCCCTTTGTAGTAGGCCTATATAATTTCCAAATGTGTTTTCATTTGTTTATACTTTTTCAGTACGTATATTTAAAAGTTAAATATAACACATATGACGTATTTAATACAGACGTAGGCAAAGGAGATAATTGATCAATAACAATATTAACAAAACACTAGATTAAATGCAATTAAATATTCATGTACTGTGGCTGTTTTGTGTGTCTTACATTCAAGTATATATGCCTATTGTATATATATATATATATATATATATATGTCTATAGTTTTTCTAGTTTTTTTTTAAATCTATAATTCTAAAAACAAACTATCGCATATTCAAATGTAGGAAATGCTGTCTGTAATTGTAGGGGTTATGACCTTTCCTAAGTATTAAGGGCAGGATATGTTTGGGCAACCCAGTTTTTGTAATGCCACTTGTAGCTACTTGTAGCTTAAGCTCTTCCACAGGAGGAAGAAAAAAACAGAAGGGAGGGATGTAAGAAACACATTGCTTGCTATTGGCTGCTACCTCCCTTGTTAATCTTCTCCCCTTTTGAACCTTCTGTAACTGATAGGCACAAAAAGGATTTGACCGTCCAGGACTGTAGAGAACAGAGACGCAAGGTGCATGCCTGCTGGTTATGTAACCAGAGTAGGGGTCTAAGCTGGAGAGGAAGCTCTTTAAACCATTGGGAATGAAAGTCACTTACGTTACGCGTTTCCAATGTTTGCTCAAAGGAAAAATCAATCAATCACTAACATTACAAGTATCACTTTGACTTAGATCTGTCTGTCTGTGCGTCTGTCTGCTTGTCTGTCTGGTACAGATTCAATTCAAGATTCAAGATTCAAGTCCTTTATTGTCAAATGTGCAGCATCACTATAGTCATACTATACAATGAAATGTATTGGACGAGGCCCGTTCCAACATGGAAGGCAAATCAACGAAAACAGTTACATTTAATTAATATAAATACAATAAGTTCAGAATAACAGTAAGAGCAGCAATGTAGAATGTAAGATGATGAATGAAAATAGCAACGGAGAATGATTTGTAGCAGCATTGTAGAAATATAAAGTGCATTACTGAAAGTAGTATTTACACCAAACATAAACCGGAGGGTTGTATGTGAGCTTTGATGGAAGCAGTTGTAAAATATAACACAAGTATGTCGTATATGGTTAATATATGTTTGCCTTGAGCATCTTTGTGGTCCATAGCACCTGTGTAAATAGTGTTCCCTCTGTGGTTCCTCTGTTCAGGGGTGTCTGGAAGGAGCACCAGAGACACAATGGGGCGTAAAGAGATCTCCTGCAGCTGGAAGAAAAGCACCAGCAACATCAAGGAGGTGTTTGACTTCAAGGGCAAAATGGGATCGTAAGTTGTGCACTTTGACTGAATGAAAGGTCTGCCTTGATTGATCCCTGAGCACTTGTGAACTGTGTGCGACTGGTTTTCCTTGCCTATACCCTAGAGAGTGTATATACTGTGGAACTTAAGCACGGGAGCCTCTACGCATGTGGTGTGCACACATGACTCGATGTCCCAGTCGACGGGCCCACGTTGGGCTTGCCGTTGGTTAATCCCCGTCACCGTCTCACTGAGATCACTCACTGAGGATTACAGGCGAGCCAATTAGCAATGAGTTGGCTTTATCAAGCGAACCTTTCACACGTTTCCACTGCAACTTCCCTCCTTCAATCAAAATTGGTGCAGGTGGGGATTTTCTGAAGTGAACCGGTTTAATACCAGATTGGGAGATATTAGTACAACATTGAGAGGGTTTCCTACATTTAGGTATCATTATTTTGTAGATTTCTTGCGCTGAATGGAATGGAATGGTTGCTGACGAGATTGAAGGGTTCCTTACTAAATTGGAAGGTTTCGTCACTTGGAAGTTTCTTCACTGGATTGAAAGAGTTTCTTACTACATTGAAAGGGTTTGTTGTGAATCTGAAGGATTCCTTAATTATAAATAATAATAATAATTATTAAAAGGTTAGTGAATTTGGAAGGTTCCTTGTGTTAATTAATGCATTTGTGTCTTTGTTTGATGTCATTGCAATATGATATGTGGCCCTTGTGTGTCTTCAGCTCGCTTGTTACTGCCATGACATCATTAAACTTTCTCTTGTGTCTTGAAGCTGCTTAGAGCACAAATAGCATGTATCACCATTACGTGTGTGTGTGTATGTGTGTGTGTGTGTGTGTGTGTGTGTATGTGAGTGTGCGCGCACATGCACGTGTGTTTGTGCGTGTGTTTGTGCGTGCGTGTGTTTGTGCTTGTGTGCGCGTGTGATTGTGTGTGTGTTTGTGTGTGTGTGTGCGTGTATGTGCGTGTGTATCATGTAAGAGATCTAGACAGCAGTCAACTGTGCACCGACGTCAGAGAGCAACGCAGGAACAGTATTAACCTCAGTCAATTATCGGATTTAGAGTCTGGCCAACTACACACAGTGTGTGAGTGTATTTGTGTCTATAAGCTTCATTTTCAATTGCAAATCAGATCAAATCAGGTATGAAATTGAAATACAAATGCACTGTTTCAGAAAATATTTAAAATCACATATACCACTTAAAATTCATAATAATTTAAAAAATATAAAAACATATGTATTCTTACATATATTCTTTTCTAGTTTATATTTATCACATCACTTCTATGTTTCTATTCATCACTTCACTTCTTACCGCATTTTGGGAAACACTTAATTTGGGTCAGAGCTGACCAATCAGACGTTTTGCTGTGACAGCCAAATTGTTAGGTTAGCCCTTCCCCATGTTTCCATGGTCACCTCACGAGAATGTGCTGCCCAACAGATGTCCAGAAGAATCCTCTGCCAAACTGACCTCTATTGGCTCCAGAGAGGTCATGTCCTGATTAATCTGGAGTGCGGGAGTCATAGATAGTCACGTTGCTCAATTCAGGCGTCCACATATGATATGTCAGAAAACATATTTCATGCTATAAAATGGATAATGTAGAAAGCTATATTTTTTACCATGACCAATACATTTAAAGATTTGGTCAAAAAATTGTGAATTGTTAAAAACAGGTTATTGCATTGCTGTTCAATTGACCCAGATTGGTGTTAGGTGATTTGCCAAACCATAATACATAACATAACATAACATAACAGTTTGACCCTATGAGCCATGTTATCTTTTAGAAGTTAGAGTATTCATGTATTCATCAGAGTACTCATGGAGGGCTGTACTCTTTGTCAAACTACTGTTCTCAGTATCTGTTGATTTTCATCTTCTGCATTTAAATCTTGCCTTTAATCCCATGCTAAATTTAACTATGAATTTATATTTGCCTCACTTTGTTTCTATTTACCGTTGTCATCCATTAGTAGGGGTGTGCTTATTTACATACCTCCTGTTGCTGCTTTCTGCCAGCTCAGTGCTTATGTAAAGAGCTTCAGGCTAATCCACCTGTGCCTTGTCTTTCATAAGTGATTAAAACTGTACTACAACAACCTTCAGTGTGTGTGTGTGTGTGTGTGTGTGTGTGTGTGTGTGTGCGTGTGTTTATGTGGCCAAAACATGTTTTCCAGTTCGGACATTGTTAGATGGAGTACAAAGTTGCAGTAGAAAAGTTACATAGTTGCATGTTGCATACTATTCTTGAATGTATTGTTCTGTTTCTCTCTCTTTCTCTCTCTCTCTCGCTTCCTTTGTCTCTCCTGCATGCAGAGGGTCATTCTCTGAGGTGTTTATGGTGCGGGAAAGAAAAACAGGGAACCTGTATGCCCTGAAATGCCTGAAGAAGAAATACCTGGCAAACAGTAACCTGGAGAATGAGATCACCGTATTGAGAAAGTAAAAAAGAATTGGCCATCAAACATGCTCACAAACAACCCCCCCCCCCCCACATACACACACACAGACACACACATACACACGCACACACTAGCACACGCACAAACGCACACACACACACACACATACACACACACACACACACTCACACACATACACACACACTCTCACGCACGTACGCACGCACACACGCAGGCACGCACACACACACACACACACACCAATTACTCGGTTGCCTTATAACTTAGGTCATGGAGTGCATTACCCAATTATGAACAATTCTTTATCATCCTTTCCAAATACAGTGCTGAAGAATATAATGATTTGAGCCCCCAATGTTAGAAGCAACAGCAAAGTACATTGAGCAAAAGTACATCTAGTCAAGGTTTCCTTCCTTCCCCTTTCCTACTCTTCATGAAGGATAAAGCATGAGAACGTGGTGGGACTGGAGGACTTCTACGAGAGTCGTACACACTACTACCTGGTCATGCAACTGTGAGTTTGACTGTGAGGTGTTGCACAATGAGTGACCCATTAAATTACATTTCATCTAATGATCACATTGGTAACCGCCTGACACACATGAGGGACACATCCAAATTCTTTTGATATCAATATAGATTTATACATGAACAGTTGAACCATAGCACAGAAAAGTAACAGTAGTATAACCTGTGTGTATGTATTTTATTTCTTGTATTTATTAATAGATTTCACAGGCTAATCTTCACGCAGGGTTTTGATGATCATCCTAGATGTGTGAACGACATGATGACGTGTGTGCATGTGTGTCAGGGTATCCGGTGGGGAGCTGTTTGACCGTATCTTGGAAAGGGGCATGTACACCGAGAAGGACGCCAGCGTGGTGGTCAGACAGGTGCTCGAGGCGGTCAGCTATCTCCATGACAACAACATTGTGCACCGAGACCTCAAGGTGAGGGTGCACCGCAAGCCCAGCACACGTTTGTCAGTACAGTCAGTACAATCAGTACAGTGAGGACAGTCAGTACAGTCAGTACAGTGAGGACAGTCAGGACAGTCAGGACAGTGAGGACAGTCAGTACAGTCAGGACAGTGAGGACAGTGAGGACAGTCAGTACAGTCAGTACAGTCAGTACAGTCAGCACAGTCAGTACAGTGAGGACAGTCAGTACAATCAGTACAGTCAGGACAGTCAGTACAGTCAGCACAGTCAGTACAGTGAGGACAGTCAGTACAATCAGTACAGTCAGTACAGTCAGGACAGTGAGGACAGTGAGGACAGTGAGGACAGTCAGTACAGTGAGGACAGTCAGTACAGTGAGGACAGTCAGTACAGTCAGGACAGTGAGGACAGTCAGTACAGTCAGTACAGTCAGTACAGTGAGGACAGTCAGGACAGTCAGTACAGTCAGTACAATCAGTACAGTCAGTACAGTCAGTACAGTCAGTACAGTGAGGACAGTGAGGACAGTCAGTACAATCAGTACAGTCAGTACAGTCAGGACAGTGAGGACAGTCAGTACAGTGAGGACAGTCAGTACAGTGAGGACAGTCAGTACAGTCAGGACAGTGAGGACAGTCAGTACAGTCAGTACAGTCAGTACAGTGAGGACAGTCAGGACAGTCAGTACAGTCAGTACAATCAGTACAGTCAGTACAGTCAGTACAGTCAGTACAGTGAGGACAGTGAGGACAGTCAGTACAGTCAGTACAGTCAGGACAGTCAGGACAGTGAGGACAGTGAGGACAGTCAGGACAGTCAGTACAGTCAGGACAGTCAGTACAGTCAGTACAGTCAGTACAGTCAGGACAGTCAGTACAGTCTGGACAGTGCACGCAGGCACGCACGACCGCTAAAGCAGACATTTTAGGTTGTGATAAATTACGGCGTAAATTGTGCTGTTATGAAAGTTTAAATGCCATATTTTACATTGATTTTATGTAATGAGGCATAGCTTTGACCCTTTGACCTTCCATATGCACAGATGCACACACATACGTAGCCACACACTACTACTACTTCTACTACTAATAATATTATTCTATACATAACTATACATATATATGTTTTCTTTGTCCAATTTTGTTTTTGCACTTTTAATTTGTACTACTGTCCTGAACCGTCTGCTGTGACATCGGGGATGAGGAAAGGTAGCCTCTCATCTGATATATCATGTGCAATCTCTGTGTCACCAGCCGGAAAACCTGTTGTACTTTAACATGGATGTGAACGCCAAGATCATGATCAGCGACTTCGGCCTGTCCAAGATGTCTGAGCACGGGGTCATGTTCACGGCATGTGGCACTCCGGGATATGTTGGTAAGTTGGACGGTTGGCCGGATGTCAACATTGCAGTCCCGGTGGTACATTCCCTCATGGGAGAATTCACCATGTCCACCCATCGCTTTGATTGGCTCTTTCCCCCCCATTCCTAGTGGTAGTTTTTAACTATCATTCGTAATCATCTCTGTGGCTCATAGGGGAAGATGGATATCTTTTTCAGGTCAGAATTGTATGCTGAACCTTTCAAATCCTTCTCTGACCCTAACCTGTGGTCAAACTTTAAACAACCACTTGTAACTATGAGCAGTTTGCTTGTCTATAGACACTGTTCACTGCAGGACAAGCACAGTGTCACTCATACAACTCAGTGGGTCTGTTCCTTTTATGTACCAGGACATGGGTAGTAGACTGAACCTGAACCGTGTGCCCTGACAAAAAATTAGCAGACCAATAATTTGCATTACGAGTGACACCTATGTTTTTCCTACGATGACACATCGTTGATTTTCGTGTGTTGTGTTTAGACATATTTCAGTTTTTTCTCATACCGCAGAAAAGTGTTCTTCCTCTTTTGAAATATGTGTGATGTTGTCCAACAGCTCCAGAGGTTTTGGCACAAAAGCCATACAGCAAAGCAGTGGATTGCTGGTCAATAGGGGTCATCACATACATACTGTAAGTAGGCCTACTTCTTCACCCTGCACCGCTACACACGCATACTCAGAACTTGGATGCAAATCGCCAATAGATGATTACAAAGGGTTCAGATTCCAACTCTGATTTCTTAGTAGTCCATCAGGATTGAGAGAAAATCGTCTTTACACGTGGCTCAGTAAAAAAACAACAATTTTGCACATTTCGGCTCATATTTGTATCTATAACTCCGAATAAATTCTAGTGTTTAGATGTTGGAAAGTCTATTTCTGACTTGAAAATTCAAAAACAGTTTTCAGTCGACCGAACTGGCCAAGTGCTTTGGGCTTAAACAGGAAAAAACAATCCACAAGAATGAAAGAATGAAAGAAAAAACGGAATACAGCTTAACACATTTGATACAATGTTATTCTGTCTCTCTTCACGGCAGTCTGTGTGGCTACCCTCCATTCTTTGAGGAAAACGAGAAGACTTTGTACTCGAAGATCATGAGAGCGGACTACAACTTCCATAAACCCTTTTGGGATGATATCTCCGAATCAGGTTAGAGAATGGACCAAGTTCCAACATATAGTTCACACTACATTACTGTAATGTCAGATTGGCACTTTGTGAATATTGTTATTTGTTACATCAGACAAAGAAACTCACAGAAACCTCACAAATACAGTTGTTTGAAGACAAGCAACTTGTTTTTGTACCATTTGGAAAAATAAAGCATAAACTATATTTATAAGTTAATGTAAAGTATTGTTATGTAAATGTACTCATTTATTTATTTTTCACTAAAAACAGCAATGATATTCATACATAATCAAAACACTAAACATTACAAAAGTGTACAGAATACACAAGAGTATAGAATAGTAAACATGGATGTTTAGACAGCACTTACAGGGGAGGTCTCATGCAAACCATTTGAAACATGCATATTGGAAGGCTTGACTCTTGCACCTCACCATACGTATATGGATGAGGTAAAGTTATGGTGACGGGCTTTCAAATACTGAAAACATAAAAAACATTATACTTGAAAATGTTGACCTCATCAGACGACCTGAAAGCTCAACCCCCTTAGATCCATAGAAAGGTATCTTATCTGATGACATCATCTGGTGGTTGATGATAATAGTGCACCTATTTGGATTACAAAATGGGTATTATAGACACTTATTTTGTTCAAGTAGGGAATAAACTGGTCAACACAAACTCCTTTTACCCAAAGGGACCTGTGCTTTTATTTTTGTGATATTTTGATCATATAAATATAATGCTGAAAACATTTTAATAATATATTTTAGGAAACATTAACTATTATTGAATACAGAAGGATCAGATATCAGCTTTCCTTTCTCTGACTGTTTCCACAGCCAAAGACTTCATCAGGAACATGATGGAGAAAAACCCCAAGAACCGTTTCACCACAGAACAGGCACTCGGCCATCCATGGTGAGTCCCAGCTACTAATTATACCAATATGCCATATTGTAATTGTATGGTGATACTATGCATAATGTTAAAATTTTATTTTAAAAATAATATTTAAAAGTAATCAGCATGTACAACCCATTAAAAGTTGGCAGGTATGTCTTTCTAAAAAATATTCTACTATTGTGTAACATATGTTTCACTAATGTGTTGCTATAATCTGTGATTTTTTCATCTAGTATGTAACTAATGTGTCACCTATATGTCACTAATGTGTTGCTAATGTGTTGCAAATGTGCTACTAACTGGTTGGCAGGATTTACGGAGACACAGCGAGTGACCAGGACATTTACCAGTCTTTCTGTGAGCAGATCAAGAGAAACTTTGCCAAATCAAAATGGAGGGTGCGTAGGCTCACTATGTACTTAACATTTATATTTAGGGAATTTAGCTGACGCTTTTATCCAAAGCGACTTGAAAAGAGTACATTTGTCAGAAGAAGGTGAAACATTTAATTGCTGCTAATACAGTAAGAAAGTCACCAGAACAAGTTTCAAGCATTTCAAACACCAAACTCTAGGCTCAGTATGTTAGTAAGTGGAATGAAAGCTCAGCGACGAATGCAAACAGAGAGTGTGCTGCATCACTTTACACACCACCCATGGTTGTGATGTGCACATCAAAGTCAAAGTCAAAGAGTAGTACAGTAAAGTACAGTCGAGAGGACGTTTCTCACCCTCCCACGGTGAAATAGATATAGTGTACAGACACAACAGACAAGACAAGACATTCCTAGTACTAAAAGTAAACATAGAATTTCAAACAGATAAGATAAAAAAGATAAAAAGACAATAAAAAGAAATATGCAATGTCAGAATCTACAATTGTGTGAGGTAGCAGTAGCAGCATAAGTACCTGTAAAAGTTAGTGCAAAAGGTATTGAGTATTGACAGTGCAAAAAGAACAGTAAGGACAGTAAATGGCAGTAGATGTCAGCCAATTTCAGTCTGTATGGTGTGTGGTGATGGTAATGGTAATGGTAATGGTCTCCTCCCCTCTCAACAGCAAGCCTTCAATGCAACCACCGCCATCAACCACATGTGGAAGCTGCAGCAGTCACATGGCGAGCCCCCTTTTCCCACCCTCGCTCAGCCGGAATCGTGTCAAGAGGATGGCCATGACCCCGACTGGAGCCCCCTCCATACTGCAGACCGCATAGCAGCCTCCCAGTCTGAGGTGGCCACCTCTGTGCAACCTCTGAATGCGTCCCAAGGTGCCCATGCCTACCACTCAGAAAGCAGCGCAGTCCACAGGCCTACTCTCAAGTATGTTGTTTTTTTCTTTTTGCTCCTACCTTGATAAGGAAGTATCGGGGAACAAATGTTTTGCCCGATTTTTGCAGGACTGTACTAAATCAAATGTAAATTGAAAGTGGAAAGTGGCTTTTTTTTAATGAGATAGAATATTTGCATTCTTGAAAGTAATTTAAGTAAGTGTGTATTTAAATATGTGGATTGTATTTTTGGTACATTTTTTAACATTAGTGAGTTGTCCTTATATTGTGGCAGTGATATCCCTTCCTTTTGCAGTCATGATACTGTGGACAGAGGGAAGAACCAGAGAGGAAACACTCTCCAAACAGGGGTGTGTTCTGTCATGTGATTGGCTGGCCATTTCACACCATATTTCACCAAGGTAAGAGAAGGCTAGCCCGGCACTATATAAATGTCAATATTGTGTATAACCATGGGTGTCATCACCTGTCTTAATGCAGTAGAAATAAATTGTGGGACTTTAACTTTCTCCACTTTCTAGAAATGTCCTCATGGCAAATTACATTACATTTTTCAATTCTTCATTCTTTCTTCATTGTTGTTCTTCTTCTCCATAGTTTTATCTTGCGCTGTTTGCAACCAGTGGAGTCCTTGCTCTTGTGAAGACATCCACGTTACTGACGTCTGCTCGCTGCTGATACCGTCTTATATACAGTCTATTGTCCCGGATACACTGTTTATGGCAGGAAGGATCTTCAGACTATCAGGTTTTACGATACCATATGTATTTGGGTCTGAGGATGGGCTGCGTATGGTGTAGTGTCCACATCCGACCACATAAAGCACAGCAGCTGTGTGGAGCCTACATATACAGCCATGTGATGTCGTTCATCTTATATATCTTTAAGGAGTTGTTTGTACTAAATGGGATTACACTACCATCAAATTGGTCTTTTTAGATTACCTTCACATTGCTCTGTAAAAGTAAACTTCACATGCATTAATGTGACATAGAATTATCTAATGTCACCGTTGTATTCAGCATTCAGATTTCAGTGTACCTATCATGACACGCTTCAAATGGTATTTTAATGTCAGGAGGTACGTTTGCAGTGACATAAAGAGATTTACGTGAAGGCTTTATGCCTTGTGGGAGGTCCCTCACGATGGACCTCCATTATGAGGTCCACCTCTTCACGATATGGAGCCACCGAACCATTTCTCTGTAAGTGGTGTTTTTATGTGCCACATTTCAAGCCATAATCTAGTGTAACGATGCAGTGCATTCTAATTGTTAAAGTTGCAATCTTGAAGATCTCCAAAGATTTTCATTTAAATAAATGTCTATGAAGTCACCATCTATCACTGAATAAGGTTAGGGTGCTGATAGACTTGCTGTTCTCATTCATTTCGCGGCCAAAATGCACGATGGTGGAGGTCGCCACTTTGGGCAGACCACAATAATATCAGATCCGGAAATCGTAAAAACGCACGTGTATTGCGTGCTCATGTATATAAACAACATAGAGACACTGGTAGAGGAAGAACTGATCATCTTACTGCTGTTAAGACTGCGGCAGAAAGGAAAGTGTCGCACGATCGTCCCCAGCATTGTTTGTCAATATTGCATCTTGCTGTCACTTTTTTTTCCCGCATGATCGCCCCCAAGTTACTTGTCAGTATTGCATCTTGCTGACGCGTCGTGTTCGCTTGTGACGACGTGCGCGACCAAACGGTCGTAGAATACGCATGGCAGCCATGATCCGTACACGTATGCGTTGTCTGCAGCGAGTCAATTCCAGCCCTAACACAACGCTGACTGAGCATATGGCCCACTGAGCCCTTGCATTTGTAGTATTATGAATGTTATGGACTGGTTGTCATGGTGACATTCTCACCTTGTGTTCGAATGACAAGTTAGTGACGTGTTTTCGCTCGCCCAGCAGTGGTTGTTTGTTGTTTGTCTACCCAGAGAGGGCACCAGAGAGGGTACCAGAGAGCAACCTGGTCTCACAGGAATCCGTGAAATACACGGACGCTTAACTTAACAAAATCTGTGGTGGGCCCACGGAATCACTGAAATTTCTGTGTAACTCACACAGATTTTGCTCCAATGCAAGTTAATGACACTCATATTTTGGTCAACTGACTTCTATAACTTTGGGCTACATTAAAATGGAATAATTACAGTAGTTTCAGGACTGCATATTTGTCGTAGGCTTAAGGTTGGCCTATGCCTTTTAAGTGGGATATTTAATAATCGATGGATGGTATAGTGAGCCTACCTTTTTTTACTCGGTTGTGTCTATAACGTCCTCATCCATCTCATCTCATCCATTTCCGTGAGTTTCACCGAAATTTCAGTGATTCCGTGGGCCCACCACGGATTTTGTTAAGTTAAGCGTCCGTGGCTATTTCACGGATTCCTGTGAGACCAGGTTGCAGAGAGGGTACCAGAAAGAGTACCAGAGAGGACACCACAGAGGACACCAGAGCGGGCTGAGCTCTCACAATAGATTCGCTCTTCAACTCATCTATGTGTGTAGCGGCGTACATTAAGAGAAAGAAACAGAATGTGATGTGTGCTCATGTTCACTTGTACATGTTGTAATGCCATGCTCATGGGCTTTTTGCTTATTTTCTCAATAAATATTTAAAATCACTTCAAAAGCCATCTTATTTTTGTCTGTGCCTGTCCCCTTCCACAATCTTTTTTTTCCAAACTGCGGAATATACCATAAGAACATGACAGGAAGAATCACAACAAAGACAAGGAGAATAACGTTTTTTGACAAATAATTTAAGAAAAGCGATGTGTAATGTAACAGAAACTGGTATCCCTTGACCGGAAGTCCTTCTCGCTCCCCTCTCACAGCTAACGAGAGTCTCAAGTGGACAGCAGGTGACATCTTCTGGCAACTGACTTCAGCCAATTAGAAACAGGTTACATCCCAATGAGCTGGCCTCAAATACCATCCTGGGCGAGACGAGACTGAACACTCTTGAACTCTGAACTCTTGAAGCAGCTATATTTTCCAAACAATAAACGTATTAGACAAACCCAATGTAAAACATATTTGTATTGTAATGGATGAGACACAAAACGCTTTGCAAAGTACAAAATACATAATGAAACATTAGAAAAATATAAATAATCTGACAAAGCATAGATGGAACATGTGATATCTGAAAGAACTAGTCTAGTCGTGATGCTGTACTGACATCATGAGAGTAAAGGAGCATTTAGCAGACGCTTTTGTCCAGAGCGACTTACAATCAGTACATTTGTGAGGTTCGACATGCGGACAGTTGGAGGAGGAGGGGGATCAAGGGGATTGAGCCGCCTACCCTACGGTTAGTGGACGATCCGCTCTGTCCACCCGCTCCACCCACTGAGCTACTGCCACCCATATTGTGGGTTTATAATAATTTGTCACAGTTGTGGCGTTAATACAAGAACCTCCTTTGCATAATCAAATTCAGTTTCTCAGGGAAGGTATGCACACCTATTTTTGCACTACTGATAGCTGCCAAGGATGTTTACCTACCCTGCACTGTAAACCTCAATGATGACTACCATGTATGCTCATCAACCAATTGCACTGTCCATCTCAATGATGATTACTACGTATGCATACAGGTTCTCACTTTTTCACCGACCTGACTTTAAGAGCTCAAACTTAATTTAATTTAGCTGAATGTTGTCTAGGTAGATCTATTTATTGTTTATTGACTATAGTCAGGTTCTTATTGCACTCATCTATCCCCTGTACTGCTGGTCACTGTGAATTTCTCCTAAGGGGGATTAATAAAGGAATATCTTATCTTATCTTATCTTATCTTAAGTAGAGATGTAGTAGTAAACTAGTAAACTGTACTAATATTTAGCTGTATAGTTATTTATCTATATTATATAATATTATATAATATTATAATTTAGTATTTCTTATGTGTAACAAACATGTCTTATTACAACAAATCAGAATGATCATGATCATTCTACTGATCACACTACTGCTGAGTTCTGCGTAAACACAGCCAGAGAGCCTCTGTCCACAATCCAAAATCCATTCAGCGTGAACGCGAGAGGATGCTGTTCAGCCCTGGCAGGTGGACAAGGCTTTGGCCTTGGAACGGAGCTGAGCAAGGAGATCCTGAAGACGAGTCTGCAGTTCAGGAAGCTTCTGTGATTTTCGCAGGACTTCATCCTTTATCAGGCGAAGAGAATCTGCTTTACCTGGTGGCAGAGGCACAAAAGGTGGTGGAAAATGAGGGAAATGTAAGGGGCACAGGACTACATCACTAGTATGCACCATCTGTTTGCAGCAAACCAAGTGATCATGATCCTATGATAACAGCCCTGGGTGTCCAGTTCCATCCTTCAGCATGGCGATATGCAGGATTTGAGAATAAATGAGGTCCAAAATCTTAGCCTGCTACTGGGGCTGGTGGGCATGCCCTCCCCCCACTAAAATGTAGCGATTTCCCTGATCTACGTGCATTTTAAGGAATCTTTAGAGCAATATTTAACAATAACTTTAAACCATGTCAGTAGTCTCCTCCAGTTCTGCTCTGCTTGTGTGGTTTCCCAAAATATATTGTATATATTATGTTCTATATATATTCTCTCAGCCTCCTTTTCTGTGTGTCTCTGCTTTCCCTAACCTGCTCCATCTCTCCCACATCCTCTTGTTTCTCTGCCTTCAACATTACATTCTTTCTGTTCTCCCTCTCTCCGTATTCACTGCTCCTCCCTTTCTCAACATCTCATCACCTCATTTAAAAAAACGCTTGGTACCATTATATACCTCTTCTTTAGCGATGGACTATAGCATGATACACTTTTTATCAGTTGAACGTGAATTGGATAACATTTTTATCGGCTATGTAATAGCTTTGTTCAAGTAACAAATTGGAATTTGACTCATATACAGGCCTGTATATTGAATCTATTTGTAGTGGGTAGCAGTAGAATGATTGCACTGGAACCCTTAACGTCATACCCATTGTCATACCCATTGTCATACCCATTGTCATACCCACCCACCGCATTATAAAGCTCAAACTCAAGGAGAAACAGCAGGGCTCTAAACTCCTCAGCATGCCATCACTACCGCAGTGTGGCCTGTGGGCTGAGCTCAGCAAAAAAAAAAAAATCATAATGTCATACTGAGCAACAGAGGGTTCAGCCTGAGGCGCAGTTTGGAAATGTACCCGAATCTCGTGACGGCCGGTCCCTCACGCCTACAGACCCCAAGCCAGTGACCAGATGGGCAAGTCGGCGGATGTTGTTGCGCATTAATTACCTTCCAGAGATGTGAGGATGTCACCAGTATCCTTCGCCAGGACACCGGCGGCCTTCTGCAGCTTGCGTAACCTGTCCCCCGCAGGCTCTGAACCACCACTGGGCTGGCTGTTGTTTTCAGCGGCTCGCAGTAAGTCCAGCAGCTTCTCCAGATGCACCAGGTCCTAGACATCCATACAGTCAGACGGTCAGCTCACGGTGTTACCCATTGATGGGACCAGACACGTAGATAGTCCATGAAAGGTTCTAATGCACATGGCATCTCTTAACTTTGATGATGAGGAGTGTTTAAATACAGGTCGGTGGTTCCCATTTTTTTGGGGGGGCCCCCCTTTTTATCATCAAATATCTTTCAGCAATCTCATGCCGCCCAACAGCTTCTCACCTTAGCCGCAGAATTTGCGTCTGTCGTGGCGATTTCCACTTCGTTCGTCGCATTCAAAGCGAGTCCCTTTCCAGAGGACAGAAGGTCTTTGAGCTTGTCCAGCTGGGGACGCATTCCCTGTGTCAGGGGGGAAAGCTCCTGCATGGTCTTCTCTGCTGGGGTCAGCTGATCTTTGACCTGAAAGACATGCGAGATGGAGAGGATGACTGAAATGGATAAGGGCGGAATAGAATAAGAACGGCTCAGGAAATGGGTCTGCCCCCAAACACAACAAAGTGTATAGGATGTGAGTTTGTGAGTGCAACATAGTGTCTGTTTGTTTTGTGCGTGCTATTAAGACTACATGAGTAGGTAGACCTTTTCTTAAGCTCTCCACTAGGTATCTCCATCTCAGATCTTACTCCAGTTAGACCTCATCCTACCGTTCCCATGGCTTACCCGAGTGAGGATGTCATTCATCTTGTCAATGGGGTCCATGATATCGTTTAGTCTGTCACCAAGGACACCGACAGAGTCATTCATGGACGCAAAGGCCTTCAGCATCCCGTCAGCATCGTCCTTCACACCCAACACCTTATCCCTGCACACACAAACACAAACACGTTTTTCATTTTTCAAAGGGCCAAAGTCAATAGGCCTTCTTCTCTGCCGGAGGTCCCCCTGAAAAAAATGTTCTAGCCGTGTTTTCTCCATGAATTTACAAACATGTTCCTCTCCTACAATTCTGTCCCCTACCTCCCAACCCTTGGTCATACGTTGAAGCCTGACTTCTTAGGTGTCAGACACCAAATGCTTTATTCCAGTGGAGCCCTTACCGAGCGTCCTTGGCTTCCTGCAGCAGCCTCCTGGCAATGTCCAGTTGGGGGCCGACCGTTTTCAGGATGTGGGTGCTGCTGGGCAGACCGGCTGCCAGGTCCTTCAGCTCGTCCAGTTTCTTCTTAGTTTGGGGCAGCTCCACACCGAGGATCCAGTCGCTCACCTCCTTGACCTGGTTGAGGTTTGCGTTGGGTGCTGTTTGGGGTAGGAGAGATGTTTTTTTATTTTTTTTTTTTTTTACTTTTGTTGTTGTTGTTGTTGTACAAAATAGATGAATAAATAATAATAATAAAATATGAGTTCCCTCGAGTACCCTTCAATGAATGTTCAGTAAAGAAAAGATCTAAGCTCCTACCTGATAGGAAGTCTCTGAGGTTTTTCATGACATCACGTGTGTCACTCAGCTCTGCCTCCAGCTCTTCTCTGGTCTGTTTTATCTGATTAGACAGATACTCTGAAGACCTTGTGACTTGGTTGGCTTTTTTCTTTGCTTCGTCAAGCTGAGCAAGATGACAAAAAAAAAAACATGTATTGAGAACTGCTGATTCCTATTTTAAACACGCACGACAAAGCGAAATAGTAATCAATGCGTTCAAATATGTCATATGACGTGTCCTGACCTGCTCTTCAGCCTGTTCGATCTTGCGGGTGAAACTTCCCAGTCTGTCTTTCACTTCGGTGGCGTCATTCACAGCACGCTTCCCCAGAGGCAGCGCCCCGACACACTGATCCCCGCGACCACAAGGGGGCACTCCCCCCACAGGACACAGATCACCGCTGGCCTCGCAGCGTTGGGGAGTGCAGGGAGCTGAACGCGTGCTGCCACACACCTGGGAAACAAACAAATGACAAGCACAAAAAAAAAAAAAACACATTTAGAAAAAGAATGTCAACTTTATACATATGACTTCATTAGATATTGAGTAGGCACTTTTACTTTAAGTGACATGGAGGGATTTCAGAAACCAGTGCTGCATCCGAATACTCATACTTGACTGCTATATAGTATGCATTTACGTGACAAATATAGTACGTCCGAATGCTTAGTACGCATTGTGTAGTAGGCAAATAGTTTTGCCGCGGAGAAAATTAAAAAAATAAATAACAGCAGCGATATCGAGAGCCATTCGCGCAGAAAGAGACATTTTAATTCATTTGGTTATTTATATTATAATTTGGTTATTGTGGATAGTGTCTTTTGGATGGTAGTCACAGACCACAGACCAACGCTATATCCCGCCCCGTGTCATTTTTTAAATTGACATGCATAGGGAATTCTGGACTGGATAGTAACGATGATCAATTGATGATCAATCAATGGCACACTTTTTTATTAATATCCGTCATAGGATCATATGGCATAGAATAAAAGGAAACAAGTAAGACAGTAGAGGCCCACCTGTTTAGCGGTCGGGGTGAGGTCTGGACTGGTGGCCAACAGTCTGTCCAGTTTCTCAAGGTCTTGGGTGTTGCCTGGCTGAACTGTGTTGTGGAGGTCCATGGTGTCTTCTCTGGTGGCTTCTGACTGGTCAACTACCTTACCACCGGCCTCCACCCTCTTTGTTGCGTTCGTAGACTCATCGTGGGCCTTCTTGATGGCAGAAAGGGCCCCTAAACACAAACCAAAAAACAAAACGAGTTGCATGAACTTCAAGAAGAGAATACACCTTTTCTTTTAGCATGCCTATCACTGTCGATGAACATATGATGGAACACGTTCATACTTTGAACATAACAAAGCTAAAACAGCTGCGCCAACTAACTCTTACCCATGTTGTTGGCATTATTGACGTTCTTTAGTGTGGCATTCTTGGCATTGTACTGCAGAACCAGACCATCCAACAAAGCTTTAAGTGTCTCCAGCTGCAAGTCAAAATCAGGCCCCTGTTTTAGGGGTGAAATAGCTAGCTGGTCCAGCTGGTCCCTGGATCAACAAAAAGAACAACAAAAAAAAAATCATATTGATAACATGTTGACTCCTGTATTATCTCAATGGACAATTTGACACTCATCAATACCACATGAGTTCACCACATGTGGCCCACTCCCCATCCCTGCTCTGTGTGTGTACCTGAGTCTGTCGAGCTCAGCCAGGGCCTCCTTCATTTGTGGCGAGGAGCTCGGAGGAAGAGGGAGGGTGGAGCGGATCAGCTTCAGCCGGGCCTCCAGGGCATCGACGCGGGGGTCCTGGCCCGCGGGCTGTCCCGGGCCCGGCGTGGGGAGAAACGTGAAGTCTTTCAGACTCAGGCTGAGGCGGCCGATCTGGCCCTCCAGGTCAAAGTAGCAGAGGGGGCAGGTCTCGCAGGTGGGGAAGGCGTCGCAGTGGCCCGGGCTGCACGCGTCGCAGCGCGGCCCCGTCACCCCCGGGCGACACACGCACTCGCCCGTCTTCCTGTCGCAGCCCCCCAGGATGATGCCCCCCGCGGCGCAGCCACACGCTGCACATCCGGAAGGGAGGGGAAGGGAACCAGAAGGGAGGGGAAGGGAACCAGAAGGGAGGGGAAGGGAACCAGAAGGGAGGGGAAGGGAACCAGAAGGGAGGGACAGTAGGTGAGAGGTTTCTTTTACATAGTGTTGTGGGAACGTTACTCTAAAAATGTGTTAATTTGTTATAGTTACTCACTACTTGTTCCAAAAAGTAACTGAGTTAGTAACTGAATTACTCTATAATAAAAGTAACTAGTTACCAGGGAAAGTAACTATTTGCGTTACTGTAAAAAAAAAAAAAAAGTTGCCATAATTATATATACTGTATCATCTCCACCTTGAAAATGCTAACTTTTCATCGGATTGCTCCGGACTCTATTTCTGCTGCTTCATCGAACCTGTTTACTGTGTGTGTGTGTGTGTGTGTGTGTGTGTGTGGGTGGGTGTGTGTGTGGCACGCTTGAAAGCCTGACCTGACACATTCAGGGGGAGCTCTAAAAAATTCTCCACTTTAATGCGCACGCATGTGAAATGGAAAGTCGTGGTGCGCACTGTAAAAAAAAAACAGGGCTCCCCCCGAAGGCCCCTGTGTAATTCAAACCCTGCTAACAACGATCCAGGGTGTTACAGCAGACACAGCTTGGCACTGCGGTAGAGGACTTACGACGACAGCCGATGAGAGGATCTCCATATGTGTTGTCCGGACACTCGGTGCAGGTACGACCTCCAAATCCAGCTCTGCACTTGCACTGGCCTGTCAGCTAGACATAAACAGGAGACCCAGGAATTCATCACGAGGAACAAATAAACAGCAGAGTAAAGCTTTCGGTTTTCATAGAACTTTACTGTCTGCGGGCAGCGAGTTCACACCTGGTCGCAGGTATCACTGAGGGAGTTGGTGGGGTCACACCCACAGCGCTCACAGCCGCTGGCCCACGCGGGCCTCCAGTGGCCCGTGGAGCAGCTGTCGCAGGCGAGGCCGTGGAAGTGAGGGTGGCAGGGGCACTGCCCCGTCAGCGGGTCACATCGGCTGGAGCTGGAGCCTTCCGGAGAGCAGGAGCACTCTGGCGGGGAGAACCAAGACAGGCCGAATGTAAGTTGATGGCTTTCAGCCCTTAAAAGGCATGGAGGCGCCCACAGAAGGGTTTCTAAAAGGGTTTCTAAAATGGGCTTGGATAGAGAAGTCTTAGACTGTATATTAAAATAGCAAAAAAAAAACCATCAAAAAATGATGAAACCTAACGTCTGTATGGTCCATACTGCCGAGCATTATGAGGCAAGATGCAGACGTATAATTATTAATTCATTTTGATGTTGGCGCACTTAGCAAACATGCATTTTGGATCAATGCCTTGCAAAAGGGGATGGAAGAAGGAGACCAATCATCATATTCATAAAAAAGCGGTCTGACATACAGTATGCATGTTGTTGTATGTTCTGGTCATTTCCATGACATTTCTCAGTTCAACATCGATGGCCATACCATCCTGCACCTTCCCAGACCCACGCTCCCACCCAACACTCCCACCACTCCGACACACACCACCACAGTCTAGAGTGCTACGTCCAGAGCTCGGACCCACCGCTGCAGCCCAGAGGGTTGGAGGCGTTCAGGCCGCGGTAGCCGCTCTTGCAGCGGTCGCAGCGCGACCCCTCGACGTTGGCCTTACACCGGCACGACCCCGTGGCGTCGTCGCAGCGCCCTCCGTCCACGGCGCCCTCCGCACTGCAGACGCAGCCTGGCAGGAGACAGGGGACATTCAGTACTGTACTCTGCGTGCACGCTAATCATTACAGAGAACAAACAACTTGCCAGCTGTGCAGATAATGGATTGATGTGACTTGTGTTC
>JAXIVH010000008.1:10812988-10900488 GCA_036785325.1 Urophycis tenuis
AGTTCTTGTCAAATGTAGTCCTTAAAACAAATAAAGTAATTATTGTAGGTGATTGTAGCTGTCAATAAACATCAGTGAACATCCAGCCGTCTGGGGACACAGAGAACGTGGAGTCTACAACACAAAATAAGTCTAACCCTCTCCCCTTCCCCGCCTTCTGTGTGTGTGTGTGTGTGTGTGTGTGTGTGTGTGTGTGTGTGTGTGTGTGTGTGTGTGTGTGTGTGTGTCCATGTGTGGGCACAGTTCATTGTAGAGAGTGGAGCATGGGTGAGCAGGAACTTTACATGAACTTTCCCCTGATTAGTGGACCCTGGATGGAGAAGAAACATGGCTTTTGTTATTGATTACAAAAATAGCCTACATAGAAAAAAATTTGGGGGGGCTTACCCTTCACAGTGTTCTTCTGATAGGCATACTAAGAATTTGTATTTAACATTGGCATTACCACAGAAAGTAATACATTTGCCATAGTGGCACAATTAGGAGTGTTGTTCCACAATCCTGACAATGCTACACAATCAACATAATTATTATTATTTTTTAATGCACAGGACACACAAGCCCTTTTCACAGCAGGAAAAATGGGTGTAGCTCATGATATTAGCTATGGGTCAATTCGATGGTGTGGCAGTCCACCAGTGCAGACACTAATCAAGTCAATATACATTGACCATGCTGGTACTCAGGGCTGTAGTGCTGTTGTACTCGAGTCCGGACTCAAGACTTTTTTTCTATGGTCTCGACCTCGTGCATCCTAAAGGATCTTGAGTGTTTGACAGGGCTTCTGGCTTCCAGAGGTCTGACTGATGCGCTGCTGTGCGGTGTTCAGTCGTACCGCAGCTTTTTGTGTCAAACTTTTTGTGTATGTACTGTATGAAGGGCTTGTCGAAACAGTCTGTATATATTATTACTTTTTCATCTAAATAAACATTTGCTTTTATCAGGTCTGATTCCATGATTGCATTTCTTTTATTAAAATGTAAGTTTCCAGGGTAATTTGTTTTCGCCTACAGATTAAAACGTATGATTTAATAGGCTAAAATAGTTAATGTCCCTCCATCCATTTCAAATAGAGCATGTATGCAGATAAGTATATGTCTTTTCCTTTTACTAGCAGATTGTACAGTTTTATAACCCTGGGGACAAATGATTTACTCAGTCTGTCATATTACTCCCAAATTAGCTGCTCTACACTGGCTCCCTGTAAAATACAGAATAGAATTTAAAATCCTTGTCCTAACCTACAATGCACCATCACATCTTAAAGAGCTCATAATACCCGACTATCCCACTAGACATCTGCGCTCCTTGAATGGAGGGTTACTTGTCGTTCCTAAAATACCTAAAAGCAAAGTAGGAGCCAGAGCCTGCAGCTATCAAGCTCCTCTGCTGTGGAACCAGACCCCAGTTTGGGTTAGTAGACCCTTCATCCTCGGAGTCTTGTGCTCTCTCACCCATGCAGGTGCCTCTGGGATGCCCCCATGTTCCTGCTCAACCATGACTGTGAGAATATGTGACTATTATCATTATTGCTATTGCTATAATGATAATATTGTTATTTAAGTTATTATTGTTGCTATTTATCACTGTTATTATTATCGTATACTATTAATATTTAATATTGATATTTCTGTTGCTATCGCTGTTGTTGTTAGCACAGCCGCTGCTGTTGCTGCTCTGCATCCCTTCGTCGGCCTGCACTATGCCATGGTCCCCCCCCCCCCCCCCCCTTTCCCCTTTCACTCTCTCTCTCCCTCAACCCACACGGCCGAGGCAGAAAGCCGTCCCCCCTGAGCCTGGCCTGTCCAAGGTTTCTGTCTGTTAAAAGGCAGTTTTTTCCTTGCCACTGTCACATTATGAAAAGTGATTTCTCAAGGTGGGAATCGAAGCGGTTCGATCCCCTCGATCTGCTCCTCCAACTGTCCGCACATCGAAGTGTCTTTGAGCAAGACACTAAACATATCAGACCACTGCTCCTCTAGTCTATACCATAGGAGTGGTCAGATGCAGCGGATGAATTTCATTCCCATATCTAAAACATACTGAGAATGACCAACAAAGGCTGAAAGGTCCCTCTCTCTCTCTCTCTCTCTCTCTCTCTCTCTCTCTCTCTCTCTCTCTCTCTCTCTCTCTCTCTCTCTCTCTGTGTTGGGTCTGACATTAGTCAACATCCAACAACCTGGGGACACAGAGAATGTGGAGTCTACAACACAATATAATACTCACCCCCTCCCCTTCCACATTAGTCAGCCTTTGTGTGCATCGGCCGATGGCCGATGTGTGTGTGTGTGTGTGTGTGTGTGTGTGTGTGTGTGTGTGTGTGTGTGTGTGTGTGTGTGTGTGTGTGTGTGTCTCCATGTGTGGGCACAGTTCACTGCAGACAGTGGAGCATCGGTGAGCAGGGTTTACATGACCTTTCCTCTGATTAGTGGACCCTGGATGGAGAAAAAACATGGCTTTTGTTGTTGATTACAAGATTCGTCAAAGGGTGGGCGGACTCAACTGTGTCCCTTTATAAAGGCAAGCTGGAGACAAGGTTGCAGCATGTCTTATCATAGTCACCTGGAGTCAGAGGAACACTGAGCGAACTGTTCAGATTCTATGATAGTACTAACGTGGAAGTAGCCTAACCTTACGTAAGTTTTCTTCTTTAATATCTTTATTTTGTATCATACATTTCGGATGTATTTAATGCATTTTGAATGTTACCTACTAGCCTATTAATGTCGATGTGTGAGTCGCCCCCTAATTAAGCATGTCAACCCTTCTGCTACACAGGTGAAACAACTACCATGGAGACAATGCAGGAACTAATCCCCTTCCTCAAGGAGATGCTGCTGAGCAAGGAGTCCAGCCGCGGCATGCTGAAGGTGTACCTGGTGGGCACCGCGTTCGCTGTCGTCGGGACGGTGATCGGGCTTGTGGAGACTGTTTGCCATCCCTTCTCCGGTGGTCGCGTGGACGACGCCGAGGTCATGTTCATGTTCGAGGAGCCGAGGAGGACACTTGTAGGTCTCCCAGTGAAGAGAGGAGGGAGAAAGGAAGAGCAGCAGGAAGAGGTCCAGGGAGGAACCTATTTCGAGACAGACAAGAGCCCTCCAACCCTGTCGAAGACACATGGACCACAAGTTCACCGAATCGCAGCGAATCGATCTCCTGCGTCCTAAAGGATCTTGAGTGTTTGATGACTTTAAATGGAATTCTCATGAAAAAAATACATATTTATTGAGGAGCGTGTGTGGCGCCGCGCCGCGCACACCGTGAAGAACAGAGCAGGGCTTCTGGCTTCCAGAGGTCTGACTGATGCGCTGCTGTGCGGTGTTCAGTCGTACCGCAGCTGTTTGTGTCGAACTGTTTGTGTATGTACTGTATGAAGGCTTGTCGGAAGAGTCTGTATATATTATTACTTTTTCATCTAAATAAACTTTTTTTTTAATCATGTCTGATTCCATGTCCTCCCCGACCTGCACTTGAGAACATTTCTTTAGTAAAAAAAAAAAAAAAGAAGTTTCCAGGGTAATTTGTTTCCGCCAAAAAAAAAGAGTGAAAAAAGTTAATGTCCCTCCAACAATTTCAAATAGAGCCCACACCATTACACGTAAGCCTGCATGCATTATAGTCTACATAATACGTGCACATGTATGGAAGCATATGATCTTAAATGCTTTCAAACGTATTTCCAAGAAACTTTAAATTTAGAGAAGGGAATATGGATCGAGCATTAATCAGTTTAACCCCTGGGGGGCAGTATAACACACACTTAAGCCTACTATACAGACAGACAACTTGTAGTTGGCTGTGTGGGCTATTTGTAAATAGCCCACAAAGAATAGAAAATTGCCAAAATAAAATGAAGACTAAGAAATATTTCAAATTGTCTTAAAAACCAATATAAATCTATTTCAAAAACACACGAGTGTCAACTGTGAATCAATATGTCATGTAAATGCCTTAATGTGTGTACGCAGTAAGGAGGGGGGGGGGGGGGGGGGGGGGGGATCAACAACCAGCCATCTGGTCTAAGAGAGATACCACAGTCCAATGAGATGAGTGCCTAGGTCAAGGTCCTAGGTCTCAATAACACAATAGCCTGGTTCCAGACAATAGTTTGACTGACAGCTGTTTTATGTGGGAGATGCAGATAAACACTGCCTCTGTGGACACTGTCCACTGTGGCCTCTTAGCAGGTCATTGTTGCATTTGATTGGCCTATATATTGGACCCCCCCCCCCCCCGCGCTCACCCGTAACTCCACCATCCAGCCTCTGTTTATGTGCACTTTACGATGCACTTTGCAAGGAGTTCAAAGGGTCACTCAAGCAACTAAGCAACTTTGGGTTTTTGGGAGCTAACAGTAAAGGTTATCAATAAGTAGCTAAATCAAAATATAATATATAAAAATGTAAAAAAGCCAATAGAGCCCGTCTACCTTGACCTTGAAATAGATAATCAGATAGAAAATGTAGCCATTTAAAGATATTTTGGCTTCTATAGGCATTCAAGTTTTCACAACTCTACAATTTGTCACTTTCATCTTAGTTTCCGCTGCATAACAGGTTATTCATATTGCATAACTGGTCATTTCACTGCATAACTGGTCATTTTTACTACGACAAAATCCGACATGCCACATCTTTGTGTATGCTATTACCTCTTTAGTGTATGCCTGGATGTATGTACATGTATGTATATTTCTATATTTCTTTATGCATATTTTTGGTATATTGTATTACATAAGTTTATATTATATATTTATATATTCTAACACTCTACTATACGTAGAGTGTCTGTCTCTTCTTTTTTTTCCCTGGAGTATTGTGACGAATGCAATTTCCCTCAGGGATCATTAAAGTATGTCTGTCTGTCTGTAATATGTTTTGAATATGAATGTTATGAAGCTTATGAACCTGTCGTTGTTGTTCTTTCATGTTCCCATATTCTGCATCTGGTTAAAAGGGTTTCACAGCAAATGTTAGAGGTTCAAGACACATACTCTCATTAAACTGGAGGGAGTGTGGGAGTCTTCCACAGCTCCACTAAGCACTCACATCCTTCTTCAGTGCTGTCGCTCCATCTGTGTCAGGGTGGATAGATTCCTGCACAGTATGTGTGTGTTCTTGAGTGATCGAGGGAAACAGGGAGAGGAAGAAGAGACGGTGAAACTGTGTGCAGTAAGCTAACTAGCAGCTTAGCAACCCTGTGGTTAGAAACCATATTTATTCAAGAGGGCACCCACCACTACTGTACCTATAGGGGAAGACCTCAATAGACTGTGTCACAATGGCCTAGGCTCTGCAAATCAGCGACACAATTAGTCTCCACTGAACAATTACAGGAGGGCAACTATGTTGTGCGGTAGGCCTATGGCTGATAACATGTACAAGATGTACATGTTATTACACATATTGTGATGAATAATTGGTACAATGAGGTGTGAAAACACTACACAGAAAAACTGTGTAGTGTGCAAGTTTTGCAGTCATATGGTTAATTGTGAGGATTTAGGTGTTTGTATATATAAGTGTATGTGTAGAATTGAGGTGTATAAGGAAAACATTGGGAGGAGAGGATGAAGAGAAATGTGACTGACGAAGAACAGCTCCTGGTGTAGAGAAGGTCTGAAACCTGATGCAACATTGTGTGGGGAACATTTGTTTATCGTTTTTCTGCAGAAAGAAACCGAAACAATTATATTCAAAATCAGTGACAAAACATACAAAGCAAAACCAAAAAAATAAACTAAACTAAAGCTAAACTAAAACAACATCAAGCTAAAGTATTCAATGTGAGAAAAAGACTGTCCAAATTATTTTTCTTCCTACAGCTTTGATCTAAAGATGATCTAAAGGGCTCTACAGTGAGATACTGCTTATTAACAGACAACGTATGACAAAAGATACACAAAGTACTCTGTGAGTAATAACAATTAAAAAAAAACTACTCCTTTCAAATGTATAATGTACCCTGCATCACCTCTATATCATATCATCATAACACTTTTATTTTTTTATTTTAGGATACATTTCAAAGAAAAATTGCACATCCACACCACATGAACAAACTAACTCACGTCTACACATATCATACTCCATATCAATTCACCGTGATCTCCCCTCGTACACACAGTACCCCCAAATTCACCTAAGCCCTGTTTATCGTTAACACTCCTACACGCTTTTTTTTTTTTTATCCCGCTTTGTACATGATGGGCGTGTCCACCTTTTTTCCCGCCACGGACGCAGCCACTGGACCGGCTCATACTGCCACAGTGGTGGTGGCGGCGGCGGTGGCGTTTGCATTGGCGGTGGCGTCGCCGGCCGCTGCCCTCAGCAGCGCTCCGCTCACGGGGTTGTGCGGCGTGACCTTGGTGGTGGGCCGGCCGTCGCCGCCGTGGCCGCAGCCGCGCAGGCACAGCTGGCAGGAGGAGCAGGTGGAGTTGCAGCAGGGCAGGTGGCGGCAAACGCTGACGCGCCACAGGAACCAAGCCGGCGACCAGCAGCACCAGCACAGGAGCACGGCGGCCGCCAGCGCGGCCAGCGTGACGTAGAGAGCCAGCAGGGACGCGGGGACCGTGGAGTCTACACAGGGAGGGGAGGGGAGGGGAGGGGAGGGGAGGGAGGGGAGGGGAGGGGAGGGGAGGGGAGGGAGGGGAGGGGAGGGGAGCGAGGGGAGGGGAGCAAGATCAATTAGGGACTGATGACTGAAATGTTGCTCAGCTCGCTTTGTTTGTTCTGAAAGATCTAACCGCCAGGGCGCATTGCAAATGATCTTGATCTCCAGCGGTCTTACTATGGTTTAGCAGAATGTTCCAGAGCGGGCAGCAGTAGCCCAGTGGACAGAGCGGGGGTCATCCACTAACTGTAGGGTCACGGGGGTTCGATTCCCTTGATCACCCTCCTCCGCATGTTGAACCCCACTGTTCCACACTGTTTCCCCCCCATTTACTAATTGTAGGTCTCTTTGGACAAAAGCATTTGCTAAATGCCCATTTACCCTAGACTTTTTTAAGTTTATTGTTTTTTTAAGTTTATTGTCACATACTAGATAACAACATACATAATCACCAGCAGTGACATTCTTGTAGCTCGGATGAACTCAACTTTGCATAATAAAAATAAAGGTAAAATAAAACAAATCAAATACGTTTGGCAGGTTATGTTGTGTTTCCTCTTTCTTTAGAGAAATATTATACTGATAATCTTATGTGGCTGAAGCTTTCAAAAGGGGATTTTTAATACATGTATTTCTACTGTGTTGATTTGATATCTTTTTAAAGCATTAATTGCTGTCTGGACAGGATGTTTTACCTTATCTTGCCACCATAAACATTTTACCAGTGCTGACCAACTTTGTGTTTGCTGTTAACCAATTATGGGCCCACAGATCCCTGCCTCCAACAACGTAATTGGTTGAAACAAATTTGAAGGGAAGGATTTGAACCGCCATGAAACATCATCATCATCAGTTCATCCAGATTGGAGCTGGTCTGCTATCAGACTCCACGTGACTCATCTAAAGCCTGATTTGTAAGACTACTTAACATCAGACTTGATAAACTGGTGAGGATGCAGGTGCAGCATTGGTTATGGAACCTGTGTCCACTCACCTGTTGCTGACTCCAAGTTGTGTCCTCTGTTTGGCGCGCCACAGTTCATGTGTGTGACAGCCGGCGCTGTGGCGGTTACAACTGGTCTTGGCGATGTTGCAATCGTGGGTGGCGATTTGGGGGGTACCAACTGACCCCCTAAAATGTGAGGGAGACACGTTGTTTTTTTTCGTGAAAAAACAGCACATGCCGAAGATTTGGTTCATGATCATTTGATATGCGTGAGTGAAAATGTTTTATTTAAAGAATCAGAATTTAGCTTCGATTGGAAAGAATATGTTGAATATGAATGTATGGTATCATGGATTAAATGTAAAACATAATCAGTTCTCCCACTGCCCTTTGCGGATAACTGGCTGACCTTTGCAGCCAGTAGTCAGGTTCTCTTCTAAGTCGCTACCATCCCCACAGTTGTCGATGCCTTTGTCGTCGCACACCAGACTCAATGGAATACACTTGCCATTGCGACAAGTAAAATACGGCTCCCCGCTGCATTCGGAGTGGTTGAAACCTGGAAACAGGAAACGTATGAGGACGTTAGTCTTTCAGGACTTGGCTTGGAAAAAGATGCACCTTAGAGCATTTAGGTTCCTAAGGTAGTTTGGTAAATATGTCAAGAACACAGAGAGAGCGCTATGATATACAGAGATGTAATATTTCACATGTAAAATCAATAACAACATATGCAATATATTTAAGCAGTATATGTGCTATATATATTTAAGTTGAAATGGCTTTATTGGCATGAAAGATGTTGGTGCCAAAGCACAAAAATTCTATTTCAATTCAATTTAAGTTTGTTGGCATACGCTGGATAACAATATACATTATTACCAGCAGTAAAATAAGATAAAAGATCAAATTAAAAAAAAAAAGAGACAAAAAGCTCTTTATCTCTGAAACACGCAAACGTACCCAGTCTGAAGGAGGTGAAGTCCCCAACAAAGTCCACCCGAGGCTGCGTGCCGCGGGTCACCAGCCTCAGCGTCAGGTAGTTCCCTGTGGACAGGACCGGCCGCGGCGGGCTCTTCCCACACAGCGGCGGCCCGATGGGCGGAGAGCTCCTATCCTTGCCGTCATAGAACTGTATGTAAGAGCCAGCGTGGCAGGGGTCCACGTGCCCCTGGCCAGGCACGGGGTCAGGCCGTGGGCTGTGGGGTGGGCCAGAGCCCCGTGGGGACTCTGGGAATAGCGGGGCAGGACTGAGCGGTGCCACCCTCAACAAGCTGTACACCAGGAAGAAACGGAAGTGAAACTGTACCTTGTCCTTGGGGGAGGCTGCCTGCATGGTGAGGTGGCAGTCGGTGCCCATAGTCACAAAATAGTACTTTTTAGAGTCCTGGTGTGAGTTAACAATCATGCCATCCCCCTTTATGTTCTGACCACAGAAGTCTACCACATTGACTGTCAAGAAACAGAAAAAACAGGGGGACAAATATTGGTACATTTTTCAATAATATTTCATCACAATGTGTCATTCATTTGAAGTTTAGAATGTGGTTCTCAAAAGGATGAGCTTTTTGTCTGTTCTCGTTGCCAAACAAAAGGGAAATGAAACGGGGTCTCATTTATTTAAATGTTGTCTGCGGTACAAAAGATGATGCCTGGCATTATTATAACTTTTTTCTCAAATATTCTTGAAATATTCTTGTTCTAGTGACTTTCTTACTATGAAATGTTTCACCTTCTTCTGACAACTTTACTTATTGTCGCTTTGGATAAAAGCATATGCTTAATGCCCTACATATAAATGTGAATGTAATTACATTCAAGCCTTTGATTTGAAGGATGGGATTGTTACTTGTTACTTCTTTACTCTCCCCATGTTTTCATTTTTTTTTTCATACTCTCCTTGAATAAAGATTGTGGGAAAAGTGTCAAATGTAGGCTGTTCACTATTTGTGTATTTTGTATTTTTGTAAAACCGGCAAGCTTTAACTTGGTCTTGAAAAGCTGAACAGACCTGGCCCGATGCGGGGCCAACACTTTGACGGTGCCTGTTCATCTCATGCCATGAGTACAAGGGGGATATGAGCATTGAGCAGATGGGGAAGACAGATCCTGTTCAGGCTGTCCCAAACCCAAATCTACCCCCACAGCACGCCCCCATCGCTGGGCTGCAGGCCAAGTAATGAGAAAATTTACAGCCACCCCCAGAGTTTATTAGCTCTGTTGCCATGGAAGACAACTAGATCCCTTTGCTTTGACCTCCCGGAATGTCCCGAATAGACAGCGAGCTCCTATTGTTGTCCCACTTGCTTCATAACATACAGGATGGATGCTTTTTACCTTGAACATGCATGGATACAGAGTTCACAGTAAAAGCTTCTTCAACTTTTATATAACTTTTAAAAAATGCCATCATTGTAGGGGAAGTCAATTTCAGAGGCCAAATCTTAGGGCCAGGGGTGGGTCACAGGTTGAATACACAGTAGTGGAGAACGGCTTCTCAAAGGCGTTGTCCTAAAGGGCAGCTGCCTCACTGGCCTCGTGTTATCCTAATATCGGGAACTAAATGCCGGCTCCAAAATGACTGCGATGTGACCTCAGGTGGAGTGAATGCATGCACATATGAAGACAAAGCAGCCTACCATGAAATAGGCTCTACTGAAAATGAAGACAAGATGAAATACCCCACTACTCCTCTACGCTAGTTAATCATATATATATATGTATGTCGTTGACATCTAAAGAATGGTTGTAAACATTATTAAAATATTACGTTTTAAGAAATCCAGTCTATTTATGCCAACAGTTTTGCCAGCCATTAGCCTCTTAATTGTAATGCATCACATAATCGGAATCAGTTTAGACCTAGACCTTAAACGCCCAAGAGGAGTGAGAGGAGGGAGAAGAGACAGGGTTAGTTGCAAACTTAGCAAGACTTTGTGTGAACACATTTAACTTGATAACATGACGAGATTGTGACAATACTTAGACATGCTTAAGTGTGCGCTGCATCCTCTTACCCGTCTCGATAGCTCCGGTTTTCAACGTCATTAATCCCATCAAAATCGTCAGCTTCATAAATTGTTGAAACAGGCTGTCAATAAACAACTCCATTGTGGCAAAATACTTTTGTAGCGCCCTGTCCCAGTAAGCAGCCTAATATCTCAAAAACAAATGGTTGTACATAAAGATTTATCAAAGATGAACGTGTGTCTCTAAATGATCATCTTTGAGATTTAAGTATAAATTTTGTTCATTAATTCAACTGCTAAAGACGCTGGAAATCTAAATACATTTAAATGTGAGACTCTGGACCGAGTGAAAATATCAAGTAGCCTCGTGTCCATTTGAAGTATTTGGTTTCATTCTATCGACTACGTATCCTACCGTTTCTATGACAACGCGCCGAATGATGCAGTAGAGGAGGGGCGACCGCAATCCTCTCCTCCCATCCCAGACCAACTTTGAGACGAGAATCTAAATGGAACCAGTAACCTATGATGCCATCGGTCTTGACAATATAGGCTATTGTTTGAGGAAAAATAAATAAATACATAAATTAAAATAAATTGTTTGAAAAAACAACAACTTTTTTTTGCAATCAATTGTTTTTATTTAAAAAAAAGAAGTGCATGACATAGTTCAGTAACAGTAATACAACAATTAGTTAACACTTCCCTTTACCCACCCCTCCAAAACATTCCCCCAAAATGGCGACAACACCCCTTCCTCATTGTCCCGACCAGATCTTCTTCATCATTACAAACAGTATAGTTATACAGCACATAAGTCAGTTCAGTGTTCTGTAGGCCAAAGTAAGTGAATAAACAAAAACAGAAAATTGCAAATAGATATACAAATGCACATTTCTCATTCCAATAGGTCTTTAACCACTGCAGCCACATTGGTCCAGGTTTGTGTTGTTTTCTGACTAGCCCTGTGCATTCTTGCTACAGACAACTCCATTTAGACTAGAGTATGCTCAAAAATGTTTGAAGCCACTGGGTACGCTTGAGTGTGTGTGTGTGTGTGGGGGGGGGGCTTCCAGTGCAAGGCTAGCATCTTTTTAGCTGCAGTCAACCCCGCTAGTAGTGTGTGAGTTTGAGTATAGGACAAGTTCAATGGTGAGATGTAATTCAAAAGCAGTATACTCAAGTATAAGTAGTATAGTATAGTAGTAGTATAGTATAGTATAGTATAGTATAGTATAGTATAGTAGACTCCCCGTGAAGGCAAGACTCCTGCTCAGAGTGTCTCATGAGAAAGATACAATAGATCTGTCAAGGACTGTATGGACATGAATCTACTCTATGTTGTGGTTTCAATTGAACAAACCTTTAAAACTTTAATTCCACACAGCTTAAATCCAGCACACACCATTAGCTGTGTGCAGTGGTGGCCTAGTCAGTAAGGTGTTGTTGAAATCCTAAGGGGGGTTTCCTTGCTGGTTCAAGTCCTGCACACAGCGTTTCACACAAATTCATATTTAATCATCCTCATCAGATGTACAGAAAAGCTCCAATTGCTTTGTGGTAAGTCCATTAACTGAAAGTTCAGCAGATTGTATCATGTAGATAATTTAGGGTTTAGCATTGATCAACCTCTAAACAAAGAAAAAAAAAGATACCTTCATTCAAATTAGACTCCAGATAGGTTGGATCTTTCAGCTGAATATAACAGCTGCAAAAGCTTCACGGGTAAGGTGTGGACTTAAACCAGGGGCGTCTATTGGGTATGGCACGGTATGGCAGCTGCCACACCTTGGCTCCAGGGGAAAATGTAAATGTTTTTTGTTTTTTTTAAATAAATTTATGGAATTATTCTGTGTCAATTTGTATTGATTATTCTATTATTTAATACATATAAATGAACTACAAATGAAAATCAGAACAACACAATCGATTTCTCTAGGTATTATCTTTCCACACACTTGTATACCCCTCCATATCTTGAAATGTGGTATCTCCCCCCCCCCCCCCCCCCCCCCAACGGCGACTGAGGTTTTTTTTTTTAGCGCGATTTATTTTGCTAAGCTAATATCTAAGATAATAAAATGAAAAGGAAGCAGCAGAGCATTTTAGAATAATTTTTCACAAAAAAAAAGGCAGGTGATGGGTCCAATGTTGCCCCAGCGGCAGAGGGAGGAGGAGGACCAGGGCTGGCTCAATTTGTGGCACCGGCAGCTCGTAGTGGCACCTCCGGTGGCAGCCTCAGGTGCCACTGACCTGCCGCAGCAGGTGCCAGGGTCTGAGCCCGCTGCCACTGACCTGTGTGTGTGTGTGTGTGTGTGTGTGTGTGTGTGCGTGTGCGTGTGCGTGTGCCTCGGCAGTTGCCAGTATCTGAGGTGCTGCTGTTATGGGCATCTGTTTTTAGTTTTTATTTTATAAAACAGTCATCAGTGTTGTATTTGGCTGAGGTGGGTTGCTGTGGGCGTGTCTATACCTGCTGAATGTAACCACTGTGAAACAACCAGGAAACTTTTTGTGAGAGTCAAGTGAGAGCCATGCACAGTGTCTCATTAGCAATCAATCTAATGGTGGTCACTGAGGTCTGTCAAGGAATAGATTTGGCAAACCTGCATGATGTTGTCAAAACAGATGTTAGGCTGTGTATTTGAACATTTGTTTGATTCAATTGGGATTATGTTCAAATAGAAACCATTTTTTCTCAAACATCAGAAGCTTTGACGACTGAGAGGTTGAGATGTTGGAAGAAATCTAACATGCATTACCAATGTCGGTGTCCTCCTCAAAGTAATGGATGAGCATGTTTTTGACCGTCAGAGCCAAATAAAAAGTCTTACTATGTGTTATACGGACAGCAATAATCCATATTTAGCAGCCAAGGTTCCCTTTGGATCTGTCCACTGAAACTGGGATCAAAATCCAATGTGGTGTCCCAAAGCAGGTTCCGATCCTGGTTACGGACTCTCATTTGAGAGGAATCCAGTGGCGGTCATTCAAATCTGTCACAGAAAATATAGATTAAAATGGGTTTGTTGGTTTCACTTTGATCAATTTCTATAAAGTGCTTGAAACAGATGTTTTGCTGTGGATTCAGTTTTTTTGGGGGGAGGGGGTGGTTTGTCTGTCAATTGGGCTTCTGTTCAAATCAAATGCATATTCTTGCATTAATAAAAGTGCTGTGATGAAATCCTGCTCACAGCGTTTCCTACTTAATTTTGGACAGTAATGCTTTTGTGGTTGCAATTTGACCAACCACTGAGAAGATTGTAAAAAAAATGTTTTACTGTGCATTTAGGACCTTGTTCACCTGGAATTTTTTCGAATAGAAACCCACTAACCCTTGAGGAAGCTGCGATGGCCGAGAGGTTAAGGCGTTGGACTCGAAATCCAATGGGGTTTCCCCGCGCAGGTTCGAATCCTGCTCACAGCGAACCATTTAGAAGGATTCCAATGGATTTCATATGATTATGTCAGAGAATTCATTTACATTAATTGGTTTACATATATATAATAATCCAACTTATATGAACCGGTTAGAACAGGTACCAAGTATTTAGGACCTTCTTAAATCTCTGCATGTTGCTTGCGAAACCATTGCAAATAAAATGCCATTTTATGGGACAACAAAAGCTTATGGCTGATAGCGTTTCCTGCTTATCTTTGGACAGTAAGACTGAATTCAGCAAAATCATAGTTCATCTTGTTCTTCAGCTCTGCAATAGAGCTGCAATTTGGGGTAATTTGGCTGAAAATCCAGTTGTTCATTTGACTGGATAAGGCAAAATGAAGATAATAAAGGGTTTGATGTTGACCAACCTCTATAAAGACGTTCTTGAAGTTGCCTTCATTTCAAGTAGAATCCACATAGATGGGATCTTTCAGCTGTATAGAACAGCTGCAGAAGCTTCAATGGCAAGGTGTGGACAGAAACTCCAATGGTTTCTTCCCTGTGCAGGGTGAAATCCTGCTCTCTGCATCAAGGAATATGGGGATAAGAAAGACTTTTGTGGTTGCAATTTGACCAACCACTGAGAAGATTGTAAAACAAATGTTTTACTGTGCATTTAGGACCTTCGTCGCCTGGATTTTTTTTGTTGAAAAGAAACCCATTGACCTCACCTGAAGAAGCTGCGATGGCCGAGAGGTTAAGGCGTTGGACTCGAAATCCAATGGGGTTTCCCCGCGCAGGTTCGAATCCTGCTCACAGCGACCCATTTATAAGGAATCCAATGGATTTCATGATGGTCAGAAAAAGCGTTTACATTTGACCAACTAGTATGATGATGGTAGAACAGGCACATGTATTTAGGACCTTCGTAAATCGCTGCATGTCGCTTGTGAAACCGATGCAAATAGAATGCCATTTCATGGGACAAGAAAAGCTTATGGCTGAGTGGTTAAGGCGTTGGACATGAAACTGAAAGGCTGTTTCCTCCAAAAGCACTAGTCTTTCTCATGGCATTGTCTGCTGTCTTTTTCGACCAGTAGCCCAAATAACAAGCTTTACCAAATGTTTAAGACTGGAGACTAATCCAAGTTGATCAACCGAGATTCCCTTTGCTTCTATTCTACAGGTGCTATGCTGGCCGAAGGGGAAATGCGTTGCACTCCAAATCCAATGTCATCTCCCCATTCAAGTTAGAGCCATGCACAGTGTCTCATTAGCAATCAATCTAATGGTGGTTAATGAGGTCTGTCAAGGAATAGATTTGGCAAACCTGCATGATGTTGTCAAAACAGATGTTAGGCTGTGTATTTGAACATCTGTTTCATTCACTTAGTGTCACTTGGGATTATGTTCAAATAGAAACCAATTTTTCTCAAAGATCAGAAGATTTGATGACTGAGAGGTTGAGCCGTTGCAAGAAATCTAACATGCATTACCAATGTCGGTTAAAATCCTGCTCAAAGCATTGGCTGAGCAAGGTTTTGACCATGAAGGCCAAATAGAAAGCATTACTATGTGTTATACGGACAAGGATAATCCAACTTTACCAGCCAAGGTTCCCTTTGGATCTGTCCACTGAAACTGTGATGGCCCAGAGTTTGACCCATTGGGGTGTCCCAATGCAGGTTCCGATCCTGGTTACGCACTCTCATTTGAGAGGAATCCAGTGGCGGTCATTCAAATCTGTCACAGAAAATCTAGATCAAAATGGGTTTGTTGGTTCCACTTTGATCAATTTCTATAAAGTGCTTAAATCAGATGTTTTGCTTTGGATTCAGTTTTTTTTGGGGGGGAGGGGGTGGTTTGTCTCTTAATTGGGCTTCTGTTCAAACCAAATGCATATTTTTGCATTAAAAAATGTGCTGTGATGGCCGAGTGGTTAAGGCGTTGGACTTGAAATCCAATGGGTGTTACCCGCGCAGGTTCAAATCCTGCTCACAGCGTTTCCTGCTTATCTTTGGACAGTAAGACTGAATTCAGCAAAATCATAGTTCATCTTGTTCTTCAGCTCTGCAATAGAGCTGCAGTTGGGGGTAATTTGGCTGAAAGTTGTTCATTCGACTGGATAAGGCAAAATGAAGATAATAAAGGGTTTGATGTTGACCAACCTCTATAAAGACGTTCTTGAAGATGCCTTCATTTCAAGTAGAATCCACATAGATGGGATCTTTCAGCTGTATAGAACATCTGCAGAAGCTTCAATGGCAAGGTGTGGACAGAAACTCCAATGGTTTCTTCCCTGTGCAGGGTGAAATCCTGCTCTCTGCATCAAGGAATATGGGGATAAGAAAGACTTTTGTGGTTATAATTTGACCAACCACTGAGAAGATTGTAAAACAAATGTTTTACTGTGCATTCAGGACCTTCTTCGCCTGGATTTTTTTTTCGAAAAGAAACCCATTGACCTCACCTGAAGAAGCTGCGATGGCCGAGAGGTTAAGCGTTGGACTCGGAATCCAATGGGGTTTCCCCGCGCAGGTTCGAATCCTGCTCACAGCGACCCATTTATAAGGAATCCAATGGATTTCATGATGGTCAGAAAAAGCGTTTACATTTGACCAACTAGTATGATGATGGTAGAACAGGCACATGTATTTAGGACCTTCGTAAATCGCTGCATGTCGCTTGCAAAACCGATGCAAATAGAATGCCATTTCATGGGACAAGAAAAGCTTATGGCTGAGTGGTTAAGGCGTTGGACATGAAACTGAAAGGCTTTTTCCTCCAAAAGCACTAGTCTTTCTCATGGCATTGTCTGCTGTCTTTTCCGACCAGTAGCCCAAATAACAAGCTTTATCAAATGTTTAAGACTGGAGACTAATCCAAGTTGATCAACCGAGATTCCCTTTGCTTCTATTCTACAGGTGCTATGCTGGCCGAAGGGGAAATGCGTTGCACTCCAAATCCAATGTCATCTCCCCATTCAAGTTAGAGCCATGCACAGTGTCTCATTAGCAATCAATCTAATGGTGGTTAATGAGGTCTGTCAAGGAATAGATTTGGCAAACCTGCATGATGTTGTCAAAACAGATGTTAGGCTGTGTATTTGAACATCTGTTTCATTCACTTAGTGTCACTTGGGATTATGTTCAAATAGAAACCAATTTTTCTCAAAGATCAGAAGCTTTGATGACTGAGAGGTTGAGCCGTTGCAAGAAATCTAACATGCATTACCAATGTCGGTTAAAATCCTGCTCAAAGCATTGGCTGAGCAAGGTTTTGACCATGAAGGCCAAATAGAAAGCATTACTATGTGTTATACGGACAAGGATAATCCAACTTTACCAGCCAAGGTTCCCTTTGGATCTGTCCACTGAAACTGTGATGGCCCAGAGTTTGACCCATTGGGGTCAAAGTCCAATGTGGTGTCCCAATGCAGGTTCCGATCCTGGTTACGCACTCTCATTTGAGAGGAATCCAGTGGCGGTCATTCAAATCTGTCACAGAAAATCTAGATCAAAATGGGTTTGTTGGTTCCACTTTGATCAATTTCTATAAAGTGCTTAAATCAGATGTTTTGCTTTGGATTCAGTTTTTTTTTGGGGGGGAGGGGGTGGTTTGTCTCTTAATTGGGCTTCTGTTCAAACCAAATGCATATTTTTGCATTAATAAATGTGCTGTGATGGCCGAGTGGTTAAGGCGTTGGACTTGAAATCCAATGGGTGTTACCCGCGCAGGTTCAAATCCTGCTCACAGCGTTTCCTGCTTATCTTTGGACAGTAAGACTGAATTCAGCAAAATGATAGTTCATCTTGTTCTTCAGCTCTGCAATAGAGCTGCAGTTGGGGGTAATTTGGCTGAAAGTTGTTCATTCGACTGGATAAGGCAAAATGAAGATAATAAAGGGTTTGATGTTGACCAACCTCTATAAAGACGTTCTTGAAGATGCCTTCATTTCAAGTAGAATCCACATAGATGGGATCTTTCAGCTGTATAGAACATCTGCAGAAGCTTCAATGGCAAGGTGTGGACAGAAACTCCAATGGTTTCTTCCCTGTGCAGGGTGAAATCCTGCTCTCTGCATCAAGGAATATGGGGATAAGAAAGACATTTGTGGTTATAATTTGACCAACCACTGAGAAGATTGTAAAACAAATGTTTTACTGTGCATTCAGGACCTTCTTCGCCTGGATTTTTTTTTCGAAAAGAAACCCATTGACCTCACCTGAAGAAGCTGCGATGGCCGAGAGGTTAAGGCGTTGGACTCGAAATCCAATGGGGTTTCCCCGCGCAGGTTCGAATCCTGCTCACAGCGACCCATTTATAAGGAATCCAATGGATTTCATGATGGTCAGAAAAAGCGTTTACATTTGACCAACTAGTATGATGATGGTAGAACAGGCACATGTATTTAGGACCTTCGTAAATCGCTGCATGTCGCTTGCGAAACCGATGCAAATAGAATGCCATTTCATGGGACAGAAAAAGCTTATGGCTGAGTGGTTAAGGCGTTGGACATGAAACTGAAAGGCTTTTTTCTCCAAAAGCACTAGTCTTTCTCATGGCATTGTCTGCTGTCTTTTCCGACCAGTAGCCCAAATAACAAGCTTTACCAAATGTTTAAGACTGGAGACTAATCCAAGTTGATCAACCGAGATTCCCTTTGCTTCTATTCTACAGGTGCTATGCTGGCCGAAGGGGAAATGCGTTGCACTCCAAATCCAATGTCATCTCCCCATTCAAGTTAGAGCCATGCACAGTGTCTCATTAGCAATCAATCTAATGGTGGTTAATGAGGTCTGTCAAGGAATAGATTTGGCAAACCTGCATGATGTTGTCAAAACAGATGTTAGGCTGTGTATTTGAACATCTGTTTCATTCACTTAGTGTCACTTGGGATTATGTTCAAATAGAAACCAATTTTTCTCAAAGATCAGAAGCTTTGATGACTGAGAGGTTGAGCCGTTGCAAGAAATCTAACATGCATTACCAATGTCGGTTAAAATCCTGCTCAAAGCATTGGCTGAGCAAGGTTTTGACCATGAAGGCCAAATAGAAAGCATTACTATGTGTTATACGGACAAGAATAATCCAACTTTACCAGCCAAGGTTCCCTTTGGATCTGTCCACTGAAACTGTGATGGCCCAGAGTTTGACCCATTGGGGTCAAAGTCCAATTTGGTGTCCCAATGCAGGTTCCGATCCTGGTTACGCACTCTCATTTGAGAGGAATCCAGTGGCGGTCATTCAAATCTGTCACAGAAAATCTAGATCAAAATGGGTTTGTTGGTTCCACTTTGATCAATTTCTATAAAGTGCTTAAATCAGATGTTTTGCTGTGGATTCAGTTTTTTTTGGGGGGGAGGGGGTGGTTTGTCTCTTAATTGGGCTTCTGTTCAAACCAAATGCATATTTTTGCATTAATAAATGTGCTGTGATGGCCGAGTGGTTAAGGCGTTGGACTTGAAATCCAATGGGTGTTACCCGCGCAGGTTCAAATCCTGCTCACAGCGTTTCCTGCTTATCTTTGGACAGTAAGACTGAATTCAGCAAAATCATAGTTCATCTTGTTCTTCAGCTCTGCAATAGAGCTGCAGTTGGGGGTAATTTGGCTGAAAATCCAGTTGTTCATTCGACTGGATAAGGCAAAATGAAGATAATAAAGGGTTTGATGTTGACCAACCTCTATAAAGACGTTCTTGAAGTTGCCTTCATTTCAAGTAGAATCCACATAGATGGGATCTTTCAGCTGTATAGAACAGCTGCAGAAGCTTCAATGGCAAGGTGTGGACAGAAACTCCAATGGTTTCTTCCCTGTGCAGGGTGAAATCCTGCTCTCTGCATCAAGGAAAATGGGGATAAGAAAGACTTTTGTGGTTGCAATTTGACCAACCACTGAGAAGATTGTAAAACAAATGTTTTACTGTGCATTCAGGACCTGGATTTTTTTTTCCAAAAGAAACCCATTGACCTCACCTGAAGAAGCTGCGATGGCCGAGAGGTTAAGGCGTTGGACTCGAAATCCAATGGGGTTTCCCCGCGCAGGTTCGAATCCTGCTCACAGCGACCCATTTATAAGGAATCCAATGGATTTCATGATGGTCAGAAAAAGCGTTTACATTTGACCAACTAGTATGATGATGGTAGAACAGGCACATGTATTTAGGACCCTCGAAAATCGCTGCATGTCGCTTGCGAAACCGATGCAAATAGAATGCCATTTCATGGGACAAGAAAAGCTTATGGCTGAGTGGTTAAGGCGTTGGACATGAAACTGAAAGGCTTTTTCCTCCAAAAGCACTAGTCTTTCTCATGGCATTGTCTGCTGTCTTTTCCGACCAGTAGCCCAAATAACAAGCTTTATCAAATGTTTAAGACTGGAGACTAATCCAAGTTGATCAACCGAGATTCCCTTTGCTTCTATTCTACAGGTGCTATGCTGGCCGAAGGGGAAATGCGTTGCACTCCAAATCCAATGTCATCTCCCCATTCAAGTTAGAGCCATGCACAGTGTCTCATTAGCAATCAATCTAATGGTGGTTAATGAGGTCTGTCAAGGAATAGATTTGGCAAACCTGCATGATGTTGTCAAAACAGATGTTAGGCTGTGTATTTGAACATCTGTTTCATTCACTTAGTGTCACTTGGGATTATGTTCAAATAGAAACCAATTTTTCTCAAAGATCAGAAGCTTTGATGACTGAGAGGTTGAGCCGTTGCAAGAAATCTAACATGCATTACCAATGTCGGTTAAAATCCTGCTCAAAGCATTGGCTGAGCAAGGTTTTGACCATGAAGGCCAAATAGAAAGCATTACTATGTGTTATACGGACAAGAATAATCCAACTTTACCAGCCAAGGTTCCCTTTGGATCTGTCCACTGAAACTGTGATGGCCCAGAGTTTGACCCATTGGGGTCAAAGTCCAATTTGGTGTCCCAATGCAGGTTCCGATCCTGGTTACGCACTCTCATTTGAGAGGAATCCAGTGGCGGTCATTCAAATCTGTCACAGAAAATCTAGATCAAAATGGGTTTGTTGGTTCCACTTTGATCAATTTCTATAAAGTGCTTAAATCAGATGTTTTGCTGTGGATTCAGTTTTTTTTTGGGGGGAGGGGGTGGTTTGTCTCTTAATTGGGCTTCTGTTCAAACCAAATGCATATTTTTGCATTAATAAATGTGCTGTGATGGCCGAGTGGTTAAGGCGTTGGACTTGAAATCCAATGGGTGTTACCCGCGCAGGTTCAAATCCTGCTCACAGCGTTTCCTGCTTATCTTTGGACAGTAAAGGCCTGTCCACACCGGCGCGGATTTGCGAAAAAGCGGAAAGCGAAAATGCGAAAAGCGGAAAAAGTGTCCACACCAGCGAAGCGAAAATGCGGATCGATTTTTCTGATTTTCCGCGTTCTATTCCGCTCTACTCCGACTATCATTATGCGAGCGCGAGTCCAAAAAGTAGTTAGAAACGAAGATGGATAGCTCTAGCAGCGATGAGGAGCTTATGCTTTTATGTCTTTCAGCTGACGTTAATATCGATTAAGGGAAACAAACGATCTCTCCCCAGTTCGGCCGCGATTCGAGCCCAAATGTTGTCTTTCAGCTCCGTGTCCATAATCTCGCCTACTTGTCATACAATGCCGGGTTGTCCCTCACTAATGTTATAAGTTGTTCACCCATTTTTATCTAGTGTTTAGTAGCTCTACTGCTATTTAGGTTTTCTGTGAGCTCCTTCGAGGAGTCAGTAGAGTGACAGCCAAGTCGTTGTCTGATTGGTCGCACCCTCTTTTTCGCTTGTGAAATTCGCTGTCAAAACAGACAGATTTGTTTTGTTTTTTCCGCAGCGGATTTTCGCTTTTAGGTGTGCACAGAGTAATTAGAATACGTGCGTTTGTTAATTTGCGAATTTCGCTGCGAATATTTGCTGCGAAATTCCGCTCCGGTGTGGACGGGCCTTTAGACTGAATTCAGCAAAATCATAGTTCATCTTGTTCTTCAGCTCTGCAATAGAGCTGCAGTTGGGGGTAATTTGGCTGAAAATCCAGTTGTTCATTCGACTGGATAAGGCAAAATGAAGATAATAAAGGGTTGATGTTGACCAACCTCTATAAAGACGTTCTTGAAGATGCCTTCATTTCAAGTAGAATCCACATAGATGGGATCTTTCAGCTGTATAGAACAGCTGCAGAAGCTTCAATGGCAAGGTGTGGACAGAAACTCCAATGGTTTCTTCCCTGTGCAGGGTGAAATCCTGCTATCTGCATCAAGGAAAATGGGGATAAGAAAGACTTTTGTGGTTGCAATTTGACCAACCACTGAGAAGATTGTAAAACAAATGTTTTACTGTGCATTCAGGACCTTCTTCGCCTGGATTTTTTTTTCGAAAAGAAACCCATTGACCTCACCTGAAGAAGCTGCGATGGCCGAGAGGTTAAGGCGTTGGACTCGAAATCCAATGGGGTTTCCCCGCGCAGGTTCGAATCCTGCTCACAGCGACCCATTTATAAGGAATCCAATGGATTTCATGATGGTCAGAAAAAGCGTTTACATTTGACCAACTAGTATGATGATGGTAGAACAGGCACATGTATTTAGGACCTTCGAAAATCGCTGCATGTCGCTTGCGAAACCGATGCAAATAGAATGCCATTTCATGGGACAAGAAAAGCTTATGGCTGAGTGGTTAAGGCGTTGGACATGAAACTGAAAGGCTTTTTCCTCCAAAAGCACTAGTCTTTCTCATGGCATTGTCTGCTGTCTTTTCCGACCAGTAGCCCAAATAACAAGCTTTATCAAATGTTTAAGACTGGAGACTAATCCAAGTTGATCAACCGAGATTCCCTTTGCTTCTATTCTACAGGTGCTATGCTGGCCGAAGGGGAAATGCGTTGCACTCCAAATCCAATGTCATCTCCCCATTCAAGTTAGAGCCATGCACAGTGTCTCATTAGCAATCAATCTAATGGTGGTTAATGAGGTCTGTCAAGGAATAGATTTGGCAAACCTGCATGATGTTGTCAAAACAGATGTTAGGCTGTGTATTTGAACATCTGTTTCATTCACTTAGTGTCACTTGGGATTATGTTCAAATAGAAACCAATTTTTCTCAAAGATCAGAAGCTTTGATGACTGAGAGGTTGAGCCGTTGCAAGAAATCTAACATGCATTACCAATGTCGGTTAAAATCCTGCTCAAAGCATTGGCTGAGCAAGGTTTTGACCATGAAGGCCAAATAGAAAGCATTACTATGTGTTATACGGACAAGAATAATCCAACTTTACCAGCCAAGGTTCCCTTTGGATCTGTCCACTGAAACTGTGATGGCCCAGAGTTTGACCCATTGGGGTCAAAGTCCAATTTGGTGTCCCAATGCAGGTTCCGATCCTGGTTACGCACTCTCATTTGAGAGGAATCCAGTGGCGGTCATTCAAATCTGTCACAGAAAATCTAGATCAAAATGGGTTTGTTGGTTCCACTTTGATCAATTTCTATAAAGTGCTTAAATCAGATGTTTTGCTGTGGATTCAGTTTTTTTTGGGGGGGAGGGGGTGGTTTGTCTCTTAATTGGGCTTCTGTTCAAACCAAATGCATATTTTTGCTTTAATAAATGTGCTGTGATGGCCGAGTGGTTAAGGTGTTGGACTTGAAATCCAATGGGTGTTACCCGCGCAGGTTCAAATCCTGCTCACAGCGTTTCCTGCTTATCTTTGGACAGTAAAGGCCTGTCCACACCGGCGCGGATTTGCGAAAAAGCGGAAAGCGAAAATGCGAAAAGCGGAAAAAGTGTCCACACCAGCGAAGCGAAAATGCGGATCGATTTTTCTGATTTTCCGCGTTCTATTCCGCTCTACTCCGACTATCATTATGCGAGCGCGAGTCCAAAAAGTAGTTAGAAACGAAGATGGATAGCTCTAGCAGCGATGAGGAGCTTATGCTTTTATGTCTTTCAGCTGACGTTAATATCGATTAAGGGAAACAAACGATCTCTCCCCAGTTCGGCCGCGATTCGAGCCCAAATGTTGTCTTTCAGCTCCGTGTCCATAATCTCGCCTACTTGTCATACAATGCCGGGTTGTCCCTCACTAATGTTATAAGTTGTTCACCCATTTTTATCTAGTGTTTAGTAGCTCTACTGCTATTTAGGTTTTCTGTGAGCTCCTTCGAGGAGTCAGTAGAGTGACAGCCAAGTCGTTGTCTGATTGGTCGCACCCTCTTTTTCGCTTGTGAAATTCGCTGTCAAAACAGACAGATTTGTTTTGTTTTTTCCGCAGCGGATTTTCGCTTTTAGGTGTGCACAGAGTAATTAGAATACGTGCGTTTGTTAATTTGCGAATTTCGCTGCGAATATTTGCTGCGAAATTCCGCTCCGGTGTGGACGGGCCTTTAGACTGAATTCAGCAAAATCATAGTTCATCTTGTTCTTCAGCTCTGCAATAGAGCTGCAGTTGGGGGTAATTTGGCTGAAAATCCAGTTGTTCATTCGACTGGATAAGGCAAAATGAAGATAATAAAGGGTTGATGTTGACCAACCTCTATAAAGACGTTCTTGAAGATGCCTTCATTTCAAGTAGAATCCACATAGATGGGATCTTTCAGCTGTATAGAACAGCTGCAGAAGCTTCAATGGCAAGGTGTGGACAGAAACTCCAATGGTTTCTTCCCTGTGCAGGGTGAAATCCTGCTATCTGCATCAAGGAAAATGGGGATAAGAAAGACTTTTGTGGTTGCAATTTGACCAACCACTGAGAAGATTGTAAAACAAATGTTTTACTGTGCATTCAGGACCTTCTTCGCCTGGATTTTTTTTTCGAAAAGAAACCCATTGACCTCACCTGAAGAAGCTGCGATGGCCGAGAGGTTAAGGCGTTGGACTCGAAATCCAATGGGGTTTCCCCGCGCAGGTTCGAATCCTGCTCACAGCGACCCATTTATAAGGAATCCAATGGATTTCATGATGGTCAGAAAAAGCGTTTACATTTGACCAACTAGTATGATGATGGTAGAACAGGCACATGTATTTAGGACCTTCGTAAATCGCTGCATGTCGCTTGCGAAACCGATGCAAATAGAATGCCATTTCATGGGACAAGAAAAGCTTATGGCTGAGTGGTTAAGGCGTTGGACATGAAACTGAAAGGCTTTTTTCTCCAAAAGCACTAGTCTTTCTCATGGCATTGTCTGCTGTCTTTTCCGACCAGTAGCCCAAATAACAAGCTTTACCAAATGTTTAAGACTTGAGACTAATCCAAGTTGATCAACCGAGATTCCCTTTGCTTCTATTCTACAGGTGCTATGCTGGCCGAAGGGGAAATGCGTTGCACTCCAAATCCAATGTCATCTCCCCATTCAAGTTAGAGCCATGCACAGTGTCTCATTAGCAATCAATCTAATGGTGGTTAATGAGGTCTGTCAAGGAATAGATTTGGCAAACCTGCATGATGTTGTCAAAACAGATGTTAGGCTGTGTATTTGAACATCTGTTTCATTCACTTAGTGTCACTTGGGATTATGTTCAAATAGAAACCAATTTTTCTCAAAGATCAGAAGCTTTGATGACTGAGAGGTTGAGCCGTTGCAAGAAATCTAACATGCATTACCAATGTCGGTTAAAATCCTGCTCAAAGCATTGGCTGAGCAAGGTTTTGACCATGAAGGCCAAATAGAAAGCATTACTATGTGTTATACGGACAAGAATAATCAAACTTTACCAGCCAAGGTTCCCTTTGGATCTGTCCACTGAAACTGTGATGGCCCAGAGTTTGACCCATTGGGGTCAAAGTCCAATTTGGTGTCCCAATGCAGGTTCCGATCCTGGTTACGCACTCTCATTTGAGAGGAATCCAGTGGCGGTCATTCAAATCTGTCACAGAAAATCTAGATCAAAATGGGTTTGTTGGTTCCACTTTGATCAATTTCTATAAAGTGCTTAAATCAGATGTTTTGCTGTGGATTCAGTTTTTTTTGGGGGGGAGGGGGTGGTTTGTCTCTTAATTGGGCTTCTGTTCAAACCAAATGCATATTTTTGCATTAATAAATGTGCTGTGATGGCCGAGTGGTTAAGGCGTTGGACTTGAAATCCAATGGGTGTTACCCGCGCAGGTTCAAATCCTGCTCACAGCGTTTCCTGCTTATCTTTGGACAGTAAGACTGAATTCAGCAAAATCATAGTTCATCTTGTTCTTCAGCTCTGCAATAGAGCTGCAGTTGGGGGTAATTTGGCTGAAAATCCAGTTGTTCATTCGACTGGATAAGGCAAAATGAAGATAATAAAGGGTTTGATGTTGACCAACCTCTATAAAGACGTTCTTGAAGTTGCCTTCATTTCAAGTAGAATCCACATAGATGGGATCTTTCAGCTGTATAGAACAGCTGCAGAAGCTTCAATGGCAAGGTGTGGACAGAAACTCCAATGGTTTCTTCCCTGTGCAGGGTGAAATCCTGCTCTCTGCATCAAGGAAAATGGGGATAAGAAAGACTTTTGTGGTTGCAATTTGACCAACCACTGAGAAGATTGTAAAACAAATGTTTTACTGTGCATTCAGGACCTTCTTCGCCTGGATTTTTTTTCGAAAAGAAACCCATTGACCTCACCTGAAGAAGCTGCGATGGCCGAGAGGTTAAGGCGTTGGACTCGAAATCCAATGGGGTTTCCCCGCGCAGGTTCGAATCCTGCTCACAGCGACCCATTTATAAGGAATCCAATGGATTTCATGATGGTCAGAAAAAGCGTTTACATTTGACCAACTAGTATGATGATGGTAGAACAGGCACATGTATTTAGGACCTTCGTAAATCGCTGCATGTCGCTTGCGAAACCGATGCAAATAGAATGCCATTTCATGGGACAAGAAAAGCTTATGGCTGAGTGGTTAAGGCGTTGGACATGAAACTGAAAGGCTTTTTCCTCCAAAAGCACTAGTCTTTCTCATGGCATTGTCTGCTGTCTTTTTCGACCAGTAGCCCAAATAACAAGCTTTACCAAATGTTTAAGACTGGAGACTAATCCAAGTTGATCAACCGAGATTCCCTTTGCTTCTATTCTACAGGTGCTATGCTGGCCGAAGGGGAAATGCGTTGCACTCCAAATCCAATGTAATCTCCCCATTCAAGTTAGAGCCATGCACAGTGTCTCATTAGCAATCAATCTAATGGTGGTTAATGAGGTCTGTCAAGGAATAGATTTGGCAAACCTGCATGATGTTGTCAAAACAGATGTTAGGCTGTGTATTCGATTCACTTAGTGTCACTTGGGATTATGTTCAAATAGAAACCAATTTTTCTCAAAGATCAGAAGCTTTGATGACTGAGAGGTTGAGCCGTTGCAAGAAATCTAACATGCATTACCAATGTTGGTTAAAATCCTGCTCAAAGCATTGGCTGAGCAAGGTTTTGACCATGAAGGCCAAATAGAAAGCATTACTATGTGTTATACGGACAAGAATAATCCAACTTTACCAGCCAAGGTTCCCTTTGGATCTGTCCACTGAAACTGTGATGGCCCAGAGTTTGACCCATTGGGGTCAAAGTCCAATGTGGTGTCCCAATGCAGGTTCCGATCCTGGTTACGCACTCTCATTTGAGAGGAATCCAGTGGCGGTCATTCAAATCTGTCACAGAAAATCTAGATCAAAATGGGTTTGTTGGTTCCACTTTGATCAATTTCTATAAAGTGCTTAAATCAGATGTTTTGCTGTGGATTCAGTTTTTTTTGGGGGGGAGGGGGTGGTTTGTCTCTTAATTGGGCTTCTGTTCAAACCAAATGCATATTTTTGCATTAATAAATGTGCTGTGATGGCCGAGTGGTTAAGGCGTTGGACTTGAAATCCAATGGGTGTTACCCGCGCAGGTTCAAATCCTGCTCACAGCGTCTCCTGCTTATCTTTGGACAGTAAGACTGAATTCAGCAAAATCATAGTTCATCTTGTTCTTCAGCTCTGCAATAGAGCTGCAGTTGGGGGTAATTTGGCTGAAAATCCAGTTGTTCATTCGACTGGATAAGGCAAAATGAAGATAATAAAGGGTTTGATGTTGACCAACCTCTATAAAGACGTTCTTGAAGATGCCTTCATTTCAAGTAGAATCCACATAGATGGGATCTTTCAGCTGTATAGAACAGCTGCAGAAGCTTCAATGGCAAGGTGTGGACAGAAACTCCAATGGTTTCTTCCCTGTGCAGGGTGAAATCCTGCTCTCTGCATCAAGGAAAATGGGGATAAGAAAGACTTTTGTGGTTGCAATTTGACCAACCACTGAGAAGATTGTAAAACAAATGTTTTACTGTGCATTCAGGACCTTCTTCGCCTGGATTTTTTTTTCGAAAAGAAACCCATTGACCTCACCTGAAGAAGCTGCGATGGCCGAGAGGTTAAGGCGTTGGACTCGAAATCCAATGGGGTTTCCCCGCGCAGGTTCGAATCCTGCTCGCAGCGACCCATTTATAAGGAATCCAACGGATTTCATGACGGTCAGAAAAAGCGTTTACATTTGACCAACTAGTATGATGATGGTAGAACAGGCACATGTATTTAGGACCTTCGTAAATCGCTGCATGTCGCTTGCGAAACCGATGCAAATAGAATGCCATTTCATGGGACAAGAAAAGCTTATGGCTGAGTGGTTAAGGCGTTGGACATGAAACTGAAAGGCTGTTTCCTCCAAAAGCACTAGTCTTTCTCATGGCATTGTCTGCTGTCTTTTTCGACCAGTAGCCCAAATAACAAGCTTTACCAAATGTTTAAGACTGGAGACTAATCCAAGTTGATCAACCGAGATTCCCTTTGCTTCTATTCTACAGGTGCTATGCTGGCCGAAGGGGAAATGCGTTGCACTCCAAATCCAATGTAATCTCCCCATTCAAGTTAGAGCCATGCACAGTGTCTCATTAGCAATCAATCTAATGGTGGTTAATGAGGTCTGTCAAGGAATAGATTTGGCAAACCTGCATGATGTTGTCAAAACAGATGTTAGGCTGTGTATTCGAACATCTGTTTCATTCACTTAGTGTCACTTGGGATTATGTTCAAATAGAAACCAATTTTTCTCAAAGATCAGAAGCTTTGATGACTGAGAGGTTGAGCCGTTGCAAGAAATCTAACATGCATTACCAATGTTGGTTAAAATCCTGCTCAAAGCATTGGCTGAGCAAGGTTTTGACCATGAAGGCCAAATAGAAAGCATTACTATGTGTTATACGGACAAGAATAATCCAACTTTACCAGCCAAGGTTCCCTTTGGATCTGTCCACTGAAACTGTGATGGCCCAGAGTTTGACCCATTGGGGTCAAAGTCCAATGTGGTGTCCCAATGCAGGTTCCGATCCTGGTTACGCACTCTCATTTGAGAGGAATCCAGTGGCGGTCATTCAAATCTGTCACAGAAAATCTAGATCAAAATGGGTTTGTTGGTTCCACTTTGATCAATTTCTATAAAGTGCTTAAATCAGATGTTTTGCTGTGGATTCAGTTTTTTTTGGGGGGGAGGGGGTGGTTTGTCTCTTAATTGGGCTTCTGTTCAAACCAAATGCATATTTTTGCATTAATAAATGTGCTGTGATGGCCGAGTGGTTAAGGCGTTGGACTTGAAATCCAATGGGTGTTACCCGCGCAGGTTCAAATCCTGCTCACAGCGTCTCCTGCTTATCTTTGGACAGTAAGACTGAATTCAGCAAAATCATAGTTCATCTTGTTCTTCAGCTCTGCAATAGAGCTGCAGTTGGGGGTAATTTGGCTGAAAATCCAGTTGTTCATTCGACTGGATAAGGCAAAATGAAGATAATAAAGGGTTTGATGTTGACCAACCTCTATAAAGACGTTCTTGAAGATGCCTTCATTTCAAGTAGAATCCACATAGATGGGATCTTTCAGCTGTATAGAACAGCTGCAGAAGCTTCAATGGCAAGGTGTGGACAGAAACTCCAATGGTTTCTTCCCTGTGCAGGGTGAAATCCTGCTCTCTGCATCAAGGAAAATGGGGATAAGAAAGACTTTTGTGGTTGCAATTTGACCAACCACTGAGAAGATTGTAAAACAAATGTTTTACTGTGCATTCAGGACCTTCTTCGCCTGGATTTTTTTTTCGAAAAGAAACCCATTGACCTCACCTGAAGAAGCTGCGATGGCCGAGAGGTTAAGGCGTTGGACTCGAAATCCAATGGGGTTTCCCCGCGCAGGTTCGAATCCTGCTCGCAGCGACCCATTTATAAGGAATCCAACGGATTTCATGACGGTCAGAAAAAGCGTTTACATTTGACCAACTAGTATGATGATGGTAGAACAGGCACATGTATTTAGGACCTTCGTAAATCGCTGCATGTCGCTTGCGAAACCGATGCAAATAGAATGCCATTTCATGGGACAAGAAAAGCTTATGGCTGAGTGGTTAAGGCGTTGGACATGAAACTGAAAGGCTGTTTCCTCCAAAAGCACTAGTCTTTCTCATGGCATTGTCTGCTGTCTTTTTCGACCAGTAGCCCAAATAACAAGCTTTACCAAATGTTTAAGACTGGAGACTAATCCAAGTTGATCAACCGAGATTCCCTTTGCTTCTATTCTACAGGTGCTATGCTGGCCGAAGGGGAAATGCGTTGCACTCCAAATCCAATGTAATCTCCCCATTCAAGTTAGAGCCATGCACAGTGTCTCATTAGCAATCAATCTAATGGTGGTTAATGAGGTCTGTCAAGGAATAGATTTGGCAAACCTGCATGATGTTGTCAAAACAGATGTTAGGCTGTGTATTCGAACATCTGTTTCATTCACTTAGTGTCACTTGGGATTATGTTCAAATAGAAACCAATTTTTCTCAAAGATCAGAAGCTTTGATGACTGAGAGGTTGAGCCGTTGCAAGAAATCTAACATGCATTACCAATGTCGGTTAAAATCCTGCTCAAAGCATTGGCTGAGCAAGGTTTTGAAGAAGAATTACTGATTTAAGAAGAATTAAAGGGAAGGGGGGAGGGGATTGGTTCTCTGCATTTGACCCATCCTATATCACATAGGAGCAGTGGGCTGCCGTGTTCAGCGCCCGGGGAGAAAGTTGGGGTTCAGTGTCGTCCTCATGACACTACGACATGCAGACAGTTGGAGGAGGGAATCGAACCGCCGACCCTACGATTAGTGGAAGACCCGCTCTACCCACTGAGCTACTGCCGCCCCACAAACCATGACCATGAAGGCCAAATAGAAAGCATTACTATGTGTTATACGGACAAGAATAATCCAACTTTACCAGCCAAGGTTCCCTTTGGATCTGTCCACTGAAACTGTGATGGCCCAGAGTTTGACCCATTGGGGTCAAAGTCCAATGTGGTGTCCCAATGCAGGTTCCGATCCTGGTTACGCACTCTCATTTGAGAGGAATCCAGTGGCGGTCATTCAAATCTGTCACAGAAAATCTAGATCAAAATGGGTTTGTTGGTTCCACTTTGATCAATTTCTATAAAGTGCTTAAATCAGATGTTTTGCTGTGGATTCAGTTTTTTTTTTGGGGGGGAGGGGGTGGTTTGTCTCTTAATTGGGCTTCTGTTCAAACCAAATGCATATTTTTGCATTAATAAATGTGCTGTGATGGCCGAGTGGTTAAGGCTTTGGACTTGAAATCCAATGGGTGTTACCCGCGCAGGTTCAAATCCTGCTCACAGCGTTTCCTGCTTATCTTTGGACAGTAAGACTGAATTCAGCAAAATCATAGTTCATCTTGTTCTTCAGCTCTGCAATAGAGCTGCAGTTGGGGGTAATTTGGCTGAAAATCCAGTTGTTCATTCGACTGGATAAGGCAAAATGAAGATAATAAAGGGTTTGATGTTGACCAACCTCTATAAAGACGTTCTTGGAGTTGCCTTCATTTCAAGTAGAATCCACATAGATGGGATCTTTCAGCTGTATAGAACAGCTGCAGAAGCTTCAATGGCAAGGTGTGGACAGAAACTCCAATGGTTTCTTCCCTGTGCAGGGTGAAATCCTGCTCTCTGCATCAAGGAAAATGGGGATAAGAAAGACTTTTCAGGTTGCAATTTGACCAACCACTGAGAAGATTGTAAAACAAATGTTTTACTGTGCATTCAGGACCTGGATTTTTTTTTCGAAAAGAAACCCATTGACCTCACCTGAAGAAGCTGCGATGGCCGAGAGGTTAAGGCGTTGGACTCGAAATCCAATGGGGTTTCCCCGCGCAGGTTCGAATCCTGCTCACAGCGACCCATTTATAAGGAATCCAATGGATTTCATGATGGTCAGAAAAAGCGTTTACATTTGACCAACTAGTATGATGATGGTAGAACAGGCACATGTATTTAGGACCTTCGTAAATCGCTGCATGTCGCTTGCGAAACCGATGCAAATAGAATGCCATTTCATGGGACAAGAAAAGCTTATGGCTGAGTGGTTAAGGCGTTGGACATGAAACTGAAAGGCTTTTTCCTCCAAAAGCACTAGTCTTTCTCATGGCATTGTCTGCTGTCTTTTTCGACCAGTAGCCCAAATAACAAGCTTTACCAAATGTTTAAGACTGGAGACTAATCCAAGTTGATCAACCGAGATTCCCTTTGCTTCTATTCTACAGGTGCTATGCTGGCCGAAGGGGAAATGCGTTGCACTCCAAATCCAATGTCATCTCCCCATTCAAGTTAGAGCCATGCACAGTGTCTCATTAGCAATCAATCTAATGGTGGTTAATGAGGTCTGTCAAGGAATAGATTTGGCAAACCTGCATGATGTTGTCAAAACAGATGTTAGGCTGTGTATTTGAACATCTGTTTCATTCACTTAGTGTCACTTGGGATTATGTTCAAATAGAAACCAATTTTTCTCAAAGATCAGAAGCTTTGATGACTGAGAGGTTGAGCCGTTGCAAGAAATCTAACATGCATTACCAATGTCGGTTAAAATCCTGCTCAAAGCATTGGCTGAGCAAGGTTTTGAAGAAGAATTACTGATTTAAGAAGAATTAAAGGGAAGGGGATTGGTTCTCTGCATTTGACCCATCCTATATCACATAGGAGCAGTGGGCTGCCGTGTTCAGCGCCCGGGGAGAAAGTTGGGGTTCAGTGTCGTCCTCATGACACTACGACATGCAGACAGTTGGAGGAGGGAATCGAACCGCCGACCCTACGATTAGTGGAAGACCCGCTCTACCCACTGAGCTACTGCCGCCCCACAAACCATGACCATGAAGGCCAAATAGAAAGCATTACTATGTGTTATACGGACAAGAATAATCCAACTTTACCAGCCAAGGTTCCCTTTGGATCTGTCCACTGAAACTGTGATGGCCCAGAGTTTGACCCATTGGGGTCAAAGTCCAATGTGGTGTCCCAATGCAGGTTCCGATCCTGGTTACGCACTCTCATTTGAGAGGAATCCAGTGGCGGTCATTCAAATCTGTCACAGAAAATCTAGATCAAAATGGGTTTGTTGGTTCCACTTTGATCAATTTCTATAAAGTGCTTAAATCAGATGTTTTGCTGTGGATTCAGTTTTTTTTTTGGGGGGGAGGGGGTGGTTTGTCTCTTAATTGGGCTTCTGTTCAAACCAAATGCATATTTTTGCATTAATAAATGTGCTGTGATGGCCGAGTGGTTAAGGCTTTGGACTTGAAATCCAATGGGTGTTACCCGCGCAGGTTCAAATCCTGCTCACAGCGTTTCCTGCTTATCTTTGGACAGTAAGACTGAATTCAGCAAAATCATAGTTCATCTTGTTCTTCAGCTCTGCAATAGAGCTGCAGTTGGGGGTAATTTGGCTGAAAATCCAGTTGTTCATTCGACTGGATAAGGCAAAATGAAGATAATAAAGGGTTTGATGTTGACCAACCTCTATAAAGACGTTCTTGGAGTTGCCTTCATTTCAAGTAGAATCCACATAGATGGGATCTTTCAGCTGTATAGAACAGCTGCAGAAGCTTCAATGGCAAGGTGTGGACAGAAACTCCAATGGTTTCTTCCCTGTGCAGGGTGAAATCCTGCTCTCTGCATCAAGGAAAATGGGGATAAGAAAGACTTTTCAGGTTGCAATTTGACCAACCACTGAGAAGATTGTAAAACAAATGTTTTACTGTGCATTCAGGACCTGGATTTTTTTTTCGAAAAGAAACCCATTGACCTCACCTGAAGAAGCTGCGATGGCCGAGAGGTTAAGGCGTTGGACTCGAAATCCAATGGGGTTTCCCCGCGCAGGTTCGAATCCTGCTCACAGCGACCCATTTATAAGGAATCCAATGGATTTCATGATGGTCAGAAAAAGCGTTTACATTTGACCAACTAGTATGATGATGGTAGAACAGGCACATGTATTTAGGACCTTCGTAAATCGCTGCATGTCGCTTGCGAAACCGATGCAAATAGAATGCCATTTCATGGGACAAGAAAAGCTTATGGCTGAGTGGTTAAGGCGTTGGACATGAAACTGAAAGGCTTTTTCCTCCAAAAGCACTAGTCTTTCTCATGGCATTGTCTGCTGTCTTTTTCGACCAGTAGCCCAAATAACAAGCTTTACCAAATGTTTAAGACTGGAGACTAATCCAAGTTGATCAACCGAGATTCCCTTTGCTTCTATTCTACAGGTGCTATGCTGGCCGAAGGGGAAATGCGTTGCACTCCAAATCCAATGTCATCTCCCCATTCAAGTTAGAGCCATGCACAGTGTCTCATTAGCAATCAATCTAATGGTGGTTAATGAGGTCTGTCAAGGAATAGATTTGGCAAACCTGCATGATGTTGTCAAAACAGATGTTAGGCTGTGTATTTGAACATCTGTTTCATTCACTTAGTGTCACTTGGGATTATGTTCAAATAGAAACCAATTTTTCTCAAAGATCAGAAGCTTTGATGACTGAGAGGTTGAGCCGTTGCAAGAAATCTAACATGCATTACCAATGTCGGTTAAAATCCTGCTCAAAGCATTGGCTGAGCAAGGTTTTGAAGAAGAATTACTGATTTAAGAAGAATTAAAGGGAAGGGGATTGGTTCTCTGCATTTGACCCATCCTATATCACATAGGAGCAGTGGGCTGCCGTGTTCAGCGCCCGGGGAGAAAGTTGGGGTTCAGTGTCGTCCTCATGACACTACGACATGCAGACAGTTGGAGGAGGGAATCGAACCGCCGACCCTACGATTAGTGGAAGACCCGCTCTACCCACTGAGCTACTGCCGCCCCACAAACCATGACCATGAAGGCCAAATAGAAAGCATTACTATGTGTTATACGGACAAGAATAATCCAACTTTACCAGCCAAGGTTCCCTTTGGATCTGTCCACTGAAACTGTGATGGCCCAGAGTTTGACCCATTGGGGTCAAAGTCCAATGTGGTGTCCCAATGCAGGTTCCGATCCTGGTTACGCACTCTCATTTGAGAGGAATCCAGTGGCGGTCATTCAAATCTGTCACAGAAAATCTAGATCAAAATGGGTTTGTTGGTTCCACTTTGATCAATTTCTATAAAGTGCTTAAATCAGATGTTTTGCTGTGGATTCAGTTTTTTTTTGGGGGGGGAGGGGGTGGTTTGTCTCTTAATTGGGCTTCTGTTCAAACCAAATGCATATTTTTGCATTAATAAATGTGCTGTGATGGCCGAGTGGTTAAGGCGTTGGACTTGAAATCCAATGGGTGTTACCCGCGCAGGTTCAAATCCTGCTCACAGCGTTTCCTGCTTATCTTTGGACAGTAAGACTGAATTCAGCAAAATCATAGTTCATCTTGTTCTTCAGCTCTGCAATAGAGCTGCAGTTGGGGGTAATTTGGCTGAAAATCCAGTTGTTCATTCGACTGGATAAGGCAAAATGAAGATAATAAAGGGTTTGATGTTGACCAACCTCTATAAAGACGTTCTTGGAGTTGCCTTCATTTCAAGTAGAATCCACATAGATGGGATCTTTCAGCTGTATAGAACAGCTGCAGAAGCTTCAATGGCAAGGTGTGGACAGAAACTCCAATGGTTTCTTCCCTGTGCAGGGTGAAATCCTGCTCTCTGCATCAAGGAAAATGGGGATAAGAAAGACTTTTCAGGTTGCAATTTGACCAACCACTGAGAAGATTGTAAAACAAATGTTTTACTGTGCATTCAGGACCTGGATTTTTTTTTCGAAAAGAAACCCATTGACCTCACCTGAAGAAGCTGCGATGGCCGAGAGGTTAAGGCGTTAGACTCGAAATCCAGTGGGGTTTCCCAAATGCATATTTTTGCATTAATAAATGTGCTGTGATGGCCGAGTGGTTAAGGCGTTGGACTTGAAATCCAATGGGTGTTACCCGCGCAGGTTCAAATCCTGCTCACAGCGTTTCCTGCTTATCTTTGGACAGTAAGACTGAATTCAGCAAAATCATAGTTCATCTTGTTCTTCAGCTCTGCAATAGAGCTGCAGTTGGGGGTAATTTGGCTGAAAATCCAGTTGTTCATTCGACTGGATAAGGCAAAATGAAGATAATAAAGGGTTTGATGTTGACCAACCTCTATAAAGACGTTCTTGGAGTTGCCTTCATTTCAAGTAGAATCCACATAGATGGGATCTTTCAGCTGTATAGAACAGCTGCAGAAGCTTCAATGGCAAGGTGTGGACAGAAACTCCAATGGTTTCTTCCCTGTGCAGGGTGAAATCCTGCTCTCTGCATCAAGGAAAATGGGGATAAGAAAGACTTTTCAGGTTGCAATTTGACCAACCACTGAGAAGATTGTAAAACAAATGTTTTACTGTGCATTCAGGACCTGGATTTTTTTTTCGAAAAGAAACCCATTGACCTCACCTGAAGAAGCTGCGATGGCCGAGAGGTTAAGGCGTTGGACTCGAAATCCAATGGGGTTTCCCCGCGCAGGTTCGAATCCTGCTCACAGCGACCCATTTATAAGGAATCCAATGGATTTCATGATGGTCAGAAAAAGCGTTTACATTTGACCAACTAGTATGATGATGGTAGAACAGGCACATGTATTTAGGACCTTCGTAAATCGCTGCATGTCGCTTGCGAAACCGATGCAAATAGAATGCCATTTCATGGGACAAGAAAAGCTTATGGCTGAGTGGTTAAGGCGTTGGACATGAAACTGAAAGGCTTTTTCCTCCAAAAGCACTAGTCTTTCTCATGGCATTGTCTGCTGTCTTTTTCGACCAGTAGCCCAAATAACAAGCTTTACCAAATGTTTAAGACTGGAGACTAATCCAAGTTGATCAACCGAGATTCCCTTTGCTTCTATTCTACAGGTGCTATGCTGGCCGAAGGGGAAATGCGTTGCACTCCAAATCCAATGTCATCTCCCCATTCAAGTTAGAGCCATGCACAGTGTCTCATTAGCAATCAATCTAATGGTGGTTAATGAGGTCTGTCAAGGAATAGATTTGGCAAACCTGCATGATGTTGTCAAAACAGATGTTAGGCTGTGTATTTGAACATCTGTTTCATTCACTTAGTGTCACTTGGGATTATGTTCAAATAGAAACCAATTTTTCTCAAAGATCAGAAGCTTTGATGACTGAGAGGTTGAGCCGTTGCAAGAAATCTAACATGCATTACCAATGTCGGTTAAAATCCTGCTCAAAGCATTGGCTGAGCAAGGTTTTGAAGAAGAATTACTGATTTAAGAAGAATTAAAGGGAAGGGGGGAGGGGATTGGTTCTCTGCATTTGACCCATCCTATATCACATAGGAGCAGTGGGCTGCCGTGTTCAGCGCCCGGGGAGAAAGTTGGGGTTCAGTGTCGTCCTCATGACACTACGACATGCAGACAGTTGGAGGAGGGAATCGAACCGCCGACCCTACGATTAGTGGAAGCCCCGCTCTACCCACTGAGCTACTGCCGCCCCACAAACCATGACCATGAAGGCCAAATAGAAAGCATTACTATGTGTTATACGGACAAGAATAATCCAACTTTACCAGCCAAGGTTCCCTTTGGATCTGTCCACTGAAACTGTGATGGCCCAGAGTTTGACCCATTGGGGTCAAAGTCCAATGTGGTGTCCCAATGCAGGTTCCGATCCTGGTTACGCACTCTCATTTGAGAGGAATCCAGTGGCGGTCATTCAAATCTGTCACAGAAAATCTAGATCAAAATGGGTTTGTTGGTTCCACTTTGATCAATTTCTATAAAGTGCTTAAATCAGATGTTTTACTGTGGATTCAGTTTTTTTTTTGGGGGGGAGGGGGTGGTTTGTCTCTTAATTGGGCTTCTGTTCAAACCAAATGCATATTTTTGCATTAATAAATGTGCTGTGATGGCCGAGTGGTTAAGGCGTTGGACTTGAAATCCAATGGGTGTTACCCGCGCAGGTTCAAATCCTGCTCACAGCGTTTCCTGCTTATCTTTGGACAGTAAGACTGAATTCAGCAAAATCATAGTTCATCTTGTTCTTCAGCTCTGCAATAGAGCTGCAGTTGGGGGTAATTTGGCTGAAAATCCAGTTGTTCATTCGACTGGATAAGGCAAAATGAAGATAATAAAGGGTTTGATGTTGACCAACCTCTATAAAGACGTTCTTGAAGATGCCTTCATTTCAAGTAGAATCCACATAGATGGGATCTTTCAGCTGTATAGAACAGCTGCAGAAGCTTCAATGGCAAGGTGTGGACAGAAACTCCAATGGTTTCTTCCCTGTGCAGGGTGAAATCCTGCTCTCTGCATCAAGGAATATGGGGATAAGAAAGACTTTTGTGGTTGCAATTTGACCAACCACTGAGAAGATTGTAAAACAAATGTTTTACTGTGCATTCAGGACCTTCTTCGCCTGGATTTTTTTTTCGAAAAGAAACCCATTGACCTCACCTGAAGAAGCTGCGATGGCCGAGAGGTTAAGGCGTTGGACTCGAAATCCAATGGGGTTTCCCCGCGCAGGTTCGAATCCTGCTCACAGCGACCCATTTATAAGGAATCCAACGGTTTTCATGACGGTCAGAAAAAGCGTTTACATTTGACCAACTAGTATGATGATGGTAGAACAGGCACATGTATTTAGGACCTTCGTAAATCGCTGCATGTCGCTTGCGAAACCGATGCAAATAGAATGCCATTTCATGGGACAAGAAAAGCATATGGCTGAGTGGTTAAGGCGTTGGACATGAAACTGAAAGGCTGTTTCTTCCAAAAGCACTAGTCTTTCTCATGGCATTGTCTGCTGTCTTTTTCGACCAGTAGCCCAAATAACAAGCTTTACCAAATGTTTAAGACTGGAGACTAATCCAAGTTGATCAACCGAGATTCCCTTTGCTTCTATTCTACAGGTGCTATGCTGGCCGAAGGGGAAATGCGTTGCACTCCAAATCCAATGTCATCTCCCCATTCAAGTTAGAGCCATGCACAGTGTCTCATTAGCAATCAATCTAATGGTGGTTAATGAGGTCTGTCAAGGAATAGATTTGGCAAACCTGCATGATGTTGTCAAAACAGATGTTAGGCTGTGTATTTGAACATCTGTTTCATTCACTTAGTGTCACTTGGGATTATGTTCAAATAGAAACCAATTTTTCTCAAAGATCAGAAGCTTTGATGACTGAGAGGTTGAGCCGTTGCAAGAAATCTAACATGCATTACCAATGTCGGTTAAAATCCTGCTCAAAGCATTGGCTGAGCAAGGTTTTGACCATGAAGGCCAAATAGAAAGCATTACTATGTGTTATACGGACAAGAATAATCCAACTTTACCAGCCAAGGTTCCCTTTGGATCTGTCCACTGAAACTGTGATGGCCCAGAGTTTGACCCATTGGGGTCAAAGTCCAATTTGGTGTCCCAATGCAGGTTCCGATCCTGGTTACGCACTCTCATTTGAGAGGAATCCAGTGGCGGTCATTCAAATCTGTCACAGAAAATCTAGATCAAAATGGGTTTGTTGGTTCCACTTTGATCAATTTCTATAAAGTGCTTAAATCAGATGTTTTGCTGTGGATTCAGTTTTTTTTTGGGGGGGAGGGGGTGGTTTGTCTCTTAATTGGGCTTCTGTTCAAACCAAATGCATATTTTTGCTTTAATAAATGTGCTGTGATGGCCGAGTGGTTAAGGCGTTGGACTTGAAATCCAATGGGTGTTACCCGCGCAGGTTCAAATCCTGCTCACAGCGTTTCCTGCTTATCTTTGGACAGTAAGACTGAATTCAGCAAAATCATAGTTCATCTTGTTCTTCAGCTCTGCAATAGAGCTGCAGTTGGGGGTAATTTGGCTGAAAATCCAGTTGTTCATTCGACTGGATAAGGCAAAATGAAGATAATAAAGGGTTTGATGTTGACCAACCTCTATAAAGACGTTCTTGGAGTTGCCTTCATTTCAAGTAGAATCCACATAGATGGGATCTTTCAGCTGTATAGAACAGCTGCAGAAGCTTCAATGGCAAGGTGTGGACAGAAACTCCAATGGTTTCTTCCCTGTGCAGGGTGAAATCCTGCTCTCTGCATCAAGGAAAATGGGGATAAGAAAGACTTTTCAGGTTGCAATTTGACCAACCACTGAGAAGATTGTAAAACAAATGTTTTACTGTGCATTCAGGACCTGGATTTTTTTTTCGAAAAGAAACCCATTGACCTCACCTGAAGAAGCTGCGATGGCCGAGAGGTTAAGGCGTTGGACTCGAAATCCAATGGGGTTTCCCCGCGCAGGTTCGAATCCTGCTCACAGCGACCCATTTATAAGGAATCCAATGGATTTCATGATGGTCAGAAAAAGCGTTTACATTTGACCAACTAGTATGATGATGGTAGAACAGGCACATGTATTTAGGACCTTCGTAAATCGCTGCATGTCGCTTGCGAAACCGATGCAAATAGAATGCCATTTCATGGGACAAGAAAAGCTTATGGCTGAGTGGTTAAGGCGTTGGACATGAAACTGAAAGGCTTTTTCCTCCAAAAGCACTAGTCTTTCTCATGGCATTGTCTGCTGTCTTTTTCGACCAGTAGCCCAAATAACAAGCTTTACCAAATGTTTAAGACTGGAGACTAATCCAAGTTGATCAACCGAGATTCCCTTTGCTTCTATTCTACAGGTGCTATGCTGGCCGAAGGGGAAATGCGTTGCACTCCAAATCCAATGTCATCTCCCCATTCAAGTTAGAGCCATGCACAGTGTCTCATTAGCAATCAATCTAATGGTGGTTAATGAGGTCTGTCAAGGAATAGATTTGGCAAACCTGCATGATGTTGTCAAAACAGATGTTAGGCTGTGTATTTGAACATCTGTTTCATTCACTTAGTGTCACTTGGGATTATGTTCAAATAGAAACCAATTTTTCTCAAAGATCAGAAGCTTTGATGACTGAGAGGTTGAGCCGTTGCAAGAAATCTAACATGCATTACCAATGTCGGTTAAAATCCTGCTCAAAGCATTGGCTGAGCAAGGTTTTGAAGAAGAATTACTGATTTAAGAAGAATTAAAGGGAAGGGGATTGGTTCTCTGCATTTGACCCATCCTATATCACATAGGAGCAGTGGGCTGCCGTGTTCAGCGCCCGGGGAGAAAGTTGGGGTTCAGTGTCGTCCTCATGACACTACGACATGCAGACAGTTGGAGGAGGGAATCGAACCACCGACCCTACGATTAGTGGAAGACCCGCTCTACCCACTGAGCTACTGCCGCCCCAAAAACCATGACCATGAAGGCCAAATAGAAAGCATTACTATGTGTTATACGGACAAGAATAATCCAACTTTACCAGCCAAGGTTCCCTTTGGATCTGTCCACTGAAACTGTGATGGCCCAGAGTTTGACCCATTGGGGTCAAAGTCCAATGTGGTGTCCCAATGCAGGTTCCGATCCTGGTTACGCACTCTCATTTGAGAGGAATCCAGTGGCGGTCATTCAAATCTGTCACAGAAAATCTAGATCAAAATGGGTTTGTTGGTTCCACTTTGATCAATTTCTATAAAGTGCTTAAATCAGATGTTTTGCTGTGGATTCAGTTTTTTTTTGGGGGGGGAGGGGGTGGTTTGTCTCTTAATTGGGCTTCTGTTCAAACCAAATGCATATTTTTGCATTAATAAATGTGCTGTGATGGCCGAGTGGTTAAGGCGTTGGACTTGAAATCCAATGGGTGTTACCCGCGCAGGTTCAAATCCTGCTCACAGCGTTTCCTGCTTATCTTTGGACAGTAAGACTGAATTCAGCAAAATCATAGTTCATCTTGTTCTTCAGCTCTGCAATAGAGCTGCAGTTGGGGGTAATTTGGCTGAAAATCCAGTTGTTCATTCGACTGGATAAGGCAAAATGAAGATAATAAAGGGTTTGATGTTGACCAACCTCTATAAAGACGTTCTTGGAGTTGCCTTCATTTCAAGTAGAATCCACATAGATGGGATCTTTCAGCTGTATAGAACAGCTGCAGAAGCTTCAATGGCAAGGTGTGGACAGAAACTCCAATGGTTTCTTCCCTGTGCAGGGTGAAATCCTGCTCTCTGCATCAAGGAAAATGGGGATAAGAAAGACTTTTCAGGTTGCAATTTGACCAACCACTGAGAAGATTGTAAAACAAATGTTTTACTGTGCATTCAGGACCTGGATTTTTTTTTCGAAAAGAAACCCATTGACCTCACCTGAAGAAGCTGCGATGGCCGAGAGGTTAAGGCGTTAGACTCGAAATCCAGTGGGGTTTCCCAAATGCATATTTTTGCATTAATAAATGTGCTGTGATGGCCGAGTGGTTAAGGCGTTGGACTTGAAATCCAATGGGTGTTACCCGCGCAGGTTCAAATCCTGCTCACAGCGTTTCCTGCTTATCTTTGGACAGTAAGACTGAATTCAGCAAAATCATAGTTCATCTTGTTCTTCAGCTCTGCAATAGAGCTGCAGTTGGGGGTAATTTGGCTGAAAATCCAGTTGTTCATTCGACTGGATAAGGCAAAATGAAGATAATAAAGGGTTTGATGTTGACCAACCTCTATAAAGACGTTCTTGGAGTTGCCTTCATTTCAAGTAGAATCCACATAGATGGGATCTTTCAGCTGTATAGAACAGCTGCAGAAGCTTCAATGGCAAGGTGTGGACAGAAACTCCAATGGTTTCTTCCCTGTGCAGGGTGAAATCCTGCTCTCTGCATCAAGGAAAATGGGGATAAGAAAGACTTTTCAGGTTGCAATTTGACCAACCACTGAGAAGATTGTAAAACAAATGTTTTACTGTGCATTCAGGACCTGGATTTTTTTTTCGAAAAGAAACCCATTGACCTCACCTGAAGAAGCTGCGATGGCCGAGAGGTTAAGGCGTTGGACTCGAAATCCAATGGGGTTTCCCCGCGCAGGTTCGAATCCTGCTCACAGCGACCCATTTATAAGGAATCCAATGGATTTCATGATGGTCAGAAAAAGCGTTTACATTTGACCAACTAGTATGATGATGGTAGAACAGGCACATGTATTTAGGACCTTCGTAAATCGCTGCATGTCGCTTGCGAAACCGATGCAAATAGAATGCCATTTCATGGGACAAGAAAAGCTTATGGCTGAGTGGTTAAGGCGTTGGACATGAAACTGAAAGGCTTTTTCCTCCAAAAGCACTAGTCTTTCTCATGGCATTGTCTGCTGTCTTTTTCGACCAGTAGCCCAAATAACAAGCTTTACCAAATGTTTAAGACTGGAGACTAATCCAAGTTGATCAACCGAGATTCCCTTTGCTTCTATTCTACAGGTGCTATGCTGGCCGAAGGGGAAATGCGTTGCACTCCAAATCCAATGTCATCTCCCCATTCAAGTTAGAGCCATGCACAGTGTCTCATTAGCAATCAATCTAATGGTGGTTAATGAGGTCTGTCAAGGAATAGATTTGGCAAACCTGCATGATGTTGTCAAAACAGATGTTAGGCTGTGTATTTGAACATCTGTTTCATTCACTTAGTGTCACTTGGGATTATGTTCAAATAGAAACCAATTTTTCTCAAAGATCAGAAGCTTTGATGACTGAGAGGTTGAGCCGTTGCAAGAAATCTAACATGCATTACCAATGTCGGTTAAAATCCTGCTCAAAGCATTGGCTGAGCAAGGTTTTGAAGAAGAATTACTGATTTAAGAAGAATTAAAGGGAAGGGGGGAGGGGATTGGTTCTCTGCATTTGACCCATCCTATATCACATAGGAGCAGTGGGCTGCCGTGTTCAGCGCCCGGGGAGAAAGTTGGGGTTCAGTGTCGTCCTCATGACACTACGACATGCAGACAGTTGGAGGAGGGAATCGAACCGCCGACCCTACGATTAGTGGAAGCCCCGCTCTACCCACTGAGCTACTGCCGCCCCACAAACCATGACCATGAAGGCCAAATAGAAAGCATTACTATGTGTTATACGGACAAGAATAATCCAACTTTACCAGCCAAGGTTCCCTTTGGATCTGTCCACTGAAACTGTGATGGCCCAGAGTTTGACCCATTGGGGTCAAAGTCCAATGTGGTGTCCCAATGCAGGTTCCGATCCTGGTTACGCACTCTCATTTGAGAGGAATCCAGTGGCGGTCATTCAAATCTGTCACAGAAAATCTAGATCAAAATGGGTTTGTTGGTTCCACTTTGATCAATTTCTATAAAGTGCTTAAATCAGATGTTTTACTGTGGATTCAGTTTTTTTTTTGGGGGGGAGGGGGTGGTTTGTCTCTTAATTGGGCTTCTGTTCAAACCAAATGCATATTTTTGCATTAATAAATGTGCTGTGATGGCCGAGTGGTTAAGGCGTTGGACTTGAAATCCAATGGGTGTTACCCGCGCAGGTTCAAATCCTGCTCACAGCGTTTCCTGCTTATCTTTGGACAGTAAGACTGAATTCAGCAAAATCATAGTTCATCTTGTTCTTCAGCTCTGCAATAGAGCTGCAGTTGGGGGTAATTTGGCTGAAAATCCAGTTGTTCATTCGACTGGATAAGGCAAAATGAAGATAATAAAGGGTTTGATGTTGACCAACCTCTATAAAGACGTTCTTGAAGATGCCTTCATTTCAAGTAGAATCCACATAGATGGGATCTTTCAGCTGTATAGAACAGCTGCAGAAGCTTCAATGGCAAGGTGTGGACAGAAACTCCAATGGTTTCTTCCCTGTGCAGGGTGAAATCCTGCTCTCTGCATCAAGGAATATGGGGATAAGAAAGACTTTTGTGGTTGCAATTTGACCAACCACTGAGAAGATTGTAAAACAAATGTTTTACTGTGCATTCAGGACCTTCTTCGCCTGGATTTTTTTTTCGAAAAGAAACCCATTGACCTCACCTGAAGAAGCTGCGATGGCCGAGAGGTTAAGGCGTTGGACTCGAAATCCAATGGGGTTTCCCCGCGCAGGTTCGAATCCTGCTCACAGCGACCCATTTATAAGGAATCCAACGGTTTTCATGACGGTCAGAAAAAGCGTTTACATTTGACCAACTAGTATGATGATGGTAGAACAGGCACATGTATTTAGGACCTTCGTAAATCGCTGCATGTCGCTTGCGAAACCGATGCAAATAGAATGCCATTTCATGGGACAAGAAAAGCATATGGCTGAGTGGTTAAGGCGTTGGACATGAAACTGAAAGGCTGTTTCCTCCAAAAGCACTAGTCTTTCTCATGGCATTGTCTGCTGTCTTTTTCGACCAGTAGCCCAAATAACAAGCTTTACCAAATGTTTAAGACTGGAGACTAATCCAAGTTGATCAACCGAGATTCCCTTTGCTTCTATTCTACAGGTGCTATGCTGGCCGAAGGGGAAATGCGTTGCACTCCAAATCCAATGTCATCTCCCCATTCAAGTTAGAGCCATGCACAGTGTCTCATTAGCAATCAATCTAATGGTGGTTAATGAGGTCTGTCAAGGAATAGATTTGGCAAACCTGCATGATGTTGTCAAAACAGATGTTAGGCTGTGTATTTGAACATCTGTTTCATTCACTTAGTGTCACTTGGGATTATGTTCAAATAGAAACCAATTTTTCTCAAAGATCAGAAGCTTTGATGACTGAGAGGTTGAGCCGTTGCAAGAAATCTAACATGCATTACCAATGTCGGTTAAAATCCTGCTCAAAGCATTGGCTGAGCAAGGTTTTGACCATGAAGGCCAAATAGAAAGCATTACTATGTGTTATACGGACAAGAATAATCCAACTTTACCAGCCAAGGTTCCCTTTGGATCTGTCCACTGAAACTGTGATGGCCCAGAGTTTGACCCATTGGGGTCAAAGTCCAATGTGGTGTCCCAATGCAGGTTCCGATCCTGGTTACGCACTCTCATTTGAGAGGAATCCAGTGGCGGTCATTCAAATCTGTCACAGAAAATCTAGATCAAAATGGGTTTGTTGGTTCCACTTTGATCAATTTCTATAAAGTGCTTAAATCAGATGTTTTGCTGTGGATTCAGTTTTTTTTTTGGGGGGGAGGGGGTGGTTTGTCTCTTAATTGGGCTTCTGTTCAAACCAAATGCATATTTTTGCTTTAATAAATGTGCTGTGATGGCCGAGTGGTTAAGGCGTTGGACTTGAAATCCAATGGGTGTTACCCGCGCAGGTTCAAATCCTGCTCACAGCGTTTCCTGCTTATCTTTGGACAGTAAGACTGAATTCAGCAAAATCATAGTTCATCTTGTTCTTCAGCTCTGCAATAGAGCTGCAGTTGGGGGTAATTTGGCTGAAAATCCAGTTGTTCATTCGACTGGATAAGGCAAAATGAAGATAATAAAGGGTTTGATGTTGACCAACCTCTATAAAGACGTTCTTGAAGATGCCTTCATTTCAAGTAGAATCCACATAGATGGGATCTTTCAGCTGTATAGAACAGCTGCAGAAGCTTCAATGGCAAGGTGTGGACAGAAACTCCAATGGTTTCTTCCCTGTGCAGGGTGAAATCCTGCTCTCTGCATCAAGGAATATGGGGATAAGAAAGACTTTTGTGGTTGCAATTTGACCAACCACTGAGAAGATTGTAAAACAAATGTTTTACTGTGCATTCAGGACCTTCTTCGCCTGGATTTTTTTTTCGAAAAGAAACCCATTGACCTCACCTGAAGAAGCTGCAATGGCCGAGAGGTTAAGGCGTTGGACTCGAAATCCAATGGGGTTTCCCCGCGCAGGTTCGAATCCTGCTCACAGCGACCCATTTATAAGGAATCCAACGGATTTCATGACGGTCAGAAAAGGCGTTTACATTTGACCAACTAGTATGATGATGGTAGAACAGGCACATGTATTTAGGACCTTCGTAAATCGCTGCATGTCGCTTGCGAAACCGATGCAAATAGAATGCCATTTCATGGGACAAGAAAAGCATATGGCTGAGTGGTTAAGGCGTTGGACATGAAACTGAAAGGCTGTTTCCTCCAAAAGCACTAGTCTTTCTCATGGCATTGTCTGCTGTCTTTTTCGACCAGTAGCCCAAATAACAAGCTTTACCAAATGTTTAAGACTGGAGACTAATCCAAGTTGATCAACCGAGATTCCCTTTGCTTCTATTCTACAGGTGCTATGCTGGCCGAAGGGGAAATGCGTTGCACTCCAAATCCAATGTCATCTCCCCATTCAAGTTAGAGCCATGCACAGTGTCTCATTAGCAATCAATCTAATGGTGGTTAATGAGGTCTGTCAAGGAATAGATTTGGCAAACCTGCATGATGTTGTCAAAACAGATGTTAGGCTGTGTATTTGAACATCTGTTTCATTCACTTAGTGTCACTTGGGATTATGTTCAAATAGAAACCAATTTTTCTCAAAGATCAGAAGCTTTGATGACTGAGAGGTTGAGCCGTTGCAAGAAATCTAACATGCATTACCAATGTCGGTTAAAATCCTGCTCAAAGCATTGGCTGAGCAAGGTTTTGACCATGAAGGCCAAATAGAAAGCATTACTATGTGTTATACGGACAAGAATAATCCAACTTTACCAGCCAAGGTTCCCTTTGGATCTGTCCACTGAAACTGTGATGGCCCAGAGTTTGACCCATTGGAGTCAAAGTCCAATGTGGTGTCCCAATGCAGGTTCCGATCCTGGTTACGCACTCTCATTTGAGAGGAATCCAGTGGCGGTCATTCAAATCTGTCACAGAAAATCTAGATCAAAATGGGTTTGTTGGTTCCACTTTGATCAATTTCTATAAAGTGCTTAAATCAGATGTTTTGCTGTGGATTCAGTTTTTTTTGGGGGGGAGGGGGTGGTTTGTCTCTTAATTGGGCTTCTGTTCAAACCAAATGCATATTTTTGCATTAATAAATTTGCTGTGATGGCCGAGTGGTTAAGGCGTTGGACTTGAAATCCAATGGGTGTTACCCGCGCAGGTTCAAATCCTGCTCACAGCGTTTCCTGCTTATCTTTGGACAGTAAGACTGAATTCAGCAAAATCATCGTTCATCTTGTTCTTCAGCTCTGCAATAGAGCTGCAGTTGGGGGTAATTTGGCTGAAAATCCAGTTGTTCATTCGACTGGATAAGGCAAAATGAAGATAATAAAGGGTTTGATGTTGACCAACCTCTATAAAGACGTTCTTGGAGTTGCCTTCATTTCAAGTAGAATCCACATAGATGGGATCTTTCAGCTGTATAGAACAGCTGCAGAAGCTTCAATGGCAAGGTGTGGACAGAAACTCCAATGGTTTCTTCCCTGTGCAGGGTGAAATCCTGCTCTCTGCATCAAGGAATATGGGGATAAGAGAGACTTTTGTGGTTGCAATTTGACCAACCACTGAGAAGATTGTAAAACAAATGTTTTACTGTGCATTCAGGACCTTCTTCGCCTGGATTTTTTTTTGGAAAAAAAACCCATTGACCTCACCTGAAGAAGCTGCGATGGCTGAGAGGTTAAGGCGTTGGACTCGAAATCCAATGGGGTTTTTCGCGCAGGTTCGAATCCTGCTCACAGCGACCCATTTATAAGGAATCCAATGGATTTCATGATGGTCAGAAAAAGCGTTTACATTTGACCAACTAGTATGATGATGGTAGAACAGGCACATGTATTTAGGACCTTCGTAAATCGCTGCATGTCGCTTGTGAAACCGATGCAAATAGAATGGCATTTCATGGGACAAGAAAAGCTTATGGCTGAGTGGTTAAGGCGTTGGACATGAAACTGAAAGGCTTTTTCCTCCAAAAGCACTAGTCTTTCTCATGGCATTGTCTGCTGTCTTTTCCGACCAGTAGCCCAAATAACAAGCTTTACCAAATGTTTAAGACTGGAGACTAATCCAAGTTGATCAACCGAGATTCCCTTTGCTTCTATTCTACAGGTGCTATGCTGGCCGAAGGGGAAATGCGTTGCACTCCAAATCCAATGTCATCTCCCCATTCAAGCTAGAGCCATGCACAGTGTCTCATTAGCAATCAATCTAATGGTGGTTAATGAGGTCTGTCAAGGAATAGATTTGGCAAACCTGCATGATGTTGTCAAAACAGATGTTAGGCTGTGTATTTGAACATCTGTTTCATTCACTTAGTGTCACTTGGGATTATGTTCAAATAGAAACCAATTTTTCTCAAAGATCAGAAGCTTTGATGACTGAGAGGTTGAGCCGTTGCAAGAAATCTAACATGCATTACCAATGTCGGTTAAAATCCTGCTCAAAGCATTGGCTGAGCAAGGTTTTGACCATGAAGGCCAAATAGAAAGCATTACTATGTGTTATACGGACAAGAATAATCCAACTTTACCAGCCAAGGTTCCCTTTGGATCTGTCCACTGAAACTGTGATGGCCCAGAGTTTGACCCATTGGGGTCAAAGTCCAATGTGGTTTCCCAATGCAGGTTCCGATCCTGGTTACGCACTCTCATTTGAGAGGAATCCAGTGGCGGTCATTCAAATCTGTCACAGAAAATCTAGATCAAAATGGGTTTGTTGGTTCCACTTTGATCAATTTCTATAAAGTGCTTAAATCAGATGTTTTGCTGTGGATTCAGTTTTTTTTTTGGGGGGAGGGGGTGGTTTGTCTCTTAATTGGGCTTCTGTTCAAACCAAATGCATATTTTTGCTTTAATAAATGTGCTGTGATGGCCGAGTGGTTAAGGCGTTGGACTTGAAATCCAATGGGTGTTACCCGCGCAGGTTCAAATCCTGCTCACAGCGTTTCCTGCTTATCTTTGGACAGTAAGACTGAATTCAGTAAAATCATAGTTCATCTTGTTCTTCAGCTCTGCAATAGAGCTGCAGTTGGGGGTAATTTGGCTGAAAATCCAGTTGTTCATTCGACTGGATAAGGCAAAATGAAGATAATAAAGGGTTTGATGTTGACCAACCTCTATAAAGACGTTCTTGAAGATGCCTTCATTTCAAGTAGAATCCACATAGATGGGATCTTTCAGCTGTATAGAACAGCTGCAGAAGCTTCAATGGCAAGGTGTGGACAGAAACTCCAATGGTTTCTTCCCTGTGCAGGGTGAAATCCTGCTCTCTGCATCAAGGAAAATGGGGATAAGAAAGACTTTTCAGGTTGCAATTTGACCAACCACTGAGAAGATTGTAAAACAAATGTTTTACTGTGCATTCAGGACCTGGATTTTTTTTTCGAAAAGAAACCCATTGACCTCACCTGAAGAAGCTGCGATGGCCGAGAGGTTAAGGCGTTGGACTCGAAATCCAATGGGGTTTCCCCGCGCAGGTTCGTATCCTGCTCACCTGACCCATTTATAAGGAATCCAATAGATTTCATGATGGTCAGAAAAAGCGTTTACATTTGACCAACTAGTATGATGATGGTAGAACAGGCACATGTATTTAGGACCTTCGTAAATCGCTGCATGTCGCTTGCGAAACCGATGCAAATAGAATGCCATTTCATGGGACAAGAAAAGCTTATGGCTGAGTGGTTAAGGCGTTGGACATGAAACTGAAAGGCTTTTTCCTCCAAAAGCACTAGTCTTTCTCATGGCATTGTCTGCTGTCTTTTTCTGCTGTCTTTTTCGACCAATAACAAGCTTTACCAAATGTTTAAGACTGGAGACTAATCCAAGTTGATCAACCGAGATTCCCTTTGCTTCTATTCTACAGGTGCTATGCTGGCCGAAGGGGAAATGCGTTGCACTCCAAATCCAATGTAATCTCCCCATTCAAGTTAGAGCCATGCACAGTGTCTCATTAGCAATCAATCTAATGGTGGTTAATGAGGTCTGTCAAGGAATAGATTTGGCAAACCTGCATGATGTTGTCAAAACAGTTGTTAGGCTGTGTATTTGAACATCTGTTTCATTCACTTAGTGTCACTTGGGATTATGTTCAAATAGAAACCAATTTTTCTCAAAGATCAGAAGCTTTGATGACTGAGAGGTTGAGCCGTTGCAAGAAATCTAACATGCATTACCAATGTCGGTTAAAATCCTGCTCAAAGCATTGGCTGAGCAAGGTTTTGACCATGAAGGCCAAATAGAAAGCATTACTATGTGTTATACGGACAAGAATAATCCAACTTTACCAGCCAAGGTTCCCTTTGGATCTGTCCACTGAAACTGTGATGGCCCAGAGTTTGACCCATTGGGGTCAAAGTCCAATGTGGTGTCCCAATGCAGGTTCCGATCCTGGTTACGCACTCTCATTTGAGAGGAATCCAGTGGCGGTCATTCAAATCTGTCACAGAAAATCTAGATCAAAATGGGTTTGTTGGTTCCACTTTGATCAATTTCTATAAAGTGCTTAAATCAGATGTTTTGCTGTGGATTCAGTTTTTTTTTTGGGGGGGAGGGGGTGGTTTGTCTCTTAATTGGGCTTCTGTTCAAACCAAATGCATATTTTTGCATTAATAAATGTGCTGTGATGGCCGAGTGGTTAAGGCGTTGGACTTGAAATCCAATGGGTGTTACCCGCGCAGGTTCAAATCCTGCTCACAGCGTTTCCTGCTTATCTTTGGACAGTAAGACTGAATTCAGCAAAATCATAGTTCATCTTGTTCTTCAGCTCTGCAATAGAGCTGCAGTTGGGGGTAATTTGGCTGAAAATCCAGTTGTTCATTCGACTGGATAAGGCAAAATGAAGATAATAAAGGGTTTGATGTTGACCAACCTCTATAAAGACGTTCTTGAAGATGCCTTCATTTCAAGTAGAATCCACATAGATGGGATCTTTCAGCTGTATAGAACAGCTGCAGAAGCTTCAATGGCAAGGTGTGGACAGAAACTCCAATGGTTTCTTCCCTGTGCAGGGTGAAATCCTGCTCTCTGCATCAAGGAATATGGGGATAAGAAAGACTTTTGTGGTTGCAATTTGACCAACCACTGAGAAGATTGTAAAACAAATGTTTTACTGTGCATTCAGGACCTTCTTCGCCTGGATTTTTTTTTCGAAAAGAAACCCATTGACCTCACCTGAAGAAGCTGCGATGGCCGAGAGGTTAAGGCGTTGGACTCGAAATCCAATGGGGTTTCCCCGCGCAGGTTCGAATCCTGCTCACAGCGACCCATTTATAAGGAATCCAACGGATTTCATGATGGTCAGAAAAAGCGTTTACATTTGACCAACTAGTATGATGATGGTAGAACAGGCACATGTATTTAGGACCTTCGTAAATCGCTGCATGTCGCTTGCGAAACCGATGCAAATAGAATGCCATTTCATGGGACAAGAAAAGCATATGGCTGAGTGGTTAAGGCGTTGGACATGAAACTGAAAGGCTGTTTCCTCCAAAAGCACTAGTCTTTCTCATGGCATTGTCTGCTGTCTTTTTCGACCAGTAGCCCAAATAACAAGCTTTACCAAATGTTTAAGACTGGAGACTAATCCAAGTTGATCAACCGAGATTCCCTTTGCTTCTATTCTACAGGTGCTATGCTGGCCGAAGGGGAAATGCGTTGCACTCCAAATCCAATGTCATCTCCCCATTCAAGTTAGAGCCATGCACAGTGTCTCATTAGCAATCAATCTAATGGTGGTTAATGAGGTCTGTCAAGGAATAGATTTGGCAAACCTGCATGATGTTGTCAAAACAGATGTTAGGCTGTGTATTTGAACATCTGTTTCATTCACTTAGTGTCACTTGGGATTATGTTCAAATAGAAACCAATTTTTCTCAAAGATCAGAAGCTTTGATGACTGAGAGGTTGAGCCGTTGCAAGAAATCTAACATGCATTACCAATGTCGGTTAAAATCCTGCTCAAAGCATTGGCTGAGCAAGGTTTTGACCATGAAGGCCAAATAGAAAGCATTACTATGTGTTATACGGACAAGAATAATCCAACTTTACCAGCCAAGGTTCCCTTTGGATCTGTCCACTGAAACTGTGATGGCCCAGAGTTTGACCCATTGGAGTCAAAGTCCAATGTGGTGTCCCAATGCAGGTTCCGATCCTGGTTACGCACTCTCATTTGAGAGGAATCCAGTGGCGGTCATTCAAATCTGTCACAGAAAATCTAGATCAAAATGGGTTTGTTGGTTCCACTTTGATCAATTTCTATAAAGTGCTTAAATCAGATGTTTTGCTGTGGATTCAGTTTTTTTTGGGGGGGAGGGGGTGGTTTGTCTCTTAATTGGGCTTCTGTTCAAACCAAATGCATATTTTTGCATTTATAAATGTGATGTGATGGCCGAGTGGTTAAGGCGTTGGACTTGAAATCCATTGGGTGTTACCCGCGCAGGTTCAAATCCTGCTCACAGCGTTTCCTGCTTATCTTTGGACAGTAAGACTGAATTCAGCAAAATCATAGTTCATCTTGTTCTTCAGCTCTGCAATAGAGCTGCAGTTGGGGGTAATTTGGCTGAAAATCCAGTTGTTCATTCGACTGGATAAGGCAAAATGAAGATAATAAAGGGTTTGATGTTGACCAACCTCTATAAAGACGTTCTTGGAGTTGCCTTCATTTCAAGTAGAATCCACATAGATGGGATCTTTCAGCTGTATAGAACAGCTGCAGAAGCTTCAATGGCAAGGTGTGGACAGAAACTCCAATGGTTTCTTCCCTGTGCAGGGTGAAATCCTGCTCTCTGCATCAAGGAATATGGGGATAAGAAAGACTTTTGTGGTTGCAATTTGACCAACCGCTGAGAAGATTGTAAAACAAATGTTTTACTGTGCATTCAGGACCTTCTTCGCCTGGATTTTTTTTTGGAAAAAAAACCCATTGAACTCACCTGAAGAAGCTGCGATGGCTGAGAGGTTAAGGCGTTGGACTCGAAATCCAATGGGGTTTTTCGCGCAGGTTCGAATCCTGCTCACAGCGACCCATTTATAAGGAATCCAATGGATTTCATGATGGTCAGAAAAAGCGGTTACATTTGACCAACTAGTATGATGATGGTAGAACAGGCACATGTATTTAGGACCTTCGTAAATCGCTGCATGTCGCTTGTGAAACCGATGCAAATAGAATGCCATTTCATGGGACAAGAAAAGCTTATGGCTGAGTGGTTAAGGCGTTGGACATGAAACTGAAAGGCTTTTTCCTCCAAAAGCACTAGTCTTTCTCATGGCATTGTCTGCTGTCTTTTCCGACCAGTAGCCCAAATAACAAGCTTTACCAAATGTTTAAGACTGGAGACTAATCCAAGTTGATCAACCGAGATTCCCTTTGCTTCTATTCTACAGGTGCTATGCTGGCCGAAGGGGAAATGCGTTGCACTCCAAATCCAATGTCATCTCCCCATTCAAGCTAGAGCCATGCACAGTGTCTCATTAGCAATCAATCTAATGGTGGTTAATGAGGTCTGTCAAGGAATAGATTTGGCAAACCTGCATGATGTTGTCAAAACAGATGTTAGGCTGTGTATTTGAACATCTGTTTCATTCACTTAGTGTCACTTGGGATTATGTTCAAATAGAAACCAATTTTTCTCAAAGATCAGAAGCTTTGATGACTGAGAGGTTGAGCCGTTGCAAGAAATCTAACATGCATTACCAATGTCGGTTAAAATCCTGCTCAAAGCATTGGCTGAGCAAGGTTTTGACCATGAAGGCCAAATAGAAAGCATTACTATGTGTTATACGGACAAGAATAATCAAACTTTACCAGCCAAGGTTCCCTTTGGATCTGTCCACTGAAACTGTGATGGCCCAGAGTTTGACCCATTGGGGTCAAAGTCCAATTTGGTGTCCCAATGCAGGTTCCGATCCTGGTTACGCACTCTCATTTGAGAGGAATCCAGTGGCGGTCATTCAAATCTGTCACAGAAAATCTAGATCAAAATGGGTTTGTTGGTTCCACTTTGATCAATTTCTATAAAGTGCTTAAATCAGATGTTTTGCTGTGGATTCAGTTTTTTTTTGGGGGGGAGGGGGTGGTTTGTCTCTTAATTGGGCTTCTGTTCAAACCAAATGCATATTTTTGCTTTAATAAATGTGCTGTGATGGCCGAGTGGTTAAGGCGTTGGACTTGAAATCCAATGGGTGTTACCCGCGCAGGTTCAAATCCTGCTCACAGCGTTTCCTGCTTATCTTTGGACAGTAAGACTGAATTCAGCAAAATCATAGTTCATCTTGTTCTTCAGCTCTGCAATAGAGCTGCAGTTGGGGGTAATTTGGCTGAAAATCCAGTTGTTCATTCGACTGGATAAGGCAAAATGAAGATAATAAAGGGTTTGATGTTGACCAACCTCTATAAAGACGTTCTTGAAGATGCCTTCATTTCAAGTAGAATCCACATAGATGGGATCTTTCAGCTGTATAGAACAGCTGCAGAAGCTTCAATGGCAAGGTGTGGACAGAAACTCCAATGGTTTCTTCCCTGTGCAGGGTGAAATCCTGCTCTCTGCATCAAGGAATATGGGGATAAGAAAGACTTTTGTGGTTGCAATTTGACCAACCACTGAGAAGATTGTAAAACAAATGTTTTACTGTGCATTCAGGACCTTCTTCGCCCGGATTTTTTTTTCGAAAAGAAACCCATTGTCCTCACCTGAAGAAGCTGCGATGGCCGAGAGGTTAAGGCGTTGGACTCGAAATCCAATGGGGTTTCCCCGCGCAGGTTCGAATCCTGCTCACAGCGACCCATTTATAAGGAATCCAATGGATTTCATGATGGTCAGAAAAAGCATTTACATTTGACCAACTAGTATGATGATGGTAGAACAGGCACATGTATTTAGGACCTTCGTAAATCGCTGCATGTCGCTTGCGAAACCGATGCAAATAGAATGCCATTTCATGGGACAAGAAAAGCTTATGGCTGAGTGGTTAAGGCGTTGGACATGAAACTGAAAGGCTTTTTCCTCCAAAAGCACTAGTCTTTCTCATGGCATTGTCTGCTGTCTTTTTCGACCAGTAGCCCAAATAACAAGCTTTACCAAATGTTTAAGACTGGAGACTAATCCAAGTTGATCAACCGAGATTCCCTTTGCTTCTATTCTACAGGTGCTATGCTGGCCGAAGGGGAAATGCGTTGCACTCCAAATCCAATGTAATCTTCCCATTCAAGTTAGAGCCATGCACAGTGTCTCATTAGCAATCAATCTAATGGTGGTTAATGAGGTCTGTCAAGGAATAGATTTGGCAAACCTGCATGATGTTGTCAAAACAGATGTTAGGCTGTGTATTTGAACATCTGTTTCATTCACTTAGTGTCACTTGGGATTATGTTCAAATAGAAACCAATTTTTCTCAAAGATCAGAAGCTTTGATGACTGAGAGGTTGAGCCGTTGCAAGAAATCTAACATGCATTACCAATGTCGGTTAAAATCCTGCTCAAAGCATTGGCTGAGCAAGGTTTTGACCATGAAGGCCAAATAGAAAGCATTACTATGTGTTATACGGACAAGAATAATCCAACTTTACCAGCCAAGGTTCCCTTTGGATCTGTCCACTGAAACTGTGATGGCCCAGAGTTTGACCCATTGGGGTCAAAGTCCAATGTGGTGTCCCAATGCAGGTTCCGATCCTGGTTACGCACTCTCATTTGAGAGGAATCCAGTGGCGGTCATTCAAATCTGTCACAGAAAATCTAGATCAAAATGGGTTTGTTGGTTCCACTTTGATCAATTTCTATAAAGTGCTTAAATCAGATGTTTTGCTGTGGATTCAGTTTTTTTTGGGGGGGGAGGGGGTGGTTTGTCTCTTAATTGGGCTTCTGTTCAAACCAAATGCATATTTTTGCATTAATAAATGTGCTGTGATGGCCGAGTGGTTAAGGCGTTGGACTTGAAATCCAATGGGTGTTACCCGCGCAGGTTCAAATCCTGCTCACAGCGTTTCCTGCTTATCTTTGGACAGTAAGACTGAATTCAGCAAAATCATAGTTCATCTTGTTCTTCAGCTCTGCAATAGAGCTGTAGTTGGGGGTAATTTGGCTGAAAATCCAGTTGTTCATTCGACTGGATAAGGCAAAATGAAGATAATAAAGGGTTTGATGTTGACCAACCTCTATAAAGACGTTCTTGAAGATGCCTTCATTTCAAGTAGAATCCACATAGATGGGATCTTTCAGCTGTATAGAACAGCTGCAGAAGCTTCAATGGTTTCTTCCCTGTGCAGGGTGAAATCCTGCTCTCTGCATCAAGGAAAATGGGGATAAGAAAGACTTTTGTGGTTGCAATTTGACCAACCACTGAGAAGATTGTAAAACAAATGTTTTACTGTGCATTCAGGACCTTCTTCGCCTGGATTTTTTTTTCGAAAAGAAACCCATTGACCTCACCTGAAGAAGCTGCGATGGCCGAGAGGTTAAGGCGTTGGACTCGAAATCCAATGGGGTTTCCCCGCGCAGGTTCGAATCCTGCTCACAGCGACCCATTTATAAGGAATCCAACGGATTTCATGATGGTCAGAAAAAGCGTTTACATTTGACCAACTAGTATGATGATGGTAGAACAGGCACATGTATTTAGGACCTTCGTAAATCGCTGCATGTCGCTTGTGAAACCGATGCAAATAGAATGCCATTTCATGGGACAAGAAAAGCTTATGGCTGAGTGGTTAAGGCGTTGGACATGAAACTGAAAGGCTTTTTCCTCCAAAAGCACTAGTCTTTCTCATGGCATTGTCTGCTGTCTTTTTCGACCAGTAGCCCAAATAACAAGCTTTACCAAATGTTTAAGACTGGAGACTAATCCAAGTTGATCAACCGAGATTCCCTTTGCTTCTATTCTACAGGTGCTATGCTGGCCGAAGGGGAAATGCGTTGCACTCCAAATCCAATGTCATCTCCCCATTCAAGTTAGAGCCATGCACAGTGTCTCATTAGCAATCAATCTAATGGTGGTTAATGAGGTCTGTCAAGGAATAGATTTGGCAAACCTGCATGATGTTGTCAAAACAGATGTTAGGCTGTGTATTTGAACATCTGTTTCATTCACTTAGTGTCACTTGGGATTATGTTCAAATAGAAACCAATTTTTCTCAAAGATCAGAAGCTTTGATGACTGAGAGGTTGAGCCGTTGCAAGAAATCTAACATGCATTACCAATGTCGGTTAAAATCCTGCTCAAAGCATTGGCTGAGCAAGGTTTTGACCATGAAGGCCAAATAGAAAGCATTACTATGTGTTATACGGACAAGAATAATCCAACTTTACCAGCCAAGGTTCCCTTTGGATCTGTCCACTGAAACTGTGATGGCCCAGAGTTTGACCCATTGGGGTCAAAGTCCAATGTGGTGTCCCAATGCAGGTTCCGATCCTGGTTACGCACTCTCATTTGAGAGGAATCCAGTGGCGGTCATTCAAATCTGTCACAGAAAATCTAGATCAAAATGGGTTTGTTGGTTCCACTTTGATCAATTTCTATAAAGTGCTTAAATCAGATGTTTTGCTGTGGATTCAGTTTTTTTTGGGGGGGGAGGGGGTGGTTTGTCTCTTAATTGGGCTTCTGTTCAAACCAAATGCATATTTTTGCATTAATAAATGTGCTGTGATGGCCGAGTGGTTAAGGCGTTGGACTTGAAATCCAATGGGTGTTACCCGCGCAGGTTCAAATCCTGCTCACAGCGTTTCCTGCTTATCTTTGGACAGTAAGACTGAATTCAGCAAAATCATAGTTCATCTTGTTCTTCAGCTCTGCAATAGAGCTGCAGTTGGGGGTAATTTGGCTGAAAATCCAGTTGTTCATTCGACTGGATAAGGCAATATGAAGATAATAAAGGGTTTGATGTTGACCAACCTCTATAAAGACGTTCTTGAAGATGCCTTCATTTCAAGTAGAATCCACATAGATGGGATCTTTCAGCTGTATAGAACAGCTGCAGAAGCTTCAATGGCAAGGTGTGGACAGAAACTCCAATGGTTTCTTCCCTGTGCAGGGTGAAATCCTGCTCTCTGCATCAAGGAAAATGGGGATAAGAAAGACTTTTGTGGTTGCAATTTGACCAACCACTGAGAAGATTGTAAAACAAATGTTTTACTGTGCATTCAGGACCTTCTTCGCCTGGATTTTTTTTTCGAAAAGAAACCCATTGACCTCACCTGAAGAAGCTGCGATGGCCGAGAGGTTAAGGCGTTGGACTCGAAATCCAATGGGGTTTCCCCGCGCAGGTTCGAATCCTGCTCACAGCGACCCATTTATAAGGAATCCAACGGATTTCATGATGGTCAGAAAAAGCGTTTACATTTGACCAACTAGTATGCTGATGGTAGAACAGGCACATGTATTTAGGACCTTCGTAAATCGCTGCATGTCGCTTGCGAAACCGATGCAAATAGAATGCCATTTCATGGGACAAGAAAAGCTTATGGCTGAGTGGTTAAGGCGTTGGACATGAAACTGAAAGGCTGTTTCCTCCAAAAGCACTAGTCTTTCTCATGGCATTGTCTGCTGTCTTTTTCGACCAGTAGCCCAAATAACAAGCTTTACCAAATGTTTAAGACTGGAGACTAATCCAAGTTGATCAACCGAGATTCCCTTTGCTTCTATTCTACAGGTGCTATGCTGGCCGAAGGGGAAATGCGTTGCACTCCAAATCCAATGTAATCTCCCCATTCAAGTTAGAGCCATGCACAGTGTCTCATTAGCAATCAATCTAATGGTGGTTAATGAGGTCTGTCAAGGAATAGATTTGGCAAACCTGCATGATGTTGTCAAAACAGATGTTAGGCTGTGTATTTGAACATCTGTTTCATTCACTTAGTGTCACTTGGGATTATGTTCAAATAGAAACCAATTTTTCTCAAAGATCAGAAGCTTTGATGACTGAGAGGTTGAGCCGTTGCAAGAAATCTAACATGCATTACCAATGTCGGTTAAAATCCTGCTCAAAGCATTGGCTGAGCAAGGTTTTGACCATGAAGGCCAAATAGAAAGCATTACTATGTGTTATACGGACAAGAATAATCAAACTTTACCAGCCAAGGTTCCCTTTGGATCTGTCCACTGAAACTGTGATGGCCCAGAGTTTGACCCATTGGGGTCAAAGTCCAATGTGGTGTCCCAATGCAGGTTCCGATCCTGGTTACGCACTCTCATTTGAGAGGAATCCAGTGGCGGTCATTCAAATCTGTCACAGAAAATCTAGATCAAAATGGGTTTGTTGGTTCCACTTTGATCAATTTCTATAAAGTGCTTAAATCAGATGTTTTGCTGTGGATTCAGTTTTTTTTTTTGGGGGGAGGGGGTGGTTTGTCTCTTAATTGGGCTTCTGTTCAAACCAAATGCATATTTTTGCATTAATAAATGTGCTGTGATGGCCGAGTGGTTAAGGCGTTGGACTTGAAATCCAATGGGTGTTACCCGCGCAGGTTCAAATCCTGCTCACAGCGTTTCCTGCTTATCTTTGGACAGTAAGACTGAATTCAGCAAAATCATAGTTCATCTTGTTCTTCAGCTCTGCAATAGAGCTGCAGTTGGGGGTAATTTGGCTGAAAATCCAGTTGTTCATTCGACTGGATAAGGCAAAATGAAGATAATAAAGGGTTTGATGTTGACCAACCTCTATAAAGACGTTCTTGAAGATGCCTTCATTTCAAGTAGAATCCACATAGATGGGATCTTTCAGCTGTATAGAACAGCTGCAGAAGCTTCAATGGCAAGGTGTGGACAGAAACTCCAATGGTTTCTTCCCTGTGCAGGGTGAAATCCTGCTCTCTGCATCAAGGAAAATGGGGATAAGAAAGACTTTTGTGGTTGCAATTTGACCAACCACTGAGAAGATTGTAAAACAAATGTTTTACTGTGCATTCAGGACCTTCTTCGCCTGGATTTTTTTTTCGAAAAGAAACCCATTGACCTCACCTGAAGAAGCTGCGATGGCCGAGAGGTTAAGGCGTTGGACTCGAAATCCAATGGGGTTTCCCCGCGCAGGTTCGAATCCTGCTCGCAGCGACCCATTTATAAGGAATCCAACGGATTTCATGACGGTCAGAAAAAGCGTTTACATTTGACCAACTAGTATGATGATGGTAGAACAGGCACATGTATTTAGGACCTTCGTAAATCGCTGCATGTCGCTTGCGAAACCGATGCAAATAGAATGCCATTTCATGGGACAAGAAAAGCTTATGGCTGAGTGGTTAAGGCGTTGGACATGAAACTGAAAGGCTGTTTCCTCCAAAAGCACTAGTCTTTCTCATGGCATTGTCTGCTGTCTTTTTCGACCAGTAGCCCAAATAACAAGCTTTACCAAATGTTTAAGACTGGAGACTAATCCAAGTTGATCAACCGAGATTCCCTTTGCTTCTATTCTACAGGTGCTATGCTGGCCGAAGGGGAAATGCGTTGCACTCCAAATCCAATGTCATCTCCCCATTCAAGTTAGAGCCATGCACAGTGTCTCATTAGCAATCAATCTAATGGTGGTTAATGAGGTCTGTCAAGGAATAGATTTGGCAAACCTGCATGATGTTGTCAAAACAGATGTTAGGCTGTGTATTTGAACATCTGTTTCATTCACTTAGTGTCACTTGGGATTATGTTCAAATAGAAACCAATTTTTCTCAAAGATCAGAAGCTTTGATGACTGAGAGGTTGAGCCGTTGCAAGAAATCTAACATGCATTACCAATGTCGGTTAAAATCCTGCTCAAAGCATTGGCTGAGCAAGGTTTTGACCATGAAGGCCAAATAGAAAGCATTACTATGTGTTATACGGACAAGAATAATCAAACTTTACCAGCCAAGGTTCCCTTTGGATCTGTCCACTGAAACTGTGATGGCCCAGAGTTTGACCCATTGGGGTCAAAGTCCAATGTGGTGTCCCAATGCAGGTTCCGATCCTGGTTACGCACTCTCATTTGAGAGGAATCCAGTGGCGGTCATTCAAATCTGTCACAGAAAATCTAGATCAAAATGGGTTTGTTGGTTCCACTTTGATCAATTTCTATAAAGTGCTTAAATCAGATGTTTTGCTGTGGATTCAGTTTTTTTTTGGGGGGGAGGGGGTGGTTTGTCTCTTAATTGGGCTTCTGTTCAAACCAAATGCATATTTTTGCATTAATAAATGTGCTGTGATGGCCGAGTGGTTAAGGCGTTGGACTTGAAATCCAATGGGTGTTACCCGCGCAGGTTCAAATCCTGCTCACAGCGTTTCCTGCTTATCTTTGGACAGTAAGACTGAATTCAGCAAAATCATAGTTCATCTTGTTCTTCAGCTCTGCAATAGAGCTGCAGTTGGGGGTAATTTGGCTGAAAATCCAGTTGTTCATTCGACTGGATAAGGCAAAATGAAGATAATAAAGGGTTTGATGTTGACCAACCTCTATAAAGACGTTCTTGAAGATGCCTTCATTTCAAGTAGAATCCACATAGATGGGATCTTTCAGCTGTATAGAACAGCTGCAGAAGCTTCAATGGCAAGGTGTGGACAGAAACTCCAATGGTTTCTTCCCTGTGCAGGGTGAAATCCTGCTCTCTGCATCAAGGAAAATGGGGATAAGAAAGACTTTTGTGGTTGCAATTTGACCAACCACTGAGAAGATTGTAAAACAAATGTTTTACTGTGCATTCAGGACCTTCTTCGCCTGGATTTTTTTTTCGAAAAGAAACCCATTGACCTCACCTGAAGAAGCTGCGATGGCCGAGAGGTTAAGGCGTTGGACTCGAAATCCAATGGGGTTTCCCCGCGCAGGTTCGAATCCTGCTCACAGCGACCCATTTATAAGGAATCCAACGGATTTCATGATGGTCAGAAAAAGCGTTTACATTTGACCAACTAGTATGCTGATGGTAGAACAGGCACATGTATTTAGGACCTTCGTAAATCGCTGCATGTCGCTTGCGAAACCGATGCAAATAGAATGCCATTTCATGGGACAAGAAAAGCTTATGGCTGAGTGGTTAAGGCGTTGGACATGAAACTGAAAGGCTGTTTCCTCCAAAAGCACTAGTCTTTCTCATGGCATTGTCTGCTGTCTTTTTCGACCAGTAGCCCAAATAACAAGCTTTACCAAATGTTTAAGACTGGAGACTAATCCAAGTTGATCAACCGAGATTCCCTTTGCTTCTATTCTACAGGTGCTATGCTGGCCGAAGGGGAAATGCGTTGCACTCCAAATCCAATGTAATCTCCCCATTCAAGTTAGAGCCATGCACAGTGTCTCATTAGCAATCAATCTAATGGTGGTTAATGAGGTCTGTCAAGGAATAGATTTGGCAAACCTGCATGATGTTGTCAAAACAGATGTTAGGCTGTGTATTTGAACATCTGTTTCATTCACTTAGTGTCACTTGGGATTATGTTCAAATAGAAACCAATTTTTCTCAAAGATCAGAAGCTTTGATGACTGAGAGGTTGAGCCGTTGCAAGAAATCTAACATGCATTACCAATGTCGGTTAAAATCCTGCTCAAAGCATTGGCTGAGCAAGGTTTTGACCATGAAGGCCAAATAGAAAGCATTACTATGTGTTATACGGACAAGAATAATCAAACTTTACCAGCCAAGGTTCCCTTTGGATCTGTCCACTGAAACTGTGATGGCCCAGAGTTTGACCCATTGGAGTCAAAGTCCAATGTGGTGTCCCAATGCAGGTTCCGATCCTGGTTACGCACTCTCATTTGAGAGGCATGTTGGATTTGTTGGTTTCACTTTGATCAATTTCTATAAAGTGCTTAAATCAGATGTTTTGCTGTGGATTCAGTTTTTTTTTTGGGGGGGGGGGGGAGGGGGTGGTTTGTCTGTTAATTGGGCTTCTGTTCAAATCAAATGCATATTTTTGCATTGATAAATGTGCTGTGATGGCCGAGTGGTTAAGGCGTTGGACTTGAAATCCAATGGGTGTTCCCGCGCAGGTTCAATTCCTGCTCACAGCGTTTCCTGCTTATCTTTGGACAGTAAGACTGAATTCAGCAAAATCATAATTCATCTTGTTCTTCAGCTCTGCAATAGAGCTGCAATTGGGGGTAATTTGGCTGAAAATCCAGTCGTTCATTCGACTGGATAAGGCAAAATGAAAATAATAAAGGGTTTGATGTTGACCAACCTCTATAAAGACGTTCTTGAAGTTGCCTTCATTTCAAGTAGAATCCACATAGATGGGATCTTTCAGCTGTATAGAACAGCTGCAGAAGCTTCAATGGCAAGGTGTGGACAGAAACTCCAATGGTTTCTTCCCTGTGCAGGATGAAATCCTACTCTCTGCATCAAGGAATATGGGGATAAGAAAGGCTTTTGTGGTTGCAATTTGACCAACCACTGAGAAGATTGTAAAACAAATGTTTTACTGTGCATTCAGGACCTTCTTCATCTGGAATTCACCAGAAGTTGTGATGGACGAGAGGATAAGGCGTTGGACTCTAAATCCAATTTGGTTTCCCCACGTATATTAGAATCCTGCTCACAGCATCCCATATAGCAGAAATCCAACAGATTTTATAATATATGATGTCATATATCATATCAATCATTTACACAAATTGGTTTACATTTGACCATGTTAATGTTAGAAGAGAAACCATGTATTTCAGACCTTCTTTAATTGCTGCGGTTGGCTTGGGAAACTGTTGCAAATAGAATCCGATTTTATGGGACAACGAAAGCTTATGAATGGCTGTTGCCTCCAACAGCTCTAGTGTTTCTCATGGCATTATCGGCTCTTATTTTTAAACAGAAACCCCAAATAACAAGCTGAACCAAATATTAAAGGCCAGAGATTATTCCAAGTTGACCGATATAGATTCCTGTCCTGTTAATCTGTGATGGCCAAGAGTTAAGCCATTGGGGTTGAAGTCTCATGGGGTGACCCAATGCGTGTCCCAATGCTGGTTACAGACTCTCATTTGATAGGAATCCAGTGCCATTCATTCAAATCTGTCACACAAAATATAGATTATAATGGGTTTAGTGGTTTCACTTTGAACAACCTCTATGAAGTAGTTAAAACAGATGTTTTGTAACTGCCCCTACCTACCCCCTACCTACCTCCAAGCATTAGTGAAACCCCACGCCCCTGCTCGAGCGCTCCGCTCAACTACCTCAGCTGGTCGACTGGTACCTCCATCAGTAAAAGGAGGAAAAGGTCAGACGGCAAAATCACAACTCTTCTCCGTTTTGGCACCGCACAGTGGTGGAACAAGCTGTCTGCCAATGTCAGGACTGCAGAGTCACTCCCCGTCTTCCGGAAGAGACTCAAGACTCACTTGTTCAGGGTTCACCTGAACCCTGCATAACATCCATCCTCTACCTACCCTGTGCTTCTCTTGGGCTTCTGTTCAAATATTATGCCAGCTTTTTACACATAGAAACAGTGCTGGCCGTATCTTCTAGCAGTCGACCTGCTAACTCAAATCCATACCCCAATATTTTCAGAAATGACAAAGACTGGCAAACCCGACTCATATTGGGCTTTTATCCTGTACCAGTATGCTCAACTGGTAAACTGGTACCAGAAGTTTTTGTTTACTTCAGGTAAGAAGCCGGGGTCAAGGAAATGAAATGGAATTCTACAAATCTCAATGTGTATTTTTGTGTTGCATAGACCAATTAATGTTTAACTGAGGCAATTTAATGATCCAAGTATATTTTTTCTCATTACTGTTTCTCTGTCCAACCAGAAGTGTACTTAGAGTGGGTAGCTCTCCTCGTTGGACCTAGCACATCAGCTCATATAATGTGACTAATGACTTGACTAATGGCCTGCTCACTGTTGATTTTTCGAAATTTGCTGATTTTTCAAGATAGCCAATGTGATGCAAGAGGGGTTCCTGGATGGGAGGCAGTTGATAATTTGGTGGAGAATCTTGTCAACCTCAGCCGCACGATAACTGCTTTGTCAACCATGACATGTCACAGACAGCTGAGATTGTGCAGCTGTATTCCAGGCTATGTAACAAGTCTTCCTCCAAATATACACCTAAATGTAAGCAGCAGAACTTGTATGCTAGCAATGGTTAATCTAGCCATTGAAATGCTTGAAACAAAAGCAATTAAATGTTTCACCTTCTTATGACAAATGTACTCTTTGTAAGTCGCTTTGGATAAAAGCGTCTGCTAAATGCCCTTAATGTAAATGTAAATGTAATTTGCCAGGGCCATGGAGAAAGTGGCTCGTCAACCAAGTGCCTGGTCAACAAGCAGTTGAAATGGAAACTGACCTATAGTGGATGCATACATTACCTTATTTACATGTGTCATAAATATTATGAATTCATGTTATCCATGCTAAGTTAAGCATAATTACACAAGCAGAGTAATGTTCTGTATGTCCTCACAGCATTTTAAACTCTTTAGCAACTCTTTAGATGTAGATGGACTGCTATAAATAATCAAATTGTGAAATAGGGTTGTACTCTATATCATGATCACGCAACGCCACTTAAATCAAAATTAGTTCAAGTTTTAATCGTCACATATAAAGTCACACATACCGTACAACTAGCTATGAAATGCTTACCTTGCCTACTTCTTTAACTGTGCTTACACAATAAATGAGAAAAACAAAATAGTTCTAAGTGTGTATATGAGTGAAAAGGTGAAATACAGACAGAAATACTTTAATTTTTTTTTTTTAAATTCTTTTAAAACTTTAATGATCCCTGAGGGAAAATGCATTTGTTACAATACTCCGGGAAAAGAAAAGACAGTGCAAAAGTGAAGAACAGTGCTCCTACCAGACATCAACACTTCTGACTCTGTCTCCACCTTTAAATCACGCCTAAAAACACACTTATTCCGAGTGGAATACTCTGTCACACACTGACAGAGTATGCCACTGTTACTTGTCTTGTAAAGTGTCCTTGAGTGCTTTGAAAGGCACCTTTAAATAAAATGCATTGTTGTTGTTGTTGTTGTTGTTGTTGTTGTTGTTGTTGTTGTTGTTGTTGTTGTTGTTGTTGTTGTTGTTGTTGTTGTTGTTGTCGTCGTTGTTGTTGTTGTTGTGTGCCATTCCTCATCTCCTGCCTAGTCCTCATCCTGGCCGGGTCATGTGCCACCAGCCCCATACCCTGGCTGGTCTTTGCAGGCACCAAAGCCACCAGACCAACCTCTATGAAGATGCCAAAACAGTTGTTTTACTGCATATTTAGGACCTTCTTTATTTAACATTTTTAGACCAAGCACGGTTATGGCTGAGTAGTAATTGCTTTTCAGAAGTCCCAAATAACAAGCTTTACTAATAGTTGGCCAGAGACTAAGCCAAGTTAACCAACAGAGATTCCCTTTGTCAAGTCGTTAAAACACATTTCATCCAGGACAATCAATGAAAACTAACCGTCAAAACAACAAATGAATATGCATGGAATATAAGATATAGATAAAGAACCTTTGTGACGGTGTAGGTTGAAGCCTTACTATGCCTGCTTATTACAATAAAAATAATAAGTAAATAAATAGCATTCAAAATGATTTGTTTGTGTCAGTTACTGTGGGTGTGCTGTGAAGAATAGTGTAACAAGAGTATGACATAGTTAATAGAACTTTCCCATTAAAATAAGTGCATATGTGTAGATATAGTACAGGGATCATTATATTATGCAAGAAGTATTAAACGAGAGATCTTAAATACAGCAATAAAAATACCTTTATACTACCTTTGCCACTAGTGTGGCACACAAAACCTCTATACAAAATTCAAAAATTTCCCTGTGGATGAAAGTATCCATCTATCAAAACTGGCCATGAAGTTGTGTTACGCAGTTTATCTATTTTATGATGACGATTTCGCTATTTCCGTTCCTTTCCCCTCTTCCTCTTTAGATACAATAAGAGTACAATAAGATTCAGAGTGTCTTGGGGCCAGTACCGAATATAACCATTACTTGAGCGTAGAGTGACGTAGGCCACGTCAAGTATTGACGTCGTATTGCTTTGGAGCAGAGGAATAATTTATTTATAAATTGACGCAAGGGCGCTAAATCTAAAATATTTTTTGACTAAAATGTGAAAATTGAGATTTAATCAATACCTCACCAAGGACAAGGTTAAAATATATTTATTCTTTTAAATTAAACGCGTATCTAGTTGTATACACTTGATTACGACTTGTTAGCATAGCTCTTGTGTTATGCTAACCTCCAAGCTAACGCTGTGGTGGATACTAGTTTTATTTACCGTGTCCAATTTGATATCGCTTGGTTACGGTACCGTGCGTTTCCTTTCATTGTGAATATTCTGTTGAGTTGGAAGACGTACATGCTTAATATTTGGAAGGATTATTTTTAAACCAGATGATGGGAAATGTCGGGGTTGCCCATTTGTGCGAAGCTAGCTGCAAATAGGCAAACGTATCTTCCAGCTAACAACATTAGCACCAACAACAGGTCTGGTAGGCCGCGGCTTGCTGACCTGTTTTTGCCTAATTTTCGGCTGTGGGTTTGGTAGATTATGGCGCCCCGTTTGCAACTGGAGAAGGCTGCCTGGCGGTGGGTGGAAACTGTGAAACCAGAGGATATCGGCCGGGAACACATTGAGTTATCCTATCGTGTAAATGTGCCTGCTTGCAAAAGAGGAACGTGCAGGTATGTCGTGAATCCCATGAACTCGCATCCCTCTTTGCTGTAGTGTAATACTAATATACGGTATTTACTAAAACAAAATAATGTACTTTTCTCAGAAGAGCAGTTTATTATTATTCTCGAAAGAGCTAGTTAATGCCAAACGTCTCAAGTTTTCAATGTATGCATTTTGATAGCAGTCGAAAAGTGAATAACCGGTTTTCATTGGGGCAGGAGGAATTGTAAAGGTAACCCTAATTGCCTTGTGGGTATCGGAGAACAGGCCTGGTTGGGAGAGATCGATGAAAATGCTTTCCACAACATCGATGACCCTAATTCAGAGCGCCGAGACAAGGTATATTTCCCATGGTATCGTGCTTCACTTCTATTCTTTCTCAGATAGCTCATCATGTAGGCCTATTGCAACGCTTTATATGTAAACACTTGCTTTCACAGAACACATTTGTGGGCCTGACAAACCTTGGAGCAACATGTTATGTTAACACATTCCTGCAAGTATGGTTCCACAACCTAGAGCTGCGTCGGAGCCTCTACTTGTGCCAAAATCCTCGTGCCCAGGACCACAACATTCAACTAGGTAGTGTCATCTGCTGATCATTGGTCATCTATGGGAAGAGGACGTTACAGGCCCCCTTTTCTCGTGATTTACCCATGCCTAGTACTATTTAGAGACTATGACAGAAAAAAGATGGTGCACAAGGTGCGGCCATACCCCCAAACTATCTCCAAGTCGTAAAGCCTATTTGATGTGAGTTTCTTCTGCATAAGGAAATAGTGTGCGTCTGTTCATCTCCAATGTCCATAGCCAAACTTTTAGTAATTCTTGAGCTATATGGCTAACCTCATTGACATGTTTGAAATTACAGTAGGTTGATTGCTTTGAAAGCTAAATATTAAATACGTTACAAAAGAGAACAAAGTCTTTTGCCTTTTCTAGATGGCATTTAAATTGAGTTCCAGATTCAAAACCTTTGTCAATCGTATCATCAGTAGATCTAATCAAAAATCTAAAAAGAAAAAAAAATTGATCATCTCAAATATATATTTGCATATTGTAATGCATATTGCCAATTACTGCATGGTCTTTTTCTCTCCATGTTTCAGATTACGAACCTGAGTCCATTTGCGAACATCTCCAGTATCTATTTGCACTACTGCAAAACAGCAACCGAAGATACATTGACCCATCGGGGCTGGTGAAAGCACTGGGGCTGGATACAGGACAACAGCAGGTAAGTCATAACCCAAATGTCTGGGCACAATATTGTACCATATACAGGAGAACGTAACAAATCAAATGAAAGTCCAAGAAGTGTTCATAAATACTAATTTAATTTCTATTTTCTCAGCAGAATCAAAGTAAAAATGCTTTTTTTGTGTTACACATAATGTTGAAATGCCTGTCAGAAGTTAAGTGATATCCACCATGACTACAATTCAGCATAGCTGCGTTTCCACCCAAAGGTTCTTCTTCAGAATCCCACCACAACACACTGACAAATATATTCTCTGGCACGACAGCATGGGTGATTTTGGTTTCACTCTAAACATAGCCAATGTGTATATTGTGGTAAATTGGACAGAATATTTGGTAATGAGAATTTGGATTACAAATAATTTATCCAATCACAAGATCATCTATCAATAACCAGCCAACGAAAATCCTGATGTTTATAAAGGAAAACATTTTAATATCCTGAAACGTATCTACCTTACTTACTTTGGTACTTATACTACTCCTGTTCTGTCTTCTCCTCTTCATCTAAACGTTCTGCATCCTAGGATGCCCAGGAGTTTTCCAAACTTTTCCTGTCCCTGTTGGAGGACACATTATCCAAACAGAAGAGCACCACTCTTCAGAACATCATTCAGCGCCAGTTCTGCGGACAGTTCTCATATGTCACTGTGTAAGACCCTGACTCCCAAGTTATATCTCATAGTTTGCATATTAGCTCATGGGGTTATTATGTGTTTGTCACCCGTGAAGTCCACAGGGACTGCATGAGAACATGAAGTCCTCATAAAGACATTCTAGTGGTGGTCTAGCATTATGGCTTTTGGGTTCTTCAAGAAATTTAAAAATAATAATTGTTTGGGTATTTGTAGAATTTTGTACAGAGTACTCCTTAACAGTTATTTTTTGTAAAGCACAGTCTCAATTCAAAAAAATCTGAAGTCAGAAAGTTATGGTTCATATTGAATTTAGGTAAGCTTGGTAAGAATTATTTCTTCGAAGGCAGTAGGTAGTTTTGTGGTCCATTGTATTTAGGCTTAGTGTTAAGCGAACGTATACAATGCAATGATTATTCAAAGAAATGTATAAGAAAAGCTGGTGTCGATGGTTTGTTCTTTTTGTTTCGCTCTGCACAGTTGTAACCAGTGTGGTCGAGCATCTCCACTTCCGTCCAGATTTTATGAGCTAGAGCTCAACATCCAGGGCCACAAGAACCTCACTGAGTGCATCACAGAATTCCTCAAGGTATCACTTGTTCAGTTGATTTGAATACACGACACAAAGCATTCATGTAATGCTCAGAAAATATGGTGATTGTTCAGCTCACGTTGATGGCGAAACGTGCTGCACTATAGGTGTATGTGAACGAAAGAAAACATAATCAAATTAAACAAATGGTATTGCAAAACGAATGCCCTGATCAGTAAAACCACTAAAAGAATGATTTCAGTACGAGTAAATTTCAATTTTGCTAACCCTAATCCTCACCCCACATACAAAGAAAAAACTAATTAACCAATGTTGCTTTGCTAAGCTAATTATACAAATGTTTGACATGGGGAAGAAGGGTTGAAGAATGATTAAACTCAGGAAGCTGTGTGCCTGCCCTGCAGGAAGAGAAGCTGGACGGAGATAACCGCTACTTCTGTGAGAGCTGCCAGAATAAGCAGTGTGCCACGCGCCGCATCAAGCTGCACAGCCTGCCGCGCACCCTCAACCTGCAGCTGATGCGCTTTGTCTTCGACAGGTAAGTCACCAGAACACAACTCACCAGGAACGTCTTCTCCATTCTCATCTTGTGTAGTGATGCTGTTTTGGAAAGCTGCTACACATACAGGCCTGTTCGGGGGGAAGGATGGGCTCACCTGTGTCAGCTTTGACTTGTGACATTTCTGCACTGTTCATCTTGTCTTCAAGGCAAACAGGCCACAAGAAGAAGCTCAACACCTTCATCAGTTTTCCAGAGCAGCTGGACATGGGGCCTTTCCTGGAAAGCACGCAAGGTATCTATGCTTACCTCACAGGCGTCAGTATGGAAATCCAAACGCTGTCACTGTTACTTATGAGGTCTAGTGTGTAAAAATGAGGTGGCCACTACCGGTGAGGTTGCAGATTGCGTCAAATAAATCACCCCTCCCTTTCTCACGTCTATGGTGGCCTGTACTAGCCTGTATTGTGTAAGGTGCCAGAAGGTACTTCCAAATCATCTAGAGATGGATGTATGTATTGTATCTAGTTTTTTGGTCTGTAAATGTAAAACCATAGTTCATAGCTTACAAGTAAAGGTCCTTTTACATTTAATGCGATTGTTTGTTCATCAAGTCAAGTAATTATAAGGCTTTAGTTAAATGATTTTCAACCACTGTGCCATGAGAAATTATCCAATTTCACTTAATTAGTCTTAAAAAAATGTTTATTAGCATTTATTACTTATTATCTGCAAATAATATACCATTGTCGAGTGTCTGTGCTGTAATATAGTGACTGGAAGATGTTTGTCCGAGTGGCAGCAGAGACTAGAGAATTAGTGACGCATGCAACAGGGCTACATATATTGTAATTATATAAACTGTATTAGGCTACACAGTGTCATTTTGTAAACGTTTTGGTTGGTGGTGTGCAGCAAGATTTTTCCAATGTAAAAAATGTGCCGTGGCTCAAAAAAGGTTGAAAAACAGTGCTTTAGTTAATGATGAACTAGTAATTCACCAAACATTAATATACATTTGTGGACAATCAATAAGTGCTCAGCCTGCCATACAGTGGACTGTATAAACTGGTTGGGTGATCTATTCATCATACAGTATATCTGGGTGGACACCTCCACTTGTGATGTCACTAAAGGGTAGATTTTTACACGGCTTATCAACATCACAGATTGTGATGGACGCCATTCGCAATCGATGGCGTTTCTATTCTATTCTATAGTGTTACTTGTTTTTTTAATGGGTAAAAGTTCATTGTAGAGATGCACGCAACCCATTGATTATATCTTGCTCTCTCTCAACACACCTCAACACACATGGACTGTGGTGTCTGTGGTTAACCACCCCTCTCCGTGCACAAAACATCAAAACATTTGCAGGACGAAGGATGGTTGTTGTTGGCAAGTTCACAAATCAGTATGAAGGACGCTGGGAATACCGAAAAACTGATCGATTGCACAGTCTTAAGTCTCAACGAGCACTCGTTCACAGTGCAGTTTTCTGTCACCATTTGTCACCATGTAATAATGCGAATCCTGACCTGCCTTGCCCCCAGATCAGATGTGCGTGTATGAGCTGAGCGCTGTGCTGATCCATCGTGGAGTGAGTGCCTACTCGGGCCACTACATCGCCCATGTGAAAGACGCCCGCACCAGTGACTGGTACAAGTTCAATGACGAGGAGATCGAGAAGATGGAGGGCAAAAAACTGCAGCTGGGCATTGAGGAGGACATCGGTAATGAATGAATGTACTTATTGTAAGTCGCTTTAGATAAAAGCGTCTGCTAAATGCCCTAAATGGTAAATGGCGACTAAAGTAAAGAGTAAAGCAGCAGCACCCCTGAACACCAAAATGTGCAACAGTAGTTACTGTATGTAATGTGTATGTTGTATGTTAAGTGGAGCAAAACAAGGAACAGCACCTTGTTTTGCTCCACTTAATGTACATTGGATTCACTGGCTGTATCATGAATCACCTGGCACCAATATTTACAAACAGCAAGGGTTTCGTCAGCTCTCTTGTGACTGTAGGGGGTCTATAGAACTTCACAATTTGTTTGAAATGGAAATCTAAAAGTAAATCTAATTATTCCTTCCTAGCGGAGACGGTGAAATCCCAAACAAGGAAGCCGAAGTGCAGCAAAGGCTACCACTGCTCTAGGAACGCCTACATGCTGGTGTACAAAGTCCAAGAGCAGGAGAGCACAGACCCTGCCACTAACAACGTTGAAGTGCCTGGTGGGTACCTTCAAATACTGTTACTATCTCGGTTTGAATTACTGCTGCAGGTAACAATGGAAATACAAAATAAACATAGACCATGGTGTCTGTGTGGGGGTTGGGGGGGGGGAGTGGTTTTATTACTGGGTTATTATTGGGGTTTTGCCTGGATGTAAATGCAATGTAGCATCAAAACAGGCACCAGATATGCACCACATACAAGGAATGTTTGTGCCTCAATACTATATTACATACCCAGTGTTGGGAAAGTTCACCTTTCTATATGAACTAGTTCGGTTCATAGGTCATAATTCAAAATTTTGAACGAAGTTCACAGTTCCAAAAAATGAACTAGTTCATAGTTCTTTTGTTCAATATGTTGCTGTGAGCTATATATAGTTTTTCAAAATTATTGCCACAGCCTATATAGAACCACAAATAGCAATTCAATATAAGTTTTAACACAAACTATGCGTCAGATTTCATATTCATATCCAATTTTGAGTCCTTATCATTCAGGGTTTATATTAGTTATATATATATATATATATATATATATATATATATATATATATATATATATATATATATATATATATATATATATATATATTATATTTTTTATATTGCATTTTATTCTTTGTATTGTTACTGTTTGTAATGCTGCTGCTACACTGAAATTTCCCAGCTTGGCATAGACATTGTTGCTTTAACGCTTTGTTGCTGCCCATTTAGTCCACACTAGTAGCAGCTGTAGCTATCACCCCTACAGTATATTCTCAAAAACATGAGAAAAAACTTTCTGTTGTTTCCCACAGGATTTTTGTAGACTATGGTGGGGGGCTCGAAATCCTCTAGGGGGGTCCGGCGGCATGCCCCCCTGGGAGAAAAAAATCAGTAGATTTCATTTAAATGCATCAATCTGGTGAATTTTGAGAACCAATTTATGACATATCAATTACTGACAAATTACTTACAAACTGCTGGTACTGATATGAATGTTGATGACACAATGTGTCATGAGAAGTTTTCAAAAAGCATTTATACAAAAATGACTAAAACACAGTGCTGAGCCTTACTAGTGAACTGTCAAGCGCACAGCTGGGGGGGAGAAACGGAACGTTGAGGAGCCAAACCAGTCGCGAGGATTTCCCCTTATATTAAACGCTGCAGCCCACCTGTGTAGGCATATTATTGGGCTGCTAGTGAAGTCTATTTGCCTAGGTGAAATGAGTCCGGGCCAGAGCTAGTGAGCGGAGCGGAGCGCGAGTGAGCGAGGAGCGGATGGAATGTTGCTGGAGCGTGGAGCGGTTTGTTATTTAGACGCCGGAGCGGCCGCTCTGTTCCGCTCCAGTTTCGCTCTGATACCGCTCACACCACGAGTCTGAGGCATGCCCAAATCCAAACGTGTGTCTTCTTGGTGCACTTGTCTATCTTTTAAAATAAATGCGTGGAGGGATTTCAGTGGAGCGGCATGACTTAAGTGGAGCGGGGAGCGAAAATGAGCGGAGCGGCCGGACGCGATTTAGAGCGAGGAGCGGCCGAGAGAACAGCCGTCTGAGAGAGGAGCGGAATGTTCACAGCGCTCAGCTCTGCTCACTAGCTCTGGTCCGGGCGGATATTGAAACTATGGCGGTGCGCCATAGTCTCATCAATGTGTGGGAAACATTCCGTCTACCTATCTATAAAGCACGAAATCTGTTTGTCTGCTACGTACCTGCAACACCGCTCTCGGCCACTTTGGCTGTTTCATACTTCGACTGCAAGTCAACCCGCGATCGACTGGTTGGGCACCCTTGCGATATGAAGGACTGTTTACGGTGTGTTTTTTAGCCGGGTTTTCCTAAATCTGGCACCCTATTGAACGAAGTGAAACTGAGAGAGCGCGCCGTTCACATACACCAGAATGAACGCGTTCACAGGAACGTTCATAAGGCAGTAAGTAATACAGTACGCTCAGTTCACGTTCGCCGAAAGGATGAACGAGTTCATGAACTCTATCGTTCAATGAACGCGTTCAGACACAACACTGTGTGTGTACACACCAGCTGTACTCAATGAGAAACTCAAAAGTTCAACTCACCAAATGTCCAATCTGTCCAGGGTCCGTAACAGTGACGGCGTACTTCCAAAATTAGAACTCCGAACAAAAAACGCAGTAAATCCACACAAAAAAAACAGTTGAACTATACCCAAAGAATGACGTGTTCTGTCCACATCAGTGTGAAATGTGACACTTTTTTTGTGCCACCAGTTATGTCAACTTTTTTGTGCTTGCCTGAGACCCATGCCACTCTCAGTGAGGCTTCAGTTGCACGCTCCTGTTGTGTGGCTGACCTGACTATCACAGTGCGTGTGTTGTTTGGTATGATGCTTGCTCTTGGCTTATTTTTCTGGTCCTTAGCGAAGAGTTTTGTGGGTAATTCTTTCTGCTCGAAGTGGCCATGCTTTGTTTCATAATGACGTTTCACGTGTCCACTTTTGACAAGGGCAACTGTCTAATTACAGATTAAACACATTGTTTTTGTGCTCCCCGCAGGCAGCACAAATGCATAATTTGTCGGTACACACTCTATGATAAATTCACGATTTTCGGAATCCACCTTTCGCTTTTTGTCAAGTTTGGAGCACGCCATTTTTTGGGGGGTTGCTAAAGAAACGGGCACCGTTCGCAAATCTGACTGCGTTGTACCTAATGATGACCAGCGTGAACCGAACGGACTCGACAGACTGCGGAGGAAAAAAGCCCTCGCGGACTTCACACTCGCGCTAATTATAGTGATGTTACGTCCGCTAATAGGACATTTGGTTTGGGAACGAGGGGGATAGGCTTACGTGATTGGAATCACATCCAGAAATCACACGCCAGTGAAATCTCGCTTGGATCACTGTGATTTTTTTTAATACGTATTTATTTTTTATCTCGGTCCGAATTTCATTGCGTTTGAGTCCGCCAGTTGAGTACCCCGGATATATACCATATTATTTCACTTTTAATTTTTTTTTTTTTAATCTTCCTAGCCTTTCTGCAGAGGTTGGTGGACCAGGACAACCATAAGTTTGAGGAGTGGTGCACGGAGATGGCGGACATGAGGAAGCAGAGCGTGGACAAGGGCAAGGCCAAGCACGAGGAGGTCAAGGAGCTCTATGAGCTCCTGCCTGTGCAAGACGGTCAGTCCAACACTCCCTCAGCCCACCTGTCTGGAACGACTGATGTTGGACTAGAGAGAGGCGCTGTCTGTCTTCAGAGCCCTTGTGTCTTCTCAGTGTGACGTTGACTATCATAGTATTTTTTTCCGATTGATCATTCTGATTTCTGAACTTTTTCAAAATGTTACTGCCGGCCAGCTGTGTTGTATCATGTACATTTATCTGTTAATTTGTTGTGCAATAAGTTAAGTTAACATTAAGTTAACTTTTTTAAATATATATAATATGTAGGAAGGAAGATACCATACAAACATAATAATAAAGAGTAACTTTAACACCTTGAATGAAACGATGGTAATCTCATTACCACAGCTTATTAACATTTGTTATGCCACACACACACACACCAGGGAGAGTGATCACACGGCTGCCATGACAACCGATCACCCGCCGTTCGTTCTGTATCTGTGGCTGTCGTCGTGTGCTTCAGTGTTTTGCCGTGCCAATGATCCCTCCCGCCCCCATCCTTGTAGGCCAGCCGTATGAATTTGTCCCCCTGGAATGGCTGAAGAAGTGGCTGGACGACTCCACCGCCACCAAGGAGATGGACAACTCCCTCTTCCTGTGTTCCCACGGCAAGCTGCACCCCGACAAGGTGGGGGAGGCCAAGCGCGTGTCCATGGCCGCTGCGCAGATCCTCTACCAGCGCTACGGCGGAGGGCCCCGGCTGGACGGTGCGTCTCAACATGTCCACCATGTGTAGCCCATACCATGTGTAACACGTGTAGGTCATATACCACGTGTAACACGTGTAGCCCATACCATGTGTAACACGTGTAGCTCATATACCATGTGTAACACGTGTAGCCCATGCCAAGACAATGACATGCAGGGACTGGACAGGACTTTTGTACATCTTCTATATTTTTCCACGCTTTTTTTTAAAAAGTAATGGATTTCAGACCTGTAGAATGAGATGCAAAATGATTTGGGTTGGGGGGTCATTGGAGATGTATCCCCCCTGCATATAGTTTCTGTGTGTGTGTGTGTGCCTGCGTGTGCGTGTGCAGGATCCTCTCTGTGTAGGGAGTGTGTGAGCCAGCGCTGCAGGGTTCTGCGACTGAAGAACCAGCTCAATGAGGATTATAGAGAGGTCACCAACCTGGTGAAACGCACACTCAGGTGAAAAGACTCATCTTGTATAGGGTTTTGTGGTGTGTGAAATTCTGTAACAATCTGTAACAGATTTTTCTTATTATGTTCCCAAAATGCACCAGCTTCAATATCACTACACAACTCTTGAACCAGTGTGTTTTGTGTAGCCTTTTATAGAAATAATAGAAATAGAAATACTTTATTAATCCTAAGCTGGGAAATTGCAATGGTTGCAATGCAAACCATTGCAATGCAATGGTTTTGGTTGATGTTTGTAACTCTAGTGTGTGTGTGAGTAGCAGTGAGGAAGGCTACTGGGTCGGCAAGTCATCGCTGCGCAGCTGGAGACAGCTGGCCATGGAGCAGCTGGAGGAAGATGAGCAGGAAACCATGCATGGCAACGGACAGACCAACGGACAGGCGTCACACAGCAGAAATAACAAAGGTAGGTCTTGGGATGTTCAAGGTTCAGCACAGTGTCTATGAGGAACTGTGGGATCCACGTGATATGTGTTAGACAGTTGGTCATTGTGGCCATATTCAAAGTCCCTTGTTTTGATTGTTTTGGTTAAATTGGTTAATTCCAGAGTATGGCCCACATATTGCAGAAGACTCAGAGGAATCGATGAAGACTTTTAATGAAGACATCCTCTGCACACATGGTACAAACATGGGGCAAACACGCCCACACACACACACACACTCACACACACACACACACACACACACACTCACTCAAATTTGACTCAAAGTCAAATTTGTGAAATGGTACAGGACACATTTGAGAAGGTAATTGCGAAATGACCAACAAAAAGTTGCTGTAATGCATTAGTATTGGCACCAGGGAGCCAACTACCATGTGGGTAAATCAGCTGTGCCTGTTGTGGTGTTGTCGGGGGCAGGGGGTCTGAGTATCCTGGAGACGGAGAGGAGACTTGTGTCCTCGGAGGTATGGACCAAGGTTCGTGCCTATTTCCCCAAAGCACCAGAGTTCACCCAACGCCAACAGCCCTGTGCCCAATGCCTGGTGAGTGAACCAGAAAAGTGGTGACATCAACCATAAAACTGAATTTGAAGTGTATATCTGTAGATCGTTAATTCCTTGACAATAATGTGTGCATGTTTGTACTGCAGGCCAGAAAAGGTGAATCTTAATATTTCTTTAAAAAGTTGACATTTAAAAATTATTGAAAAGCACTTTAGCTGACTAGTAAAAAGTAAATACAAACTTGGAGAAAGGAAAGTTTGCACCACACATGTACACACTTGCTGTGCTGTAACACTCCGGCCCTGCCCTCCCCCATGTCTGGCCCAGACACTGGAGCAGGAGGAGAAGGATAACGAGGCTGTGAGCAAGATGATGGCCCAGGACCAAAAGAACCAGCTGCTGAACCTCTTCCAGGAAAAGAACCGACCTATGCTCACCAAGTGGCCTCAGGTATGGAGGAGGCTTGCTTCTCCCTGTCCCAACTAAGCTCAGTGGGTAAAAGTGATGTGTTAACTTAGCTGATTTTTAACTTTCTCGGATCCTTGAACCCACATTTTATTCCTCCCCGATACCACATAAGAACCCTTGTCTACTGAGTCTTTCCTATGCTTCCTTGGGGTATTGTCCTTCCTCAAGCACATCAGAAGGGGAGTTGTAGAACCACCCATTTTGAGGTAACATGAAACCAGACTTTGATACATAAACACTGCAAGGGTGTTTAACGATCCTAAGGAGCTCGTTGTGTTGATCATGTCAAAGTTTCACACTTTATAAATGGGGAAGGAAGCATTTAGCGTCTTCTAAAGGCCCTGTAAATGGAAGGACATTACTAGCATCCCAAATAATTGACTCCAAGTTAATTGTATTGCACCAATCTTCTTGTCTGTTGGAATGAGCTGACCATATGATCAATAACACACTGCTCTTGTCATTTCAGGGCACAGATACTCTCTACATTGTTCCAATGTTTTTTGTGGACGAGTGGAAGAAATTCATCAGGTACGCGTTTGATTTCGACAGCTAGAAAAAGGTGAAATTGACAGCGGCATGGTGTGTGGACTCACAGCATGTGGACATTATTGGAACATAGTGTGAGAACATGGTGTTAAACCCACGTTCTAAGCAAGAGCCATCTGCGTTGTTCACAGAGAACCTGACACTGCTGCTCTTGCAAAAACACAATGCATCAAATCAAAGATGCACGAGAAAAAGTATTGTCAACCCTAATAATCTCTAATTGCTATATTGTCACGTGGCATTCCCTATTTGAGACCACCGAGTTGTGTTTGGAGAAAACGTATTAAAAGAAAGAAGTAGAACTGTTGGGGTGGATCAGAGGTTTGTGTCTTGCTGATGAATGTGACTGCTGACTTTCAATCTGCCACACAGGAGGCCAACCAAATCATCTCCAGTATCAAGCGTGGGCAACAGCCTGCTGCTTTGTCCCCACGGTGGCTTCATGTTCACCTACGAGTCCCTGATCAATGGTGACTTTCAACAGTGAGTATCCCTGATCCTAATCTACCAATACGGTCTCCAAGCCAAACCATATTGGATGTGCATATGCAACATGTTCTGTCAGCAGCCATTCTGGCTTTGACCAGGATGGCCGGCTACATGAAGATTTATCGGACAGTAATTGTTTTTGTGTGTTAGTCGGGTGAATGAGTTGAGCAGGCCCGGGATTGTGTCTTTTGTGATTGCATTAAAGTGTGAATGAGTATCCGTGGACAACAGCATTGTTTCAAGTGGTGATGTTCTTCCTGCACAGTGTAGCTTTGCTCTGGCCTAGCGAATGGGAGGTCATCAGCAAACTGTTCATTGTGGACCAGCCAATCTTCCTCCACTGTTCCACTGGCGCCGCACCACAGTACACCACACAGCCTGGTAAATATAGTACAGAATATATTGTACAAACCGAAAATGTCAAAAGATCCTTTCACACAATGTATATGCAAGGCTGAGGTTTGCAGATTTAATGAAGAAAAAAAAAGCCAATGCGTTTATTTTTATTATGATATAATTTTTGTGAGTTTAGTTTATTTAACAGGGGTCATGCACAAAGCAACTATTGGTCCATTCCTGTCAACCTTACTCGACGGGAGAAATGTTTTTGTGTTGTGTCGTGTGCCCAGAGCTGTGCTGGGAGTGTCGAGAGGGCTTCATCTTCCAGCAGCAGCGAGACCTGAGGGAGTACACACAGGCTACCATCTACGTCCGCAAGGTGGTGGAAGACAAAGCCGTAAGTGTTTCACTGTCTCACTGTCACTACTTGCGTTGGGTGGTCTAGCATTAGCTTTGAACCACTCTTGGTGGTGGGCATCACTTTCAACGATGAATACTAGCAATGGTTAACCTAGCAATTAAAATGCGTGAAACTTGTTCTGGTGACTTTCTTACTGTATTAGCAGCAGTGAAATGTTTCACCTTCTTATGACAAATGTACTCTTTGTAAGTCGCTTTGGAGAAAAGTGTCTACTAAATGCCCTAAATGTAAATAAATACAAGACTAAACTGAAACAATGAATAGGTTTGAAATTATTTAAAAAAGAAAACTATTATTTTCTTTATACTATTCACTGTATAGTCAATACTATAGTATTTCGTCAATCAAATATTCTTCTTGATCTCATGTGCATATCAAATCACTACGTGAGTGTCTTATTGTCTTTAAAGAAAAAGAAAAACAAACCGTGTACATTTTTACAACCCCAGCAATCGCAAATTGAGATTAATCATTAATTAGTTATGCTTATGTAATAACTAGCCTAGTAGCTGTCTACTAAAACATTGTCTTCCTAAACATTTGGATCCAGGTGACCACATTGTTCTGCTGTGTTGATGTGTTTACCATACAGGTCGTAAAGGAGGCCGCTCCTGAGCTGAATGCCAGCAGCTCAGAGGCAGAGCCGGAGGAGGATAAAGAAGAGCTTCCAAAGGCAGACGGAGAGAGTGAAAGTGACTTCAATCAGGTGGGTGATGATAAGCACACCCGCATTGTCTCCTTCCATTTGAACCATTGTTTCAAGCCTCTCCACTAACTTGGAGAAGAGGGTCTCTTGCCCGCTTGTTTGACAATGTTCACAATACTACAGCCAAACATATGGGGGGAGACTGCACAGCAGCTGGGCTGGAAGCCAGGTTTGTGAAGGGTGAAGTCAAGCAGTGTTTCCTGTGTATTGTGGGAGTGCAAGACGACGAGAGAAGACGATGTAACAAATGTTTTTCGACGGTGGCCAGTCTACTACACATGTTGGATTTGAAACCATTACCGACACTTTCTGTATCTGGACGCTGGGTGTCAGGACAGGACAATTTAGCTCGTCTCACCACCGGCTATGGGAAGAGTTTAGTTTACTAGCGCTGGCCGAGCTTCACTGTTGGCCAGAGAGGGATAGCCACCTCTCTGACATGTGATGTGGCTCCGGCCGTGTGACCACCCTCTCCCTGCAGAGCGAAGACGGGGCGAAGCGTGCAAAGATGAATGACGGCAGCGCCGCTACGCTTACGACGGGTCCCATCAGCATGGCCCGATCAGGCAGCATCAGGAGAAGCACGCGGCACAGGAAACTCAGAGGCGAGAAGGCGCTCATTGTCTCAGCCAACCAGACACTTAAGGAGCTCAAAATACAGGTGATTACACATTGCAAACACAATGACTTTTGTGCAAAATTTGCATCAGCCTGAAAAAAAGTACCAAAAAAAAAACCTGAAAGAAGAACTTACTCTGATATGCATTTTGTTGACCGCTTGACTTAACCGTTTCATGGTGTGTACAATGACGGCTGAAGATTGAAAGTCACATTGAACTGTCTGTATCAACCCAAACTATGTTTTAAGTCATTACCAGCTCAAGCGCTTACGAAATGCTTTGTGTTTTGTAGATCATGCATGCTTTCTCTGTGGCACCATTTGACCAGAATCTCTCCATTGAGGGAAAGGGTCTAACTGATGATTCAGCTACACTGGGTAGTCTGGGAGTCATCCCTGAAAGCATTATCTGCCTCAAGGTAGGGCTACTACCGGAAACGCCTACCAGCTTCAACTCATCAAATCGCTGGCTTTGATAACAAACGTTAACAATACTTTTTTTTTAACTTTTTGTTGTGGAAAGAAACATTCTTGAAGGCTATGAGGTGCATTGTTTCTCATGGTTTTGGGGTCGTTTCTTGATGCAGGCTGATGAACCCATAGCAGATTATGCAGCCATGGACGATGTCTATCAGGGTAAGGGATGCTTCTGCTTCATCTCAATAAATGTAATAAGTAAAAAATAATGCTATTGTCGTCTAATGTTGTCAATTCACTTGCTTTTTTCTCAGTGGGGATGCCTGAAGAAGGATTTAAAGGTAATCCTTTTTTTTTTGTCACAAACCCGAAAATAACAAAATCAAATTTTTAATTATTTTAAATATATTTCTTAATTGTTCCTGTAACATATTTCCTACTGCAACAACCTTACAGCCTTCTATCATGTATTATTATTATTATATTCAAAGTACCTGATCTTGATCTTATATAGACCCTTTAATCTGTGCACGTTTCTGTGTATATTTCTGCAGGCACTGGGCTTCTTGGTCACTGAGGGGAAAACCTAAGCTATGCTTGAAGCAGAAGATGAACGAAAATCAAAAAGCTTGAACTTGTCAAGTGTCCATACACAAGTGCTTTAATTTGTTCTGACGATTATTTTGTTAAGTTTAAGTAGGTTTATATATATATATGTATGTATATGTATATATATATGTATACGTATATATGATATATATATATATATGTGTATATATATATATAAACTGTGACTGTGTTGCAAACCCACTGTTTTTCTGTATATTCAAAGAAATTGCTGGCTTTTGATATTTAAAGACCCTATAACATTTTTATTTAAAGACCGTGTTAGGTTTTCAAGGACTTTGTGATAGTGGTTTTTGACCTTATTAATAGAAACGGGTTGAAGAAGATAACATTTATCTTCTTGTCAGGAGCTTGGCACCGTAGTTCTGTCACTTATGAGAGTAGGTTGGTCTTAGACACCTGTTTTTTTATTTTATTATTATTGTAATATGACAAAATGTAAGAAAAAATATTATTTTAGAGTTGTGCTATTGAATAAGCAAGTGCTCCCAAGTTGCAGTGGCACTCTTGTTACTGCTAATTCTTCCAACCATGTTAAATAAATGCACGAGTAACTGTTAAGTATTAGATATAAACCGCTTTCCATGTTTGAACATTTATTACCTCAACAAGTAAATTAGAAATATACTCATGTGGCATTTAAATCTAGCTCCACAGTGTGTTAATGGTGATTCCAGCCGGACGGTTCATAAGTTCACTTAGTTGGTCTTTGATGAACCGAAGACATGCTTCAGACAGTGCTATACTGCTCTCAATTTCATATTGACAATAAAGATATTGTTTCCAAAACATGTCACAATTGTGTTATTCCATTCGCCATGTTAAATTCACTGCATAGAGAGGTCTGAAAGCAAAGAACAGGCTGGGAATAAGTGTTTAGTGAATTCATGTATTTACATTGTCAACTTGTCATAGTACATCAAATAGCTTACGCTGCACATTATTTGAACTACATTCAATGAGGTGATCAAATGTACACATGAATTCCAAAATATGCATGTGCTTAGTGTAAATGCAATTAGTTTAGTGGACAGAAATTACAAGACCGTGAAGAAGTTCAGTTTTTTATAATAAAATATTTCATTTTTATTATCAGCTTGTGGGGATGTGTAAATACGATGATTATGATGCCACCTTTTAGATAAAGAAATAAGATTTCCATTTGTGTGAATGTCAATTATTTTTGTTTATCTTTTTCTATTTATCGAAAAAGCGTTCACCAGTAGAATATTGTCATTTTACGCATGCGCGTTTTTTTGTTGCCCTGTGTTTTTTCCTGAATGACGCCATTTTCAAAAGACTGAAGCTTTATTGGGAGCCTACAACTGTACATCGATGAAGTTTAAATAAAGAATCGGAACGTTTGAATTACAAGGTAAAATGGAGCGGAGACGCGTAATGCGATAGTCTTTTGTACAACGTTTTGTTATTCTCAGAGAGTAGTTATTGTAGCGGTATCCGACTTCATTCTACAGTAGCTGCAGAAGCTAAATCAGTATTCAACCTTACCACACAAGTGGATAAACTAGGCCTGTTAAAATAGTTTGCACTGCAGCATACGACAAGCTCGTGCGGTCGAGCAATTGTTTGCAATTTGTTGCCATCTTGTTGTCGCACTTGCAATGGGCTAAGCCAATCCAAATAAACCCATGACCACCAGACAATTTACCTTCGTATCTTCACCTCCCTATCAAACATGTCCGTTAATGTCTTGTATGATGTCCCCCTCATTATCCTGGTCTCTCCCAATCAAAATAAGCTGAAATGGTTGCTAATAAAACCATTATTCATATTTTTGTCCACTCTAGTCACACAGGCATGGATTTGCCAAATTACAGCAAGCAGCTAATGCAGCAGCTGTGGGCCTTGAGGACAGAGGGCAAATTCTGTGACTGTACCATATTAGTGGGCGACATTCCTCACACCGCACACAAGTTGGTCCTGGGTGCTTCCAGTATGCTTTTCAGGTATATCCTCCCCAGCACGTGTTTCTGTTGATGTTTCTTAATGGAATCAATGCTCATGCTCTGCATTCATTAAGGTTTATTAAAACACATTGCTTATTGTAATTGGTAAAGAGAACATGACCTTGTTATAGCTTGTCATTTTGTCCGTTGAAGGCAATATATGCTAACCATGACCAAATTTCAATTGGATTTTATTTCACCACTTGAATTGCATTGAGTGCTGTATGCCTTGCTCCCCTCAGATCTCTCCTAGAAAGCTCTGACACCATCTCCATCGACACTGCGGTGGTGTCGTCACAGGAGTTCGCCTGCCTGTTGGACCTGGCATACACGGGCAAGCTGCCTACGGGAAAGCACAACGTCAGCCGCATCATCGCCTCCGCAGACAGTCTGCAGATGTATGACGTGGCCGTGGGTTGCAAGAACATCCTCAGTAGACTCATGGTGGCACAGCCCAAGCCTGCTGCTGCTGCTGCCTCCACCCAGGCCCAGGCTGAGCCTCAGCACCAGCACCAGGCCCAGGCCGAGCCTCAGCACCAGCACCAGGCCCAGGCCGAGCCTCAGCACCAGCACCAGGCCCAGGCCGAGCCTCAGGACCAGCACCAGGCCCAGGCCGAGCCCCAGCACCAGGCCCAGGCCGAGCCTCAGGACCAGGCTCAGGCTGACCCTCAGAGCCAGGCCAAGGCCCAGAGGGTCAAGCCGACCACAGCTCCCAATGCATCTCCAGATCCAGACCAGCGGCAGGAAGAGGATGTGAAGGCCAGGCTGGAGAGCATAGAGGAAGTAGTAGAAGAGTCTGTTGGCCAGAGTGGGCTTGCTGGGTCAAAGAGGCACGGAAGCGTGGAGGCGCCAAGCCCTAAAATACCTCGTATGGATGTCCTGGCATCCCTCGGTGGGTTCCTCAAGCAAATTCAACTTGATGTTGAGGGTTCAAATGATGGCACAGCTTGATGATGAACTAGGGAGTACTTTTATTGTATTTAATGATTATTAAATATATCTCATCAGTTGCCTTTACCTGGTTTAGCTAATTGGTGGCAACGGTTTCAACTCATTCATATTCATAACTCATGATGACTCACATTATCATCACCACCCACTACTAATGCGGACTACAATATAATATACATGGCAAACACATATGGCTTTAATATAGAATGATTAATGCTGTCATAGTTCTATCAAGATTTTTTTTTAAATGGTGGATTTCTGTTTAGTTTTACTATGATAATGAAGACTTTGACTCCATTGAAACAGACCAGGAGGTATGCGGGTCCCAGCCACTCGTCCCTGGTGTGAAGGAGCCTTTGAAGGTGGAGCCCGACGTTGGCTGTCTTGTCCCAAAGTGTCCCGCCCCTCCATCGACGTCCCGCACGCTGCTGGAGCGCTCCAGGGAGCTGCAGGAGCTCCTGGGCGGCATGGCGTCCCTCGCAGAGCTCCTCACTCAGGCCGCGACCTCCGGCCTCGATGACCGGGAGAGAGAGGTAAAGCACCACAGTGGGTGTTTGTCCAGACTTTGTTAAGAAGGGTGGCAAAGGGTAACACAGGGGGCGTGGGTCACACTGTAGTCCATACACGTGAATTTTGGTTTAACTCATTCATTTGTATTTTGGTAGAGCTGGCACTTGGGATTAACCTTAAATCAAGTTTCATGTCGGTTATTATCAAATGCGCAGCAACGCTTACAGTCATACTGTACAATGAAATCTATTGGACGAGGCCCGTTCCAACATGGAAGGAAAATCAAAGAAAGAAATTAAATACAATAGAATACAATAAAATAAGGGCATCACAGAATTAAGTAAGAGCAGCAATGGAGAATGAAATAAAAGCAGCATTGGAGAAAATATAAAGTGCATGCCATGTAAGTATTATACATTATACTAGTGGAGATTTATACATAAGCGTTGATGCTAGCAATGA
>JAXIVH010000008.1:10905488-10920488 GCA_036785325.1 Urophycis tenuis
CATCTCAAAGATGATCAAGAAAAATGGAAGGCACCTGTGCTAAAATTCATAGTGTCATAGCAAGGGATCTGAATACTTATGTCAATGTGATAATTGGGGTATTGAGGGTAGAGGGTACAGACTATATGTCTGTAGATATATATGTATATGTGCATGTATGTGTATATATAACATGTAATTAACAAACTTGACCATCTGGAGGGTCTCATGAGGTGACGTGTTGCCCTCCTGTTCCAGACATCCTGGAGCCCCACGACTGCCAGAAGTGCCGCCTGAGCTTCTCTTCGGTGGAGGAACACCGGAAGCACCTGCAGGAGTGCCACCCGAAGGACTTCCACAAGTGTCCCAGCTGCCAGAAGGTGTACAACAGCGCCGCCCTGCTGGAGAAGCATAAGAGCGTGCACTTAGGGATCAAGCCCTATAGCTGTCATCTTTGCCAGAAGTCGTATCAGGTAGGCCACAGAGGCTGCTGGTCTCAAACATTCAATAATGTTACATCTACAGATGCTCCAATTGGATATCAGATGTGGCAAATATTGTTAATGGAAAAGTCTGATCAAAAACCTGTTTCAAATGTGTCAGATTTGTACAAAAAACATGTTTTTATTACTTTGTTGATAGAGAAGAGGCACATTTGATATGTGTTATGTCTGGTGTCAGGTTATTTTGAAATGTACCTTTTAATTTTGTTGTAGCTTATGTGTATCTACTGTATAGTAGAAACAATGGATTGAATTAGTAGTACTTGTTATTGGTTTTGTGATTGAAGTAAAAGAGTGGTATACAGAATCCTTGAATGTTAACATTATTTTGGAGAAACCATTCATGCATGTGAGTTAGTTTGTAGATATTTCAATAGAAAATGCTTTGATTAAAAAAAATTGTGTAGTCCAAACAGTAGTGCCAAAAGTACCAAAAACATTCTGTTATGTTACGTTCACAAGGTAGTTAACAAGAAGTTTAGATTGGATTACCCAATAACTCACTCTACATCTGTAACCATCATTAAATTTTCAATCTCAATTATGTCCGTTTCATTGTCTTTGGCGACACCTTTGGCAATAAGCTGTAATTGTTCCAATAGATCCCAACGGTGTCGCCATTGACACTCAGTTCTTAACAGTCAAAATATTGAGAATGCAAGGGCTTTTGTCAGTGAGCCATTGGCACAATCACCATTGTGTTATCTCATTCAGGGACCTTTGAGATTGCCACTTTAAGTACGAACTTAGCCTAACACATGGTTGATTTAACCATTAATGCTGTGTCCAATTGACTGAACAACACCTGCCAACACATTCCATGGGTTCACATCCACTCATCTTTTGTCTGCAGCAACTGTCGGGCCTGTGGTACCACAACCGGACCAACCACCCGGAGGTCTATGCCAGCCAGACCAGCAAGTCACTCAAATGCCTGGTGCAGTGTGACATCTGCTTCAAGTTCTTCCCCAACGCCAACAGCCTGAATGCCCACCAGGTGCTGGAGCACTCTGGTAAGCCCTGCTTGGCCTCCCCGCCAGGACCCTGCAGCTCCCTGGCTGTAGGACTCAGAGCACCTTAAAGGGCACCTTCAGTGTCGTCCTTCCTGGTGGATTAATGTGTGGAATGTGTACAGCAAATCGAATTTTAACTGATGTACATTTCTATTTAGATTACATTATCAAATTGATTTGCTGCATACTTACCCAACATATTGATGAACTAGCGTCTGTGCATCACCCAATGGTTTACACCCAAACGTTTTGAGGGTGTAGCTTTGCCTTCTAAGGAGCCCACCATTCATTCCAACCAGCAACAGAAGCAATCCCTTGCATGAATGACCCCCTCGCACTAGTCTTTGGCCAAAATTAATTAAACCGTGACACGTTTTCTTCAAACTTTCAAACCGGACCCCACAAATGTCCTAATATGGAGATGAACTAACCACTGAGATCCAAACCAAAAGAAGAACAAATGTATTGGCTTTATATTACTAGAACGAAAGTAGAAAATGTAATTCCATGCGAGGATTTACTTGTGCATAGGAATGCCTGTAATTATTGAGATACATTTTGTTGAGGTGGGGATCGAACCGCTGACCCTCCGGTTGTGTTGCTAGTTTGGCTAGCTAGTCTGCACTCTCATTTCAAGACATGCACAAAGTTTGACGACAAAAAAACTAAAACACCCAAAACAGGAGCAGTTACCTTGGCTGTAATTTGAGAAATGTGCCTCAAAGAAGAATTTTCCTCTTAAAGGGCTAGTCCCTTCACCTTTTACTTGATCGCCCTCTGTTTGTTATCGTGTCCAACCAAGTCTTGCTCAAGGAGACTCTTGCTCTGATTTCTTGTTGTCGTGTTGTTGTTGTCAGGAAATGTCCCTTTTGTCATTACAATGGCAACTCTTCTTCACCCAAATCATGTAGAGAACACTCAGATTCGCTTTCCATAGTCCAACACAACAAATTCTCTTATTTACCGCCCTCAATCACATATTTCCACCATTCTCCTCCTGCAACAACTCAACTCTCACTAGACTTCTCCTTGAGCGAGACTTGCTTTTACACAATAAGAAACAGACCGTGGCCAAGCCAAACGTAAAGAAACACATTTAATTTCGCTGTAGGGATCCATATGCACTGTGACACGCATCCACATAGACCGCTGCATACATACATCTCTCCCCATCTCAATGTATACATACAGTACATCTCTCCCCGTCTCAATGCATACATACAGTACATCTCTCCTCCAGCTCAATGTATACATACAGTACATCTCTCCCCATCTCAATGTATACATACAGTACATCTCTCCCCGTCTCAATGCATACATAGGCCTACTGTACATCTCTCCCTGTCTCAGTGTATACATACAGTACATCTCTCCCCGTCTCAATGCATACATAGGCCTACTGTACATCTCTCCCCAGCTCAATGTACACATACAGTACATCTCTCCCCGTCTCAATGTATATATAGGCCTACTGTACATCTCTCCCCAGCTCAATGTATACGTACAGTACATCTCTCCCCATCTCAATGTATACATAGGCCTACTGTACATCTCTTCCTATCTCAATGTATACATACAGTACATCTCTCCCCGTCTCAATGTATACATACAGTACATCTCTCCCCGTCTCAATGCATACATACAGTACATCTCTCCCTGTCTCAATGTATACATAGGCCTACTGTACATCTCTCCCTGTCTCAATGTATACATGCAGTACATCTCTCCCCATCTAAATGTATACATAGGCCTACTGTACATCTCTCCCTGTCTCAATGTATACATACAGTACATCTCTCCCCGTCTCAATGTATATAAAGGCCTACTGTACATCTCTCCCCAGCTCAATGTATACATACAGTACATCTCTCCCCATCTCAATGTATACATACAGTACATCTCTCCCCAGCTCAGTGTATACATACAGTACATCTCTCCCCGTCTCAATGCATACATACAGTACATCTCTCCCCGTCTCAATGTATACATAGGCCTACTGTACATCTCTCCCCGTCTCAATGTGCAGCAGACTCAGCCGCTGTGGTGGTGCGCTGCCCCCACTGCCCCGCCGTGTTCGCAGGTGAGGAGGAGCTGCAGGAGCACAGCAGCAGCCAGCACTTCAGCCCCGGGGGCACAGCGTTCAGCTGCTCCCTGTGTCCGCTGCTCTGCCCCAGCCAGCTGCAGCTCCAGGAGCACTACCTGTCCTGCCACGTGGAGGCACTGGTGGAGCAGGAAGATGGAGGAGGAGAAGCAGCAGCAGCAGCAGCAGAAGGAGGGGGAGGAGACGAAGTAGCAGAGGAAGAGGAGGGTGCGTTTACCTCGGATGAGGCGGTAAGAGATCCCTTTACTTTGTGTTGGAATGGCCACGGAGGCTGTTCTCTGTATGCGTTGTTTTTTCTTGTTAACTCAAACTGTGTTGACGCTCGTTTGATATAAAACCTGCAGGAATGCAGCGTACATCTGCCACACACTTTGTCCTCAAGAACCACTCCTATCCTGACACCTCTTTACGTGCGCTTTAACCACTTCCACCCAAACAGTTTTTAATTCTCTCCTTAAATGGTAACATCAACAAAATCGATCATTAATAGCTCCACGGCTAAACTGGCCAGATAAATGATTGTGGGCTCTATGGCTAAAATGGATCATTTCACTTCAGCCCAAATGTAAATTTAAATTAGAGGGTCAGTTAGTACAACCCGACCCGGCTGGTCGGGTCCCGTCGGGCTCGGGTCGGGTATCCATCCTCTACTGCACATTATGTTTTCGGCCATGCATTATTAGTTAATGTTTTGTAATCAGATAAAAATGGGGCCAAATGACACATTGTAATCTGTTAAGATGCTTGTGAGCTATGAGTATTGTCATTTGGATGGAGTTGCGTTTTTGTATTGATCTGGGCATTAGACATACCGGTCTGATATACCTGACCGTAAGACTTACTGTAGGACTTGAGTTTGATTTGGACACACGTCATCCTTTTTTACAAAACCTTCCCCCCCTGTCACCCCACTAGGTGATCCCGACGGAGCCTCTTCTAGACGGAGCAGAGTCTGTTCTCTCACTGGACCAATCGCAGCTGGCTGGCTCTCAGCAGGTGTTTGTAGCCCTGGAAGGAGGGGCAGGAGGGGACTTGTCCACAGACATGGTGGCAGTTAACATGGAGGAGCTGCTAAATGGGACCGTCACCTTCATCTGTGGAGACAAACCGTGAACTCAGGGCCACTCAGGACTCTCAGATCTTCCGCCAAACATCTCATGATTTCTGCACATGATTTCTTTAGGCCATGAGGGGTATGGAGACGACATGGCAGAGGTTACCTGCTGTGACCAAGCACCAAAGTCAAATCTCAGGGATGGCAGCAAACATGTCACAGAAATGGACACTGCAGTTCTGGCCTAACCTGGGTTTTGCATTTCTGTTTTTACCAGAAACTGTGCTCTCCATTTAGTTTGGTTAATATTTAAGTTTATACATTCAGACTGTAATGGCCACAAGAAATGTGGGGATACCAGGTTCAGGACAAAATGAAGATTGGTCCATTCTGTCCTTAAGAGAATGCATGTTGAGTAGTTAGTTGGATCAGATTATGCAAAAACCAATAGGCTACAATACAGTATGCTGGCAATACATTCAAGTACACATTCATCCAGAATGCCTATTTTAGGTGGAGTTCATTCAGAATAAATTGTTTGTGCTCTTAGAGCTCAACAGTTGGACGATGGAAGCTTGTCATCAAGCTGCTGTATTCCCAGCAGCAACACAATCACATTCATAGAAACACCTTGTTTATGTCTCGCTACTTACTGCATTGTGAACTCATACAACCCAATGATTTTCCGTAGCCAACAAGATGAATTAGTACCTGATTAACCCGATGAACACATTTTGAAAAGCTCACAATTGTGTGATGTCCATACCGAACACCGGCTCTGCTCTGTAACATTCACCCATCTCTACAATACAATAAACGGCTTCCATCAACAACTACATGTGTCCTAGTGTCAGGGAGGCCCAGTAAAGCCACCTCAGTGGCGTGCGGCTGGTGCAACTGCTATTACCACCTCGTCGGCCATGTTGACCCGGTCTAGTTTTGGCGAGAAAAGGTTTAAAACAGGGTACTACAAAAGAATGTATCAGACGCCGTTTCATGCACAAAGTAAGTACTTTATTGCATAATGCACTATTAAACACCAATGTACACCAGTATACAGTAGTGCTATTTCCACAATGTTGAACATGTTCTAACAATGTTAACATAAAACAGCTTGTGGCTGGTTTCTTTTGGCCGTCAGACCATTGCCAACCTCTCTGGTGACTCCGGTTGTGTAACCCTGCAGCATGACTTTTGTTTGTGGTTCGTAGTAAACCTCAGTGTGATACATGACTCGTGTCCAATATATATTGTGCCTCTGTAACAAGCTGCATGAAGCAGAGTCTAACATATTTAGGGTCTAACTGAATTGTCTTTTATCGTAATTGTTGTTGCCAGTAGACCTAATGGTGGGGTTGTCGGGGTGTGCAGCTTAGGGTCAGGGGCCGTGTAGGCCTCTTACTTTCCTCTTGTAATTTCCTTATCTCGAGCACATGCTCATAAATGGCCAACTGCCGCAATTCAAGACTAGGGTATAAGATGGAAGAATTTGTGGTGAAGCTCACGTTTATTAAGCTGGACAGTTGGCACGAAAGTTAATGGTACTCGCAGGGCATTTTGACGTTCCTTTGCCCAAACTGTGGAAGAGGAAGAAGGAAGGATTGCTCTCCATGTTAGTGGAAAGGAAGCTGTTACAGGGGTACCGGTGAAGTGGTACGCTTGAAGGAGCTGGGTCTTGAATTGCAGCAGTTGGCCATTTATGAGCATGTGCTCGAGATAAGGAAATTACAAGAGGAAAGTAAGAGGGTCCCGAAAGAAGGCAATTTGCAGTGGAAGCTCTCCTTGGCTTAAGTTAAGAGACACCACAGCCATTTGATGTTTCTAAGAATATTTGGAGATTCCGACCTTTCAGTGATCGGGACTTTGAGATGTTTTTTGACATTGTTTGAACGTCCAAACAACATTGAGTTGGCCAAAGGTTGCGTGGACGTTGCTGCTGTCTTACCCGGGAAGACGCAGGAAGCATACCAGACTTTGTCCAGCGGGGATAGCTTAGATGATGATGCTTGTTTCGTTGATGTTGTTTGTATGATGTTGAGCTGAGCTGAGGCATATCACCCAAAAGTCAGTGTCCCCTGTTGACAACCTGGGTCGGTCACCCTAGGCCTCGTCTTCCCTGCCCCCACACATTCGACAGTCTGAAACCATAACAGCATTCAAACCCCACCTCAAAACTCACCTGTTCAAAGTGGCCTATTCACTGTAATGTTCAGTATACTGTCCACTTGGCTCATCTTCACAGTATTACTGTTTTATTCTCTCCTCCCACACGTGTCTACCCCCCCCCCCCCTTATGTCTCGTCTTGCCATGACTGGCTGTTTTAACCATTCAACTATATTCTCCTGCACTGTAAGGTGTCCTTGGGTGTCCTGAAAGGTGCTCCCAAATAAAATGCATTATTATTATTATTATTATTACCGCCAGTGAAGCCTCAACGTTTTCGCAACCTTTTTGGTTCAGATCAAGGGGCGAGGCGGCGTCCATCAAGGGCAGCGACACCCCGCCTGCACCGTCCGCCCCAGAGGTCGATGATATGACAGGGTGACTGTTTTAGGCCCGTGTCATCATCCCGCCAGCCCGTCATCCCTGAAGGCGCCGGTCCAGTCTTTCATCAACATCACCAGGGCGGAGGGGTGGACCGCCATGCCAGGCGAGGGGGGGGATACCTCGCTTTGGCACCTCCTTCGCATTGATACCGTAGCACCAGGGATGCTTAGGCATCAGGGGGGAAAAGAGTCCTTTTCTAGCTCGACCATCTACTGATCCTGAGCAGAGGAAGCTGGAAGAAGAGACGCCATGATGGTGACGGATCATCACTCCTTTCTTGGGCCTTGCATTCATTGGGAGAAGAGCTCTCTCTCCGCTTCCCTGCTGTCAGCTGGTCTACTGTGGACTAGACTCGTTGCCACGGTGACAGCCAGGCTCTCGCCTCCGCAGCGGGATGCCATCCTGTTGCCACTTGCCTGGTTTCGAGCTTGACGGCAGCTGCCCACCTCTGGGTCTGCTCTTTATGCGCAAAGCTGCAGCTGTGATTTGCTCGTCAGAGGTTGAGTCCCAGGCGGCACAGACTCAGGGTTCTCACTGTGCCCCACTCAGTGTGACTGGACCTGGAATACTGAATACTGCCCCCCCCCCCCCCCCCCCTCCCCTGCAGTTCCTCCAGGGGGTTCGCCTGGGCATAGTGATATCTTACAGGGTGGTCTTCACGGACACCTCGTTGATGGGTTGGGGGGGGGGGGGGGGGGGACATGCCTCTCTGCTGCACACATAAATGTATTGGAACTTTTTGCACGGTTGCACGGTGATGAAAATGCTCTTACACCTGGTGCACGGCCACCATGTTCTGATCAACACAGACAGCCTGTCAGCGGCGGCTTACATAAACACACAGTGGGGTGGGGGGGTGCCCTCATCTGCCCTCTTCTGCCCTCCGGGCGGTGAGCTCTGGCTGCAGGCTCATCAGAACCTGCTCAGCCTTGCATATCACGGTTGCCCAGACCTTCAGGGCCAACCTACCGACTATCGTTTCTCTTTGCGAGTGACACTGGTGCTGGGGTGGTGTTACTGCAGGAGGTGCTGCTCCTCCTCCTCGCCACACAGTGGATTACTCCCGCTGTACAGCTGTGTCCCATGAGTTAAAAGGAAGTGGCTATATACAGTAGATACAGAGCTCAACCAGGTGTAGGTGTTTGGGGGTAACCCAACGACCCGAAGTTGGGAACATTAAGTACCGATGCATTCCAGTAGTTCAGATAACTTTTAAGGCTAAATATGTGCCTGCGTTATTCAAATGACTCCTACTTAAAGGTAGGGTAGACGATTTGTAGAAACCAACCAGGCGACTTTTAAAAGAAATCCCACCACTCCCTGCTGTTTGTTGTACAGAGAACCAAATATACATATATACTGTATATATATCAAAAATAGATTCTCAATAAATCGTCTACCCTACCTTTAAAAACAAGACTTGTCATGTTGTGTAGCCACAGTGCTAGTGGGACAGCTCTAAAATGGTCGCGTCCCATCGACCAATTGTGTTAATCAACAAATGGTGTATTCACAATAAACCAAAAATATTGACTGAAAGCAGGAATACCTAGAAACGTAGTCACCTGTAACCCCTGAATAACCCTAGATATCACCCACAACACAAATAACACTTTTAAGTGTTTTAGTTTTTGACCCAAAAAAAAGGCCACAGTTGACATACATTCAAAAGGCATTTATTTGTTAGATACAAAACAAGGGCTGAACAGTTCTACACCAGGTAGACCACTAGTTGGCCAGCCTTGAATAAATAACTCCGACTGACCGGAAAGTGTTCTGTCCTGATTAGCGTATGTTGGGGCACCCAGGGGGGGCAGCCTGTGCTTGAGGTTTTTTTTTTTTTTTTTGCTTGGTTATAGTATTGTGCAAGAACGCGCCGACATTGGGAGCACCACTGTTCCCGGTTGCAAGTTCAACCCTTGTGTTTACGTTTGTAAATACAATCCTTCACCATAGAATACACGACATAGCAAAGATGGGAGCAGTCTGGCCAGGGAGGGGGCAGCAGATGGGGAACGTGCACCATCACTGAGGATTACTTCAACACCCTTCCTCCCTGACATACATTCTCCTTCACTCCCTCACTAAAAAGTCCTGAGCTGTCCTTACAAAAAAACATTTATTCTCGTGCTCTCTCTCTCTCACGCACACACGCACGCACGCACGCACACACACACACACAGCTAGCTCCCTAGCTAGCTCACTCGCTAGCTAGCTAGCTGCTGATTTTCTTGCGCGGCAGGTAGGCGTTGGTGATCTGGTTCATCACGACCGCCGCGGGGAAGAGCGGCAGCAGCAGGAAGGCCCACCACGCCGCGCCCCTCACGGTGGCGCTGAACCAGTCGGAGAACAGCGCCGCCACCACGGTGGCGGTGGCCAGCAGGTAGGCCAGCAGGCCGCAGGTGGCGTGGTACAGCTTCAGCCGCTGCGGCGAGACGGGAAGACGCAGGCACTTGGGGAAGAGCAGACACAGGCCCGCCGCCAGCTGGAGGAGGGTGGCGCACAGCGTGGCCACGCCCAGCAGGCTGTGCCAGGAGACCAAGTGGGGGAGATCAGACACGTTCTTGCTGGCCAGGATGAACGCGGTGCCGGTGGCGGCGGCCACCAGCAGCAGCGCCTGGCAGAACCAGTGGAGGCGCACCTTGCCCTGCCGCGACTTGAAGCAGAAGGGGCTGCCCTCGGCGGAGAACAGCAGCACGCCCTCCGTCATGCACAGGCAGTACTTCGGCGGGGAGAGAGGAGAATAATCAGAATCAGAATCGGCTTTATTCGCCAAGCATGTTCACAAACATACAAGGAATTTGACTCCGGTTTTTCGGTGCTCTCAATGTACAGACACGCACTAGACATACAGCTCAAACAAGACAATGAGCTTAACATAAACATTAACTACTATAAAATAAACAAAGGTAAAACAAACATTTATCTACTATATACAGATGTAGATACATATAAAAAGTATATATATATATACACATATAAAAACAACTGCAATTCAATTGTAGCAGGAGGCAATAGTGCAATGGTGCAGAGTGCAAAGATGCTGGAATAAATATGGAATGATACTTTATGTAGAATACTTTATGTACATGAGGTTGGTGGATATCATATGACATAACATGCAATGAGAGTTCAATGTTGGATATAGAATGATAAAAGCTGTTCTATTCTTTGTAAACGGGAGGCTGAGCTCCAAGGTGTCCCTAACATGAACCATTTGAGGCATGAGAACACTGAACGGCTTGTAGTATGAGTGAGGCATACGCATATACTGGCGATGGATGTCAGCTCACCCAGACTTAAACAATAGTACTGGATATCATAGAAAATCCCATACATCGAGACAAATTGGATCCCCAGAACCATATTGAAATAAATGACTTTCATGACCGTTCAGTATGTTAATGGTAAGGAATTGGATAGGTATCATTCAGAATTTAAAGCTCTAAAGATGTGTAACTGTGTCTAGGGCAAGTTTAGCACCAGTTGACACACTATTACGTTATTAATATTGCCTCATTACCGATTCAGGTCCCTCATAGGCCAATTGGTGATCCAAGGAGAGGGAAGTTGAAGAAGCATACAACCAAATAACTGCTGGTGCTCTTATCTATCTGAGGGGAGGCAGTAGACTGATGAAATTCTATGTAATCTTGAAATGGAAATATTTTGAGGCCACAGCGTAGAGGCCCTTGGGCTTGGGTGCAAGAAAGCCTGTCACTTAAGCCTGCTCCTGGCCCAAACATCTATTATTCACAATGGAAAGCCTAGGGAACGAAAGAACACAAGGAGGGCTAAACAAAAAGTATCACAAAAGAAAGAGGAGACTCTTGGAAAGCTTGTACAGGACACAGAATCCCAAGCTAAAATACTTTCTATACTTTTCTCCTCCAGGACAAAATCGAAAAGCACTCCTATCAGTGTGCCTGTTAGGGACGGGTGAAATGGGATGGGTGAACATTGTATTGCTAAATCAGAGATTATAAAGCAGAAGTCAGAGGGTCATGCCTGCATGAGTAACAGATTTTTTTTTACTTACTGCAAAGGACATGCACACTGGATGCCAGGAAAATAGACCTTGAATAAAGGACAAGATAAAATAATTGAAAACGTCACACCATAATCAACATCGCATTCCTGGGGGGCGTAAAATTTACGGCGTAAAACCGGCGTATTGCAGTAGGTGTGCTATGAACTGTAGCGTTCTAAATGCAAGGGAAATATGTTGGAAATGCGTTATAACCTACTTGTTCCAGGACGAGAGAACACAGAAATCAGCAGGGTCAGACCCAATGCAATGATGTGTGCGGCTATAACAGAGAATCTTCGCATCCACACGTACAGCCAGAAGTCGTTCGTCCCGGACCCAAAGCCCTCCGCCAGCGGGCTGTACTCCACGTCCGACGGCATTTCATCTACACTACAGTCTATAAGTGCTTACAACGCCTGACAATCTAGAGAAAAGAAAAAGTCCCACTTGCGTCCACCCACATGTTTTCTATATACCGCACAAAGTTAATTGACACCAAACTAGTAATACACGCGTATGTTGGTCAATCAATTGACCCAAGTCTTTACTGTCCCCGTTGACGAGCAAACGTATTGAGCAAGCCCACAGACCATGAACGAATGATTATCGAAAAACTGCTAAAACGGGAGTGATCCGCTACCGAGGGGATGGAAGCTCGACTCAACTATCAGAACAGGCCGCGGGTAAGGTGTATCAGGCGGTGTGTCTTGTATATTGTACTCACTTCCTGCATTTGAGTCATTTGGAATCGGATCATCCAAGGCGCAGGCCATGCGCGCAAGACGCACGCAAATCGCTTCCGGGATTGAAGGGAGTCGCCATCCCCAACGAAACGTAAACAACCACATCATCTGATTTGCAGTTATTAAAAGTGGGGGTCAAGCAGCCCCACTGGAAAAGATTTCTCCGCTGTTAATTTTGGCATACATCGTTTTACATTTACAATCAAGCAGACATTTATATCACGCATATTTTCACTTAAATTTTAATGTATATATTTGCTTTTATTTTTTCTGACATGGTTCGTATACTTAATATAAAAAAGCGAATGAATGCCCCTCTTATGCAGCACCCATAATCCACTATGTGCAGATCTGTTTGAACTAATACAGAGAATTCAGGGCAGTGATAAGACAATCCAGACATGTAAGTGCAGAAAAAACATCAATAGTCAGAGTGTAAAGGACATTTTAATCCATGTTTTCATTTAGCAGCATAACCAGATGGTCTTGAGGTATTTCTAAAATCGATACACTGAAACTCACCCCCCCCCCCCCCCCACAATATTCATCCATACAACAGAAAACACGCACACGTCTGATTCAGACACTAAGAACCACAAGATTCACATTATACCAGTTGTGCACGTTCAGACAGAACTTAACAGAGTCTGTGTCTCACACACACACACACACACACACACGCGCACACACGTACATACGTGCACACACACACACACACACACACACACACACATTGACTGTGCAGAGCTGGCTCCCTCATAGTGGCTTGTAAGGCAGGCACACATTAATGGTGCAGTTTTGGCTGTGGGGATGAGAAGAAAAGATCATTTAGGTTTCACTTCTGTGTCAACAGCTTTGTACATTGCAGGAATAAATGTATTGGGAAATTAATAAAAAGCACATTTTATTCTATGAATGCGGCACAACGTAAGCAACTAAGCAACGATAAACGTTCAGGGAAAAATTTGAGTAAAATCTCTGATTCAAAAGAGCCTCAGCAACATGAAATATGAAAATATCGGATATAGTTTTCTTCAATTTAGGATCAGTGTTTGATGCCGTGACAGGGGGAAAGTACGTAGTTCACACATTGACTCTGAACATTTGAGGGTTACAACATTCTATTCCAAGTAGTTCAGACTCCCGAATGCAACTCAAACGGTGGCTTCAGCCGGGCCTCACCTTCTGTGTGCCCAGCTTCTTCTCCAGCGGCCCCCCTTTGCTCTCCTTCCAGGGGTAGAAGTTGGAGCGCGGGGAGGAGGAAGAGGAGGCCGAGGAGGCGGGGGAAGGGCGGGGCCCGGAAGGCTTGGCGGGCGGCGAGTGTTCCCCATTGTTGTTGTTGTTGTTGTTGTTGCCGACCTTGCGTTTCTTCACCAGCGCCCGGTGCTCCAAGTCCCTGCCGCCGGGCCGCCCGTGCTGCCCCGGCTCGCCGCCGCCCGGCCCCCGGCCGTGAGAGTTTGTGGCGGTGGCGTGCGTGGGCGTGCCCTCGGCCGGCAACGGGTGGCCCGCCGAGGGGGGGTGGGCGCGCTTGTACGACCAGGCCGCCGCCGCCGCCGGCGAATGGGATTCTGACGGCGAGGGCTGGGGGCGGGGCTTGCCCCCGGGCGAGAGCGTGCCGTTGGTTTGTCCGTGAGGAATGGGCGCGGCGGCCGCGGCGGCGGCCTTGGAAGAGGAAGAGGAGGAGGAGGAGGAGGAAGAGGAGGGCGAGGGGGCCGAGGCGAAGGCCGACGGCAGCGGGGGGCGGCCCCGGTCCTGAGGCGCCGAGCAGTTCCTGTCGGGGCCCGAGTGCTCGCCCTCCTGCGAGGGCGCCTTGCGCTTGCGGAGGGCGGCCGCCGCCACCGCCGCGTCCCGCTGCTTCAGCGTCTGCTTGCTGGGCCGGCCCACCGGGTTCTTGGGACGGCCCAGGCCCGGCGGCCGCGGCGCCGGCGAGCAGTGGCTGGAGGCGCCGCCGCCGCCGCAGGAGTTCTCTGATTGGCCTGAGGGTCTCCCCGGCCCATGGCTGGAAGAGGACGAAGAGGAGGCGCTTTTGAGGGAAGAGCTGATGTGACTTCCCGTGCGAAACTTGGAATGTAATGACGAAGACGAGGAGGAAGAGGAGGAGGAAGAGGAGGAAGAGGTGGAGGAGGAGGGGGAGGAGGTCATGGTCCTGGCTGCAGGGTGGTGGGACTGGAGGTCCTGGGCTTGAGGTATTTTCCTGAGTTGAAATAATGGAAAAAGCAAACAGGATTATGAAACAGCAGAGAGCCACTACAGATGTAGCAATTAGCAAACAGGCCGACACTTTCAAGGTAAAATACTGTGACACTTGATGACTGCCGCTTCATTGTATACACCGATTGCATTTTCAATGAATGTATGCAATGCTTCCACCGACTCTGCAGGCTCGACCACTTTGGCGTGAGTCAAAACATTTTCACAAACAGAATGGCGACAGTGCGGGCTTCATAGTGCAGGTTCAACTATTGTTGAAGGTCCAGTGTGTAGAATTCTGTGTGTAGCATCTTGTGGTCGTGGTTGACATCCGAAAGATATAAAGCCACCGTGTATTCATTTCACTAAATTACTAACACACTCCATCTTTAATAACATACTGGCAAAGCCCTAGACAAATTCTGGCAACTAAACCCTATAAATATGAGTCAATCTCATTCCATACATATTGTGAAAGTAGACGACACGCTCGTTAACAACATTAACAACGTTAACAACGTTGACACCAGCCTGGAATGATAATATTCCAGCCTGGTATATTTAAAGACTGAATGCCTGCAGCGTCGCAAAGCCAAGCATGCATTACTGTCCACCTCTAGAGGGCGGTCAAAATGCTTCTATGAATGCAGTCAAACGTAATGTGCAGATAACCTCAGAAAGATAAACACCTGCTTAATATTCATGACAACATTAAATTGTTAATATTGAAATTTAAACCCAAACAACCCTTGTGTTATTGTCCTGGTAAGCATGGCTGATGTCAGAGCCTGCGTGTGCACACGGCCGCGTGCGTTTGCGTCTTACTTCCACAGGTGGGC
>JAXIVH010000008.1:10922988-10971736 GCA_036785325.1 Urophycis tenuis
TGGAGGAGGAGGACCACAAAGAGTTGGCTTGTGATAGATGGGAAGATATCACAGCATGGGCAGTATAAAAGAAACCACCTATGCAATAAAAAACAAATTATTTCAAGTTCATCTTTCCGGATGAACACACACATGGGTCGATGCTACATGACAATGGACCAATGCTGCGACAATGTGGCAAAAAAAAAAAAAAGGATGACACCATAGCTGTGCCACCGGTAGAAATTGTTAAGTCTTGAGCCCTGCCAGCGGCTTGATTCCCACCGGGACCACCAACACATGCACCAGCAGACATAACTTCAGAAAAAGTTTAGAAAGGGCTAAAAGCATCTTGGTTGGTTGTTAATCTCTCCCATCGTATTTGTTGTCATGCTTTTCCGGCATTGTCCTTGCATGTCAATGTTTATTCTTTGTCATTCATCCAAATTCTTCAATTCAATTGTGTCCAATTAGAAATCATTGTATAGAAAATTAGCAACTCTCTAAATTCAAGTAGAAAGTTTACAAAAAAAAACAAAAACAAAAAAACAACCTCTGGGTTCTCTTTGCGTTCCTCCCACCACTACCGTGGTGACCTGACAGAACACCCCAGGGTGCTGACGGGTCAAACCCACACGTACCTGAAGGCGGGCAGGTTGGCCAGGGGTCTCCTGCAGTGAGGCGCTCCGCTGGGTTCCCTGGGGGCCTCGGGGCTGGAGGGGACCCCTGAAGACAGGCTGCCCTCCAGCGATTGGGGGCATTTCTCGCGGAGGACCCTGGTCTTGAGCTCGGCGACCAGCTGGTCAAAGTTTTTACTGCGCCCCGGCACCTTCCTCCGCTGATGGATGGAGTGGATCTGGAGACCAGGTCTCGAGTAAGCAACTGACTCTCCAATAGGAGAACCTCAACAACGGTGATCCTGCTCTGCTGTCCATTCTATAGAGTGGCTTATCTTACCCCATTATACGTTCCTTGATTCATTTCACAACCGAAAAGCAATACATGTTATGATTTGACCATGGCTGAGAAGATTGTGGAAATACATTGAAGCTAAAAACACAAAGCAAATACATATATCCCCATCATAGCATCCATAATACATTAGAAACTAAGATACCCCATGTACAGATCATACCCCATGTCGGGATTACACGTAACAGGCCAAACACAGTTGAGCACAGCAGAGCATAGAACATCTGAGGCCGAGCACTCAGTAACTGTAAGATTTACATTTACATAAGATTTACAAGAAATGTAAGACATCCAAAGCCAACTAAATCTAACTTGGAAGCAGCCTTTAATGGACTATTAGACGTGCCTTTGAAAATCAAGAGTCTTGGAAAACAGAATTGTGATGGTAGTTGATGTTGGTAACCAGGATTAGAGGTACAGTTTCCATTTACGGGTCACCAAATGACAACAGCGTTGATCCATTCAAAGCCCTGTCCACCAGGGCCTATTTGTACTCTTGTACTGTACTCAATCCATCTGTCAGCTCGTTTTGTTTATTACAGTCTGTAATAATCAGTCGATGTGCAAACAAATGTACTCCCTTCTTGCCATATATGGACAGCATTCTAACCCTCCGTCATTGTCAAGAACACACACTGCAAGAACTAGACTGGGAGGACTCTGGAGCAAAGTGCGCTCTAACAATCTGCTATCATTTAAGTTGGTCTTGCGGTAGAATTCCCCTTTAGATGGGAAAGGACACTAGTTGCAAGCCTGGACTGCCTTCTGACCTAGAAAAGGATTCGGCCACATGACATTGGCAGTAGTCGTGGGAGTAGAAATACAGTAGGATGTCTCAATAAGTGGGTTTTTTTATTACAACCAGCCTTCGCACCACCGCTCCCTCAACTCTCCCTCTCCTCTACGTATTGTCATTTCCCGTTTACCAGATCGTCCTGTCGTGACTGGAAGTGGCCTTTGTACACCACTTCCTCATTCACACATCACAGCGACCATATAAGGACACTGCCTGTATGATTGAGGCCTACTGTACAGGGCTGGTGTTTACAAAGGCCCATCTCTGCAGAGTAAACGTACAACAGGTTTGTCTGTGAGGTAGCGCATGTAACTAGAATATTTAAAAAAAAAAAAAAATCTTGTATCCAGCATCCGAAAATGTTTTATCTCCATTTTGGATTCATGTAGTTTTGCCACTGAATGCTAATTAATAACAAAAAAAGTATTTACCATATGATCCCATTGAAGGGGGGTGTTTATCATTTTGAACAAATGCATAATGTCAAATGAAGAAATAATAAATATAACCATGTTTAGTTAAACATAAATATACTGAAGAAGAACCTCCCCCATAGAAAATGGTTGTTTTTTTTTTCTTGGGTTTTTCTGCAATGTGTGTGCATGTCTATGTGTGTGTGCATGTCTGTGTGTGCATGTCTGTGTGTGTGCATGTCTGTGTGTGTGCATGTCCGGGTGTGTGCATGTCCGGGTGTGTGCATGTCTGTGTGTGTGCATGTCCGGGTGTGTGCATGTCCGGGTGTGTGCATGTCTGGGTGTGTGCATGTCTGCGAGTGCATGTCTGCAAGTGCATATCTGTGCCTTACGTTGCAGGTGAGTAAACGCGTGCAGACTTTCTTTCTGTCCGGGTCCAGGACACCGCAGTGTTTGTCCAGGTCACATTCCCTCCCTGGGGACAAACACACACACAAACAGACAGACAGAAGGTGATGTAAGGGCCAAAGCGCAGCTGATGAGTGTTATGGAGAGGGGCTGTGAGTACCTGTTTGGGTTCGATGCAGACACCAATCTGCCAAACGACAACATCAAAATGTCCAATCAATATCATGGATAGGTGAGTTCTGTAATCCTCATTAGTGTGGTCAACATTGACGCGCCATGCTGGCAGCATTAGTATCCTAGAGCTCCTAACCATTGCAACACAGTAACAACGCTGTAGATCCAGAGTATAAAATCGGGCCATAATGCATGTTGTTGGAGCATGCATTGCGTTCTCATACGCAAAACCGAGTGCATAATATAAACAAGAGAAAAAAACAATCCAACATTTTGAGCGACTGCATTTCCCAACTTGAAGAACAAACAAAGCCATTCGCGATAACCCATGTCTTGCTGGGGATGGCAACGCCTGCATGGTTTGACACGCGAGCGTCGGGGACGTCCTCTGACAAACATCTACTCCTCCATACTTACTGGAGGCCACTTTGTTGTACGGTCTGGGGACCCGGTGAACGGTGGCCCCGGGGGCCGCGCCGGGCCCCGTCCCCGGGTCCTTCTTCTGCGCGGAGGGGGGTCCGCGGTCCCCGGGGGACTGCCGGCCCGGGGGCGGGGTGGCGGCCCCGTGGGGCCAGGGGGGGTCTCGGAGGGAGAGGGGCGGTGAACTCAGCGGAGGGTCGAGGGGCGGAGGCAGCTTGAAGGCCGGCGACTCCACGCGACCGCCACCGCCACCGCCGCCGCCGCCGTGAGATGACTTCTCCAAGGGGGAGTGTCTGGGGAGGGAGACAAGATGGAGGGTAGTTGCATCATCTCGTGGGCCTCTGAAGTCATTTATCCCCACTGAGCGGCCACCGTTTAACACATCATCAACGTAAAATGAGCAAAAAAGCAGAATTACTAAACAGATTTCTGTCCCAACCTTGGACATCCAATTTTGTCACTTCAGACACTTTCACCGAAAAGGGACATCAGTACATTTTCAGGAGGCAGGAGGACATTGCGGTTTGAACCCAGAACACCACCGACACCACCAACACCACCACCACCACCACGAGACCCCCAGCCCCTAACCTCCTACTAACGACCCCCCCCTGCTCATGTCGCCGTGGCGAAGGCCCCCCCGCCCCCCAAAGAGTCCCCCCCCATCTCAAGACTCACCGTACTCCCTCCTTGGAGCTCTTGGAGTGTCTGTACTGGGGCGGGGTGGAGGGCGAGGGCGGGGGCAGCCCCGGCCCCAGGGCGGCGCCGCGGCCCTCCCAGGCGGAGGCCGCCGGGGGGCCGGGCGCGGCGTGCGACGGGGAGTGGGAGTGGCCGTGGCGGGGCCTCTGCTGGGGCTGCGGCTGCGGCGCCGCCGTGGGCGTGGGCGATCGCAGGCGGGCGTAGACCTTGGCCAGCGGGCCGTGCCGCCGCTCGCAGTGCTTCTCGAAGGCCTGCGGCTTCACCACCTGGCCACAGTGGCTGCACACCACCAGGTAGAAGTCATCCTGGCCCGGGTAGTGGCCGAAGATGGACATGTCTGTGTGGGGGAGGGCGGGGCGGAGGCCACAGTGTCAGTGAACGATACAACAACCACAACAACAACAACAACAAAAACGATGCACGTGGCATTTTTGGAGCACAGGAGCTTTCGTGAAGAACAGCTCATAGCGCTGTGCTTTACAATGCGGTTAACCTAAAAAAAGATGGGGGAAGACATGGACAAGACAAATGCCAAATTCATAACATAAAAACAACAAAGTGTTCTAAATTTGGGTTAAACACATATATACACACATATTAAAAGTGTTTTACAGACACCACGGCTGCAAAGATTTCAAAGCAAGTCGAAAAACATCCTAAAATAAGGATGCCATACGTTTGTCCATGAGTGATAAAGTTGCACTGAGAAGCAAACCGTGTGAAAAGTGCCACCCTCACCTGAACTGTTTCACAATCATAAGTGAGCACCTGTACACAGCACCGCCACACAAAACAGGGTGAAGTGCTTGTCTGCCTGCTGCTGCTGCTGCTGCTGCTACTGCGAGCTAGGCTTGGTGCCAGACAGGTGTTTTAAAGCTTGGCAGCCCCTTTATACAAGATCTTCTACCAACACCAGTTTGAGTTGCCCAGCCAAACACATCACAAACAGCATGGTACGTAGCCATCCCAACATGTCACCAAAATAACAGCGTGTTGCGCTCTTTGGTTCAGACCAACTTTACAGGAAAGACACGTAGAGTGTTTTCCAAATGACTTACCCTCCTTGCTGAGCGACATGGCCTCGGCGGCCTTTTTGCCATTCTTGCCGCACTCTTCCACATCAGCCCCTGGAATATAGATCACAGATATAACAGGACATCTATAGACCTTGGCACCCTCTTGTTGATGAAAATCCTAATATCAAATAAATCAAGCAAAGGGGGACATAGGTCAAAGCTATTGGCAACATCTTGAAAATGTAAGATATCACCAAAAAAGTTCTAAAAATAGAGCAGCTACACTATGGAACCGCTGGGGGGGGGGATACAGCTGTACTGGTGTATATAAAACAAATCCAAAAAACTAACATTTAAATGCTTGTAGTTACATCGTCGTGTTGCCATCATCAGTTGGGGGCAAGAGTTTTGATAGTTAATCACTTGGAGGGATGCCAGACAAAGATAAAGCGCACAAACAATTTGAGCGGGGTAGGGCAAACCACTCCTTGATAAGGAGGCGAAATTAAGGGTTCCTCTTAAAAACGTTTTGCTTGACCAAAATCAGAATTGGTTGGTGGTGCTGTCAACAGTCAGATGGACAATTTACCAGGTGAAGGGAACATTAAGTAACGACTCTTGATATCAAAGGCTCGGTTTGGATTTACATGGTGGCAACAGCATCAGACTCCACCTCCGTCACCGGTGTCTGTATCCTCTTGCTGCTAGCAGTATTAGCTTGATGGTTAATGGCTAGCCTAGTTTGGAGCTAGCTGGCAGCTAGCGCTCCATTGCAAGAAGTTGTTCGCCCTACCATCCACAGAAGCTAATTTCCCTCTCTGAAGTCACTGATGTAGAGCATGTTTTATTGACCTTAAAAACGCAGCCAATTCCCTGCAGCTCACTGTGAGGGATGAAGTGTATAAATGTGCAATATGGGGATGAAATTGAAATGATTATCACTATTTTTCGCGTAAGACGCCGTAAGCGCTAGGACCTGGGAGAGAGCAACATGTTATACAGCAAGCGCTAGGACCCGGCAGGGTCTTTGTTTGGGTAACATGGTTAGCGCTGCCCTCCGTTTCCCCGAGAATAAACGCCGACAGGTTCATCAATATTCTCCATATCAGCCAATACTGATGAAAACGTGCTTCCTTACCATCCGATGCTGTCACACCGGCCCTCTCGGCCCAGGTACTCCAGCTTTGGCCCTCGAAATCGCCGAGGCTAGGCACCCGCCGTTCCAGAGCAGCCATTACTTTTACTGCGCGTTCACGTACCGCCATCATCACTGCGCGGCAAGTAACTTACGTCATAACTCGCGCTCCCGTTAGGATAGGAAGTTCCTACGTGCACGTTCATGAGCCACCCACACGCACCGTCTGTCCTCAAATTTGGAAGTTGAAGTCTAATGTTTCTTGGTTCTGATGAACAAATATGTGACAACACAGTTAGTGGATCGTGAACTAAACACTTTTTAAGTACTAACATGTACATTTGTGGCAACCCTTCTCATCTCTTTGCCTCAATGACATCCATAGACTTCGGAGATTTGACTTGGCTGCCTGTCACGTACTTGTTCGGTCCAGTTGAATACAAAAAAAACATCTTCACATTCACTTTTTTTTATTGACTATGAGAAGTGTGAATCGAGGAGCGTCCTCCTAGACTATTGATTTTTTTTTTTTTTTTTTTTTTTTTATAAAAAAAGAAAAGAAAATACAAATTATTTCCCAATACATCCGTTTCCTGCATGGCCACCCACTTTTGGGACAGAAAATTGGAATTGGAAATTGGAATAGTCCGAATATACACGTGAAGGCAGGGCACTGGTGTCTTAATCCCTCTCAGTACTTAAGCCCTAAAGGTCACGTCGAGGCTGTGGTGAAAAACAAGTAAGCAAGGCGTCTCAAACACTGTGATGTGCGCAGGGGTGTCAATAGCACACATTCATAATCAAAACATCACGACTGGGGATAGTTACTATAAAGTAGAACTCAAAATATTTAGCTATAGCTTTTTTATGACATTTGTTTATTTGTTGTACATACCATTTATTTGGTAGATGTAGCGAAATAAGCCTCTTGCCATATCATCAAAATTACATAACCTAAAAAAGACCTGTTCATAAGAGAAATAGTTCTATCATATGGCATGGGCACATTAGCGCACACGAGCTGAAGGGTGATGAAAATAAATCAAAGGATCAAAAGAAATGCTGCCTCCTGGTGTCAAAACAGGGGAATTCATGCTGAATATTCCGAAATGCTCACTAAAGAAGGACACAAAATGTGTCCTAACAAGTCACTAAACACACACATCCCCCATCCAATAAGAGCAGAACGGTAAACAGGTCATCTTAACAAAAGTTGGGTGACATAGGTTCTTTGTCATGTTTATATTTAGCCGACACTTTCGTCCAATGTGAAACATAACTATTTGAGGTCCATGTTAATAATGAGCAGGTTAGGCACCTTGCTCAAGGAAGCATACATGTATACAGACATTTGTGTTTGAATGCATAACATTTCAGGTGGGAGTCAAACACCCTCTAAAACAAGGATGTCCAACTCATTTTAGTTCAGGGGCCACACACAGCCCAATTTGATCTCAAGTGGGCCAGACCAGTAAATAGCATAATGACCACAAATGACAACCCAACATCTGTTTGTTTTAGTGCAAAATAGTAAGTGGATTAGTACATTCAGAAAATTCACATTTAGTCAACTATATAGGTATATTACAAAACATTAGGAACCTGACATTTCTTAAGAAAAATGAATGCAATTTCGACAATATTATACCTCAGTTAATCATCATTACAACTTACAGATACACCTACAGTATAAACATCCTTCTCAGAAAAATGTTTTACAAACGGCCCACGGAGCATAATATCGCGGGAAAAAGCCGTATATGTGAACTATTTTCCTAAACATATAGAGAAGGACCCAGGGAGTACAGTGAAGTCATGCGCTTCTCTCAGAGCTTGGTTTTCCCTACCATTTTGGCAAGTCGCATATGAATAGTGTGGTCGAGGAAGTGGAAGACCGTTGCTAATCGGAGCGTTACTGCACCGATTAAAAAATGACGAAAAAGAGTGAAGTGTAAATGAAGCAGTCACTCAGGGCCGGTCTGGACCCTTTGGCGGGCCAGTCCCAGCCCATGGGCCGTATGTTTCACTCCCCTGCTCCAAAACAAACCTGCTCCTATGGAGTCAAGACAAGGAGTCAAATCACAACATAGGGAGCTCCCAATATATATACTGTAAATCTATATATATATTGAATTATTGTTATGTTTACTTTTTCAAACAAGCCAGTAAATAAGTACAGAAAGTTAACCTTTTATTGTTTACCCCAGTCATAAAACAAAACAAAAACAAAAACAAATGTAATAATTGACAGGCACAAGTTAAGATTTATCTTTTAATATTGAGCCAAAGTTTAGGTATTCTTTTTTTTATTATTACTGTATCACAAGTGACATTCCTTTTGTGGTCATTTTTGTCTTCAAATCCAGATGCACAGGCTGTTAAATAAAATAGCTTCATACAAGGCACTTATTTGCATAAATAGGCACTCATTTACTAAGACCCAATCCTGAACAACTTCTGAAATGCACAGTGCTTCATTTATATTATTTTAGAACATTTGTAGTATAAAGCAGGTAACAAATAACAATCAACAACTTTCAAAATAGTTTACAACTGTAGCAAAGTGATGATTTGAGTCTATGTGAAGCCGTGCGGTTAAACTAGGCCCTCGCACGGCTGTGAGGAAATAAGATGGCCGTCTAGTGTTATACAGCAGGATTAATTCATAACAACACCCACATTGTGATACCAATATGACTAATACTAATGACAAGATGAACCCTGCAAGCGACAGTGGTGTGACGGAAATCTATAGCACAATGTAACCACAAGTCCAAACAAAGAAGCTGCGTAATGCTTTTCGTGAGGAAAACAAACCCAAACCCAACATTGACTTAAAAAAATGGCAAAAACAAAATATCTGTATGACACCAGCACCTAGTTTTACTCCCTCAAAAATATAAAACAACAAAAATAAACAACTGAACTTACATTTTACTAGATAGTGTCATAGACACTCAAACATAGACATGTTATGTCCATGTTTGAGGACTGTTAACAGGTTTTGGCTTCAGTCACCGAGTGAGAAGTTGGTTGTGAGCAACAGGTATAAAGTAAACATTGAAGCTGTGCTTCTCTGCTCTGGCGATTTCATTTCAGATGTTACTTCAACACAAACCTCATTTGTAGTATTTTATAAGTAGTAGTAGTACGAGCAGAATAAGGCACACATATTCAACAAACACATGTATGAATATTGATGAGAATAACATAAGGCATGTAATTAGTACTTGTGTAATTAGTACAAGTAGCCCATGGTGTTCACAATGGCTAGCCATGGGCATTATCGGAGTGGTTCCTGTAGTCTTTCTGTGTTGTTGTGGCCAGTAGAAGCATCAAAGCTCTGACTACTCCATCTTCCGACTGTATATCATGTAGAATTTAACTAAAATGTGGCTGGATGACGTTAGGTTATAGTTTAGCAATAGCGTTCCCCTCCTAAGCTACTTCAATGTGCCTTTTCATTGGTGTGTCACTACACAGCTGGCGAGAGAAGAGATGCAACTCAAGCTTTGATGCCTTGATCAATTCATAAAGTAGATGTTTGCAAGTTACCATTCATTTGCCTTTAATCACTGGGTCATTTCCATCGAAGGCCTGCAACAATACATGGCCAAAGTAAAAAAAAAAAGTAGTGTAAAAGCCTCTAGTTAGTTGAAATATGTATTGATGCTTTCAATGTAAAGCACTTACAGTATTCAAGAGTTTAGTCATATCATTGCGTTAGTAAGAATATTCATATCGTGACTCAAAAAACAAAACAAACAAAGAAATTACTAAGAAACTAAATCAAATGGTTGGCACGTAAGTCACTTCACTTTGATGAAATCACAGCTAATCAAGAAAAAGGTGGGGGTGACAGATTGTTTGGCGGACTCCTATTTAGTATATTTAAGAATGAGTGTTAGGTTCAAAACGTATTTTGCCATTGGTGAAAGATTGTGTCTGAACACTGAGTGATGCGTTTACGGCCCGGGCACTCCTCCTTCCGGCATGGTGACCGGTGGGCTGGGGTCCTTGTGGAAGGGCGTCTCTTTGTAAATGAACCAGCAGTTACCTGCCCACAGAATCAGGTTCAAGAAGCCAAATATCTAAAACACAGGGAGAGAAAGCAAAAATAGTCATCAGTAAGCAGACAGACAGACAGACAGACAGACAGACGTACTTTAATAATCCCTGAGGGAAATTGCATTCGTTACAATACAATACTCCAGTGCAAAAGGAAGAAGAGACAGACACTCTACGTAAAGTAAAGTGTTAGAATATAAATATATAAAATAAAATAAAAAATAAAAATAAAAACCTATGTAAAATAAACCTATGTAAAATATAAACCTATGTAAGCAATATACAAAATATACAAACAAAGAAATATACATAAATGTACATACAACCAGGCATACACTGAGAGGTGATAGCATACGCAAGGATGTAGCATGACAGAATCTATGTTGGAAAAGACCAGTTGTGCAAAGAGATGACCAGTTATGCAGTGAAATTAAAAGAAATGACCAGTTATGCAATATGAATGAATAACCTGTTGTGCAGCAGAAACTATGATGAAAGTGACAGATTGTATAGTTTGATGACCACAGGCAGGAATGATTTCCTATGTCGCTCTGTGGTGCATCTCGGTGAGAGGAGTCTTCTGCTGAAGGAACTCCTCCGCTGAGCCAGGGTAGAAAAGAGAGGGTGAGAGGCATTGTCCATGATAGTCCGTAGCCTGGACAGCATCCTCCTATCTGCCACGGTAGTTAGAGTGTCCAATTCCTCACCCACTACATCACCAGCCCTCTTGATGAGTCTATTAAGTCTATTGGTGTCCGCAACCCTCATCCCACTGCCCCAGCATGTGACAGCAAAGAAGATTGCACTGGCAACAACCGACTCATAGAACATCCTCAGCATTGTCCTGCAGATGTTGAAGGACCTTAGCCTCCTCAGAAAAAAGAGTCGGCTTTGGCCCTTCTTGTAGACGGCCTCTGTGTTCCTGGTCCAGTCCAACTTGTTGTTGAAGTACACCCCCAGGTACTTGTACTCCTCAACAGTATCGACTGGAACCCCCTGGATGAACACAGGGCCCACCGGTGTTTTGACCCTCCTTAGGTCCACAATGAGCTCCTTTGTCTTTGTAGCATTGAGCTGTAGATGGTTCAGCTCACACCAAGAGACAAAGTTGCCCACAACAGTCCTATACTCACCCTCATCACCCCCTTCAATACAGCCAACTATTGCTGAGTCATCAGAAAACTTCTGAAGGTGGCAGGACTCAGTGCAGTAGCTGAAGTCTGAGGTGTAGAGGGTGAAGAGAAAGGGAGAAAGGACCGTCCCTTGTGGGGCCCCAGTGTTGCTGACCACCCTGTCAGACACACAATTCTGTAGACGTACAAACTGTGGTCTGCCCATCAGGTAGTCAACAATCCAGGACACCAAGGGAGCATCAACCTGCATCGCCGCCATCTTCTCACCTAGGAGACCAGGCCGTAAGGTGTTGAAAGCACTGGAGAAGTCAAAGAACATGACTCTCACAGTGCTCGCCGGCTTGTCCAGATGAGAGTAGACTTTGTTCAGCAGGTAGATGATGCAGTCCTCGACTCCCAGGCTGGGCTGGTAGGCGAACTGCAGCTGGTCCGAGAAGGGTCTGACCATTGGCCTACGCTGGTCCAGAACGAGCCTCTCCAGGGTCTTCATGATATGTGACGTCAGAGCCACCGGTCTGTAGTCCTTGGGGCTGCTGGGGCGCAGCGTCTTTGGGACAGGAACGAGGCAGGACGTCTTCCACATCAGAGGGACCTTCTGGAGGTGCAGGCTCAGGTTGAAGACATGATTAAGTACTCCACACAGCTGGGGGGCACAGGCTTTAAGTACCCTGGGGAACACACCATCAGGGCCCGCCGCTTTGCCAGAGTGGAGTCTAATCAGTTGTCTTCTCACCAGGTCAGGCGTGGAAGTCACTGTAGAGGTGTCAGTGGGGGGAGGGATAGGGTCCTCAGGTAGTGGAGGACAGTATGCAGAGCAGGGGGGAGGGGTGGGGCAGGGTGAAGGTGTGAAGTGGCCGGGAGTGAATAGAGGTGGTGAGAGGCAGGAGGGCGGTCTATAAGGAGGGGGAGAAGGAGGGGGAGGTGGAGTGGCACTGGTTGTTGGGCTGCCAGCAGCAGTAGCAGCAGGGTCATGAGGGGGAGGGGCGGGGGCCGCAGTATCAAACCTATTGAAGAAAAGGTTAAATTCATTGGCCCGAGCCACTCCACCCTCCAGCCCCACGCTACCAGTTCTCTGGAAGCCCGTGATGGTTTTCATACCACTCCACACATCCCTTGTGTTGTTTTTCTGGAGCTTCATCTCCAGCTTCCTCCTGTATCTGTCTTTTGCCTCCTTAATTTTGACCTTGAGTACCCCCTGTACTCTCCTCAGCTCAGCCTGGTTGCCCTCTCTGAACGCCCTCTTCTTGTCGTTCAGGATGGCCTTGATGTCCTTGGTGATCCAAGGTTTGTTGTTTGCGTAACAGGTGACTGTCGACGCAGGGACATAGCAGTCTACACAGAAGTTAATGTAGTCTGTTATGCACTCTGTGAGCCCATCAATGTCCTCCCCGTGAGGCTCACAGAGTGCAGGCCAGTCCGTCACCTCAAAACAGTACTGCAGTGCCTCGTAAGATTCCTCTGACCACTTCCTCACAGTCCTTGTGGTCACAGGCTTCCTCTTCACCAGAGGCACATAGCAGGGATTGAGGTAAACCAGGTTGTGATCTGACCTGCCCAGAGGGGGGAGAGAAGAAGAGATGTATGCCTCCTTAATGTTGGCATACATCAGGTCCAGGGTCCTCACCCCTCTGGTAGGACAGCTCACATATTGCTTAAAAGTCGGCAGAACTTTATCCATGGTGACGTGGTTAAAGTCTCCCGACATGATGATGAGGGCACTGGGGTGTTTAGTCTGTAGTTTGGAGACGGTGGTGTGTATGGTGCCGCAGGCAGCTGATGGGTTAGCAGTGGGAGGGATGTACACCATTACGATGATAACATGCGGGATCTCCCTAGGGAGGTGGTATGGACGTAGACCAACGGCCAACACTTCAGCATCTGGGCTACAGATCTGTTCCTTAATACAGATGTGACCGGGATTACACCACCTGATATTAACTAGAACGGCGAGCCCTCCCCCCTTCCGCTTACCGCTCTTGGTACAGTCCCGGTCCGCCCGAACAGTGTGGAAGCCATCGACAGATACAATCGGGTCCGTAATATCCATGTGCAGCCATGTCTCGGTGAAACACATCAGACTACATTCCCGATAAACTGAGTGGCTCCGCGTAAGCGCCGTTAGTTCGTCCATTTTGTTATTAAGGGATTGAACATTCCCCATAACAATAGAAGGGAGACACGGCTTGAATTTCCTCCTTTCCATGCGTACGTTCCGTGTCAACCTTCTCCCCCGACGTTGTTTCCCTCCTCTGCATCCCCGGTGAGTTTTCCTCCAGAGATCGGGTGGTATATCCGCTGGTCTGGCCACCATGCCGGCCGGCATTAGTGCGATCAGCTGTTCTCCGGAGTAAACAAAGGCAGCGTGTCCCGGTGTAGGCGGCATTGCGAATGAAAATAGTACACGAAAAGCACCACAAAACTCCCTCAAACAGCATTGCTTGAGAGTGTAGGGCTTCCCAGTACTTCAGAGAAAAAAAAAATAAGTAAAAAGAAAAAGAAAAGAAAGTTAAAAGTTTAAAAAAGCGAACGCAAGTCTGGAGCAGCGTAACAGGCAGCATGCAGCTTTCGCGCACGCGCACATGTATGCAATCAATGTATGCATGTATGCAATGTATGCAAGCAATCCAACATTATCAAGGCTCTGACCACTCCATCTTCCAACTGTATATCATGTAGAATTTAACTAAAATGTGGCTGGATGACGTTAGGTTATAGTTTAGCAATAGCGTTCCCCTCCTAAGCTACTTCAATGTGCCTTTTCATTGGTGTCACTACACAGCTGGCGAGAGAACAGATGCAACTCAAGCTTGTCGCCTTTGCGTAGTAAATAAAGGAAATTATAATCCGCCATTAAATTGTGGCATTCCCTTGAATTAGGGCCCTTTTTGAACCCCTATTCAGCCCCCCAAAGAGTTGCTGTTGGATAATTATTCTATACAAAAACATGTCATCTACTGTCTGCAACCAATCATCTTTGACTCATCATTCAAATAGCCAATGTCAACATGTGAGCATTTCAAAATGTATCATGATAAAGCAATGTGAAGTCTATCTTTCTAAAAAGAGAAAGTTGTGTATCCACAGCAGGTGCGTCACTAGACCTGGGCATCTGGATCTCTGTGTGCCCCCCCCCCCCTCCCTTTGCCATAATTAGAGTTTAATTATGAGAAAATGGACACGAGGGTATGAAATTACGCGTTTTTGACAAGGGTTTTTTCTGCCCTGTGTATTGTGTTTCAGGGGCATTTTGTATAATTTCCAAGGCAATTTTATTAAATAATTTTAAATAACAATGACAAAACAACATTCAACACCCCCGATAACTCTTATTCAGTCATATGTGATTACTCTTAGTCATATTATATTTAAATAAGGTCACAAACACAGCTAAAGTTAAAAAAAACCTAACATGTACATAACATCAACAAATACAGAAGTTAACTTTATTCTAACGTGGCGTCATCACAAATATGTGGGCTATACTTTTTAATGAATCTATGCCCAAATCCTGATCCTTTAAGGAACATTAAATCCACACTGGCCTGAACCAGGTAACTCTAAATTCCCCTTCACAATTTGCTTGTGTCCGCTGAAATGTATAATTCATAATAATAATGAATCTGATAAGTCAAGATTGAATCTTTTCACATTTTCACACTCAACTGTGGAGAACATAGTGTGCTGGCACCGTCTGTCACCTACAATCATTCCATGGTCAAAGTCACTTCGACCATAGCATGATGGATCTTTCAGCACAACTTGATCATGTCTGGGTGATTTCTATGTCCAGCTGCAGCAGTTTGCAAGCTAGGCCACAACTCAGCACACTCCACGTGGGCTCCCTGCAGCAGCCCACATCAACATCCAATTCTTACTGCTGGCATTCAGGGTAGTCACTGGACCTGTACACATTACATTACATCAGACATTAGGCCTGAAGCCCCTGTTTCTCTTTGTGGTTCAGTCATGAATGGTGTCTGGCCATTCATTTTCATTTCGGCTGTCAATCTATTTAAAATATTGTACTAATTAATTGCCCAATTTGCTGTGATTAAGCGCAATTAATTGTTTTTTTTCTTCTTAGGTCTGAAACTTACTAACATAATAATGGATATTTAAAAATCCCATGAATCAACAAAAATAAGGTATATTTAAATTAAAATAATATTGTTTAATAGCATTTAATAGCAAAACATTCTCTCCTGTGAGCTACAGATTTCCAACAAAACCTAGGTCATCAAATACCAGCTCAATTATTCCTTCATATGCACCAATAAAAAGTGCAAGTGCCTGTTGAATTTCAAAAAGGTCCACTATAGTCCACATAAATATGAGAAGAACAAGGAGAGATTCTGCTGAGAGTTCCAGATAAGTTCCAAATTTTGTATAATAATAACAAAAAAGTTCACTCCATAGAAACGTTTTGGCTTCCTGAGAGGGAGCGACCATATGCAACTTTTTCACACCACATATTACTATAGTGCTCAAAATCTAAAGGCGGTATGGTCATATGTGTTAACTGTTATGATAACAATATGTAAATAATAATAATAATAAAATAAAATAATAAAATAATAAAATAATAATAAATAAAAAAAAAGATTATAATGATTATGGCTTTATCATGTCTTTATAGCAATCCAGAAAAGGATTACATCTGGAGTGTATTGTGTGTATCTGTGTGTTATTGATTACTAAAATATTGACACCCATTTACTTTAAATTAAAGGAACTGCTTCTGAGCACAATAACATGTTTTGTAATATTTGTAATTGATTTATGACATACAATAATTTTGCATTGCCTTCCCATCTGCACCAAACTGCACCTGCAATTAATATGACCACCAAGCGAAGCAGAGCAGACAGACCTGGAAACTGGGAAAAAAAAAAAATGCTCAAAGGGATTTTATTAATTGAGAGTCTGATAGCGATAATATGGTTGTGGCTATGTTATTTGATCAATAAACAGCGGCGCGCACACACACACACACACACACACACACACACACACACACACACACACACACACACACACACACACACACACACACACACACACACACACACACACACACACACACACACACACACACACACACACACACACACACACACAGCACGCACACCTAAACTGTTTGCAAACTCAATCTGCAATGCACTGTACTGTACCGTATGCAGCAAGTTTGTTTCAATTCACACTACTGTTCAAATGTATTCAAAATCAGTGTCCTTCAAATTTTTTTAAAATAAAATGGGTGCCTAATTTTGCCTACCAATGCAGGTGGCTACGTGACAGTTTTGCTGGGTCAAGTTGTCACCTAATATCTAAATGTGTCTCACATCCTTGGTTCTTATTAGTCATCAAAAAGCACCTGACGACGGCTCTTCTTGAAATACCTTGCTCGACTATATTAACAGTTTTACGGCATGTTTTGTCACAATTCCTAACTAGCACTACTAAAAGGAGTCGTTTCTGGCTAATACATTTGAAGTGTACTAATATTAATGGTACGCATTGATTGTTAAACCTTCATTTGTAAGTGCCGTGGAGTGTTTTTTGCAATGTGCCCCCAACAGTACGGAATTCATGCAACTTTGACATTACAATAGATTGACCATCATAACAACGTTGACATTAATATAGACTGATCTATCATCACAATAGGTCAATGTGGTGTGATGAGAAGCGACGCTCGGTGAATACAAACAAGCAAGACAGGTGCAATGGAGGGAGTCATTGGAGGGACAGGTGAATCGGTTAAAATAGTAAATGTTAACGTCGGATGGGGAATAATAATGATCTATTTTCCCTTTCTTGATCACCTACAATAGTGCCAGTGTTTTCTGTTTGATAGCATTAGTCTTGCCGTGCAACTTCATCAAAACTTTAAAACCACTTTTTTGTCGGCTACTCTCATACTATGGAAGCTGTGTGTTCTCAGAACTGTCTAGGCTACATTGAAGCTCTGGCCAGCAACAGAGTTCGGACTCGGATCAATGAGTGCACCTAAAAGCCACTGATGTCCATGCACCAATCCTACAGGATTTTGTTTGAACCAATAACCAAGATTTGGTTATTGTGTTGTAAAAAAAACACACCTTTGTTTCAAGGAAGCTTTAAAAATGAAAAGGAAATGCATTCAGTTGATAAACATGCAATTCTGCAGCAGTGGTCTTCGCCCCCCTCCGATTGAGACGTAACCGCCGCGGTCAGAAGAACCTCCACCAGGGTGAACATGTCCACACCCTGTGTACACTGCAAAGCAACTGTTTCTCTTTCTTCAGTGGCCTCCATGTTTACTTCCATGCGTGCAGCGTGTGACATGTTGCACATTTTGTGCAGTTTGGACTGTGCCTAGTTCATGCTGGAATCTGACATTTGCCACATAACATTTTTTTATCTGAGCAATAATTCCAAGTTGAGCACTAAGGCTGTGTGATGGGAGCCACCGAGTGTCCACCAAGTGTAAGTATTTGTTTAAATGTACATACCACAGAAGCATTAAGACGTCCCATGGACGGGTACTCCTCAATTACACACTTCTCAATTGTGTCCCTTTTGCAGGCTTCAATCAGGTACTCTGGGCTGGTGGCAGCTTTGATGTCCGTAAGTCCCTTGCCCCAGGCTGACGAAGACACCAGCCACAGGAAGGCAAATGCACCAGTCACTACCAGGTCCTGTGAGGAGTGCACATGACAAGAGTGAATACACGGCATCAACTGTTCCAACGCAAAAGAAAACCCCAATGAAAAGTATTCCTTATGTTAAGTCAACGTATTGCAAGCAAGCACTGAATAGTGAAAATTATTGACAATAATGTAATAAAAACAGCGATTTGACAGGTTTATTTAACCCCCCCCCAGGCATACTCACAATGACAGGTCCAGGACTCGTCTGCCGGTACACGTTCTGGTATCCCAGGTAGAGGATCAGCGTGATGGTGCAGTAGAGGAAGGCAAACACACCGACGCACACAAAGAACTCGGCAGATGAGGAAAAGTCACCCTGGAGGTACATTGTCTCCGGTTGGGTGGCATTGCACGTCGGCATGCTATATGGATGCGTTGCCAACCTGGAAAGAGAAGGAAAAAGGGATGGTGGAATTGTTTTAGAGGTAATAGACATGGTGAGCAGGGAAAGAAAGCAACTTCTACCATGTTGGCATTCATGCCATGCATCTTTAATGGTCAATATGGAATATGTTAATAAGCATGCTCCTATGGCAACTAGTGTATTCAGTAAAAATGTATGGAATGGATTGGTAGATAGAAACCGATGCTCATCATTACATCACAACCAGTATCAGCACTGAAAGATATATATCGATTCATTCCTTATCGTCACATTTCTTATGGATGTTGTTCATCTCGCACTCACACTCCCTCACAGTGATGACCGAGACAGGAGACAGCGGGAGTACCACAATCTACTCACCAGTATTAATTTACATTTGCTTCCAATGGATGCAAAAGAACAAAGTGAAAAGCAAAAATTTTAAAAAAGTTCCCTTCTACAGATACAATTGTCTCAGGAACAGTTCACTGTTCCTGAGACAATTGTGGATGTTGTTCATCTCGCACTCACACTCCCTCACAGTGATGACCGCGACAGGAGACAGCGGGAGTACCACAATCTACTCACCAGTATTAACTTACATTTGCTTCCAATGGATGCAAAAGAACAAAGTGAAAAGCAAAAATTTAAAAAAAAGTTCCCTTCTACAGATACAATTGTCTCAGGAACAGTTCACTGTTAAATCAATATTGTAGCACTATATTGTGTCTGTCTGTCAAATATAACCAAACGCTTAACTAGCATAGACTGAAAGAGGGACCAAAAGGATTATCCATATTAATATATTATATAAGGTCAGAAGCATCTACACACTAAAATCCAACTATGTAAGCAGATCACATGTGAAACTATAAAGTGAGCACTGAGCTCCCTACTGCAGAGACCATACAACACAACAACATTCATGAGGGCCTTGATCTACCTGAAAGGGTATTCAAACATGGGATGGACCTTCAGTACTGCAGGCACTGTTGGGTCTTTGCATTTGACTTCAAATTGGGTGCTCCCCGAGTAGCCACCTGCTGTGGCGAACGCAAATATGGTGAACACCTGTAACAATACAAACACGAAGGAAAGACAGTTAGAGGAACACACAAAAATCTCACTCAAAATAGAAAAAGATTTTATATATTCACGCACACACAAATGTGCACACACACACACACACACACACACACACACACACACACACACACACACACACACACACACACACACACACACACACACACACACACACACACACACACACACACACACACACACACACACACACACACACACACACACCAGTCGGGACCCATACAGGGGTAATGAATGAAATGGTTCGGTTCACGGTTTTTGGTTCGGTATTTTTGATTGTCATATGTTGATTGACTTTTGTCAACAACTTTCTAACCGCCGTCATCGTAGGTCACTCTAAATGCAAAAGTGTTCCCATACAGCAGACCAGACCGGTTGTAAACTTGCGTTAAGACCGGCTGTTTTTTTACTCTTCAAACAACTAATGCAAATACAATAAAACCCTTTTAATTATATTTTAGTACGTATCGCGAATATAAATTGCCTACATACACACGTAGGCTACGTTCTTTCTTTTATATTCGCTTCATTTCATCAATGGTTCGCGCTTGTCTGTTATTGTGGCTGCAGTAAAGAAAATGTTCGCGGTCACCGTTCAAAGTTATACGGGTTGGAGACCCAGTCAGTGCTGCTATGCTCATCGCCACTAATTGGTCAGGAGTGTGAATTGCAATCTGTCAAAATGACAGATGGCCCTCAGATTTTTCCGTCACCGTTTTAAAAAAACGGAAAATGACGGAAAATATTCGGTTAACGCGACCCCTGATACATATATATATATATATATATATAAAATGAACTGATAATATCTCAAAGATACTCTTGTATACAAAATTCCATTAAAAATAAGTCAATGTAGATACATTACATTTACAAGTATGTTTATTAGGTAAATATGATGATGATCAGACTGTATGTGGTCTGTTCACTACTCCACTAGAATGACATTCAAACTGAGTATTAAAGATGCAGTGTGTGTGTGTGTGTGTGTGTGTAATACAAATGGCAAATATTTACTTTGAGTAGTTGGCTATGCCGGGTCCTGTACACTTGCATGGCCAAACTTTGATAAAGTTTGGTGACATTGCAAGAAAAAATTCATTGTCAGCATCAATGCCCTGTTATTTAACCCCCACCCACCTTGAAAGTTTAACAGGCCTGCTCTGCTTCTTTGCCCTTTTAAACTTCCTGTTTCCAAAAAGGAAATTCCCTCTCTTAGAGTGCTGAAAAAGCAAACAACGCTGAGCTGAACAGATATGAGGCTATCAAACAAAGGAAAATGTTACTTAGGCTAATGCATGGGACTTCAAAAGCCTCTAGCAGTCTTTTAGAGCAAGCATGCTGACAAAACAAAATATTAACTTACAGGAACTAGTTAGTGTTGGTAAATTCTGACACTGAAAGTTACTTTGGGAAGGATATTAAATTAATTAAATTACTGATACAGTTACAAAGACTAAAATCCAACTGTAGGAAGCAAATTCTGGTAAAACACGTGTGTAATGTTTCTCATTGGCTCCATGTGGCACCATGGAGCACCAATTTGGCGCACATTGAAGGCAACGATTAAATTACATTTGCGTAGATTGTGTTTTATTTTTGGTCCAGTCCACGGATATTGTTTGTAGTGTCTGGTTACATTTCAAATGGAGCATTTTGTTTTGCTTTGGATTTGGGGGGGGGGGTCTAGGTCACGCGATGTGGTAACTGCTGATGCCACTTCCTATTTTTGAAATGCAGGGAATAGAAAGGCATTGGTATGAGTATCAGCTATGTGGCAATGTAGGACTTCAACCAGAGCTCCTCTGTCAAGGCTAGTGCTGCCAACTGGATGGTTGGTGGTGAAGACTCCCCTCCACCATCTGTCTCATCCAGCTCACCCACGCACGCCACACGACACGGTTCTGTGTGTGCGGGGGGTCGTTGCAGGGGACTTGGCCACTACAAGGGTTGATTTCTGAAAATGATCCCATATAGTACAGAAAATATGTGGCTTCCATCATAAAGTGGATTGCATCTTAAGATATTACCCTGCTTTTGGATAAAGGGTGACAAATGATGCTATATATATATTATTTTTTTTGAATGAACAACAAATAGTTGGGACGACAAGTTTAACAAGTTAGTTCAAAATGGTGACAATGCAGATTGAGCCCAGGTTCACAAGCTGCACAGCATATGTAGTCGTCAAAAGCCATTTTACGGACAATATTCTATGTTGACTGCGGCACATCATACATCATGATTTTCAAATAAAAATGACAGGCCAACAGACTGTTGTCAGCATTCAAAATTATGGCCATGTTTTCTTTATTGTGAAGGGTGAAGTGGGCATTTAGCAGATGCTTTTGTCCAAAGCGACTTACAATCAGTACATTTGTGGGGTTCGACATGTGGACATTTGGAGGAGGGGGATCAAGGGGATCGAACCTCCGACCCTATAGTTAGTGGACGACCCGCTCTGTCCACCCGCTCTACCCACTGAGCTACTACCACCCATATTATTTGGTTTGTCCTACAAAGCACTTGCAGTACATCCTTTATGATGCCCAGAAGGGAAATTACTTTATCATTGGGTAGGGTAATGATTAAACAAAGTAAAATAGACTGCATTTGAAACCCAAATCATTATGACAAAAGACTACTTTTCCTAAAAAGGTTTTTCCTCTAGAGAGCAGCATTATAGAGTCATGTGATGCCTGCTGCTTCCCAACTTCCTGTGCAGAATAATATCCATTGTTCACATCCCACACCAACATCTGCCCAAGCAAGTTCTGCAGGACATGGGGAACAGCTTGAGAAAAAAAGAGAACAACAAACTTGGGAATTCCAAAACACGGAAGTCTGAACATCGATGATATTCACTCACAGACAAGAAAAAAAGTAAAGACCTGACCTACCCTCTCCTGGCTAATCCTTCTGCCTATAAGCCCTCCCTTCTTTTAGCCTTCCCTTCTATTAGCCTTCCCTTCTTTTAGCCCTCCCTTCTTCTGGCTGATCCTTCTCCTCACACCCAGACTCCCACTTATCAAGCTTTTTTTTTGCTGTGTCCTGCCAATAAGTATAATCAGGGAAGGGCATGAGAGCTAAGACACAGTAGGAAAATCACATTGAGATTTCATCTTGTCACACCTGAACGATCAGGAGCAATAGTTAATGATTTCTGAGTAATGTCATTTGGAATTATGGTTGATCAGGTTGCTATGGTGATTTCTGGATTATTTCTTGTTTTCAAATATTTTGAGATCCCTCTTCATGCCCACAACATTTAGCTGTTACTTTTCATCATCTAACAAAAGTGAGAAAGCATGTGTGGTCAATTATTTGCATAACTATTAAAATAATATTGCCTTGACCATGATTATTGCTAATTGTGCAGGTAAAGTATAATCAAAAATCTCATCTGAGGAAAATACAAATCATAAACAGATCAAAAATGCAATCAATATTAAAACAAAACAACAGTATTCAACCTACATCTGTATAACACCACAATGGGTGTAACTGCATTACACACCAGCAGGCAAAGCAAACACCTGTTAACTACATTGTAAAAAATTCCAGGAACTAATAAGCTAAGCAAATACATCATGCAGGTTAGGTATGAAACACAATGGAAGATCGACTTGTAAAGCCTCTTGATAAATGAATTTACACCACAAAAAACAACAACCTAATAATGAATTACTCATTTGTGGTTCAGTGGTGTAGTTCACCTTTTTCAAACATATCCTTCCTTCCATACCTACCTACTTGTATCCACTGAAAACCGGTACTTTAAAAGCACACAAACTAATGCTAAATGCTAACCTCATATTGATAACATTAGTATCGTTATATTGAAAATAGCAAAGACTGAACAAGTGTGGTGTACATCTTTTGATTCCTATAGCTGGCCTCCTTTTGATCAAAATACTCAGATATTTATTGCATGCTTTGATTGATTTCGGATTCATCTGTTAGTCATTTGGTTAAAAGCTTTTGCTACATAACCAAATGTTGTTGTAATGGTATTGGCTTTATGTGTTTATATACAGGTTTCAACCCAAATGTACATTTTAAAAGTTGATGATGCTGCTAACCTGATCGTTCCACACAAAGACAACCCCTTAGGTAAACAGGAGGCAAAAAGACCACTTCTATTTAACATAGTTTACCCAACAATTGTCTTGCCTCTCCCATCCCCCGCTTTGGCTCAAGGCACAATGTCATGTCACCACAGCCAGTCACAGTTTATGGTTAGACAAGGTGTCTATCATCTACATCTGCTGTTGAAGTGAATTCAGGCAGGAAGATTCAGTCTATACCAAAAACTAAGGGAAAAAAACTAGGGAAAATATACTGCACTTTATTATCAACTCAGTAGAAAATAGATAGTCGATTAGTTGATAAGACTGGGCGACTCCAACTGAATACGCCTTAGACATACACACAGTACACTGCAGACTTAACCATACAGGTTGCCATAAAAGTTCAGCACTAGATCCATGAAGAGGACTGAATGTTGACACCATTAAATCAACAAGCTGTAGCACTTTCAAAAGATGAATAACACAAGATTAATGCAGTAGCAGTATTCAAAATGTGTTCCTGTTTATTGTACCAGAGTATTCACAGTTCCAAGCTATTTATGTGTGGCATGTGGCATTTGTCTTCACACAAGCAAAGTAAACCTCACAGTACGACAGCAATAGCCTTTGTCATCTGTTGCATGGGGCTATGTTTTTTGTTTGGAATTTTGGTCCCTGACAAATGTCATTATTCCCTGCAAAGACCAGGGTTATCCTGAAGTTACGTTATCAAGAAAAAAGAAAAAAAAAAACATACATTCTTACAACTGCATCTTTAAAATGCGTTCAATGTAATGTAGCAGTAATTTTACAGTTCAGGTGGAATGGACTAGTTTGTTTTAACAATGAGTTGAGACCATAAACCGAGAAACTGTGCACATTGGACTTTTCAAAATCATGTTAAAAGGTATCATATTCGTGCGTCTTTTAGAAAAATTGTTTAACCCACATACTAGCCTCTTGAACACACTGAAACTACAGTTTCCTAGGCAACCAAGAAACAAATCCACCTTGACACAGGCACGTTTCTGTCGCATTAACCAAATAAAGTGGTGTTCCAGTATGTCAGTTTCTTTTACATTTACCCAAATAAACTCCTCTTTTAGTTGTATTGTTTAGGCCTACACTCCACCTAAATATGCATGTGACTATGAAGATGCCCTGTTGATGGAATGATAACAGTGCTGACATTGATAAAAGTGCACAAGTGGTGGATACTGTTGCTTATCAATATAAAGAACATTTTAAAAGACTTAAAAGAATGAATGTTCTTACCCATTCCAGAAGACGAATAAATCCCAAGGGTTCTTTCAATGGTCCCAAATCCAGAGCGAATCCAGAAACTGCTTTCTATAAATAGGACAGGGGATAAAGTATAAACCATAATGAAAACAACATACTACGAGTAAGACCGCCACACGTCGATATAAATAAACTACTACAACATACTACCTGTTGTTCACCTTGTGTGAAATTGGCCCTGCCCTTGTTAGCCAACTCGCTATCTTGCTAACGAAATGCTAACGACAGGTTCTTGAAACCATGTCGATGTTAAGTCAAAATACCCACCTGAACAATTTCCATTGAGACTTGTCACAGCTACAATGTTGTATCGCTTTATAATAATCCAAAACCTGACGATATCGTCATGAAATTACAGCTAAATACACGCTATTCCGCTTGCATTCAGAAGGAGGTTGTCATGTGTTTCAGCTCCTGGTGGCGACAACAGGCAGTCTTGCTGTCAAACTTTCTCAACTCGACAGACGCGCCATCGTCACGTGATCACGCAGCGCATTCGTTAACTAAAAATAACGTGGGCTGCTTTTAAAAAACGATGCGTGGAGAGAGCAGACACGTACAAATCAATATTGAATACATTTTACACTAATTACAAATAGTGGTAGGTTATTAATTCTGAATATCTTATGTTTATTCGAGCACCAAGTCCAAGCAGTTGTCATTGATTAATTTACTTTGCACAGTAGGCCTATATTCAATTCAAAGATGAACGCCTGCGATAAACAACATTGCTGTGCATTTGTTTAAGTAATTTGCAACACTAAATTGTCCTTACATACAAATGTATAATTATTCGTAAATGATTCTACAGCAACACCAGTGTCACAGTGGAGGCCCATCAGTGCGGTCACGCCATCTACACTTCGGAGAAGCCCTGTACTCCATCTAGACTAAAAAGAAAGTGATTGCCCTGTACTCCATCTAGACTAAAAAGAAAGTGATTGCGCGTCTACTTTACTTTATATGGCAAAGGGACTTAATGGTGCATTCTAGTGCACCTCTTCGTAAACTCAGAAATTATGTTCTCGAGCGGCCACGAAAGTTGTTACAAACATGTTTTATTTTCCTTTGTTGCAAATACATTTGTATATCTTACCCAATATGCATGCATTGATTGCTATGTAGTCAGATATAAAGAAAATCATAAAATAATTCAATAAATGTTTTTTGCATTATTACCTGCCAATTAAGTAATGCTGTAATTGGCATGTATTACTATATACGCAGATATACAAAAACAAGTATATATTTAGCTATAGCAATACATGCATGTTAGGTAAGATATGCGTTTGTATTTCAACATAGGGAACATAGAAAAAGAAAAAATAGAATAGCTCATATTTATGAGTTCATATTTATGAGTAGCCTGGGAATTCCCATGCTGCTTTGCGCGCGATTTCATTCTCACTGCAAAGACAGCCTGGAAACCACCGCCCTTATTTTCCCCTGAGTTAGGGAACCAATCACAGAACGGGGGGGGCAGCAATACGATGACGACGTCTATGCACGACACCGAAGCTTGTAGCGTGTTAATCCAACATGGCAGCGGACACAACGTTACCGTTCGATGCAGCTTTAGAAAGTGTATTAAGTAGCTTTTGTAGCAATTAATTTAATTTTAGTAGCTAAATTTTAGTAGCAATTGGCTATGAATTGCGCGCAAAGCAGCATGTGAAGAACCAGACGCCATTTGATAGACATTCGTAGCGCCCAATAAACGGCTCTAGGCATTCGCAAACCACGCCTCAAATACGAGAAAATTCACACCTAGTTCCCAGACCACCATCTCATCGAGATGTGGACGCGTCAGCCAGGCTAATTTATGAGTTCACCAGTGAGTGTATTTAAGTGCTCTTCCAAACAATCGAGAGAGAGAGAGAGAGAGAGAGAGAGAGAGAGAGAGAGAGAGAGAGAGAGAGAGAGAGAGAGAGAGAGAGAGAGAGAAAGAAGAGAGAGAGAGAGAGAGAGAGAGAGAGAGAGAGAGAGAGAGAGTACTTATACAATACTTATAAACTACTTAAACATACGTATATATTTTATATTCCATTTCTGCCAAGTATGTTCCACTAGATGCCACTAAACTGTAGAAGCTACACCTTTAAACTGATTCCATTCCCTCGTAGGTCATTAGTTGTGGCGAGGTTGTCGGTGATAGAGTCCTTTAGAGTCCTTTCTTGACTCTAGTCGGTGACGACCATCGGGTGAGTTTCGATTCACGAGTCGGAGTACGAGGTTAGGTGAGGAAGTTGACAGGTCGGTACGGGAGGTTTCTGTTTAGCTTCCAGCAGATGAGCGGTTTTTGACATAAACTGATGTGTGACTGGATCGGGATAGACACACAGGTAGTAGAGGAAGAAGAGGAAATGGATGGTGATGGTTGGTCTCCGGTTGATAGAGGTAGAGGGCGAAGGAATATGAGGAAGGGCATGGATGTACGAGCGTCGGCTAGTCAGAACAATAAAAGAGGTTTAGAGGGAAATAGTTCAGAGGAGGATAACCGGACGGTTCGCAGGAAGGTAGAAAGGGAAGAATTTAAAAATAATAATTAGGTTCAGGAAGGAAGATGAGAAGATCAATTTAAGTCCAATTGCGCTGACAAGGGAGTTGAAAAAGAAGTTGGGAGAGGTAGAAATGGCTGAGATCCTTCAAGATGGGAACTTGTTGGTAAAATGCAGAAATGAGGAACAGAGAAATAAAGCGTTACACATCGAAAATATTTGCAAGAAGGTGGTGACTGAAAGAAGAGTTCTGGGTGAAAATAAAGTGTCTAGAGGTGTAATAACTGGCATTCCCATTGATGAGGATTTGGAAAAAATCAAAAGAAGTATTCAGGGAGGTGAGGTGAGGAGACTAAAGAGACTGTTAAGAACAGTGAATGGGGAAAGAGAAGAAAGCTTGTCAGTCCTTTTGGAGTTCCAGGAATTGATACTTCCGGATAGAATAAAGATAGGATGTATGAGTTTCCCAGTCGGACCTTATGTTCCTCCTCCGCTTCGGTGCTACAAATGCCAGAGGTATGGGCATATAGCCATGGCTTGTAAAGGAAAACAAAGGTGTGCTAAATGTGGAGGGGAACACACATTTGAGGAATGTGGAGATAATGTGCAGGCTAAACGTTGTAATTGTGGGGGACAACATAATGTGACATATGGGGGTTGTGAAGAGAGCAGTGGAAATTCAAAAAGTGAAAATAGTCAACAATATAAGCTATGCTGAAGCAATAAAGACAGTGGAAGGACAAAAGGGAAAGGAAGAAACAGACAAAACTATTGAAAATTCAAGATCAGGAGGAGGTCGGAGAGGGCAAGCAATAAGGAATACAGAACTAGATGTGGACAAGTTGATTTTGTTTGTTGCATATGTGATCAACTGTGCGGATCAAGTTAAACACAAAACAGAGAAAATTAAGATAATTGTGAAAGGAGCTGAACATTTTTTGGATATGAAAGATATATCATGGGAACAAATCAACAGAAGACTTGAGGAAGTGGGGAAACCAGTGGTTCTTGGGGACAAGACTTAGACTAAATGATTATTTTACAATGGAACGCAAGGAGTTTAATTGCAAACGGTCAGGAATTTAAAGGATTTATTAACGGGCTCAGAAATAAGCCAGAAATTATATGCATTCAAGAAACTTGGCTTAAAACAAGATTAGATTTCGTAATTAAAGGATATGATAGTATACGTAGAGATAGGGTGGAGGGAAATGGAGGAGGCTGTATATTTGTAAAACAAGAAAAGCAATATAGAATAGTAAAGAAAGGGAAAGAGTGGGAAATGATAGTGATTGAAGTTTGGACAAAAGATGGTGTAATCAAAATAGCTAACTTTTACAATCCTTGCAAGAAGCTATCATTGGAAGTACTGGAGGAATTAACTGTAAATTTAGAGGGCAAAATTATTTGTTGTTGAGATTTTAATGTTCATAGTACATTATGGGATAGTTATAATTATTAAAATGGAGAGGTGATTGAAGAGATGATGGAAATTAAAAACCTAGTATGCCTCAATGATGGGAAAGGTACGAGAATTGATGTTAGGAATGGTAGGGAGTCTGCCGTGGATCTTACTTTAGTGTCAGAAACACTCAGTACGTTTACATGCAGCAAGAAATTCGAATTTCTGATCGGATCAGATAATGACATGCGTAAGACCGGATCACTTGTCCGAGTATACATGCCGTTCAGAGAATCGGATTAACAGCCGGAGCATGGGCTGACTCTGGACGCTATGTGGCGCTGCGCATGTGCAGAATGGCACTGCGCATGTGCAGAATGCAAAATCCGATTCAGATCCGATTGCTGAGTATACATGCCGTTAAAAGTCCGACGAATTATCCAGGTGTTGTTATCCGATTTTGAGATGTCCGAAGTAGGTCGGATTAAGGTGTTTACATGCACTTAAAAAGTCCGAACGATGTCTTATACGATTAGAAATTCGAATTTCTTGCTGCATGTAAACGTACTGACTGGCAGGTATTTGTACGTGGGAAATTGTAAAAGAAACAACAGTGGGAAGTGATCACTATCCTATAATAATAGAAACAGGCGTGAGGCTGGAAGAGACTGGAGGAGTAGACAGATGGGTTTTTAGTAGTGTTGACTGGAAAAAATTTAAGCATATTAGTGATAAAAAAATGGAAAAAGTAGATGTTAATCAAGATGTTGATGAATTAAATCGTTCTATTTGTGAAGCTATTATAGGAGCAGCAAAGCAAACAATTCAAAAGAAGGGAGGTAGAAGAAAAAAGAAAATTGTGCCATGGTGGACGAAGGAATGTGATAATGCAATAAAATCTGGGAATAAAGCATTTAAAATACTAAAAAGAACTCATAATTACCAGAATCTTATTGAATTTAAAAGGTTGCAAGCAAATGTGAGGAAAATAATTAAAAATGCAAAAAAGGATTATTGGAGGAAATTCTGTAATTCAATAGAAAACAGAAACAGAAACAGAAATAGGTAAAATATGGGGAATGATTAAAAGAATGAATGGAATTAAAAGAGAATATGGGTATCCAGTCTTAACTGAAAATGAAACTGATGCAACAACAGATGAAGAAAAAGCAGAGATGTTGGTTCAGAATTTTGTCAAGGTTCATAGCTCTAGTAATATAAGTGAAGAGGGGCGAAAAGGAAGGGAAGCTACAATAGATGAGAATGAGGAACTATTACTGCAAGATGAGGATGCCAATGATTTAATAAATGTTTCATTCACAAAGGCAGAACTGAATTATGCTCTTAAGAAAACTAAGATGTCGTCACCGGGGAAAGATCAGATATGTTACATCATGTTAAGTCATCTTAGTGAATCATCTAAAGACATTTTACTGGAGCTATATAATAAAGTTTGGAGAAAGGGAAGGTTACCACAAATCTGGAAAGAAGCTGTTGTACTTCCGATATGTAAGCCAGGAAAAGATGATAGAAACCCAGGGAGTTATAGACCCATCGCATTAACATCTAACGTAAGCGAAATAATTGAAAGAATGATAAATGAAAGACTAACATATTATGTAGAAAGCAAAGGATATATATCTAAATATCAAAGTGGATTCAGAAGAGGTAGAAATACCATGGACCCTGCTCGAGGTAAGGAAAGCACAGATCAATAGGGAAAGTGTAGCCGTATTTTTTGATATAGAGAAGGCGTATGATATGATGTGGAAAGAGGGATTATTAATAAAAATAAGCAAATTAGGGATTAAAGGCCCAATGTATAGGTGGATCAAGGATTTTTTGGTGGGAAGAGTTATTCAAGTTAAAATAGGGAAGGGTTATTCAGGGAAATTTGATATTGAAAATAGAACGCCTCAGGGGAGTATAGTCAGTCCTTTGTTATTTTCTATTATGATAAATGATGTTTTTATGAGTGTAGAAAAGGGGATGGGATTTTCTCTTTTTGCTGATGATGGGGCAATTTGGAATTCCTTGTGAAGAAACTACAAGAGGCTATTATCAAAATAGAAGAATGGTCATTTAAGTGGGGATTTAAATTTTCTGTAGATAAAACAAAGACAATGTTCTTTACAAGAAAAAGAATTGTGGGTAATTTAAATCTTAGATTATATAATCAAGAATTGGAGAGAGTAAAACAATTCAAATTTTTGGGTTTGTGGTTCGATGAAAGAATTACATGGAATGTACATATTCAGAAAATGGATGACAAATGTAAGACAGTTTTAAATGTAATGAGATGTCTGGTAGGAAAGGAATGGGGAGCTGAGAGAACATCACTGAAAACCATTTATATAGGATTAATCAGGTCAGTGTTAGATTATGGTTGTGTAGTATTTGGTTCTGCAGCAAACACATCTCTTAAAAGGTTAGACAATATTCAGTATCAGGCTATGCTCAGGTGCTATTAGAACAACCCCTACATCAGCATTACAAGTAGAAATGGGAGAAATGCCATTAGAATTAAGAAGAACACAGTTATCAATAAGTTACTGGGTTAATCTAAAAGGACATAATGAAGATCATCCAACACAAGATATACTGAAACAATGTTGGGAGAAAGAGAGAAGAGAAACAAAAAGTTTTGGATGGGTAATTGAGCAGAAAGCAAAAGAACTTGAAGTAAATGAAATAAATATTTGTCAAACGGTACCACTCTCGGTAATACAGCCATGGATACTTCCTGAACCTATTGTTGATCTAACATTGCTGGAAAAAAGAACAAAGATAAGGAATTTATTTTACAACCAATAGTAATAAAGACATATATAGAAAATAACTATTATAGATATGTTCAGATTTATACAGATGCTTCAAAAAACTCAGCTAATAAAATCGGTATATCATTCATAGTCCCAGAATTTAGTATTAAGATCCACAAACGAATCAGTGATGGACTGTCAGTGTATACAGGAGAGATGATGGCGATTTTGCTAGCATTACAGTGGGTTGAAGAGGTGAGACCTTTGATAGCAGTAGTATGCTCTGACTCCAGTTCATCATTAGTCAGTGTGAGAAATAACAAATCAGAAGGTAGACCAGATGTTTTAATAGAAATACAGCAAACATTATACAGAATTCAAATGATGGGAATAAGAAGGCTATAATAATGGTATGGATACCAGCACATATAGGAATAAAAGGAAATTAATTGGCAGACAAATGTGCAAAGGAAGCAACAAAAAGGAATAATATTGATATCGCGGTTCCATTTAGTAAAACAGAAGTGAAAACTATAATCAAGTGTAAATTGAAAGAAAGGTGGCAAAAGCAGTGGGAAGAAGAGAGAAAAGGAAGGTGGTTATATAGAATTCAAAGAAAAGTAGGTGTGATGAGAAGCATGGGGAGAACACGAAAAGAGGAAACAATAATATCCAGGTTACGATTGGGTCATACAGCATTAAACAGTACACATTCAAAGAAAAGTAGGTGTGATGAGAAGCATGGGGAGAACACGAAAAGAGGAAACAATAATATCCAGGTTACGATTGGGTCATACAGCATTAAACAGTACACTAAATGGGAAGGCACAATTCAGGAAGATGTGAATATTGTAATGAAGAAGAAAATTTGGAACATGTGATGCTTTATTGTCAGAAATATGATCAGGAGAGAAGGGAACTGATACTGAATCTTAAAGAAATTAAGTTGAAGTTTGATTTACGGGATCTTTTACAAAGAAACTCTGAAGAGAAGTGTTATTTCTTTTTGTTACAGTATCTTAGGAGCACAAGATTAATAGAGAGAATATAATTTATGTAGGCTAATTTTTATTTTTATTTTTTATTTTTTATTTTATTATTTAGATAAATTCAGGAATGTGTAAAGTCCATAGGTAAAGTCCCGGTCCACACTCCATACCAGTAGGTGGCGGTAATGCACCAAAAAGTTGTTTGTCAACCGCCATAAAACAACACAAAGAAAGAAAGAAAGAAAGACCATCGGGTGACGTCCACTGTGACGACAGTTTAGGGGTGTGTCTTTCGCTTGTGTTCAATACAAGCTTTCGGTCGCCATTTTGTTTACGTTCGAGTGCGGACACGGACTCGCGGACAGGTCTATTTCTACATTAGAATATACGGTTTATATTTTAATCTGATCCTGGTAATTAACACAAAACACATTGTTTACATGTTTCTCACGTTTCTGTGTTATAAATTTGGAGATTAATGAAGAATCTGCATTGTATCTTAGATATACTTGCTCAATGTATATTTCAGCTAGCGTTAACTTTAGGCCTCGACGCACATTCAGCACTAGCTAGCTTTCTTTAATGCAATATCCAATGTGCCTTTTTTAATGGCTTATACAACCTGGTGTATTTCATGATTTAATTGGTTGTTCAAGTACACGTAGGCCAGATTTGCTTCATATTAGCCAACTACTACTACACGAACTGTATCCGACTGTAAGAGTCGGATTTTATGTCAACAAAAATGCTAGCACGTTGACATGATGTCTCATAGATTAATCTTGCTTTCCTCAGATAGTTGTTGAGAATCGATTTACGGAAATGATCTCTGCCAGTATTTTTTAGTCATGTTTGCTCTATGGAAACGTTAGAAAGTACGTGGTTGGTTGGGAGATGTATCGTTACATGTTTCTGTAACATGTTCAATACAAGTTTGTTAAAAATGGAAGTATGTACTTTGGGGGGGTTTGTTAATATAGAAAATGTATTCACTATAGGTATATTAACTAGTATTGGTAAATATAAAGACCACTATTCTTAAATGAATAAAATAGTATTGGTAAATATAAAGACCACTATTCTTAAATGAAAAAAGACCGATTAATATGATGCTGTCGCATTCTGAATGGCGTTAGGTTACAACCAAATGTTTCTACTGTTATGGTGTGCCTAATATGGAAATTGGCAATGTTGATAATGTGCAAATTGTTTGTCCTCATAACCACCCTTTTCAGTTCCCTGGGGAGGGGGTTTGTCTTATTCATAGGTTTTTAAACCTGCTTCATCTCCCTTTGATGGGATCTCTGGATCTGGATACAGTTTCCCTGTGAAAGTAGCTTCCCCTGAAGATTTTTGTTCAACTTTTGTAGTCACCAAAACCATCACCAAAGGCCGAATTTAACCAAGGCTAGGGATACCCAATGCCACCAAGTGTGTACCTACCCTTCCCCTGCCATTCCCTAGCCTGAGAGGAGGCTGAAGGATTTTTCTCTGCTTTGAGTTTTTCCAAAAAAAAAAAAAAGTTTTTTGCCACTCCCGTTTCCAGTATTCTTGGATCCCATCCAGAGGAGTTTTTTTTTAATGATCCTGGCAGTTCTGGCCCTCACCTATTTCTTCATTTAGTTCCATCCATTAAAAAAAGAAAAGAAAAAAAATCACACACCCACACACATGGACATTGCACAACCCATCAGTAATGTTTAGCAGTCTGGCGGAGATAAAGGTGTCTCGGATGGTCTCAGAAGGGGTGTCATAGGACGACAAGTGTCTCTAGCCCACCCACTCTTTCTCCCTCTTATCTCATGGATCAAGTGTTCCTTCAGGACATCGTAACATCAAGGCGACATCCTGTCTGAGGACCCAGAAGGGAGACCGTTTCTCAGCCTCGTCAGGTAAATGTTGCAGACGGTCCAAAACCTGAAACATCTTGCCGTTTTACTCAAGTACTCTAAGGGCTTGCTCTAAAGTCTGACCTTCCAAGCCAGAAAAGTGACTAGTGTTGGTATTAATGTTGTCCTGAAGATAACTGACCCCACTGTTGAAGAGGAAAACAATTACATCCGCCTGCAAAGGAGTCCGCCAGCCTGAACATGACCAACCACGGCGATGACTGCTACTTCTACTATTACTCAACCTGCACCAAAGTATGTGATCTGTGCATTGGGAAAGATATTTTTTCCAATACTTTAAATATCCAATCTCACATCTCCAAATACAAAATATAATGGAAAACAAAGCAGTGCACACTTTCGTATATTGATAGCTTCTGCTGTTCTTTAGGGAGACAGCTGCCCGTTCAGACATTGTGAGGCCGCCATGGGGAATGAGACGGTTTGCAACCTGTGGCAGGAGGGGCGCTGCTTCCGCATGCCCTGCAAGTTGCGTCACATGGAGATCCAGGTAAGCTCAAGCTACTTAAGGTTTAACTTGTGGGCGGGCATACCAACATCTGGTATTTGAACGTGCATAATGATATAACATGCTTGTTACTCTTTTCCAACCTAAACAGAAAAACAGGAAAGAGATTCCATGTTATTGGGAAAACCAACCAGCTGGCTGCCAGAAGGCACACTGTGTCTTCTACCATGAAAAACAACGTTTCATTGATGGCATCTTTGTACCACCAAGTAAAGGTGAACATTTTTTTGTTTTTCTAATCAGTATATATTTTTCTATATTTCTTGTGTGTTACCATAATCTGCATTGACTGCCTTTTGGGTTCGTACTTAGTGTTTTAAAAACCACCCTTGCCCCTGGTTTCACAAGGACTATTAGAATACACACTGACAAGAAAATGGATGGACAATTAAGAATTCAAGATATATTTTTATACAATTATGTAAAATAATTTGTGACAAAATGTGTTCCGGTTGATTGCTAATTGGGTTCCTTTTAATTGGTGCGTCCACTTCTAAGAAAAATAATTGAGAAATTGTTTCCTCTCTCAGTTCCCAAGACCGAGGAACCGCAACATGAAGAACCAGCCCCTCCACCTGCACCTCTCCCTGCAGCAGCCAATCCCCAGCTCAGAGGGGTCCTCAAGGCAGAAACCCAGGAGACTGTTCCAAGCCCCACCCACCCACCAGTGGTCATCAACCCCGCCGATGATGATGAGGATGAAGACGGTGTGTTTTATTTAAAGACTTGCTGCCCATGTGACGTCATTTAGATTTTGAATTGGAATTTCGACATTATAATCCTAATCCATGTGTGTGGTTTCCAGACCAGTTCTCAGAAGAGGGAGAGGATGGCAAGTTCGGCCCAGATGGTACCAGGTTGACCTCTCCCAGGAAATTGGCTGGAGCCTCCATTCCAAGTAAGACTCCAGCAGAAGACATGACCCTAAAATTGACAAAAATAAGACCCCTTTACATTGAACAGGATTTTTCCAGTCCTCCGTGTTTAGTTGCATGTCAGAAAATTACACAAAATCATGGAACATTCAATGCGATGCAAAGTTTTTTTTTTAAACATGTAAACAGTAAATTATAGTGCTGAGCCCTGATATTCAGGTATGTGTTCATTGGGTTGCTATTCGAATCTTAATTCAGTATTCAAATGCTTAATTTTATTTTTTATCTCATAAAAGTAATAATAACAATAACATTGTTGAAATTCTTCAGTAGTGCTTACTGACGGAGATGCATCTTAAACTAAGTGGTTGCAATACTCTTACATGGTCCAGGGTTGTCCCTAGGGTTGTGTTTTTCATGGTGGCACGCTTGCGGCTAGCATGGGGGGGTAAAGGCCTTTCAAGGGTTTTAATTATGAACGTGTTCAGCAGCTATTTCAAAGTTTAAATGATAATTATGATGATTACTACTAATTAGGGGTTGGTTCAATAATGCAGATGACTAGAACAGGTAGCGATGTGTTTCCTATTATGGTGATCTGTCGCCCCCAACGGCTCTTGTGGGATCTGTCTGTGAGTGAACAGCCACAGTCTTGACGCGCAGTTTCACGCCATCGTTGCGCAATGTTTAAACCGCCTATTGGCCTTGGGATAATTGGAAGTAGCCCTACTGTATGCTATGAATGCCGTGTGTCTTCGGTAACTCAAACTCGGCTTGCTGAGTGGACACAAATGCTGCCGTGTCCATGCAGCAATCCTATGCGATATAATGGTTTAGCTTTTTGTTTCATTAAAATAACATGAAAAATGAAAAGGAAAAATGGATCAGTTAATAAAAACGCAATAACGCATAACCAGCGCTTGCAGTGGAGTTAGATTGTGAAATGTGATGCAATTTTAAAGGTACAACATTGGAGAAGCTTGGAGATTTGAAAAGATGTTTGATGGTCATGACCTAATGGATGGATATCTCGATAGCGCTGAACTTTGGTGTGAGCACCCTGGAGGAGATCAGGCTGAGGAAGGCCCTGAAAGCTAGCATGAAGAAGGCTGGTTATCCTGTCCAGAGTGCTGATGCGTCCCACCCGAAGGCCAACAGAGAGAACATCCGTTCCCGCATCCACCCAGTTGGCTTCCAAGTCAAAGAGGGTAGGACACTCTTGAAGGGCATAACAATTTAGGATAGGTAAAGAGAAACGCCGAAATAACTTTGATATAACCATCATTGGGTCCTCTCTCCAACAGAGCCGGTTTACTGTGGAGAAATGGAAAGGAAACCCGACATCATTGATCGGCTTGGGAAGAGAATGTTGAACAAAGGTACTGCTCATGACTTCCTGCTGGAGGAAGGATGGGACGTTGTATTTCATCAGATTTGGTCGTTCTTTGGTACAACTGTTCTTATGTTGTTACTTGTAGATGCCACGGATGCGGGGCATTTACTACTGAAACGTAGTCTGGCTGACCGCCTCGGAAGAGTTGTTGAGGATGAGGAGCAAGTTGGGCCCCACCTGAGAAATGGTCAGTTACACATGTGATTCATAAACATCCTCGTTGGCTTGCCTCGTTGTTACCGTGTCTTTGCATTCACTCGCCATTGGTTTTTGTTGTTGTTCATGCCGATTTTTTTTTTTTTTTTTTTGGTAGGCGTCAAGTCCATTAAAGCAAGACTTGGTTTTCAAGCAGATGATGAGGCTCCCTCGTGGCCAGGTAGTGTTGTGTTGCAGCTATATATTTAGAACTGTTTTTGTACACTTAAAATCTTTTACGAATCTGTTACAAATCTTCAATTTCTTTCCATTTTAGTGCAAAAACTGGAAAATATGTCGGAGTCAAGTGAAGCTCCCCAGCAGATTCGCATTAAAACCTTGGAGGAAATCAGGCAAGAGAAGGCGTCAAAATCCCAGAACAAGAAGGAGCACGTCGCTGCTTCAGCTCCAGGCGCCACAACCGCCAGAACCCTTTCTACCAAAGATCCAAAGGGTGCAAAGAGGCAGATCGTGGATTCCTCCGCTCTTGAGGTGAAGACGTTTCCCTCTGTCCGTGCCAAGAAGAAGCGAGTGGAAGACCAGCCGAAGCCAGACAACGCTTCAAGCCAGGCCTCCGAGAGAGCCACAGCAAAGGCCCCGGGCCCGCCGGACGCCTGCGCGCCGGGCCGATCGTCACATCCAGGGGCCCACTTGAGGGTCAAGACGCTGGAGGAGATTCGGCGGGAGAAGGCTGCGCGGCTTCAGGCTCAACACGCCAAGGAAGCCGAAGACACAAAGAGCCCCGGGGCAGGCGCCGGGGAAGACGCAGCCAAGAAGCCCGGCCTCATACGCATCAAGAAACCTCAGGGTAAAAACGGCTGTGCCGCTGCTAATGCTCCCACTCCCATGAATTGCCATTCCAATATTGCCATGCCAAATTGTCATTATTATTATTATTATTATTATTAATTGTTGCAGTTCTGTCCTGTGGCATTTGACCACATTTGCTTATTTTTCCCATTTCTATAGCGCCCAGTACAGCGAATTCCTCAACACCATCGAGCGCCATACAACCTAAGAAAAACCCTGAGGCTAAAGAGAAGCTTGTTGCATCCCCCACGTCTGGTGCTGAGGTATGACTCACCAGCTGGATACGAGGGATTGAACACGGTTCCATAACAGGCTGAGGTCAACCATTCATGGTGTGGGTTTTCTTTTTTTTAGGCGAATGCAGCTACCAGCAACGGGGTCAAGGTCAAGACCTTTGAGGAAATCATGCGCGAGAAACGTCTGCGCAAGCAAGAAATGGAGGAGCTGGCCTCCTCCTCTCCGGGCCCCGCTCCGACAGAGCCTCCCCAGAAGCGCGCTCCCGCCCCCTGCGTCAAGAAGACGGCCCCCGTCCGAAGCCAAGATGTCCCACCGGCCGCCACGTCACCTTCCTCTGCCGCCGCGCAGTCCTCGGAGGGTCCCCCCGCGACACGAAGCCCCCCCGTTCGTAAACGCATCTCCCTCAAATCGAAGGCCGTTTCGCCCTCTTTGCACGGCCCGGGTACTGCACACACAGCCTCTGAATCCACCTCGCCACCCCCGCTGCAGCAGCAGCAGCAGCAGCAGCAGGCTGCCCCGGCAGACTCTGAGTCACAGAGTCCCGACGCCAACAGCACCGCCACTCCCCAGGGACCCAACGGCTGTCCCGCGCCCACGCAAATAAAACAAACCAAAAAAATGGCTTCTCAGGATAAATCACCCGGACAAACGGAGATAAAAGGTACCCGATATCCTCTCGGACAGTTATATTAATGTCCCCATAGCAACAAGACAATGCATTGCACGCTTTTGTGCCGCACCATCCTTATCGTTGTCTGTCTTAACGTTTTGACAGTGAGGCCCAAGTTGAACGTGAAGCCGTCTGTCATGAAGCCTGCCGTACAAGTCAAGCCGGGCCACAAGAGGAAATTGGCGGTGCGATCTGCGGTTGCTGAGGTGAAGCCTCTGAACAGCAGCTCCACGGTCCCAGAGGAGCCGCCGCTGGTGACGCAAAGCAAACGGACAGCGGTAGGATGTTATTTCTATTGATTTGCCTTCAAAAGAGTAGATCTACCTGGAGTAACTGCACCTAACGACATATCATAATTGACTTTTCGTCCCTGACCTTGGGCCTCTTGTATCGGTTTTAGTCATGCTCGTGTTTTCAAATGCATGAATCTTCTTCTGTCTGTTTTTGCCAGATTTCGCCAGCTAATGACGAGACCCAACCCAGTCCTGCAGCGACCCAGAGCCCTGCCTCTCGCTTGTGCAGTCCAGCAAAAGAGGCGTCTCCGCCTGTCCCCATTTATCAACACAGCCCAGTACAGAACCTCCCCGACACCATAAAGGCTAACAATGCACCTGCATCTCGAGATGCCTGCACCGTCCTCCAAAGGTAAAGACAAATATATGTGTGCATATAAGTGTTTCCCCCCCGATTACTGCTGGTGCTACGTGGGTTGCTTTGTCTTGAAATGGACACATTTACAATCATGGAAAAAATTATTTTGATTATTGAAAATATATATCATAAATATTATTCAGTAAATATATTATGGCTTGTTGTTACTTAAAATATAGTGTTGCGTTATGTTGAGCACAAGCAGCATGGCTGACCCTGCCTTCTCTCAGTAGTATTTATGTATGATAGCAGCTAGAATACTTTGCTCAACCGCTTGCACGTGTATTACACATTTTTTCACCGTTTGCGTACCAGGTGGTCTGAAAGGTCCTGATGATAATTTAGCGGGTATACCTAACATCAAAAGGTCGGGAACCACAGACTCGGGTGAAACTTCTCGACGTCCCGATCGATCGATGCGTGTCCTTAGCTCCGTGTCCTTCCGTCCTCAGCCCCACCACGAGAACCCCGTCCCACGTCAAACCGCGGCGGCCCAGCGTCGCCGCGCCGCGGGTCTCCAACTCCTCCAGTGTCTCGGCGGTGGACGACTTCGACGAGCTGATGAACGAGTTCACAGACGACCACCTCGGGGACGAGATGGACCCCGGCATGGGCGAGGACGACCTGCTGCAGGAGCTGTCAGAGATGATCGACAGCTGAGGAGGGTCCACGGAGTGTCCTGTCCTCTCCCGACAGCAGCACGCCTACTTTAACCGTCGTTTGTGTTACGTGACTAAAGCCGCCGCCCCCCCCCCCCCCCCAATCATGTCTGACCATGATACATGGATCCCGGAGGGGCCCTTCAGCGAGATGTTACACATTTTAATGTTAAAGCCACACTATTTTGACAAATAGGATTTGTATTTGTTTGGAAACCTTCTCTCATGCAAAGTCCCTCTTTTTTTTCTAGGGGGATTTTGATTTGATGTAAACGGGAGGTTTCTGTACATGGCTTATCTTTTAACATACATGTCCTTTGATCTGGAAAATGTAATTGCCTTGCATCCAACTTAGTGATGTGTACAATATTCTCAGGCACTGTGTAATTCAGGAATATCTGAGTTGAGAGTTCTTACAAGCTGTATGACTCAAAAGGAATAATCATTTATAGTGCACCGAGATAAGTCAATGTGTGTACTGTGTATGCAAAGAACAAAAAATAGAGTACTTGATAGCGGATCATTCATTATACTGCTGCACTTACTGTAGACACCATACATTTTTTTTTTCCTGCCACTTAATTTATTTGTCTCAATGAATTAGTTGTCATATTCTGCATCGTCCTGATAAAACGCTAACATTTTTCAAATGTTGAGCTTTTCATAGGTTCTGTTAAATAATTTGAATAAAGTGATGACAGTTAAGACATGATTCACTAAAGGAAAATTGTCACATTTTGTCTTATTTTCAAGTGGACACAGTTTATTGGTAACCTTTGTTATCTGTACAGTATGCCCAGGCTTTGTCTTTTTTCATATGTGGATTCTTCAAAATAAAATGTATGTTTGCCCATTTCCATGTTTTAGCCCTTCGCCCCCTGATGGAATGAGTAAAGTGAATTTAGTAACTCATGTTCTCATATAACCATATTGTACCATGAGCAACTCAGGGATGGTTTCTACTGTTTGAATTGGAGCTGGTGGTTAATAACTTCAGTGAAACTCTTGACAATGTTGGTTTCAGAACTACTTAAATGTTTGCACAATTCAAGTCATTTTACTTTGAGCTTGCTGTTACGTTACTTCTGTATGTTGCTTTATGAATAAAAATTTAATTTCAATTTAACTGAATTTTAAAATTTGAATCATAAAAAATATATATATTTTCTGTTAGGCACATAGCTTTTCCAAAATCAGATGCCCTTCTTTCCTCAATGATGGATTATTTGTTGATCCGTTTTGTAAGGAATTTCGAAAATACAAATATAATACTAGGGTTATATATTTAATGGACGCAGGGTGGCGCATCAACTTTAAATGTATACCCAGGACCGGCAAGCTTCTCATTACTTCCGGGTGAGCGGATGTAAACACAAGGAAAACGCCTCAAAATATCCAGCAACATGACGAAATTGGAATTATTAAACGTATTTCTGAATGATCGATTAACAGCTGCAGCCGAAGATATATTTAAAGCGATCAAAAACACCGTAGTAGAATACCAAAATGAAATACTGCGTTTTAAAGAAGAAAACGAGCGTCTTAAAAGGCTTCTCAATGTTGCAGTTCAGCGCATGTTACTGCACCCTGGTAAGAGCAATTTGAACTTAATTGAAATGTCCATGTTTTGTTAATTCAATCATAATCTCTGTTTATTATCCTGCTATTGTCTGGACGTTAAATACGGTTCTTGTTTTACACAGTAACCAATACTATCCAACCTCAAGAAGAACAGTCTTCAGAACCACAGCTATGCGAGGACAAACTGACGGCTGGACTGAGTCGGGTGGACCAAGAACTGTCACCACCACCACCACCACCACCGATCAGAGAGATAAAAGAGGAAGAGGAACAGAGTCCAATCAGAATCGATGAGCACCACACAAGGACCCCTTTGTCCATTTTCTCAGGAGAATACGATGGACAGATTGAGCGACCACATGTGTCAGATGATCTGTCACCTATCCGACCCATATATGATGGAGGAAGTGACTTCTTGCTTACAAATGTACTGAACGAGGTGAAAACAGAACTTATTCTAGAAGAAAACGGGAATTGCCAACCAGGCAGCAGCCCAACAGCTTTGCAACCAGTTAGTTCAAACTTCCATGTCGTGCAAACTGACCCCGGTGCGGACACGACACACAGTGGCATCAGGATCCAAAACGGGTCAAATCTCTCTGTGGACAAGGAACAGGACCCAAAGGCCACGGGGCACCCTAGTGACAATCCAAATCTAGGCATCCCGGCTCTGCGCCTCAAGGGCGTGCGACCCCTCCGGCCTCCACGGACCACCTATCAAAGCCAGAGCCTACAAAAAGTGCACGCATGTCGAGAGTGTGGCAAGTGCTTCAGTTTTGCCTGTCAGCTTGAGGTCCACATGCGCTGGCACACGAAAGAGAAGCCGTACGGCTGCACAGTGTGCCGCAAGAGCTTCACCACGGTCAGCATGTTGAGACGGCACCACCGCATCCACACGGGTGAAAAGCCCTTTCGCTGCCACGTGTGCGGAAAGTGTTTCAACCAGTCGGCCCACCTCAACACGCACTTCCGGCTTCACACCGGGGAGAGTGCGCGTTGGTCCAGGATGGTGCCCCACTCTTAAAATGTACCATCAATGGCAAAAAAAAGCACTGTAAACAAACGCAAACGCATCCGTAAAGTGGGCTGCAATTGATGTGTGCGCTGATTCATTTGCAATGTGTACATTATTGCCTTGTGCCTATGGTTGTTGTGTTTATTGTGCAAAATATTATAAGTGGAGTGCTTTTATAATGTCAAAATGTTTATGTTTAGTCTTCATTTTACATGTGTGTAGCAAGAACCAATAGTGATTTAGATATGAACATATTTCGTTTGACAGATATTTAGCCTATAACTGTATGTTTCTCTTTCATAAAATAGGCTGCATGTAGCCATGTTCAACCGTTGAATGGTTTTGTTTGTTTTAGTGATGGGTAAGCAAAATGGGTGGTTGGGAGATCTCTAGTCTATAGGAAAACCTACTGCCTAATTTAACGTCATGACATACTCTTGCTGGCAGTAACGGGCAAGTAACAAGAAGGTGTTGACTGTCTACTACTACTATTTGCCATAACTTATTCACTTGCTAATTGCCGTTTATAGATAAACAGTACTACACACACGGTACACCCACATGCACTTAGTGTCACAGATAAGTGTTTTGTTTTATCCCAAGAGATTTGGCTCCAAGTGGGGCTGAGATCAATCAAAGCGTGTTAAATAATTATATGCATCAGGGTTACTTACTATCTTGATAGATTTCAAGACAGTTGAAGAAGAACTTGAACATTGAAATAGTTGGTAATGCAGGTCTAGAGCTAGTGATTGTGCAGCCTGCAGTTTCAGCCCCACTTAAGGTTCTGAGCATTCCAGCTGGCTCTCCTGTAGTCATCTCATGCATCATTTGTCAGTAAAAGCTGCTCTAGGTCAGATTTGAGTTGTCTCAATCTCTGCTCCCTCCGTCACCGTGGTGATTGATTGATGGTGATGGATTTCCTAAACCAATAAGGGAACAGATGCCCTGATTGGTCAGAAATGAGCCGGGAGTGGTCTATAATCTAAAATGGCCCAAACAGAGTCAGGCAGACAGTGAACTGGAACAGATATTCTCATGGTACGTTTTAATAGCTGAAAAAATACACACAAAGTATAGCTTATACATGTTATCACCTGAAGTAGATAGATAGATAAGACTTTATTAATCCCCAAAGGGAAATTGGGTCACCGTAGCAGCCATGGTAAATAAAAATACAATACAAAAATAAAATGAAGTACCAAAAATAAAGAATGATGAAAATTGAATAAATACAAAAATGCATTGGAATTGTAAAAATACAATAGAGTAGTGAAGTACAAAAGTTAGAATCAAAATACATCACACATTATTGCACTACTGAATTTTGAATAGCCATTTTTGTTTGACCTTGTCCGAAGTAACAACAAACGCTTTTGACTCTACACATTTTGTATGTTTAGGTTGCTTGACTTCATGTTAGTGAGTGTAATAGGCCAGAGATGTTGTATACTAACAATGGTGAAAACCGAGAACGAGAAAACAGTTTGAAAGGTCATAAACATTTAATTGAAAATTACATTTAAAGCCAGGGCATTTAACTATCCATTATGTATATACTGAGCATACTGTAGGCCTGCTACGTGTACATAATGTTGATGGTGCCAGACGCAAAGTCAGTTAAGAAAAGGTCTACAAAATGATATTATAAACATTCATCATTCATATGTAATTCAATATATCATAGTTTATATGTAGGCTACATTTTGAGAATTGAGAAATTAAATAGGATAAGTAGCGATAGGAGTGTTTCATAGAATTGGCTTCTCCCCCCCCCCCCCCCCCCCCCCCCTTGCTCTGTATGTCTGGGCTTCCTTTTAACCAATTCCAAACATATTTCTCACTCACACAATCTGTCTCTCTTTTTGGCCTGCAATATTACTTCATTGCCATTGTGGCAACTGTTGCTGTGGTTATATTTTCAGTGCTTATTTGTCTATTCGATGTTCCAAGTCTGTTCCTGGTATCTTTGGAAGTCGTCTCAAGACTGATTATCCCTCATGTCCAAGAGGAGTGAATTTGATGCAGTTACCCGTTTAGCAGCCACCCTGCTGCTTTTTCCTCTATGGGGTTGTAACGTGTGTGTGTGTGTGTGTGTGTGTGTGTGTGTGTGTGTGTGTGTGTGTGTGTGTGTGTGTGTGTTGCATTGTTTGTTTTGTTATGCAGTCATTTTGAAAAAATAATAAGAAAAAAAAAAGGTTTCAGCAACTGTGTGGGATGTTTGTGGAATGCCTGCAGTTCTATTGTCAACACATGTCAACACATGTCTCAACATCATGATGGTTGAGATATGGGCGTCCAAAAGGGACCATACTTCAGTGAGGTATATCACCCTAATAGTGTTGAGCACTTTTGCACTATTAATGCAACGCACACTAGATGCTCAAACCCAAACGAGGCAAGGGAATGACTTTGCAGAGAGTAAGCCAATTTCCATCGAAAAGCGAAGATCCAACACCTGTCCGGTGACCAAGGGCACGCACTCTCGTCCACACACCTATGAAACCCGATGCGAGATCAAAAGACCGAGGTGGAACTGAACAGCTGAGCGGAACGGGAGGGAGAGGGAGAGAGAGAGAGAGAGAGAGAGAGAGAGAGAGAGAGAGAGAGAGAGAGAGAGAGAGAGAGAGAGAGAGAGAGAGAGAGAGAGAGAGAGAGAGAGAGAGAGAGAGAGAGAGAGAGAGAGAGAGAGAGAGAGAGAGAGAGAGAGTACCGCATCACACGAATGCGAGCCGCTTCCATCTTGATAAACATACAAACTGCACATGTTACCGCCGCAGAGGTGAGGGCGCCCCAGCGAAGAGTGCCCTGCAGAACATAGCAGCGGAACATACGCGTAAGTCAAATAGCCTATATTTACTCTGTCGTTCATTTACATTTAAGCTCTCTTTCTCTCGCATACACACACACACACACACACACACACACGCTGGCGCTTTGGGTGGTGTCCGCGGCTTATGAAATGGTATCAAGGGGGAGGGGGACAATTGAAATGGTATTCAAGGGGAGGGGGACAATTGCCTTGTGTGTGTTTGTGTGTGTGTGTGTTTTTTTTTTTTTTTTTTTTTTTACCGGCCAGGCATAATTGTCCTGTCGGCAGCCTGTAAAGCCGCAGGTGTTTTTCCGGGCCGGGCGCAGCCGCCAGCCCCTCACGCTGCGGATCTCTGGATGATGCTGCGGTCTGAGGGATTTTTTGCTGCTCTGCGCAAATTACGAAAATTAGATCAAAAACATGACACGGAATAGAGCACTCTTTTCATGACCATTTGGCAAACAGACGTCGTGAAAGGTCATGCGATGGTCGTCAAAGGGAAATGTCATTGCAGTTTTGGGGAAAGAAAACCAGGAGGTGCAACTTCTGCGTGACTCTTGTCTTGGGGTGGTTGAGTGAGGCCTGTGGGCGCGCCGGGCTAGTTTGAGGTGAATTAGTGAAGTCCTTGCGTTGGAGAAGTGAGAAGGCGAATCTAATCAAACCTATCCATTGTCAAATTCATGTCTGCAAAGTGTCGTGCCTTTTGCACAAAATGCCCCTAAATGTAATGTAGAAAATGTGTCCCGGGCGTGTGAAGATCAGTTTACGTAGACCTTTTTTTTTCTCTTCAATCAATCGCTCATCGTGGTGGGAAGACATGATATTTAGTCATGTATAGGACCCTACATATACGCTCAAAGGAACTTCCTTCTTCCTTCCAACTCTTCCTCAAACACACACATTCTCTCTTTTCCATGAAGGTTGGTTGATACATAACATGCAGTTATAAAATAGTAAGGTCTGGGAGACGTGGCAAACCGTCTTACATAAGAAACTAAAGAGGATAACATGAGGAGGGGGGTTTCCACATGCACCCCCTCCCCCTCCCACACACACATATATATTGAGAGATTGTGTGCGTTTGAGGAAGAGTAGGAAGAAGAAGGACGTTTTTACCAGCCTTTAAGAACACAATAAACAGTGACATTATTGAAAATGATAATAACTTAAATATGCAGTCAAAGATGATGGATTTGATGTTTATGTCATAATAACTGCATTTTCTTTGTTGACAATGTTACCCGATTGCCCAATAGCCCTTTCAATAGCAGCAATAGCTGTTCTGTGAAAAGTTGTCTGTCAAAGTATTTTTCCATTGGTTTCACAAGTAGAGGCTGGATGGTGCGTCTTCATCTTGATGTGACCTGAGGAGCTGAGCAATATTGAGTCTTGTTCTACGTCATGAAACAAACCTGGCACCAGAGTGGAGCAGTTAGCAATTAGCAGATTTAGCACTAATCTGTAGTCTATATGATAATAGCCTAGAGGTCATGTGTAAAAGCTGATGTTGCAGCATTGAAATACATGTTTCAAACAGGACCCCGCACACACACACACACGCACGCACGCACACACGCAGACACACACACACACACACACACACACACACACACACACACACACCGAATAGATGAACATGTGAAGCATCATTTGTTAACACATTGTCGACCAACCTGGACTGAGATTATCAGGACCATGAATCACTAGCATGGAAACAGGCTACATGCAAAATCAAATGTCACCTGTACATGTCTTCCAATACTGTTAAAGTACTCTATTGTATACATTGGATGTCCGTTGACTGTCACACAGCTGTCCAGAGTTGTAGCAGATTTAGCTATTGTTTTTGCACTCCCTCGCCCTTGTCTCATTTTGAGGTCCCTGCTCTAGTTGGCCTGCTTCCATGTATAATATGGGCCACAGTACATGTCCTGAGACCCACTTACACAGTAACAGCTTAGAATGCAAGACCGTATGCTCTGCTTCTGACTTGGAGGATTTCAACCGTGTGGTCTGAAGTTCCATGAAGGAAGTCCACGGAAGTGCCTGCCATCTTGGTACTTCAGGATCAACAAATTCTTGAATAACCAAGCACCGCACCGGTTGTTGTTAATCTTACATCTACAATGGTGAAAATGCACCTCTGAGATGGTGGCTTGTAATCATGTGAAACCCTCCTTCCCCCCCCCCCCCCACTATGAATTTGATCTGTCTAAAAGGACATGGAGGTGTGTGTGTGTGTCTGTGTGCGTGCATGCGTGCGTGCGTGCATGCGTACGTATATGTGTGTGTGTGCGTGTGTGTTAGATTTGCACACAAACACCATGTAAAGTTGGAACTGGACGTGGTCCCCCTCTCTGTTACATGTACACACACACACACACACACACACACACACACACACACACACACAGCCGACACACACAGACACACACAGACACACACACACACACACACACACACAGCCGACACACACACACACACAAAGCCGACACACACAGACACACACACACACAGCCGACAACAAATCCAACCGCACCATGCCGGGCCACGGGCCGCTGACATCTTCAGTCACCCTGGGGAGAAACTGGAGCTGCTGAGTCAGGTGTCGGCGATTGGGGTGACAGGCAAGGAAGGCCTCCTCCCAACCACAAGGAGGAGCGGCAATGGAGAGGCGTGTGAAAGGCCTCAGACAGCGTTGCCATGTGGCCTCCGTGACGAGGCTCCGGGGCCATGCGCGTCACTCCTCCTCTGCACCACACGGTGTGCTGCCTCACTCCTCTAAACCCACTCTGTTGTGTGGATCCAACGTCTCACTCGGGTGAGCGGAGTCCCAGGGACGTTGGGGGCGTGCAGCATTGCAGGAGGTAGGCCTAATAGGTGTCATCATGGCAAGAGCTTTGTTGTTGTTGTTGTTGTTGTTGTTGTGTTGGACATGTTGTTAAGGAGGACACAACAGTTTGCGTGACACGTAACATGATCTGTTTAGCCATCGTTTCCCTGATTTCCTGTCAGGGATTAATCAAGTACGTCTTA
>JAXIVH010000008.1:10986936-11004436 GCA_036785325.1 Urophycis tenuis
GTCGTAGTTATGACATCACTTCCCCGGGTTAATGATTGTGGACGGGGGAATAACATGCCGGTTCTGGTTTGTTGACTGTGTGTTGTGTTTGTAGACATGAAACCCATGATACTGGGTGCGAAGAATCAGCTGATCAAAGTGATCGAGAACAACCGCACCTTCCTGGACTGTCCCTCCTTTGGCTCACCTCTGCCTGAACTGCGCTGGTGAGCACTATTCTACGCTGTGCTCGTTCTGAGACAGAAAGCCCTTCCCTGTAGTTCTTAGTCAGCCATCGACCCCAGAGGTCAACCGCCTCAGTGTTATGAATAGCGCAATCACATCACAGGAATTTTTTTCGCGGCTATCGTGCTACTTCCTGTGGTTCTTGCTATAGCTAAGAGCCGGGCAACATATATGTGTCAGGTCATGGAAACTAGGGACACAAGTCGTCCCTGGGGCATTTTGAGTTATTCACAGATTCTGAAAGTGTAGTTTCTAAGCTTTCCAACGATGTGTAACTCATGGTAATCTGATAATATTTGAAGAAGTTGTAGCAATTTGAAAGTAGGCACATCACAAAAGCTAAAACTGAGAAAAAGCCTCCTGAAGATTTGAAGTTGTCACCTCTCTCTATGGGCACACCCGATTTCAAACACAAAGTGTATACTGTTAAAGAAGCCAATACTGTTATCAGAAACATGGAGAGGTTTCTCTGTGATCTCAACTAACAGATTCTGCAAAAAAACGAAAATCATTCATTTGGAAAAAAAATCACTTCTTTGTTAATTTGTGCAAATGTTGTTTTGGCGACTTGTGTCCTTGGATTCCATGACCCGAAACATATGCTTGCGATAATGTCTCATGGCTCATGTCTGGATGACGATGTGTGCGCTAGGTTTAAGAACGGGCAGGGCAGCGGGCTGGACGGGGGCCATTACCGCGTGTACATCAACGGCACCCTGGAGATCAAGCGAGCCCGGGTGGAGGATGAGGGAACCTACACCTGCCTCGCCAGCAACATCATGGGCACGGTGGAATACCAGGTCATCCTGGAGGTCAAAGGTCAGACAACACAACAACAACAACAACAACAACAACAACGGCACCCCTTTTGACATCACACCAAAGGACAAAAAAAAATCGGAACGAGGGATTTGAACGGATACTGCCGGGATATCAATGAATTATCATTAGCATTAGCATCCAGGTCATGGATGCTAATGCTAATGCTAATTCATTGATCATGAATACACTTTTAATTTCTTTCCAAACACTTCCAGTGTGTTTCCAATATTCAAAATGCCCTTGACTCTGCGCTTCCACTGCAGAGTCAAATCCTACAGTCTTGGCCATAGGACACCCAGCCTATGATATGTCCCTCAGTCCAGACTAATAACCATAGGACACACAGCCTATGATTTGTCCCTCAGTCCAGACTAATAACCATAGGACACCCAGCCTATGATCTGTCCCTCAGTCTAGACTAGTAATCATAGGACATCCTGCCTTTTCTATGATCTGTCCCTCAGTCCAGACTAGTAACCATAGGACACCACACTTTTTTAGTGTTGTCCCTGGAACTATTTCAGAGTTGGTCAAATTCATCACTGTGCGTCCAGAAGTAGAGTTCCCTCAGATTTGCTTTCTGTTTGCTTTTGAGTCAAGCATGTTGTTGTGTTGTAACTGCTGCTCCAGTGTGTGTTGCATTAACTGTGCCACCTTCCTGCACACACACACTCACACACACACACACACACACACACACACACACACACACACACACACACACACACACACACACACACACACACACATACACACACACACACACACACACACACACACACACACACACACACACACACACACATACACACACACACACACACACACACACACACACACACACATACACACATACACACACACACACCAGAACCAACACGGATCGTGCGGGGCCTGGAACACCAGTCGGCCATCCGGGGCTCCATGGCGCGCTTCAACTGCAAGGTCAAGTCGGACTCCACCCTGCCGATCACCGTGACCTGGTTCAAGGACGACAAGCCTATCACCCAGTGGTTAAGGTGCGTAAGGCGCACCCCCTCCATCAGCCATCCCAACGTTGTGAGCCGACGCGTCTGCGTTTTGTCCAACGAGGCTGTTTTCTGTCCCCAGGTTGAGGAGAGACAAGGAGTCCCTGTCCATCCCCAAAGTCAACGAGGGAGACGAGGGCGTGTACACGTGCATGGCTACGTCTGAGATCGACCAGGACATTTCCTCAGCCCGCCTGACTGTGCTAGGTGCCCTGGCGCATGCACTTAACAAACATTTGTGCTTCTAATATACAACCAAGACATGCATTGTTTTTTGACATAGAAAGAAATTGTAGAATGGAATTGGAGTGCGCCATGTATCATATACATATATTTAGGGGTCATATACCATAAGTCTGATATTTGATATTTAGGGGTCATATACCCTCTATTTAGGGGTTGATATACCCTATTTTCAGGGGTTCATAACATCATACATAGCGTTATGCTCAGTCTAAGATCAACAATGTATCTCTGTATGCATAGGGTCTAAGCCCTATGGTTTGGTAGGGTAAAGATCTGACATGCCTTCAATCATATTCCTATTTCTCCCTCTACCATTCAAGGAGACCTATAATCACTATGCTGTGGCGTCTCACACACGCATGCATACAAACTAGCACAAATCCATGCAACTAGAGCCATAGCAATGTCTGTCCCTGGATGTAGAATAGTTTGCTCTTCCATATGAGCAAATCACTTTTTCCACATTCAGTTTTACCATTTTGATAAACAAAACGGTGCCTTCAAGTGATAGCATTGCATGTGGCAAATTAAGTTAGTTAAGTTCACCATTTCTAGATCGTGCCAACCTCGCCTCATCTAGAATATAGTGGTAGTAGTACAGTAGTAGTAACAGTAGTAATAACCATAGTTTCCGTGCAGTACAATATTGTAGCACTGTGTTTTTATTTAAACCACGTTCTGTAGTTCCAATCCCATGCATGATTGATTAAAAGTGTGGCGTGTACTTAACTATAATCCAATCTAAACTTGATTTAACCACTGTGATTGGCTAGTTGACTAATCTGTGAACTTTAACCTTTGCCCCGCCCTCTCCCATCGTCTTGTCGTCCCTGCCTCACAGAGGAAGCCTCCTACAACCCCTCACTATCTAGTGCCTTGCCCGCAGGTAACACACAAGGCTCTGCTTAAAATCAAAACGTGTGGATGCTCCATTGACCATTTCTTTCTTATATAATTGGTCCTTCTGAGTGTGTGTTTCAATGTATCCCATCCCTCTTATCACTCTCATCCCCTCAATCATGTCAGTATACACCATTTTCACAGTGGTGTCACCGTCAGACCGATACAGTTGTCGCTCATGGAAATGCTCCTTTTATGCACCAGGAGATGGGTTGTAGACTAAACTAGTGAAGCTTAGTCTACCACCTCTGTCCTGTACATACAAAGAACAGACCCATACTTTGTGTTATGAGTGAGACTTGTGTTTGTCCTACGACAATACCTGTGTGAAAAGGGTCTGTAGAATCAGGCCTTGTGCAAAGTCCAGCTCCTGGACAGGTAGAATAGCCCCTGGATGGGTGGAAGTGAGTGTGTTGCAAGTGTTTTGTTCAGGTTGTAGATAGTTACTTTGACCAAAGTCTGAGGTTGTTATGAAAATGTGTTAGGTTATGTTTTGTTCAGTGCAAGCATGAAGATATAAATTCAACATCTTCGGCTTTGGTCAAAATTAGTTTGACTGGACAATTGGTTTAATGTAGGCATACAATTGATACACGCATACTTCACATCCATGTCATGTCTGCCCATCCAGTTGACTTTCTGCCCACAAGTCTTATACTCCGCTAGTCTGATATTATGACCTGAATTTGTCTTTCTCATCTTCCTTTTCAGTTTTTCCTCCCACCATGTTTAACTTATTTATCTTATTTTTCAAAATATCACATTTGTGTGTGTGTGTCTTCATACATGCGTGCGTGTGCATTTTTTGCCTGTGTGTGTATGGGGTTGCATGTGTATGGGCGTGTGTATGTGTGTGTGTGTGTGTGTGTGTGTGTATGTGTGTGTGTGTGTATGTATGTGTATGTGTGATGTGTGTGTGTGTGTGCGTGTGCGTGTGCGTGTGTGTGTATGTTTGTGTGTGTATGTATGTGTATGTGTGATGTGTGTGTGTGTGTGTGTGTGCGTGTGCGTGTGCGTGTGTGTGTGTGTATGTGTGTGTGTGTGTGTGTATGTGTGTTTGTGTGTGTGTGTGTGTGTTCATAACACCTATAAGGCCTAGTTGTTGTGCTCTCCCTAGACCGGCCGGACCCTCCAATGGACGTGGACCTGTCCGACCTGGCACTGCGCAGCGTTCGTCTGACCTGGATACCCGGAGAAGACCACAACAGCCCCGTCACACGTCAGTAGTACACACTAGAGATGCGCGGATGGGCTATTATTTCATCCGCAACCGCATCACAAAACGCACCATCCGTCCGCCATCCATCTGCACCAACGTTTTTGGACCAATTTTTAAAACCGCACCCGCAACCCGCCATCCGCCGGTTGTTTTTATGTCTGTAGGCGATGCGAGGCGCTGCTGACGCAAGGCTGGAAAGTTGTTGCCTTTTCTTGAAAGGATATAGATAACGATATTCAAAATGTGTATATATTTTTTTAATTTGATTGGTTAAACCGCCACCCCCCCCTGAATTTAATTAAAATAGTATTTTTTGTCACGTCATCCACCCAATCCGCGGTTTAGCGGCGGAGTCCGCGGCTGCGACCGCCAACCGCACATCTCTGGTACACACACACACACATTCACCGCAATTACGGTGGCTCAGTGGTTAGAGCGGGTGGACAGAGCGGGTCGTCCACCCAACCGTAGGGACGGCGGTTCGGTTCCACTCGATTACCCTCCACCAACTGTCCTCATGTCGAAGTGCCCTCGAGCAAGACACTGAACCCCAACTTGCTCCCCGGGCGCCGAACATAGCAGCCCACTGCTCCTATGTACCATAGGAGGGGTCAAATGCAAAGAATAAATTCTGTTCCCATATCTAAAAAAATACTGGGAATGACTAAAATTTTATTTCACGCAAACATACCAACACAAGCATAGCTCCGCACAAATGCACACATATCTCATACCAAGTCTCTCACTCTGTCTCCGTCTCTCTCTAGAGTTCCTGGTGCAGTTTGAGGAGGACCGCTGGGAGCCGGGGACGTGGCAGAACCTGACCAGCTTCCCGGGGGACCTCAACTCGGTCGTCCTTCAGCTCGACCCCTTCATCAACTACCAGTTCCAGGTTATCGCCATCAACGCCGTGGGGCAGAGTGCCCCCAGCCGCCCGTCGCCCCGCTACAAGACCAGCGGAGCTGGTGAGGTTTACATTCACATTGAGGGCTTTTAGCAGACGCTTTTATCCAAAGCGACTTTACGAAGAGTACATTTGTCGTAAGAAGGTGAAACATTTCATTGCTGCTAATACAGTAAGAAAGTCACCAGAACAAGTTTCAAGCATTTCAATTGCTAGGTTAACCATTGCTAGTGTACAACATCTCTGACCGAGTGCCGAGTTACACGGAGCGATCACATGGCTCTTCACACTCCACTACGGAATTATAAAAATACGAATATGAATTTGAATAATCACAACAAATAGCATTCCGCCACGCATTTTAGCAGTGAAACACCTTCACGGATGGCCGGGACGGCTGGAGGGAGGCCAGTGAGTAACGGAGGTGTCGTTGTGTTTTTCCCAGCACCGGATGCGATCCCCAGCGGCCTGCGAGGATGGGGAACCAAGAAGAACAACATGGAGATCTCCTGGGAGGTGAGCACCGCCACGCTGTTTACCGAGAACAAGATGGAGGTCATCGAGAGAGGCGACACATCATCTCAGAGATATGCCGTTCTGAGCCTTCCTTCCTTTATTTATATCAAACGATCAAGTGTTTGATATCTCGTTTCACTTCATACAGTGCACGCTGAGTTTTTTTCCAATGGAAATAAACCACTTTTCGAAATAACCACTCTCATTGCCTGATGGAGAGTTTTGTCCACTCACTCCAAAACGCCAACGTCCCCAATAAAGAAGTCCAGAACAGAGTTCATGAAGTTGAACCCTTGTGTTGAACTCAATCAAACAATGCACCTCAAACAAAAGAGGGTGAGCAGGATTCTGTGAAGACATAATGCTCCTCTGTTGTCCTCTGTTGTTCACCCCCCCCCCCCACTGTGGTTCAGCCTCTGCTCAACTTGGAGCGAAACGGCCCCAACCTGGCCTACCGGGTGTGGTGGAGGCGGAAGGACGCGGGTGAGGACTGGAGCAACGTGACCACGGCCGACCCCAAGTACATGGTGCCCGACACGGAGACCTACGTGCCCTACGAGCTGAAGATCCAGGCGTTCAACGACTTTGGCGCCGGGCCGGTGTCCAACGTGGCCACGGGATACTCCGGAGAGGACAGTGAGTCGGCGTTTGTCCGAGGAACGCAAGAGAGTGGGAGAGAAAAAGAGAAAGGGAGAGGAAAAGAGAAATACCGTAAAAAAAAAAGAAAAAGAAAAAGAGAAATACCGTAGAGAGAAAAGGAAACACAAGGTAGCGGGAAAAGGGAAAGAGAAAGACGTTTTACAAGCCAAAGACGTAAGCTAACGGTAGCACTCCAATGTCCCTTGTGTTCAGAGCCCACGGACCCCCCGACAGACCTGCGTGTGTCAAAGGTGGACAGCACCTCGGTCACCATCCACTGGACCCCTGTGACACCCACCTCCATCCTGGGAGAGTTCAAGGAGTACAGGGTAACACGCATACACACTTAATAATAAAGGGGCATTTAGTAGACGCGACCAAAAGCGACTTACAATCAGTACATTGATGGGGTTTGACATGTGGAGGTGGGGGGGGGATCGAACCGCCGACCCTACGGTTAGCGGACGACCCGCTCTGTCCACCCTGCTCTATCCACAATTCCTGCTTACTAGCTTAGACAAAACTGTTTCCCCGTCCTCATTTAGCTTCACTTTACCCCATGTCCTCTTTCCATTCGGGGACCCTCCTGTGACATCCCTTCACTTTCCTCTCTTCCTGCCTCTCTGACCTCTGACCTCTGCTGCCCTCAGCTGTACTACTGGCGCGTGGCCAGCCTGCTGAAGGGCCACCAAGTGTCCCCGGAGAACATGACCAAGGGCTTCTACAGCGTGGCCCAGCAGCCCAGTGCCGTGCTGGGGGGCCTGGTGCCCTACTCCCACTACAGGATGCTGATGGTGGCGGCCAACAGGCAGTATGAGGGGCCGCCCAGCAACGCAGAGGAGTTCCGCACCAAGGAGGGAGGTGAGCACCACACCGCCCCCCCCCCCCCCCCCCCCCCCCCCCGCTGTTAGGAGAGGGTGGAATGGGGAGGATGGGGAGGGGGAGGAGGAGGAGGAGGGGGAGGAGGAGGAGGAGGGGGAGGGGTGAGTAAGATTAGAGTTAGACGTCATAGTTGTCTGACAATCAATTACGTTTGGTCGTACATGGCTGCACCCTTATTTTGTTGGTTTGTTTTGCTCTGCCTTTGTGTACGTGTGTGTGTGTGTGTGTGTGTGTGTGTGTGCGTGTGCATGTGTGTATGCCTGTGTGTGTGTGTGTGTGTGTGTGTGTGTGTGTGTGTGCGTGTGCATGTGTGTATGCCTGTGTGTGTGTGTGTGTGTGTGTGTGTGTGTGTGTGTGTGTGTGTGTGTGTGTGTGTGTGTGTGTGTGCGTGCGTGTGCATGTGTGTATGCCTGTGTGTGTGTGTGTGTGTGTGTGTGTTTACATAGTGCCGGACGCTCCAAAGTTCTTTGATATCACCCAGAGGGGAATGGACACCATCCACCTGGAGTGGGGCAAGCCTCGGGAGCCTAACGGCATCCTTATTGGCTACCAGCTCAAGTACCAAACAGGTGGGTCTGCTCAGAACGCACCCGGAGTGTTCCGGGATGACATGGTATTTGATATGAGTATAGCTAAAGTGTTTTTTTTAAGCGTGTTGTTGTGGGGGGAATCAGGGCCAGGGTATCCAGTGCCGCGGGGTGACGGTGGCTCAGTGGTTAGAGTGGGCGGACATGAGCGGGTCGTTCACCAACCGTAGGGTGGGTTGTTCGATTCCCTTCCGAGTGTCAAAGTGTCCTTGAGCAAGACACTGAACCCCAACTTGCTCCCCCCGGGCGCTGAACATAGCAGCCCACTGCTCCTATGTACCATAGGATGGGTCAAATGCAGGAAACTAAATGTTGTTCCCATATCTAGATAATACTGGGAACAACTATAATTGAATCTAGTGTAAGGTCACCACATAGCCCTTCCCCAGGGACACCTGATCTAACACATGTATCCTTGTGTCTCCCGCGTCCGTCCGTCTGTCTGTCTGTCTGTCTGTCTGTCTGTCTGTGTGTGTGTACAGTGAACGGCTCCAAGCTGGGCCGTCCCCGCGTCTTCCCTCCCAACGTGACGCAGCATAGCATGCGCCTGCCGGACCGCGCCACGCGCTACAAGTTCTACCTGTCCGCCCTCACCCAGGTGGGCACCGGGGAGGCCTTCTCTGTGGAGTACCCCCTCTCCGCCAATGAAGGTGAGAGCACACACACACACAGACACACACACACACACACACACACACACACACACCCACACACACACACACACACACACACAGAAACAGACACAGACACACACACACACACACACACACACAGACACACACACACACACACACAGACACACACACACACACACACACACACACACACACACACACACACACACACACACACACACACTTGTGAATTGTAAGCATTTCAAGGTATGACATGTCATATGTACGTATGTCATATGTCATATGATCAATGTCGATATAGAACATATTTATTTGGTTAAATAAAACACATAATACACAACACATACAATAATACACAACACATACAAAATAGTTGCAGCGTTTCAGCTATTATTCAGACATCTGCATTGTGAAATAAATAGTAACAATCTATGTATTTTTGACTGCTGCCTGCAGTCTGCTGTAGTGCATTATATTACTGGAGTGTGATTGGCCAAACTTTTGCTGAGTAGGTAAGTCCTCTTGTCACTTTGAACAGCAAATGTTCAGCTTGGCTTCTTCCACTCTTAACTGCTGAGCACCTATTTCTCCCCTCACTGACTTTTATTTGGCTTTTGGTGTCAAAACAACTGACAGTAGGGAGCGACCTAGAAGTAAAATAGTTTTCATGTTTCACTGAATTATTATTTAGTTTTTAATCTAAACGTGGTTACTTGTCTTCCACACTGGAGGACCAGTTCTTGTCCCCTTCATAGTAGACTGGTAACTGTTGACGTGAAAGATGAATGATAATGATAATGATAATAATAATAATTATTATTATTCAGTGAAACCTCAGTACTCAAATTGAATTCGTTCCAAAAGGCTGTTCGAGTTGTGAACTGTTTGAAAACTGAAACAGTTTTTCCCATAACAATGAATGGTTTAATCTGTTCCCGAGTCCCAGATAATTGCGTCTTTAGACCTTCACGCATCGTATTGTATGTATAAAATCTTACATTTAACCTGGATAACAATAACATCTTTATCGCTATTCTATAAAGCGAAGCAATATCAATCACGTTGTGTTTATGCTTCGAGATGATTTCCTTCTTCAACTCGATTGTTCTGCTTCCCTTCTTTGGAGAAATGATGGAGGGCTTAGTTGTACAGCACCTATATGTTCAAATGGAAAAAGTAGACATGGAATAGCAAATAATGATGGACAGAACAGAGACCGTTGGAGCAAGAGTCTACCCTGTACAGACTCCATGGTGGACTCCATAACTTGCCACTTAGCCAGAGATGTTGTATACTAGCAATGGTTAACCTAGCAATTGAAATGCTTGAAACTTGTTCAGGTGACTTTCTTACTGCATTAGCAGCAATGAAATGTTTCACCTTCTTATGACAAATGTACTCTTTGTAAGTCACTTTAGATAAAAGCGTCTGCTAAATGCCCTGAATGTAAATGGGCTGATGCTGAACTCGGCGTCCCCACGACACCAAAGCGTACAGGTTCTGCATTCTGGGACAGAAGTTGGACACATTTTTGGCTCAAGAAGCGAATTGTTCCACTTCGGAAGCATTCTAGTTCCGAGGTTTCACTGTATTAATAATAATGATAATAATAATAATAATAATATCATCAGCCCTACTATAAGTGGCGCAAAGGTAACAAATACCAAATAACAAATACAAATGAAATAAAAAAAAACTGAACAGAAAAGTATGGCAGAGTATGGCAGGCTGAGGATCTTTTGACCTTTGTCTTATGATTCAACAATAACAATCAGATTTAGCGAACACAAAGCCCGTTTCTCTTAGATTACAGTCACCGGGGACAGAGAGCGGATGTGATCCAGCTATAATAATAATCCAGCTTGGGGTATTCGATCACAGATCTGGCGTCCAGGTTTCGGTGCGGTGCTCAGACGACACGCAGTACAGGTTGAGCACAACAGACCTAGCGACACCTCAGGTCCCACCTGACGCTGGCTCTTTTGTCCTCTGACTGCGTAATAATGCCCATTCCATGGCATGGGGAACCCGGTTGGCCCAGATTGTGTGCCAGCCGCTTTTATGAGGAGAGACACGTCTTGGCGTCCGCCAAAATAAGAGACACAAACACAAAACCCATTCAGTGGGAAGCTCTCAACTCAGGCGTAGACTTGGTTCTGTACTGCCTTTATGACTCCTGGGCCTAACTACAATGTATATATGTATACAGTCAGTGTGTGTACGTGTGTGTGTGTGTGTGTGTTGGGGAGTCAGACATGGATGGTCATTCTCTAACAGTCCGTGCATAAACAAATACACACATACACGCACATGCGTCCCTACACGTCCGACCGGCGTGTAGGACGTGCTTTTATTGTCTCACAGTCTCGGTGGCTCCCTCTATCGCGGTCAATTCTCAACTCCACCTAGTTTCATCCATCTTTTTCTTCCTGTTCTTACCTTTTGTGAGTGTCTCTCGCCCCTGTGAACCTTGCTCTCTGCCAGTGTTTTGTAAGCCTCTCTCTTTCATTCTATTTCTTCATTCTCTGTTTGATGTGTGCCTTCCGTGTTTTGTGCTCTGTGTTCTCTCTCCTTCTCTTCCTTCTTTGACAGGGAACTTTACAGGCTCTGGTACTGATGCCCCAGGCCCAGGTAACACTGGTCTGGGGAGGGGGGGAGGGGGGGGGGGGGGGGGGGGGTCTTGGCTGGCTGTCCATCTGCTTGTCTTTATATTTCATTTCTTGCCCCTCCATGTTTATTCGCTCGTCTTCAGTCCATCTTGCCTTGTCAACAGCACAGTCCAGTTCTACCCAGACTTGGTTTGCTGGCGTTGTATTGCCCCCTGCAGCTGGCATACAGTCATTTAACAGCAGTGCTGTGGTAGCTTGGCTAATTCATAATTTACACAACACTTATATTTGGTCTTTTATTGAGATCCTTTAAGAAGCCTTACGGAGGAACCAATCAGTTGTTATTCAGACATTTGTGTATGTGCAATCCTATCCATAACTAATACATTATATGACTAGGACAATCTGTGGTGCTGGTTTCCTCTCAATGCCATGCATATCGATCTGTGTGCTTTCAGGCATCAAACCAATCGATTCACAACAAATCGTTGTATTAATGATATCACCTATCCAAAGTCATTATTGTCAGAATTTCCAGACAGCGTACAGGCAAACAAAACCGATTGTGCATAACTCACAGCCATCTTCATTATGTAGTCGGGTTTACTTTGACCTTTGACAATAAAGTATGTCTGTCTGTCTGTCCGTACCTCCTCCTTCATCCTTTTTGCACCCTATCCCTAATGGCGCACCTTGACTATGGCATTTTCATTTACCTTCCTGCTACAAGTTGTAATGGGTGATGGGGGGGGGGGGGGGGTGCTTGCACCAGCATCTTGCCTGTTTGCATATGTGGATGCGGGAAGTGGGCAGTGGGGTGAGACCTCAAAACCATCTGTTGCCTAACTCCTCACTGGCTGACCGGCTTGCTCGACCGCTGTTCATTTTAACCCATGCATCGGATTGCAATCTACATCTCATGTGCTGCCTGTAGTCACTGGTCTGAGGTAGAAATGAAAGGTGTCTCCGAGGTAAGGAGCTGCATGCTGCTTTCAGCTGCAACCCTGCACAGAGGAGAGACACGCGTACACACAGAAAGTAAATTCTTCTTCTTCTTCAATGTGAAAATATACCAGTGAGCATACGCAGTTGTCTTCAAAGGAAAAACATATATTGGAGTACCCATGAACAATATTTCCAGTTTCATGGACTATAAAATCCATTCCCATGCTCCAAAATGTGCACCTTTTGTAATATCCATAGTTGACCTCTAGGTGGTGCTGACACATAAACCTATAATTAGCTCACAGAGTCTGCTATGATGCAAACACATCACCATTTAAGATGGAGAGCATGACAATTTCAGAGATAAGAAAATAGTTGTAGCTGGCACATCTAGAACTTCTACTACTATCTGTCTCTCTCTTTTTCACAAAACTGTAAGGGATGGTACAATGATGAGTGGTGTGTGTGTGTGTGTGTGTGTGTGTGTGTGTGTGTGTGTGTGTGTGTGTGTGTGTGTGTGTGTGTGTGTGTGTGCGGGTGTGTGTGTGTGTGTGTGTGTGTGTGTGTGTGTGTGTGTGTGTGTGTGTGTGTGTGTGTGTGTGTGTGTGCGTGTGTGTGTGCGTGCGATTGACATTCATCAAAGCATTCCTCGTCATCTTCATTTTTGGGTCAATTGATTGTTTGTGCTTGTGCGTCTATGTGCACGCATTTGTGTGTGTGTGTCAAGTTGTGTTTGATACCTTCAACCTTGTCTGACCCAATGCTCTCTCTCCCTCCTCCTCCTCCTCCTGCTGCTCCTCCTGCTCCTCTGTAGCTGAGCTAACCGACGACAGTGTTTCTTCACCTTTCCCTCCTACTCCTACTCCTCCTCCTGCTCCCCTCGTTCCGACCACCGTTACTCCGACAACCATTAGTACCGCAACTTCTTCTTCTGCTACTACTACTGCTGCTACAACCCCTGAAACAACCTCCACCACCACCACCACCACCACCACTACTACTACTACTACTACTACTACTACCGCTGCTACGACAACTACAACCGAGGCTCCCACGACCACCTCCACCAAGCGCCCCGATCAGAACGTATTGGGTACAACGACATGGCGATGGAAGCCACGCTTTCACGTTGTCTTGCGATCGCATGGTCGTCATTGTTGTCGCTGTTGTTCTTGTTGTTCCTGTGTTGTTGTCGTTAAGGCGAAATCCAATGTGTGCTTGGCGATCGTGTTATTCTCTTCACCTGACCCAAAATGGGATCATTCATTTTCGGGGGGCTGCATTCCGATATGCTGGTTGCTGTTTTTTCGGTGGCTGTAGCCCGGATTTGCGAGGCCGGTGCCTCAGCGTATCTGGATGTAGCCTGGCTGGCAAGGCACCCCCGGGGGTTGTGGTCAGGAAGTGAGAATCGCAAGTGAAAGAAGACGCGAGGACAATGCCATTCTGACAGCATATAGACTGCAGATTGTTGTTATTTTGCCTTTATTTAACTAGATACTATAACTCAGAGAATAATGTTTCCAAGAAAGCAGCGTGAAACAATACGTACCAATCCTTTCAGTTTGAAGTTAGCAATCCAAAGTGTTTCATGTGCTAAAAAAACTTTTTTTTACGATTTTATGAGTCCTCCTTTTGGATCTCATCTGTAGTATGAACGGCCAGCCGAATCCGGCCGTGTGTGTTTGTGTGCACGTGCGTGCATTTTGTGCGTATGTGTGCGTGCGTGTTTCTACTAATGTGTGTGGACAATGTAATCGATGAACCCTTTCTGTCCCCTGGACCCTCTGACCTTTGACCCCCCCATGTGCAGCCCCAGGGCGGGCGATCTGGAATGTGACCGTGACGCATAGCAGTAAACACACTAACGTCAACTGGAGCCACAACTTCCCGCTCGGCACCAACGAGTTTGTCCTAGAGTTCACACTGGACAGTAAGGACCCAGCGCCTGCAGATTAGACATCTCTTTTCCCCAAGAGAGACCGGGCCGAGACGGGCAGCAGTAGGCGGAGAGTGTAGTGATTAGATAGGTCGAACACAACTTGACTCAAATCACAACAATTTAAAATGCAATAACAATAGCGCCGAGGAATAGCACATTATTGAGTTAAAACATCTACACCAGTGGTTCTCAACTGGTCTGGCTTCGGGACCCACCATCACCCCTTAATGACAAGACACGACCCAAATCAAGGAAAATGTTCAACAAAAATCCAAATTTTTTCTTAACATTTTTTTTTGCCTGCTACCCACTTTCGGGTCACGACCCACCGGTTGAGAACCACTGATCTACAGTGTACAATGGTGTGCTCCCTCGGTTTTATAGATTGAAATGATCATAGTGTGAGTAAGTCTTGCAGCTGAAGCCCCTTCTGCAGGCTATTCCAAGCAGAGAGGGAAGCACGAGAAGGCCGTCTTCATGGATTTAGTGCAAGAGAGCTCAAAGAGAAAAGCTGATGGAAAAACACATAGATAGAGATTCAGTCAGCATTCAGAGTAGAGTTTGTTTTGAATGCAGTTCACAAAAAAAAACTATTGTAGATCTATTCCTTATGGTGCAGATCTGATGTGAGTAAAATACTTGACAGGTTTAAGTCTGCAGCAAGAAAAACTAGGTAACTAGGCTATGTTTCTTGTAACTTCAACAATAACGCAAAAAAGTAATGGATTGAGTCATTCGACTATAAAATGGCAGTTATTTATCAATACAGCAAATGTAGTCGAACGTATTCAAAACCAATACATGATTAGGCATACATTTTATTGTTTTTAAAGCTATTTAAAGCTGTTACTATTATATTCTCATTATTATTCTTATTCTTATTCAGAGCATCTTATCTAGATGTTTGTAATTGCACAGGCAACACCCGTCTTTTCAAAGAATACTATATTTATATATTAAATTAGTTACAGAAGTTACATTAGTACACAGAAAATGTAATTGCCCTCCTCAGTGTTAGGCTTTAGTTGCTTGAGGTAGACTGGCTGAACACTGCTTAAAATAAAGCCACGCAAGAAACGATAGAAGAGAGAGTAAGACTTGAAAGATAGTAAGACTTTTTTAAGGGAGCTCAGTCAAAACCCTTTCCTTTCAACAAGGAGAATAACATGCCCAGCAGTACATTGACTGTATTTGTGTGTGTCTCTCTCCCTCTCCCCCCCTCTCTCTCTCTCTCTCTCTCTCTCTCTCTCTCTCTCTCTCTCTCTCTCTTTACATAGAGAGTGATGAAAACACACTACATTTTAAACCTCTTCTTTAGAGATATCCTACACTTGTTCTGTCTTTATAACTGTGGACGCTGTCGTTCCCTTTCTTATGCACACTTTGTCTCCTGTCACTCTCTTTTATAAATGGATCATTATTTCACTGCTGTTGCCTGAACCGCGCACCAATCCTATCGCTTTGCTTGCACTGCAGACACGCCTGTTCTTGCTGTGATTGGCCGTTGAGCTGACCCTGGTGTTAGAGTTGCTGCTGTGTGTTTGGTTGACTGTAGCCTATTTCAGTGTGCCCATGCGTACGTTTTATGGCTTGCTTTAAATATATATATATATATATATACATATATATACAGTATATGTTGAATGATGCTTCAAAACAATTTACCACACATTCACTTTTTGAAGGGCCACTTGGCCATAATGTAATGAATGTGTAGATTGGCTGCCTTTGTAAGCTAGTGTGAGAGTACATCATTTCTAATAATTTAGTTGACTTTGCCATGGAGTGCCTTCACAGATATTCAATGCTGCTTCTATACATTTATTTTCAAAATATTGTAAATATAGAAGTTGTCAGGGACAGCAGTTGTGCTTCAGTCATTCCTTTACATCAGATTTACATCAGATGATGAGGACAATTGTGCTTGCATCAAATAATAAACGGTGGCTTATATCCATCCCTCTGGTGGTATATATTCCCGGAGCGTTGTCTTCTGGTGGGTCTGCCTGGTTATCCTGGCCTTCTCCAGTCGTTCACCTCCAGCAGGGCGGTGGATGGAGGGATCTTGCGGACCACACCCTCACTGTGGGTGGTGTCATTGTGCACATGGCATGGCGCATGATGACCCCAGCCTCCCTCTGTCTGTATGACCTCCCAGCCATGCTTGTGGCTCCCGCCTTACCAATCCATTTTTCCTCCAGAAAGATGAATTTGTCTTTTTTTTTTTAATTTTTCAATCAGTCCTCAGCAACAGCACTGTCTCTGGTGAAAGACCAGAGACGCTCTTTCTGATTGGCTGAAATTGTGCCAGGAGATGTTACTTGACATCACCTGGTGCTGGTTTTGTTTGGTGCTGCGCCTGAGCTTCGATTTTAGCCTTTGGTTACTTTTTTATCTTGATTTCATTTGGTTTCTGACGTTGAGTTTGGGTCTATGGATTAATGAGACAAACAATGTTTTGCTAGCATCCCCCTTCGTGCTTATTTTTCTAGTGGCTAAATTTACAACTGACAGAAGCGCAATACACCCCCTGGGGTTTAGTATGATGGAAGTCATCCACAATAAAAGGTTCACCTCAAGCTGCGTCTGCTGCTGTGAACATTGTTGATTAGTTTCTTCCACTGGAGTAGAGCCTCGAGAAATGTAATATCTTAGACAGAAGGTGGAAGCTCAAATGAATCTAAAAAGCTACGCTAAGCTTATTGAAATACATTAGCACAAACTAAACAACCTGGAAGTGGGAGTGAGCCTGTATTGTTCTGTCTCAGTATAATTCAACTGGTACCCAGCCCCCCAACCCCCCTTCCCCCCCCTTCCACCCTGGTCCAAGGTGACCCTCTCTCATCACAAACTCAGCTGTTTAGAAGTGGCTCCATCCAGGCCACGCACATCTGGAGAGTGTGACAGCCACTTTTTTTTTTTCTCCCGTCTCCCCCTTTCACTGTGTCTCCCAAGGCAACGGGTCAATAAAAAATGTGCCCGTCAATCACCAGCCCCCCATTACGGTGGCCGACCTGATCAAGGGGGCCAAGTACCATCTGCGGGTGTACTCCCACGAGCAGCACAGCATCAGCAGCGAACCGGTCACCTTTGAGACCGCCACAGGTGAGACGCGCGCGGCCGGCCTGGCCCGCCGCTGCGGGGTCACGGCGTGTTGGCGCGGCGACGGCTGTGTGGGCAGCGCTTTACTGTGTGCATTCAGAGAGAGGCGCAACTAGTGGTTTTGGTTTATCGCAAAAGGAGGCGGAAGCCGAATGGAAGCACTTCGTCTCTCTCCACTCTGTGACAACTTGCGAGGTGCGCTCTTGTGGATGGTGGTAAGATGATGTGATGTGGTAGCAGTGGTGAGGGGCGCATGAATCGGCCTTTCGACTTTCTCTGTGACCTTGACGTCGTTTGGTGCA
>JAXIVH010000008.1:11009436-11024436 GCA_036785325.1 Urophycis tenuis
GTACCCTGCGTCAAAATAATGGCAGTTGCTAGTGGGAATTAAAAAAGTGATTTTGAAGAAACATGTAGCCTTTCCAGAGCGCCTCTAACAGCTGAAAGATATTGCTAGTAGCTCCTCTGGGCGTGGTGCTCTGGGCGTGGTGCTCTGGTCACGCGGGGCTGGGCTGTCCTGCTGCGTGTTGCAGAGTGAGTGACGTGTGGTTTGTCCTTCTTACAGGTCCCGTTGATCTCACACACAGAGACTCTCTCTGTCTCTCTGTCTCTCTGTCTGTTTCGCTGTAATCAAACTGTTAACAACTAATGCCACCACTGCTCATGGCCGATTATTAACACAGCAATTTACAGATTTACTCGACGACCGTGCGTCTCTCCACGCTAAATGCTGTCAACGGCTCACTACAAATGATTGCCCGGCCGAATATACTTATTTTGACAACTGTAACTGCACCTCATTTTCTTTGATCTCCCAAACAGTCTAATGTATTAACGCAGGCTATTTTTTGAGTAGTATATTTACATCTTGGATGCATTGTACAATCCGTATACGAAATGAGAGTTACAAATTTTGGTCAGTCAAGAATACAAAAGCATTGGCTGTACAGATGCAAGGTCAGAAACTATTATGCAATTTTAGCCAGAAAGAAAGAAATAATTTAGGAATATACAGTATATTAATTAACGTTTGACTGCCAATATTGCCTTAACTTTAACATCTGTATAGAAACCTAATACATTAATACAAAGCTGACATTTGGTAGCCGGTTGCAGAACTCATTCGATTGGTCTCATAATTAGCTCATGGATAATGTGTTCATTAAGATAAATGCCTGGCGTCTCTTGCAGTTTTGGATCTTTCTTAAGCTGGATCTCTGAATCTGGAACAATACTACAATACTAATTTCTGAGCTCAGCTTGGATATGCATGTGTGTATTCTTTTACGTGTGTGTGTGTGTGTAGGACAATATGACTAAGTGTATGAAGGTACTCACATTCCTCTAGTGGTGGAGGACTCTCCTTGCTACCTTCTTTTCTCCTATCTTCTGGCCTGTCTATTTCACTCTACATCCTATATATCTTCTGCTCTCTCTCTCTCTCTCTCTCTCTCTCTCTCTCTCTCTCTCTCTCTCTCTCTCTCTCTCTCTCTCTCTCTCTCTCTCCCTCTCTCCCCATCTGTATCACCTGCCACTGTCCTCATGCTGAAATGCGACGTCTGTCCCCCGACAGGAACGAAAATGAAAATGAGAATGAAAATGAGAATGAAAATGAAAGTGGGAAGGAAAACGAGAACAGGTACCTTGGCATTGGTCGGGCAAGTCACTCTCTCTCTAACACTATTTCTCTTGCTCTCTCTCTCTCTCTCTCTCTCTCTGTCTCTGTCTCTCTTTCTCTGTCTCTCGGCTTGCGCATGCCAGGGTGGGAAAGGCAAGTGCTTCGGCTGAGTAGAGGAGGGGGATGTGATCTTTAAGGGGTCCAACTGATGCAGACTTTGCCCCGACTGAAAGGCCGCTGCACGACGACAATTTTGCAACTGCAGCAAAATTGTGACGCTAAGTTCTCTGGATGAATTTGTTAAAGAATCCTTTTGGAGGTCATTATTCCCATGAATGCGTTGCTTTCGTACAACAGCTTTTCCAATCACCTGGCCATTTTGGGTCATCTCTATGTGTTGAGGCCAGAACACTGATACAATGCATGTCAGTGAACAGGATGAGTGAATCACAATCGGAAACACTTTAGTCATTTTGTTTTTAGGATTAGTTAAAAAGATACTGTTTAGGTATTAGATTAAGTGTCACCATATCCTAAATAGTTAATGTTTCGGTATAAAGCTAAACATAACTATTTAAATACAACTATTTAACATAACTATTTAAATACTTTGGAAATTATTTCTATGATATGTATATATTTATAGTATTTGGTCAGATATGATTACAATTGGCTAAAGGGTTTATGACATATTGAGTTGTCTGTATAACTGCATTATTAAGAAAACAGTGCATCATGGGAATATCCAACTGACTGGTCTATATATGCTGTGTCACACATAGTGGGTGTGGAGACGAGAGATTGGTCCCCTTTTATATTTTACTTTAGACAGAAAAATTGTGTTGATGTAATGTTCAAAGTCTATCACATGTATATGCATATGATGTATATAATAATAATACTCAATGATCACAATGATATACCAAAATAATGGTCAATATGCAATGCACAATGTGTAGAAAACATTGTTGCTAAATTATTATGCAGCAAATGTTATGTAGGTTATAATGGTTCCTTTTTCAGCCTGCCAATGGTCTCTACGGTCTCATCTGCTTTGGAACACGTTGCATCATTAAGCATGCAGGAATATAATTGCTATGCCTTCCTTTCTACAGGCTGGTCTTTTCAGCAAGGAAGTGAAACGCAAATCTTTGGCGCGCAATAGATTTAAGCTTGCTGTGCAATGGATGTGGATGGATATGTGTGGAATTTGTAAGGTTGAAATAATATGACGAAATAGGTTTAAATCAATACAAAAAAGCAGAGATAACTCAGGTGAAGACGACGTAACTGATGCAATGTGAGGTGAAAGAAGTGGCTGGGTGGAGGCCAGGCCTGCTTCCTTGGGGGTGTCGAATGCATCGCGTGGCGAGCATTAGCACGAGAAGAGAGGTGGAATCAGAGTTGAACGAGAACAATCTTTGATGAGGTCTCGAAGGCAAGTCATCAGCCTAGCCCCCATCAGGTTGCTTCATGTACATATCAATATGCGTATCAGTAGATCATATATGTATATATATACATACGATCATCAAATACATGCAAAGTGTATGATTTAAGAACAGAGAGGTTATTGTGGTTATCTGTGCGCGAGACAGCCTCTTCATGTATGTCTCTACCATGTTATGTATGTCTCTACCATGTTATTTCCTGGCCTTTGAGCGCATACCTCGCTGCCACGCCCCAGCATTCACCAGTGAAGCAGTCCTTCAGTGTACCTGAAAGCTATTGAGTTGAATGTGTCACTACTACAGTTATGCTGATGCTTTTTATGATGGCTTGATGTCCTTTCTATATTGCCTCTCTAATACACTACAATGTATATGTAAGACTGCACTGTACATTTTCTACTTCAACCTGTCTATTGCCGTGGGTCTCCTATTGGTAGATCTGCAGTTCTGTTTGGCCAGCATGCCTGTTGGCTTCCCAGCACTGTTTCTTCTTGCCTTTTCAGTTCAGGTGGTCACCCTCTGTCTGTATTCTCTGTCTTTTTTATGTTTACTTTTCTCCATTGGTTTGAAGGTCTCTTGAAAGGTATGGAAAGACGAGAATATCCTGCATCGCAACCCTCATTCCTGCGTCCTAACCCTGCCTCTTAATAATGCATTTTCCAACGCATATGCAGTGGGTTTTTAATCGATTAATATCCACCTCACACATCTGCTATGATAAACACTGAAACAAACACTTTTTTTTTTCTTGGTAATATGCTGAAACAAAAGCCAGGACCCATTTTTCATAAAATGTCAGGTTTGGTTTTTATGTGGGAGGCACAGTACAGTCAGCAATGACATTAGCTTGACGCATCTGAACGCTGTTGTAAGTTTTTGTTTCCTTCAGAGTGCTGCCGATGGCCTAAAACCACAGCACACACATTCAGCCATTTTGGGAGACAAGGGAAGTCATCTGACACTTGATCTGAAGTTGTCCACCGAACCTTTGCTCATCCACTCCAACATGATAGAAAGGAAAAACGAAAATCATCGAATCAGATAATTGAATCATCCGCCATGCTGTACCTTTCACTCTGAATATTTTTTTAAATGGAGGAAATAAAAAGACTGCGTTTCAGAAACTCCTGGCACACTGACATAGCCAGCGGTGTGCAATACTGAAGAAAGAACAACCATAGAAATGGTGAAGTGAGCCAAAGTTATCAGATGAAGTCGGGCTCTCAGCAACACATCACATTAGCCTTGAGAGATGTAATCTTGACACAGCTCACTTGCCCTGACTGTATAGAGCAGCGTCATTCCAGTTCACTCCAACCCCTATGAGATAGAGAGCTACGGAGCGGCATTGTTGTATTTGCTAGCCAAAGTGCAGCTCATCTTCCTCCACCTGTAGGAAGGAATGAATCAGGTTGTTTTTGCTAAGCTATAGTGGCTATAATGCCACTATTGACACCCTGACTCTCTATATTAATTGATTAAATGGTGAGACCCTTTTCTGCTGTAATTGAGGTATGCTTTTACGCTTACACACTATGTGTAGCATCTTATTACGATGTGATTTATCTTGCTGTCTTCCAGTGTGTGTGTGTCTCTCTCTCTCTCTGTCTCTCTCTGTGTATCCTGGGTCCACTGTACTCCTCACCTCAAGGCCTGGGTTTCTCCACTCTATGTATCTGAATCTAGTCAGCATGATCAACCGTAACTTGATCAGTGGCTCTGGGGCTCCTGTGAGGGGTATAGAGTGTAACAGCATGAAGCATGACTGTGGCTGGGCGATAATTACATTCCCCTACATCGTCTTTCGGTGGCAACACGTTGAAATTGAAGTCCCATTTGAAAGAAACTTAAGGTGTAAAATGTTAAGGGGTGCGTATTCATATAGTATCCATAGAGTTGAATCTACTGAACATTTGTTCACATTCTATATGTGAACAAACATTTTACACAACAGATATTGTGTAAAATAGCTGTAATCATCTTAATACATTCCTAGATATCGCCCAGCCTTAAAAAAAAAAAAAAACAGCTATTTCCCTGAGAATATGCTCCAGCGAGGGAAGGCCTCGCAGGAAGGCAACGCAGTTGTAAATACAATCCGTCTTTGAGAATGTCAAAGACGAGCAATCGCCACGGCCCCGATGCATCCCTTTCAGTGCTGAAGAAAATACCCCTCTTGCTGTTCCTGCTAAGAAGCTTGGTCTAGCCTACAAAGGACACGCTAGTCCACAGTTCCCAATGCATGACCTTTTCTCTCTCAACCCCCCCCCCCCCAGCGTACAGAATCAGGGGAATGGAGCGATGCTCTGAGTTGAGATGGAAAGCACTTTTCTGAAACCTGGAAGCTTTAGCACCAATTTGTGTGGCTCAAGTGTTGGTGCGGAATTGAAGTGTTTTAATCTCTTGTCAGAATATGTCTCCATGCATAAGCATGTGTATGGGAATGCGTGTGTCCTTAACGTCATTAAGGAGCGCAGAGAACTCTACATAGAGAGAACGTTCTGGCTTTTTTTTTTTTGAAGCATTGTGTGGTATGTGTAACACTTTGTGTTAACGGTGTTATCACTCCTAACTCCTAACCTCAATGTAATCTGAAATGTTGAGTATGAGTATTTTCATAACGGCAACACTTTTTCCACTTTACAATTACTCCTAACCCCCCCCACCACCCCCACCCCCTTTAGATTCAGATTCAGTGTACTTCATTAATCCCCAAGGACACAAATAGTTGACCCACTCTACCCTGTAAACCGCCAACAGTTAAGATGATTCAAGGGTCAAGGGTCAAAGCCGCACACACACATACACACACAAAACCACGACCACCGTTCCTGGCTTCCAACCCAGGTCTGATGTTGACTCGGTGTTTTCTTCTGTGTTCACCGTGTCTTCTTCCCCCCCGCCCGTTTCCAGTAGTGACGAGGACAACAAGCCCCTGCAGGGCAGCCAGACGTCGCTGGACGGCCAGGTGAAGGAGAGCGACGACAGCCTGGTGGACTACGGCGAGGGCGGCGACGGCCAGTTCAACGAGGACGGCTCCTTCATCGGCCAGTACACCGTCAAGAAGGACTCCAAGGATGAGACGGAGGGCAACGAGAGCTCCGAGGCCACCTCGCCCGTCAACGCCATCTACTCCCTGGCATAGCGGGGGGGGACGTGACCGCCCTCCCCGCCCCCCCACCGCCCCCCCCCCCCCCCCCCCCCGTCACCACCGCCACCACCTTACACCCCCACCTCTGTGTTTGTGATGTAGCCCTAGCGGACTACCACGGCTAGCGGCTTCCCTGAGATCAGCGGCGGAGAAGAAGATGCCACTACTACTGCAACCAAACACAGTACCTAGATCAGAAACACACACGCACACACGCACACACACACACACACACACAAACACACACACACGTACACACACATACACACACACACGCATACGTGTACACATACACAAACACAGCAAGTATATGAATATATATCAATATAAGAAAACACGTTATACAGACGCACAGAGACAGTATGAAGACAGTTCAGGGGGCAGAACTCTATAGACAAGAGAAAGGAGACGAGGACGAGAAGTAGACCGCAAGCCAAGCTATTCGTTGTTATTTTCTGCTGATTTTCGGGTTGGTTCCTGGGTCCTGGCTCCAGGGAACGCTGGCTCTTGGAGGTAAAGTATGTTGGGATATAACAGTGCTAATTTGTCCAGTGCACTCTGCCTGCCCAGCTCACACAGACTCTCAAGTGTGCCTTTGGATGGCAGGCTTTGGATGCAATTTCAAGCTTTATTTTTCTGCTCCTCAAGAGGTCTGTTTTCGTTTGTTTGTTTGTCTGTCAGTGAGTTTTTCTTCAAGCGCTCCCGGCTCCCGGTCATCCTAAGCCCCCCCTGGGCTTTGTGACTCGCTGGCGTCCCCCACTTAGTCCAACATATCAGCTCTCAACCTCCACTTCAACAGGATGCTGGCAGATTAGTTTATCATATTGATATTTCCGCGATGAAAGATCTTTTTTTTTTTTTTCTCCACAGCTGGTAAATCATTGAATCTTAGTGAAGGCTGAATAAAGCCCTGGCACACATTTTAGTGTCCTGCAAATCTATGCACGATCATACTCTCCATACATTTCTTTCAGGGTTTAATATGTCTGGTTAATACAAGAGTTTGCCCCTATTTTCAGTGTTCATGGTCGTCGTGGCTCAATCGAGAGGATTTGCTTACTTAACGTGATTTACTTAATTAGGTTTGTCTTGTTTGACGTGGCAGATTTTTGGGTCGTGCAGGAAAATCAACAACCACCATTTTTTATATAGAAACAGGCCCTTTAGCCTTTCTACTATGACGTTGTTAATGACATTTAAAAAATATTATATGATGATGATTAATATTATTTTGAAGCATGGTAGGATAATAGTGCAACAAAGAAATGAAAGGCAACCGTAAGTTACGGTGAGTTGCACTTGAGAAGATTCAAAGCCTGTGTTTATCCATTTGAATTTAGCGGTGGATGCTTAATTCCTGGTTAGCATGCAGGTGAACAGAATACATGTAGCTTGTTTGCACCCCTTTATGAGATCCTGCCCTAGGAATCTGCTTTAGGGTTAGGCTGCAAGCTGTCACAAAAAAAAAACTAAGTGTTACAGCCAGGTAGAATATTCTGAGATTAAACATTTGAACATGCTGCTGTGAATCTGTAGCAACTCTGAGAAAAAGAACTGCGGTTGAATTTACAAAGATATACATGCATACAAAAATATACATTCAATATTCTTACAAAAATAGAATGTTGAATGCAAGAAATTTAAAAAAATAGCCACATGACTGTGAGTGTATCCATTGTATTCTACCTGTGTCTGACACAGCCACTATTTGAACTCTTTTTCTGACAGGAACGTGGGGCATATCGCTGTCATAGCTTTACTCTGGTGCTCACACTGTCACAACCGCACTATTAAAATCTCCCATGCTAAATCAAAATAGATCTAAAACAACTACAGTTAGCCGATGGAGGATTCTTTGTATTTAAGACATTTATTTTATATTTCTATTACATCATATCAATAGTATTTAAATATTAGTCCTTTGTTCATTCATTGTAATATACCGTTATTTTGTTGTTTGACACCAGAAAATAGCCAAAATAAAACAACAATCGATGATTGTAGATTCTGAGATGCATTGATCACACGTGTCGTTACACTTCATCTTTGTGGTAAGAAAGCTGTTTACAAAAAATAAACAACATCCTGGCCTGGTACACCCGTCGGTCGACTGTCCGATCTGCTGCTCTTATGTTGTAGTACAGTTCTTTCTTGTTCATTTTTGATTTCATGTAATGAGACTTTTACACAAGACAGACCAAATAGTGATGCTTCACCATTCAGCCATACATCTTTCATGTTCTCACTTGGAACCTTTCAAGTTATTTTCTTTTATGTAAATAATGTCCCCCCCCCCCCCCCCCCCCCTGCCCACAAAGCTAAAGAAAATGCTTACTGATCGTACATCCAATAAGCTAATATGATTGGTTTGTTTGCGTGTTTCACATGCTTTTTGTACTCGTAGCTTTGAATGACATTTGCACTCTTAAAAAGAAAAAAAAGAAAGGAAAGAGACAAAAGTATGTGGGACCATTGCTCATTCTACAACCACCTCCCCCCAGCACCCCATTGTTTGTGATATATTGTCTGTGCGGTGGATAGTTTTATTGGTTTGACCATTTTGAACATGGTTTCGAACATATGTTTTGAATGGGGAAATTACTTTGACCTCTCTATAATGTAAATACAGAAATACGTGTTCCAGAAATATTAGCGCGGTAGCATACCACAGCCACACCTGTTTAAAGCGTTAGTAATATAAAAAAGATCAGAGAAACAAAGTAATCACTTGCTGGTATGACATTCTCCTATTTCGCCGTTACATTGTATTTCCATGTCACGAGATGTTCTTCGTGTGAATACTGTATATTCATAAAACACAGAAACGTCACAAACACACCTTCCTCTGAGTTCCACCCACCGGATTCTGCCTTCAGAATTAAAGCAATATATCCAAGTTAGGATTTGAGTTGATGTTGTTGTGGTTGCTAGTTTGTTGGTGTTCCTGTTCACTTCTTCTGGGATTGGGGTTTCGCTCACTTTAACTGCGGGCATAGTCCCACCCTTGCAACACAATATGATAATTGGCTGATCCTCTTCTTGAAGAAAAAGTACAATAAAATGCACTCAGATAAGAATAATAAAAACCTTCATTCATAAAAGAATAGAATTGCTGCCTGATTTAATCTCTTTAATCTGGTATACCAGGACACGTAATCCGGCTCACTCATAGGATCTATTTTGCTTCAAGTGGATCCCAACGGGAAAGACGATCAAACTGGCTACATCACAATGAAAGGAGAATTGTGCGTATTACGCTGATACACATTGCATATGTTACCATGTTTGTGCGCGTACATGTGTGCACTGATGTCTGTGTCTATCCTGTGTCACTGTCTGTATCCGAGCCACAGCAACTCCCCTTCTGCTGAAGGGGAAGAAACATAGGCTGTGAGAGTTTCTTCAGTCTTTTTTTCAGTTTCCTTAAAATTCTTCGAAACAACAAAAACCTTACTGGTGGACAAAGCAACTTGTATCTATGTATGTATGTTTGTTATTGTTATTCTTTCTTTCAATTAATGGTCATACATTGTTTGGCTTTTTTAAACAAATTTTCACTTTATTATCTTTTTACCATGTGTATCAAAACAGCTTGTGAAAGTCTTGCTTCTACATGCAAAGTAACAGCTTTCGTAAGTTACATCTAATCAATAGAAAAAAATGCATAATAATATATTCACCATGTATGCGTGTATGATGAGATGTTACGCCTTCTTTCTAGTAAAGCTATCTCTTTTTCTCTACCTCCTCCAAATGAGTTTTTCTTGTCTCACCTTGGTTGTACTGATTAGTTATTCAATCTATGGAATAGAAAAATAGAAATATAAAGAAATAATTACCCTTTCCTAAATGATATTTTTGATTTGACTGGTTTGATGACATTTCAGTAGTCATTAAGTGTCATTAATTTATTCAATTAAAATATTTCCATTCCTGGAACTCTCGTCTAATGATGAAATCATTGGTATTTTTACTTAAATGACTAAAACACTGACTATCCAAATTAAAAGGGATAATTTCTTTCTGTCAATAAACCAATCAAATAATTTTGGCACAAATCAACAGTGATATAAAAGACCCCTAGAACACTGCTTATCAACAAAAGTTTGCTTCTTTATAGTGACATAGTTTACGTACAGTTGACAGTAAGACATGGTGTCCTCTATTGTAACCTTTTAAAAGCTACTACACAAATCTTCTGATATCCTGTTACACATGTTCCATCATATAAAAGCTTTTTTACAATCCTTCAGACAGCGATTCATACTTAGCCGTGTTTCCGAGCACAGAGTGACCAGGCCATAAAACTCTCACTGTATGTATTGAATTAACCACTGGTTTGCCTCACTGAAGTGGATTACATCATGGTGATTAAAAGACATGGGTGGCATTCGCTTCACCCTTTAGTGCCAATGACATACACAAAAAGTGTCTCACAGATAAATAAAAAACACCCAAAGCATAAATATGATCCAAGATTTAATAAGAAAGGAAAGGTCTGGGGGGAAAGAGAGCAGTGATGACATGTTTTATTGAAGATGGTCCAATCCATAGTGAGGGCACGCACACACACACACACACACACACACACACATACACACACACACACACACACACACACACACACCTCCCCTTTACCCCGGAGAATGGTAAATATTAATGTGTCGCCACTCTGAAGAACACCATGGACAGTATGCTAGAGCTGTTATAATACAGCTCATATAATACATCCATTAGCAACTCCAATCTGTTGAGTAGAACACAGTAACACAGTACACAGAGACACCTTCTCTCTCTTTCTGATGGTAGGTTATGATTACTACTATTATCTTTGCAGATGAAGGCCTACCACAATTCCCCACAGAGGTAGAGGTTGAGAGAGCAGGGTAGTAGACAATTAAGAAAAGTGTGTGTGTGTGTGTGTGTGTGTGTGTGTGTGTGTGTGTGTGTGTGTGTGTGTGTGTGTGTGTGTGTGTGTGTGTGTGTTTCTAACCACTATTGAAGACATAGGATACTTCATGGGACCTTGTCTTGGAGAATGCCACAGTTTGATGAGTTGCATGACTTTCTCCTACTCTAAAATACTCAAAAATATTCTGAAGATACACCTGACCAAGCAATATTTGGTTGTTGGCTGCAGCACAATAAAATAATTAGAGCAAATCCAACTATTGAAGAACAAATAATAAGTAAGTCAAAGAAAGGCAAAATAAGTATGTTATGATGAGAATGAGTTGTGACATCACAACTGGTGCTCTTTCTGGCATATTTCTCTGATGGTATTCAGATTTGTACAGGAGTGAAAGTAAGCCGGTACAAACAAACAGATCAGGGCAGCTACTTCAAGCCTCTTTGGAATTTGGAAGTGTTTTACCTAAACTTTCACTTTTCTGTTCTGTTCCGCTGTTCTGTGTCCAATGTCCAAAATGAAAAGTCAAGATAGTTTTCAACTGTTTCAACTATCTTTCAAAAGTTATTAAAATTATTGTGTTGTTAAAATGATGTGTTTGCAACTTATTTGTAATCAAAACCTGATACAGGGGCCGAAAGAGTGATATACTAGTGTGATAAAAAGTACTAGAGTGATAGTGAATGCTTGATAAGTAGACTATTATAAATAATTAAGTGTATTTTTCGGTGCTTGCGCACTATGGGTCAATATGATAGTACCGGCAAGAAATAAAAACTACTTTCACCCCTGGATTTGTATCAAATTCCTGTAATATGGTCCAGTATCACTTTGATATAATTTCAACCAACATTTGGTCATCACGGTGCCGTAACTCATTTATATAATTGTATCGACAATCTACGTACCGACACAATTTCAGTTCTACATATATATTGATATCTTCACTGCTTGTTATCAATATCTTGCTCCACCATATAACCATGTAACTCTTCATAATATCATTATCTGTCAACAGATCAAATTATGTATTTGCTCATATAAGTGTATCTTATGTTATTAATCCAACAATTCACTTAATTTATGACAGTACTAGCTTTTTTGGGGGGGAAATTAGACAGATATCATTGAATGACCAATAAGGTAATTTGGAGGAAGCAGTCAGAGTAAGCTTGATTTTGAAAGTATTCAACTGAAAAAGCCCACCCCTCCCTTCTAGCCTCCTTCCAAAGACACTCCCCCAAACCACATTTGAAAAGCTTTGCCTTGCCTTGTGGAAGACTCTGGTCATGTGCAAGGAGTGTGCACAGGTAAGTAGGTAGACAGACAGGTAAGCCATCTAATCATTTAATTCTGGCTGAATGACATTATTGTTTGGGCTTATTACAGGCCTGGGACAGCCACAGATACCTGATTATTAAATCTTTTGGTCAGAATATTTAATGCTGTCGGATGTAAAAAGAATTTCAACAAATCCAAATTCTAAAAATGCTTCTAAAGATGCTGCCCAACACTATCTTTAACACATCTCCCTTACTTTTATTGTGAAATGGGTCCGGAACCCAAATTAAGCTATTCATACAATGGCCCAATCACTTCACTCTCTTCCTGATTACAAAGTCTGTCACGTCACCACAAGGGGACAACATGAGTAAAACAGATTGTTCTCTGTTTGCAAAGACCCGCGCCAGACATATCATCATATCATATCATCTACCTGTCTTGGGACTACACACACACACACACACACACACACACACACACACACACACACACACACACACACACACAAACACATATTCTTGTCATTTTAATATTGCAAAGTGCTGTTTTAACCCACTTTGCCTCACTAAGGTGGTGGATATGAATCTCTTTAAGGTGGCAGTTCTTTTTAGTCCTCTTGACCGGGACCTGGGGTCATTGCCAAAGAAACACTCAATGCACTCAATCCCATTTTGCAGAAAGTGTCCTTTTGGGCTTGACCTGCTAATTTTGCTAATGCTTTTGGCAGGCTCTTGTGTTATCCTGTGCCAAATGGCCATACTGAAAATGAATGGGCATGTGAGATCCATTGTGTCTTTGTTATTCTCACGGGGCTCCTCATCAGCAGACCATTGTTAAAGAGACCTGGACAACTTATTTAGCTCCCAGACACATCTGAAGACATATGCAGCAATTCGGCTGCCTTCATTTTAGGTGGTATAACTTGTCAAGAGCTGAGAACATGAAATAAATATAAAATATATAAATATATAATATATTATATATATAATATTATATGTATAATTTATTTATTTCTTAACTGCCCCTGGCAGTATAATATTACATGAGGTATTGTTGTATTATATTATAATTATCCTATTTGTTTGGACTCCTCAATGGGGTAGGATGATGTCATCTGATCCATGGACCTCCTGTCCTTCGTGCGGTACATTATATATACATTATACATCTATGTAAATGGCTATCTTACGTTCAAGACATTCCGTTTGTATGCCGCTCAACAACTAACTGCCAAGCCATGCATCATCCAATGCAATTAGTCTTGTAGCTACATCCCCATCCATCTATGTGTGTGTGTGTGTGTGGGGGGGGGGGGGGGGTGACTTGATTCAGGTTCGGGAACTTGATTAAGGATATGCAAACCATTGTGTTGGCTCTCACTTGGTAACGTATGCGTGTGTCTACCTTTTGGCCATTCATCTGCGTTACTTGCATGTTGTTCATTAGTCATGGGGAGAATGATGAAAAGCTTCAGCATGTAATGCCATTATGGTTCATTTGTCATGGGGGGACTTCTTAGAATGGACATGACAGCAGACTGGCTAAAGGCTCGGAAGGCACTTGGCCACCACAGGCAAAAATCTGTCTGGGCTAAATTATTTATGACACTTTAAGGTACTCATGTAGCGGTACGGTGATGGTAAGACAGACTGTAGTCAAAGCAAAGCCTTATACACATTGATTTGGGACATGTTTTAGCAAAGGGCCCCCGAAAATAACCACACAAATTGTTATAGCTGAGCATGACATTACGGCATGGCGTTTTTCTGAATCTGAATTTGTTTACCTGCCAGATTTATACTGCATGTTATACAGACATAAAGCCAAACAGCCAAACAGCCAAACAGACAGATAGACAGACAGACAGACAGACCAAAAAAACTGACAAGTCATGCAGCGGTACAAACACTACAGCTAGACAGGGAAACCAGACCCTTTGGTGCCAGGCAGGGCGCTGGGATACGATGCCAGACAGCACAACAACAGTCAGTCCCAAAGGCTGTGGTGAATCCCCGCTGGAGTCTCCAGGTGGTCATCTTTTTCCACCGTTGAAACCACTGAAACCATTGAAACATATAAGCTCCCTCCAAAGAGATGGCGTGAGAGAGAGAGAGCAAGAAAAACTGTTGTGCAAGTGTCTCAGTGAGGCTCATTTACAGTAGTGTAGCTAATGCACAAATCAATGAATGAATGAATCTATCCATCATTCAGATTATATTTCTTCAGCCAAACTCAAAATCAACTAATTTTACATAACGTTGCGTCGTTAAATTGCTAACGACATAGAAATTGAAATAATTAATAACATGATATAATAATACAAAATCAGTAGTGGTTAAAAAATAAGACAAATGACAAAAGTGAAATGACGGAAAATAAATATTTAGAATGAAGGACAGTAGTTTTGTTATTTATGACATATAGGCCTCTTGTACACATATACCAGATTGCACTGGGCATCTATATATTCCAATGTTAAATACACTTGCCTCTCCTGTCAACACTTTATAATATATTGCCTGATCCGTCCCCTTGAACTTAACCTCAGTGCAAACGAATAAGACACCACAATCTCCTGCAGATGCAATACATCAACCTGGGTGAGGTATGACTTTGCTTAATGCTGTGCGGAAGCTGAAAATGTATCATCTGCTCACCCTTAAGCTTCCAATCAATCTCTCTTTCAGAATTTTCATCCTCTTGTTCCTATGAATAGATAGTATCCACATTCACCACACATAAAGAACCCTCTAAAAAAGTAATTTATGCGAATAATAACACACATGATTACATAATTATTTTATGTTTAAATCAAATAGTTAATGTCATTAGCCTTAAATGAGCCATGGTCATGGCTATAAACAGCTGTCTGCAGTGATTCAGGGGAGCTTCTATTGCGTTTTAACTCTACATGCCATATGAAATGATATATACTT
>JAXIVH010000008.1:11031936-11331936 GCA_036785325.1 Urophycis tenuis
TAGCTGAGATTCAAGTTGAATTTCAAATGGGAGGAAAATGGAAATGTGAGATCTAAACGATTCCGGAGGGGATTGGCTATATGAAAAAAAAAGCCCACTCCAGCTCTTCATAGAGCAGCAGACACAGGGAAGACGCGAGGCCGGCGAAGAGGAACAATGGAAGTGATGTGGTTGTCTGCCGCTCCGCAACTCATTTGATAGCCTTTTAATAGTGAGGGCTCATGCTATTTGATGCCTTCTCAAAACTCATTTCACATTATTCTGCGTGATTCCAATCAATATTGACAGAGCCAAAAAAATGGTGTGAGTGTTGTCACTTTAACAGACGAATGCATCACCCCGGGATCATGGTTGTGTTATGTATCTGTGTGTGTGTGTATGTGTGCTGTTTAACTAATGTCACATTAATCGACACAGTATGATGTGTCGAGACCTCCTGTGTTGCATTCATTCACAAGTGTAAGTAAGCATATCATCTAAAGCTGACCAATCCAGACATCCTTCAGGATATCTACAGATGGAAATACAGTCCTCCTCTTTATGTCCTGGCACATCTAATCATGTTTTCTCCATTTCTTTGCAATTATGTAAATTGTGCAAATGCCCTGTGCAATTAAATGATTGATTATATCCCTATAACTTTAGATTGAATTATAAATTATATTATAATATATATTATCAATAAATATATTAATATTATAAATAAATTATATACGTTAAATTGTTTGCTCTCACTGTAAGATTATGCTGTCTTAATTTGCATTAGCTTGTGTGTGTGAACCCTTGCATAATTGTGTGTGTGTGTGTGTGTGTGTGTGTGTGTGTGCATGTGTGCTTGGGTGTGTGTGTGTGTGTGTGCGTGTGTGTGTGTCTGTGTGTGTGTGTGCGTGTGTGTCCTTTCATATAGGCCTACTCTACCGGCTCTGATCTAATGGGGATCGCACCTTAATTTGTGATGGGGGGATTGCGCATTGTTCGGTGAGATGTTCGTTAATGGTGTGGTGCGTGGGATGTGTGTTGGGGGAGGGGTTGGCCACCTCAGTAGCCTGCAAGGAGGAAAATGCATGGGGGGCGTTCATCCTTTTCCAAAATTCAACTGCTACTGCTGCTCCGGCGTCTGGACTGTAGAACAAAGCGAGGCAAGCTGCTGCCGGGTTGCTATGTCTGCCTTTCATTCTCCGACATCTATAGGTGAAAGGAGATGAGAGCAGCAGAAGGTGAGGTATTAACAAAAGATACGGCGGCGATGGAATACAACAAGATGCTAGACATTTGTCAAACACGCAGATGAAAAAGGAGCCCGAGAACTGCAAATAATAAGGAGCGCGCGCGCGCTCCTTATTATTTGAGAGAGAGAGAGAGAGAGAGAGAGAGAGAGAGAGAGAGAGAGAGAGAGAGAGAGAGAGAGAGAGAGAGAGAGAGGAGAGAGAGAGAGAGAGAGAGAGTGTGTGTGTGTGTGTGTGTGTGTGTGTGTGTGTGTGTGTGTGTGTGTGTGTGTGTGTGTGTGAGGGTCGTCTCTGAATGAGACTGGGGTAAATCATTCGAGCGCGCGTCACGTGTACGGGAGTGAGGCGCGGATCGACGCAGTCAGAGGGAGCCCGAGTGTGGGAGGGAGGGACAGAAACAAAGATCTGTCCATCGAGGTTGTTGGTATCTCTCGTGTTGATCTCCGAAAAGACGGCGTGGCCTCGGTTTTGAGCGAGCAGCATCACCGCGCCTGCTGCGCATGCTCAGCACTCTACGAGTCCTTTTCTGCACGAGCGTCATTCAGCGGGTTCTCGCGGGGGAGAAGAGAGGCATCGCTCTGCGCATCTGATAAAGGTAAACAAACACGTCTTAGAAAAATTACATTTCCCCCTTTTCACTTATGCCTATTTGTTTCTTTTGCGACTAAGCGGTCAATGAGAACCTGCCTGGGCGGTTGTACATTATACGTTGTCGTTGTTCAGCTGTAAAGGTGTAGGCTATTAGGCTGTTAAATATCGGTTCTCTCCGGAACGCTTTTGAAATTTGACGCAAATGTGCGTGGGATAGACCGTGTAGCTTTGTTTTTGAATACCCCCCCCCCAAAAAAAATCCAACAAATCTCAGAAAGATGACCCCAGATATGTTTTATTAGGCTGTAGTGTGAATGGTTGGTACGGTAATCGGCGTCTGTATAAAAAAAATGTGTAAAAGAACTCAAGATCTCACTGGGCAATGTAGTCACTTCGCATAGTATATAGGCGGGTCGTGATCTGAAGCCTGCTTGTGGCAGCAGGAGCCCACGATGGTCCCCATGCTACACCTGCGAGGTCACACCCAGCCGACCGTACAGGAAAGGTGTCCTAAACGGGCTAGTCAGCGGGCCAAGGAAAATAGCAAAGAAACATACACGCGAAGTTTACCAGCCATGTCTTTCAAGAATAGTTAGAAATGAAATAGGATATTGGGCCAGACTTTTTCTGCATTCATTTGATGTCACGGATTAATGCAGAAAAGATAGATGTCGCAGGAGTGGAGGGGTCCACACTTTGAGTCTCTCAAAGGGATGAACTGATTGCACTCTCTGATACAAGTGTTCAGTTGTTGGTCTGGTATTTGGCTGATGGTGTGTCTGTGTATGACTGCATCCTTACAATGTTGTTCATATTTCCTTTGGTTTCACTGTTATACATCCTAGATGTATGTACTGTATGTATATACACTGTTATACATCACCGACAGACAGTCTGACTTACTCTCGGTCTGTCTGGCTGGCTGTTGCTCGATCGGGCTGTCGGCCTCTTTCTCTGTCTGTCTATCGATTGATGGATTGGTCTGTCTTTGAAAGTGTATATCCCTGGACTGAGAAGCAGCTTGGTCATAACAGAACCACAAGGCCCAAATCCTTAAGGACCACCAGAACTGGGAGTGCAAGCAAGCGCTTCAAAGTCCTCAGTACATAGCCACAAGGGGTCCTGTCTGTTTGGCTCAGGAGAGAGTCACTTCTACCTCTACACACACACACACACACACACACACACACACACACACACACACACACACACACACACACACACACGCACACACAAACACACCCTCATGGCTCTGTGTGACTCTGGCTAATATGTGCCCCAAATATGTCTGATTGCAATGAAGATAGGACTAGTGGAAGAGTGGGGGGCTTTGTGCCTTACCACGAGGACCCCCCCATTCCTCCCCCTCACACACTATGCTCCGCGTGGGCGTTGTCCACTTTGCTGCACGAATATGCCCTTTGTTGAATTTTTGAATTTATAAATTGTTTTGCTATCTGTGTGACATGAACTGATACCTTTTTTTAATGACAAAAAGTATGGCACTTCTGACTCATTATTTCGTTTTTGTAAAATATTTTGGTTGAATGCATGGAAGGATAGTTATTAATTGTAAATTGGTAATTCTCTAGAGGTTTCTGACACACACACATACACACATGCACATATCTTTATTAATAATGACATTATTATTATTATTATTATTATTATTATTATTATTATTATTATTATTATTATTATCATTGATAATATAATTGATAATAATAATAATAAAATAAAATAATAATATAATAAATCAATTATAATAAGTTGATTAACAATATTTATCATTGCCATAATAACTATAATAGATATTTGTCAAAATAGTCAAATAGTCATCAAATAGTCATCAAACACATTATCATCAGTTGGTCCGTCCATGCATATTCCAGTACTTGTTCAACTCCTGATGGTAGGACTATGGTCAGACCCACAACTGCTGAGAAATAGATGTGATAGTGGCACTCATGCAAATATGCACACTCTCACACACACACACATGCACACACACACAAGCACACATGCCCACACACAAACACACACGCACACACAAGCCATGTAGATATCATCCTTGTTAGCATTCAGGTGCACTCACTAGCACACTAGCTCTCTCTGCGTCCCACTCTCTCTCTTTCTCTATCTCTCGCTGCCTCTCCATCTCCCTCTCCCTCTCTGTCTACATGAGATCTTATCAGCAGCAGACCCCTACACCTGGGGTATCAGCTGCCCCAACCTCATCAGAGCACACTAGCAGCTTCCCAGACAGACCGATGATTATTAGATGATACTTTGAATTATTGGATACAAGCCTGTTTACCTGTATCTTTTGACCTCTATTTGCTCCTTGATCATTGGATACAACGTGTATTTTAACACATGGGTATGTGTATACAGTATATGGATGTGTGCATATAGGTGCGTGCTTCAGTAGTTGATTTGGGCTCCAGTGTCCATTGTATGGTATAGCAGACCTAGCAGTGATGCAAATTAAAACCCGGTCAAGCACTATGGAGCAACATGCTGCAGTACTACTGCTACAATGCTAGGATTTAGCTTGCCAGGGGGGCTGAAAGCCTTACAATCCAGCCTTGGAGGAGGTTAGGACTAACAATAAGCAACTTGTCTGCTAAGCTTGCCAGAGCACATTGCTAATTGAGCATCTGTGTTAAAGATGTTGCTGACATTGGTCTTACACTGCACATATAAGATGCTAATTATTTTGTGATGTGTATGGTATTCACTTCTAGGGAAAAGCTGTAGGACACATACGCCCATTGAACAAAGCTGTAAACCATTAATTGTTTTTCAGTGACTTTGGTTAGCCCAACAAAAACTGGTTGACATTATGTTTCATTCAGAATATTTTTCCTTTGCTACATTTTCACATCTTGTCTTTCTCGTCTATTTTTAAGTGTATTTATTTCCAACAAATGGAATATGGAGTCCATATGCTTGTCCAGCCGGATAGACTCAGACTCATAAGGTAATATAAAGGCTGACTTTACGTAATTTGTAACTCTGCTTTATGTAGCTATAGCAACATACACACATAAAGTCAGAGCAAGGAACTTATGGAACTATGTTACAGTGATGATGCAGTAAGAAAGCCAGGAAGCATTCAGACAGCAACCAGACCTGAAATTTTTTGTATTTGAAATTGCAGTGTTCGGGAATTCAAAAACACACTGGCACTCATGCGACATACAAATATATTATATTTGGTATAATAAACTATTGTAGCAAATTAATACAATATCATCTTGCAAAAACTGCTGCAGAAGTATGTGATTTGTTAGCAAATTATGCTGTGTTAAATTATCATAAATTAATATCAATATCACTAGAGCAGGTGTGAACAAGGCACCTTGTTTGTTTGTGTTCTTTAATTAAGACAGATCTCACTGTGAATGTTCTATCTCTGGATGTCAATCAAAATTGTTCTCTTGATTTCCCTTGATTTATTCTCTTGATTCTCTTGGCCATAGTCCATTCAGAGTATGTGTGTGTGTGTGTGTGTGTGTGTGTGTGTGTGTGTGTGTGTGTGTGTGTGTGTGTGTGTGTGTGTGTGTGTGTGTGCACACACACGTGTGAGGAGGACAATTTATTTGCCTCGTTATAATGGTGGCGTTCCACTGGGACATCCGGCGCCGCCACCTCCTGATGTCTGAGTCTCTAGAGAGAGAGAGAGAGATAGACTGAGTAGTGTGGGGGTGTGGGTTTGTGTGGGTGTGTGTGTGTGTGTGTGTGTGTGTGTGAGCGTGTGTGTGTGTGTGTGTGTGTGTGTGTGTGTGTGTGTGTGTGTGAGTGTGTGTGTGTGTGTGAGCGTGTGTGTCTGTGAGCTTGTGTGTGTGTGTGTGTGTGTGTGTGTGTGTGTGTGTCTGTGTGTGCATGTGTGCGTGAGTGTGTGATTGTGTGTGGAGCTAGCATTGACATACTTGTACAATTTGGGGAAATAAAATATAATATTACAGCCTGAGGGGACTGCCCAGCAGTGGGGATCTCAAATAATCTGCCTTGGGAGTCACTGCAGCACAGGTTGGATGAGCAGGACTCACTGAAAACAAAGTAAATATTACATTAATGTGGGTCTCATGTGATTCATTATTTCGATTGGGAGTGAAAATTCACTTTTTGGTTTCATTTCGTCAACCTTCCTGACACAAATTAGTTAACTTCATACTATGCACTTTTTTTTTTATTGTATTCCTGTCCACGGCATAGTTTTAAGATATGTCAGATACACATTTTGATAGAGGTAGTAACTATAGGTGGTAATTCAATTTTAGTCCAGATGTTAAATACTGCAGATATGTCCATATACAGGCAAGAAAAGGGGTTTTCATGGTAACCTCTGAGCCGAAAGGCTGCCTTGGCTTCCTGTCAACTATACATCTAGAGCCACTCAAGAATGCTCTTAGCAAGCATCTTCCTCCACCATATCCAGCCCCCATCTGAAGAAGAGGATAGTAGCTGATTGTGAAAAGACCCTTATCAGAGGTCAAAGGTCAAGCATCCGGAGCGCAAAGTTCAAGGCATTACACATCTGCTCATTTGCCCACATGAACAATCACACACACACGCACACACACACACACACACACGCACACAGACACAGACACACACACACACACACACACACACACACACACACACACACACACACACACACACACACTCATGCACACATACACACACACACACACACACTCATGCGCACATAGACACACACACACACGCGCACACACACACACACACACACACACACACACACACACACACACACACACACACACACACACACACACTCATGCACACTGACACGGGTTTGCAGGGTTTGCCCTTCATTCAGCTCTTATGGACTCTTGGGCAGAGTGGTGTGTGTCTGTGTATGTGCACATATTTTGTCTTTGTAACCCAGACTCCATCGTACGATGGTACAAGTACAGGTCTTACTGTTCCTTCCAATTGAGATGGTGTGGTGTGCTCTGCGCTGTTTAAAAATACTAGACGTTTTTTGCACTCTGCTTGTTTTGTGGACGGTAATAAAATATAGTGTAATTTTAAACCGCCCAAAATCTTGAAATGGGAACGTGAGAAAATTCCAGATGATTGCACACTTTTTTCTGTTTAACAGTTGCCACAAAAGACACAGTCGTGCATTTTCTGCCACTTATGTGGAAAGCCGGCAGCCCACTGTTTAGTAGGAAGAGACTCAAGCGCCAGGGTGGAACCCGACTCGATAGATCACCTTCTGTTTTTCTGCTGTGTAGAGCAGTGGAAATGACCGCCATCTGCTTTCTTTCCTCCTGATCTTCTGCCTCTCTCCCTGATAATGTCAGCAGCGTGTGAGTTCCAGTAGCAGTGCTCCAGGCAGGTCACTCGGGGTCTGCACAGTGAGTGTTCACACAGACTCAGTAGAAAAGGATGACGATTTTTTATTGCACATTTCTTTTCACCATTGAGATGACAGCTTCAACGGACCTCCTTTGTCTTCTGTGGAATGTGTGAGTGTGTTTGTGTGTGCGTGCGCAATCATGTGTGTCTCTGCGTGTGAGCGTGAGTGTGAGTGTCTGTGTTTGTTTGTGTGTGCATGTGTGTGCTTCACCGTGTGTGTGTGTGTGTGTGTGTGTGTGTGTACTTGTGTGTATATGTGTGTGTGTTTGGGCGCACTCAGACTTCGCCAGCACTGCACACTGTGTGCCTCTCGGTCCCTGGGTCGAATGATGTCATCAATAAGGATGACTGGGTGCTGGTGATCATGGTGTTCATTCCAGAAAAAGTGTGCATGTGTAATACTCTCTATCACGTATCAATGACAATATCTGAGTTAGGTTAGGAGACAAGTGAGAAAGAAAAAACAATAAAGGATAAAGAAGGGAGCGGTCAAAGTCGCTCATAGTACTATGAAACACAGGCTAGTGCTGTCACCCTCACAATATCTAACCATATCTCTCAATACAACTGTAGCCTGACTGACAACTCTATCCCTTTAACACACACACAGACTGTGTGTGTTAAAGGGATAGTTCAGAATTTTGGACATAGGACCTAATTTCTAAGTTACCCAAGTTATTATTATTTATCATTTTCAACAAATTTAATGCAGTTCTTCTCGTTGCAGAGTTTGCTGGTGCTAGGCTAGCTCAAGTCAAGGGTTTTGGCTAGCCTGTTAATAAAAACAGTCTTACCCACTCCACAGTACACCCGAGGCAAATAAATTATAATGCCAGACTATCGATGCGAATATCTGTGTTGATAGAATAATGTTAGAAATAAAGCCAACCTTGCATGGCATTGTATTTTGAGTGACTAGAAGAACTGAATTAAATTGGTTGGAAACGTCTTCAATGAAAAATAACACACTGGGTAACTTGGAAATGAGTTCCTATGTCCAAAATTCCAACCCACCCCTTTAATGTGCGTGTGTTTCTTGTCTCACCGAGTTCATTATTTAGTTTGTCCGCCTTTAAGCAGCAAACATTGTCTGTGAATCGATAGGGGCTCATGTTTGTGGCGGTGCCTTTGTTTAGCTGCAGAGCTGATACATTTACATTTAGGGCATTTAGCAGACGCTTTTATCCAAAGCGACTTACAAAGAGTGCATTTGTCATAAGAAGGTGAAACATTTCATTGCTGCTAATACAGTAAGAAAGTCACCAGAACAATTTTCAAGCATTTCAATTGCTAGGTTAACCAATGCTAGTATACAACATCTCTGACTAAGTGCCAAGTTACAAAGAGCGATTTAAGTGCCAAGACGTACAACAAATAAGAGCATGAGGATTTTTTTTTTTTTTTAAGAGGATGGCTGTTATGCAGTATGATATGGCGTGTGTTTCTCTTTGTGTGCTTAGCCTAGTGTTTAGGGTGTGTGTGTACTTTGAATGGCTTTGAATGGCTCGTCTATCTCTGTTTTAAAAAGAAAAAGTAATGAGAGTAATTTGGGCAATGATAACCACTTATTCACGTGAACAAAAAGGGGCCACGTGCAGAGCCAGTGGCCAGCAGGCGGGGCTCAGAGTATTACCATAGCAAACCGTGATGCCCGCCTTAAACAGCCCATCAACAGGCAGGGATCCTGTTGTGTGTGGAATCATGTCTGCTTGTCGAGATTCTATTAACATATTCAATTTATGTAAGAAAACAAACCTTCTGTTGTATATGCTTCATTATTTAATTAACATATCCTTAATTATGTTAAACAATTGGTAATCGATATAAGTGAAGTAAAAACAGCTTTACTCATAGTTGACCTATGTTATAATTATTAAATTAGTTACATATTTGAAACAGAAAACACAATAGAGAGTCCACAATCAATGAGCAGACACACCTTTTACACCCTGTTACTGGGTGCAGCTCAGTTGAGTCTGTCTAACTCCTTACTAAACTACATTTCCCATCCAGGGCGCTACTAAAGTAGGTCTACTGAATTGAATCAAACATAGTAGATAGATAATCTTTATTACATTTCCTTCTCTCATTTCCTTGATCCTCAAATTTTTACTGAACACCCTAGTGTGCATGTGCGTGCTGTGCGTGTATGTATGTGTGTGTGTGTGTGTGTGTGTGCGTGTGTGCGTGTGTGTGTGTGTGTGTGTGTGTGTGTGTGTGCGTGTGTGCGTGCGTGTGTGTGTGTCTGTGTGTGTGTGTGTGAGAATGTAAATAAACACACAATTTCATCATATGTTACCACCCATGTAGCGGTAAGTGGTTTACTGAGTTAAGCTAGCCGGGCTGCTGTTACAGTGGAAGTGCCCATCTGTTCCACTTGGCCAATGTAGTCATTTGCCTCTCTATCTGTTGCTAATGATAAGCATTAGGCTAAATGTTATAGTGCCCAATGCGTTCACTTAGCTGCAGACACACTCATTTAGAGCTATGTGATATGCTGCTCACTTACCCCACCTCTCTCTCTCTCTCTCTCTCCATCTCTCTCTCTCTCTCTCTCTCTCTCTCTCTCTCTCTCTCTCTCTCTCTCTCTCTCTACTCCATTAAACTGTAAACTCATTTCTCTCTCACTCTTTCAGCTCTATCTTTTTCCCTTTGGCGGAAATCTCGCAAGCGCGTCCTGTTTATATTACGTCTGTGCCTATTTAACAACTAATCAAATCATGAAATATACTATATACTGATACTTATTTAATTAGTTTAATTGCTAAGTCAATTAGAATAGTCTACTCTGATGAAGTCTTTTACATTTTGCCTTTTATTGTCATCACCATTGTCACGATTTGAATATTTTTTCAGAATGGAATAAAATACTTATTTTAACCGATAAGCCAATGTAGCTCTAGATGTTTTCTCCCAAACGTGGACAAAAAGAACACAGATGCACGACTTGATTATTTCAACTCATTTCTACATTGCCATCTTGTAGAGAGCACTTTGTCTCATTTAGCTGGCACAAGAACTGGCTCCAGCATTGCTGTTTTGTGTGCTTTTCCCCTCTGAAGGCATATATTGGACTCTCTTCTGTGCCTTACAACAGACTGATCTTGGGCCTCCGTCTGCTGTGAAGACCCTGCTGCTGAACTGGAGCCATGGGGGGCTTACTGTGGCTGATATCCCTGAGTTCACTGGCTCTCGAGTTAACGCTTGGTAAATTCCCAATGTTTGTCTCTCCCATAAACACACGTATACGAACACACACGCGCACACACACACACGCATACACATAGAAACAGAAAAAAAAACACACACATGAATACATGCACAGACAAACACATGCACACACACATGAATACATGCACAGACAAACACATGCACATGCACACACACACACACACACAAGCACACATACACATACAAACACATTTAGACACACGCACACACATAAACAAAGAAGGTTGCAAAATCATGGAATAATTAGGTTATTTATTTGAACAAGAAAGTCAGAAATTAAGAAACATTTTTTTATGCAAAGTACACATGGATATACAAGCTTTATCAAAATTAAAATCATCTGGTCTATTTAAGGTTAACTAGATAAACTAGACATTTGCAGACAGTTCTTGATTCACTTGAGGGTTTAATATCTATTGCAGTTGAGGGGAAAAGCTATTTTTGAGCTATGAAAACCAATATTCAGTAATCAGTAATTCTTCTTCTATTCAAGGTCAAAATATTTGCCAGTGGCAGAAAAAAATGGTGCCCACGGTTTACTTTTCTCAGTAACTGTTATTTTGTGTATGCAGGTTTTCAAATGACTTCTCTCCCTCTTTCTGACACACACACATGTACGCACACATGCACACACACACACACTCACACACACACACACGCACGCGCGCACGCACACACGCACACACACACAGACACACACACACACACACACACACACACACACCCCACCCCCACATACAATAGACTTTCATGTGGTCACTGTTAGCCAGTGTGTTCTGATCAAATATAGGAACACTCTGGGAATGTAGAATGCTATAGCATTGGGACAAACAGAGTGTGTGTTTTGTGTTTGTTGTTTTTATCATGGCCAGGCGGAGATGTGTGCGTGTCGGGTCACGACAGTGGGCCCGTGTTTGAAGAGCAGCCCACGAGTCTGGTCTACCCGGAGGGCCTGACCGAAGGGAAAGTCACCCTCAGCTGCCAGGCCCGCGCCAACCCAGCTGCTACGTACAGGTGAGGGCCTCAAGACACACACACACACACACACACACACACACATACACACACACACACACACACACACACACACACACACACACAGACACACACACACACACACACACAGACACACACACACACACACACACACAGACACACACACACACACACACACACACACACACACACACACACACACACACACACACACACACACACACACACACACATTCACTGACTCACAGTGTGGGGTAAACAAAGGTTTACTGAGGTTACTTTTTGTGGTGACGAGTAACATTAGCTGTGCAATACAAATAATCAATTTAGCTTTTCAAATAAGCAGGTTTCCGTTACTGCTAAGATCACAGTTACATTTGCACTCTTTCTGTTTCTTTCTGACGTGTTGGCAGGTAGCAGCGTACCGCACATGTGTAGCTCAGCTAGCGAGATGCTATTACAATACAGTAGGGTAGGCCTGACATTTCTCTGTTAGGTAGACTCCGTCTGAATGGCTCTGCCCCTTGCCTATTATTTCACCATCCAAGTAGAAGATATGAAAAATAAAATAAAAAATCTTCCACTCACTGATATGCGCACATTTGGCAAAGAGGCACTTTTAAAATGTCTGGTGTTTTGCAATCAAACACGGCTTGAAAGTAGTATTATGAAACTTTAGCAAATAATCTGTTCACCTGCTGGACTATTTTGGATTTCTAGCAAGCGACAAACCCTGTCAGTATCAGTGAGTGGTGACTGTGCAGAATGGCAGCAAAATGTAACATTTCCCAACATTTCTGACAGACACACACACCCACATACACATTTAGAGACACACACAGACACAATATTGTACGCACACACACACACACTCACACTGATATACATACAGACAAACAAAAGACAGACACACTCATACATGCAGACACACACACAGACACACCCACACACACACACACACACACACACACACACACACACACACACATACATTCACTGACACACACAGTCCCTGACACAAACACATTCACTGACACACACACAAAAACACACACAATCAAATACACACATACACACATACACTGACGCACACACATATTCACTGACACACACACACACACACACACATACACATACACACAAGATATATACGGTATATGTGCTTGCTTGATCCCCATCAGTCAGGCTTCAAGACTGCACACTCTACAGAGACGGTCCTCCTGACGGTGACCGAGTCCCCTCGTGCCACCGAGGCCTCTTCCCTCTCGTCGATGCGTGTTCTCCTTGACCTGTCTGCAGCGTTCGACACCGTTAAACCACCAGATCCTCCTCGCCACCCTTGCTGATCTCGGCATTACTGACACTGCTCTAGCCTGGTTCAAATCTTACCTTATGAACCACACTTATCAGGTCACATGGAATGGCTCCCTGTCCAAACCCTGCTCACTAAACACGAGTGTCCCTCAAGGCTCAGTATTTGGACCGCTTCTGTTCTCCCTATATACCAGGGGCGGTATTACTAAAGATTCTGAGAATCCTCTCAGAGAGCTCCTAACTTAGCCTAAAAATTCCTAGCAAGGAGTCTTAGCTTAAGAGTGATTCCAGAACATTCTCAGAGAACTCTGAGCAAGGAATGGACAAAAACTCTTATTTTAGTGAGGAGGTGTGGTTGACCCCGTTGCTAGGTATGACTCATTCTTTTAAAAGACGTGATTGGTTGATCCTAAACGCTGGATAGAAATACACTCTTGGTGATGCTGGGCATAGAATGGACCGTGAAATCAATAGACCTAATCATAGAATCTAATCTCTATGAAGACTGTGTAATTATGAATAATATTTTACATAAAAAGAACATCTTTGTTAAATAAATAGTAAGCCATACTTTAAAATTTTCCCACAACTTGTGTCACAATATGAGGCTGTGACAGCGCTTTTAGTGTTTGCTTGATCACATATCACCGGCGATATTGCGTTGTGGCGTTGGATTGGAGAAGTGAGTGCATCTCTAATGAGATCTACCACAAACATGATTCCTGCACGATCCAATCTGTAGTGTTTAATTAGCTCACTGTCATTCAGTGTTTCGAGAATATTTCTCCTGCCTCTTCTTTCAGCCATTTTCTCCTCTCCTACACCTCTTAAAAGTCCTCCTCCCTGCTCTTAGCAGATTTCACCTTAGGAGCTCTCTTAAGAGCTAAGATTCTTTAAGAATGCCTTTTATCTTTACTAGGATTTATGGTGCGTTTTATTATCGATCCGTCTCGGACGTCCGAGGACATTGCCTAGCGACACGCATGAACACGCCCCTTTTACTCGGACGGAGAACTTGCCTGCTCGGTTGAACTCACAGGAGACCGAGTAAGGGTTCCGAGACAATTCACGATGGCTGGGCCCAGTGTCACCTGTTATGCAGAGTCCGTTTCTATGGAGACAGATAGTAATGCTATCTAGCTAGCATGCCAAAATGGTCTATTATCAAGCGACTCCAACGCTTTCACTTCACTAAATATACTGAAATATGAACATACATTCTGCGTCTAGTGTACTGTTCCTGGAATTCTTCCTCAAGGTTGTGTAGGTGAAGCTCATGCGACATGCGACTACCGCGACAATAGCTTTCATCCATGTTTAGCGTCCATGTTTTTCTCCAACGAACTTTGCGCGGAACAATAATAAAACGCTTGAAGTGTAGAAGTGACGTCACCACCGAGGTCCGAGATGGTTCGCAGAGAATAATAAAACGCACCATAAGTCTTAACTTTGAGGGGAAGTTCTAAGAAAATGTCATGATTCTAAGAATTTTCTTAGAATTTGGCCACTAGGAGCAACTCTTTGTGCAAAGAATCTTTAGTAATACGGCCCCAGATCTTTAGGCTCTGTTATCACATCACACAGTTTTTCCTATCACTGTTAAGCGGATGACACTGTCATCTGACACTCTCCTTCCCTCCCTCAGGCACTCTGATTGCAACACGCATCTCAGAATGTTTGGTAGACATAAGCACTTGGACAACTGCGTATCACCTCAAGCTCAATCTCACAAAGACTGAGCTTCTCTTCATACTGCCCTCACAGGGACCTACTGGTCTTGGTCGAGGGCATTACAGTATGTGCCTCATCGACCACAAGGAACCTTGGAATAATACTCTTACTATTACACTGCAAACATCAGTGACTGCAGTGACCAGATCCTGTAGATTTGCTCTCTACAACAGCCGGAGGATCCGGCCATTCCTCATAAGGGGAGAGACAAAGCTCCTGACCCAAGCACTTGTCATCTCCGCCTCGACTACTGCAACTTGCTCTTAGCGGGACTCCCAGCAACCGCGATAAAACCTTTGCAGCAGATCCAGAACGCTGCAGCACACCTCGCCGCGCGTTCAACCGACACAAATTCTCCCACCTGACCCCCCTCTTCCATGACCTCCACTGGCTCCCTGTAGTGGCTCGCATCAAATTCAAGACGATGGTACTGGCCTAAAAAGCTGTTAATGGAACTACCCCCAACCTACCTACAAGCGTTAGTGAAACCCCATGCCCTTGCTCGAGCACTCAACTACCTCAGCTGGTTGTTTTGGCACCGCAGTGGTGGAACAAGCTCCCTGCCAATGTCAGGATTGCAGAGTCACTCCCCATTTTCTGGAAGAGACTCAAAACTCACTTGTTCAGAGTTCACCTGAACCCTGCATAACATCCATCCTCTACCTACCTATGCCCCCCAAGAAAAAACAAAACAAAAAAAACCCTACTCTCATGCTCTTGTATGTTGTACATCTTGGTGCTTTATAATTGCTCTTTGTAACTTGGCACTTAGCCAGAGATGTTGTATACTAGCAATGGTTAACCTAGCAATTGGGATGCTTGAAACTTGCTCTGGTGACTCTCTTACTGTATCAACGGCAATGCCTTCTTCTGACAAATGTAAGTATTTATTGTAAGTCGCTTTGGATAAAAGCATGTGCTAAATGCCCTCAATGTGAATGTAATATCCTGTCATGCGTTCCTACGATATTGCAACTGTTCTCTGTGTGTGTTAGGTGGCGTGTGAATGGTACAGAGGTCCAGGTGGGCATGGACCCCCGCTACACTCTGGTGGCTGGGAACCTGGTGATCAGCAGCCCGCAGCCGGGCCGCGACGCCGGCTCCTACCAGTGCCTGGCCATCAACCGCTGTGGCGCCATCGTCAGCCGGGCCGCCAACCTCAAGTTTGGCTGTGAGTAAGAGCGTGTCACACCGCTTCCTGTCTCCGCGATCGATCGGCTTTGTTGTTTGGCTGCTGTTTTGTTGGCTTTGTTCTTTCAGCGTTTTATTGACTAACCTCTGCCTATCTCTGCAGACCTCCATGACTTCCCTCCAGACGCCCGCAGTCCCCAGACGGCCTACGAGGGAGTGGGGACCTTTCTGGCCTGCCAGCCGCCCACCCACTACCCTGGTATGTATTTATTCATGTTTCCATTCGTGCATTTATGTCGCTATTCTTATATGAACCCAGCGCCAGTAGCTAAGTAGGTGATTATGGTGTTGCGCTGAAGGAAAGCTATTTTGGGATCATTTGGGTTTTTATTAGCACTTTTCGAAGATGCACATTGACGTGTGCTATTGCCCCAAAGGAGAACTTTGCAGCCTGTTTTGTGGATTATGGCTGCAGTGTTCTCACTCAACACTGGACCAAGCTCAAAAAATTGTTGTCTGCATTAGTAGAAAATAGAAACCAGTGTCCGGGTTAAAACCTCCAGAGGTTTTCCTTGAATGACTCTCACCATCCGCTCTCTCTCCTCTCCATGTCCCGCTCCACCAGCGCTGTCCTACCGATGGTTCCTCAACGACTTCCCCAACTTCCTCAAGCCGGAGGACGGCAGGTGGTTCGTCTCCCAGCTCACCGGCAACCTGTACCTGGCCAAGGCGGAGCCCAACGACACGGGCAACTACTTCTGCTTCACCACCATCAACATGGAGATCAGCACCAAGAGCACCTTCAGCAAGGCCAACCAGCTCACTGTGCTGCCCGACGGTGCGTGTGTCTGCGTGTTTTACCGTGTGTGTACGTGTGCTTGGGTGGGCGGGTGCGTGCCTGAATGTGTGTGTATGTTTTGTGTCGTGGTTGTGTATTTTGTAGATTTCAGATTTCGACATATTTTTTATACACCTTTTTTGAAAGTTGAGATCCATGAAAGCTACTGAGGTAGTGGTCATAACTAAATATGCCAGAGCACAGAGCTGTGTATGCCCCACGGTTACACGTTGATAAACTATATTATGTATATGACCCATATCTAGGAAGATAACTTCCTCATTTGTGTTCCACTATACAGCCAACCCCCGTAAATTCGCTCCGACCATCAAAGTGCGTTTCCCCGCCGAGACGTACGCTTTAGCGGGCAGAACAACGCAGCTGGAGTGCTTCGCCTATGGAAAGTAAGTCCTAAGCATACAAACCTCAGGGTCTTCTCTTCTGTCATTCTTGACTTTGAGAGTAAGCAACCCCCTCTGTCCTTCTAGCCCAGTGCCTAAGCTGCGCTGGAGGAAGGTGGATGGGCTGCTGCCGGCCAAGGCGGGGCCGAGCGCCCAGGGCCCCACCCTGACGCTGCCCGACCTCTCCTTCGACGACGAGGGCCTGTACGAGTGCGAGGCGTACAACTCGGAGGGGAGCGACACGTACCAGGGACGGGTCAACGTGCAAGGTGAACACAAAACGAGTGGTGGAGATCACCAAACACACAAGGCAGCACTCACAAGAGACGAGGAAACGTGCTTTAGGCCACATTTAAACATCGCCAGGTATTTAGAGAAATTAATATCCTCCCCCCCCCGTTTTCAAAAATAACATTGTGCACACATCATCGTTTCAAAAAGGTCATTTACATCAACCCGCATGAATAGCTAAACAAACTGTAAACATAGGGCGCTCACATGACATTAAGCAGAAATTTCTGGCGCATAATGTGATGTTTGAGAACCTAAAACCCTGTTTCTCCCAGTTGACACGGCAACACATAACCGCCGTTTTCAGAAATCTCCACTTTGGACAGAGTTTTTAGAAATCATCATTTTCTGTGATAAAAACAGGGTTTTCGTGTAAGTGAGAGGCCAAACCGCAGGGAATCTGCGTCTTCCCTTCGTGTAAATGGGGCCTCAGTGTTACATGCGTTTACATTTGAGAGCATTGCGTTGAGACATGGAGGCAAAAGTATCCAGAGAAACTAGAACACAGGGTTAGAATTGTTATTAGTAGTAGTGAAGTGCATCATAGATACAAGATCTGAATCCAAGCCTTCTACTCTACGGAGATAATGTGGGCAGTAAGCAGCTAGCCTGGGGAAATAAGACATCTTAGTAACCACTAGTTAGTTTCAAACTAGCAGTGTACAGTTGCACCACTAACGCAAGTAGTACGTAGTAGTACGTAAGTATGGTCCTAACTAACTTAATAATGTGTAGGTTGAATAGCAAGTTGTAACAAACCCACAACAAGCTGCAATGTAAGGGTGTGCTTGAGAAGATTGGAGAGGTCATTGATTGGAATGGCACTTTCGGCCCTTTTGGAACAATTGACTATATGTTTTGTTGTGCTCAGCGTTGTATTGTAAAAAGAAAAGCAGTTAAAAAGTCAAACTGCCACAGTTTTCTGTGTAGAAACAGGCTGCCTCTGCTGGGTTCTGCGTGGTGCACACTGACCCACCCTCCCACAAAATTACGTCATTTTTTAATATTTTGCAGATCATTTTTTGTCATTTTTTGTTATCAACTACAACCATGGACACCATTTACACCCGCTTAGGGGTAGGGATGCTAAGCGCTACGCTAGACTTGGTGTGGTGCAACCCGTTTTGATTTAGCAATCGACATTCCTGATTCCATTTGAACTCACGCAGAGCTAGTATGTCATATAAGTAGTGCGGCTTGATTGGAGCCTCCTGCTGATCTACTTTGACATTGAATTCCATGTATCTGCCCATCTCATTCGACTCCGTCCTGCAGCTCAGCCAGAGTGGTTGCAGGTGATGAGCGACTCGGAGGTGGAGATCAGCTCAGAGCTCCACTGGAGCTGCCTGGCGGCGGGTAAACCCCGGCCCTCCATACGGTGGCTGCGGAATGGCCAGCCCATCAGCACACAGGTAATGAATGACCTATGAACTATGACCTATGAACTATGAGCACGATCAACAAGGAGCCATTTCCAGCAAACCACACCATCATGGAAGTTTTTGTTTTTTGTGTAAGTGCTACACAGGTAGCCCACTCACATATGAATGTCAATGTTACAGAATAAAAGGTAGAAAATGGTATTACTAATGCCATTTTAAGATTAACTGTTAAGTGCCTTCATTTTCTACTTTCTGTGTCTCTCCTTTCTCTGTTTTATTTCCTTCTCTCTCTCTCTCTCTCTCTCTCTCTCTCTCTCTCTCTCTCTCTCTCTCTCTCTCTCTCTCTCTCTCTCTCTCTCTCTCTCTCTCTCTCTCTCTCTCTCTCTCTCTCTCTCTTCACCTACAGGACAGGGTGGAGGTGAATGGAGGCCGTCTTAAGATCAGTAACCTGGCCCTGGAGGATTCTGGGATGTACCAGTGTGTGGCCGAGAACAAACACGGCAACGTCTACTCAAATGGCGAGCTAAGAGTCCAAGGTGAGTGGTTTACGACCAGGAGAGAGAAACAGCAATGATCCAACACTTGATGAAAGGAACTCCTATTTTTTCACCCATGTATATTACAGGTTTTACAAGTCCATGTTGTTATCAACATCAACACATTCAATGATTTATTTGGGCATCATAATGACCACCACCATCTTCCCCTCCTTCCCAATTCCTCTAACAACCCTCTCTTCCTCTTCCTCACTTCTCCAGTTCAGGCCCCGGACTTCAGGCTCAAGCCGGTGCGGAAGTTGGTCCCTGCGGCCAGGGGGGGTCAGGTGCGGATGGAATGTCGGCCCCGGGCCGCCCCCAAGCCCACCCTGTTCTGGAGCCGTGGCACAGAGCTGCTGGTCAACAGCAGCAGGTAAACAGAAGCTGTTGTGGTTGTGTTGTGCTGTGTTGTGTTGTGCTGTGTTTAGTTGTGTTGTGTTGCATACTGTACTGTGCTGTTGTATTGTATTGTGTTGTGTACTATTTTGCTGTGTTGTGTTGTATTGTTTGTTGTGTACGGTTGTTCCATGACTTTGGCTTGTCATAGTTTATAAAAGTAGAATGTGTGTGTGTTTGTGTGTGTGTGTGTGTGTGTGTGTGTGTGTGTGTGTGTGTGTGTGTTTGTGTGTGTGTGTGTGTCCTCTTATATATTTCCAAAACACCTTTTCATATGATTATGTCTTTCTTCCACTGCTAGATGGTGATCACACAGCATATTGATGCATGTATAACAATGAAAAACTGTATTATGAAAATTAGGAATGTGTTGCGTTATACTACTTTGATAAACATTGAGTTGCTGAGTTGAATGGGCTCTTAAGAACACATCGGAGCCGGATGTGTTACTCTAGTTTGCCAACAGGTGTCACTGTCAGTCTGAATGGGAAACGTGTGTTTGTCTGGCAGGGTGACTGTCACTCCAGACGGAGTCCTGTGGATCCACAACATCAGCAGGGCGGACGAGGGGAAGTACACCTGCTTTGCTGAAAACTATCTGGGCAAAGCCAACAGTACCGGCCACCTGTCTGTGAGAGGTAGGACTCACTCATGAGACACTCGCATTGATCAAGCACATTTGCTAGTAAACCTGCCACTGGCTTGACCATTGGTTCTCAACTGGTGGGTGGCGACACAAAAGTGGGTCGCGGACTCACTTTTGAGTCTTTGTCCGGGCAAAAAAATTCTGTTAAGAAAAAAATCCTCTGCTTTTACGAGTGCCGTCGTAATAGTACAGTTACTAACTGTTATGTCATGTTAAAGACATTTCAGAAGTTGAACATTTTCCTTGATTTGAGTCGCGGCTTGTCATTAAGGGGTTGATGGGTAGGTCCTGAAGCCAGACCAGTTGAGAACCACTGGGCTAGACAACACATCTCAAATTGGTGGCAGGTTATGTAAAACCAGGGCCAAATGACTTCAAGTAACAGTGCAGGCAGTCACTGAACCAATGAACCCTTATCACAGAGGCGTCTTCGTCAGACAAACACAAGTAGCTCAGAACATTCATAATCAGGGTGACCAGATTTCTCGAACCAAAAACCGGGACACTTTGCACGTGACCATATGCGCGTGCGCGCACACACACACACACACCCCATTACGTGAATGAATGTCGGACTTTGACAATGGGAATAATCAAGACAGCATTGTGATCGTGAAAGTTAAAGCCTGATCCAGTTTGTTGTAACATTGCATACAGATGCATTGTAATGCTGATAGACAGACCGGTCCAGGCTAGGTGGAAGTGGAGGCCATGACACCTTTACATTTATATATATATAAACATACATCATTTCTGAATTCTCAGTGTGAACAACTAACCATCATTGTGTCAGACTATGAGCGTTAATTGTTCGACCCTCAAGCAGCCTTATTCATTTTCACATATTGATATTTTTAGGGTCGAGCGATTTTGAATATATATTTTTATGATTGCATATGATTTATTATACCTCCCTGTTTATTCTCAACACAGTCAACAGTTTATTGTTAGTCTACTACAGGTAATTTACAGTAACAAATGAACAATTGCTACTTTTCACCAATCATCACCGATCAACCAAACGTGTCATATTCAGCGGTGTGTTCGTAGGACCCTCGAAGCAAACTTCCCTCCCGAGCCCTGTGCCCAGAGGTCCCGTCTTAAGAGGTCCCGTCTTAAGAGGTCCCATTCTAATCCCTTTGCCACCCCGCCTCCTCCTCCTCCTCCTCCCCCCGTCTCTCTCTCCCTCCCGGCGCTTAGACGCCACCAAGATCACCCTGGCGCCCTCCAACGCCGACATCAACCAGGGGGACAACGTCACGCTGCAGTGCCACGCCTCCCACGACCCCACCATGGACCTGACCTTCACCTGGTCCCACAACGGAGCGCCCCTGGACCTGGAGGACCCCGTGGGGCCCTACCACCGGGTGGAGGGGGTGGGTCTCGTCACATGACACGGCCAATGGTGGCGAGAGGAGGAGACGGTTGCTGGGGGAACGCTTTCTGTTTTTTCAATCAACACACTGGAGTGGCGTACGGAGTGGCGTACGCAGTGGCGTAGCCAGAAATTTTCAAATGGGCGGGCACAGAAAAAGAAAACGGGTGGGTAAAGCCAATTTGATTGAACATGAGATGAGCAGGCGCGTTTCTTGGTTCTGACTTTTGGGTGAGGTTAAGAATGCCACAGCGAGGGGGTGGGGGGGGGGGGGGGTATTGGGATTTTGAATATCGTAGATTTCGTAGCATTTGATCACAGCTGCCATATTACACAGAAACATTTTAAACTTGCGCGAAACTGCCTGAACCCATGCATCGGCGCGTCACATTTTTTGAACGGGTAAACGAAGGAAAGCCCTCTGATTGGACGGGCGAGACTGACAAGTCGGCGGGGCCTAGGCCCGCCCAGGCACCGCCCATGGCTACGACTATGACTAGTAGTACTGCGGCCCTTTTTCATGACTGTTTCCGTGCTCCGTGTGTGTTTTTTCCCCACCTCTCAGAAGGAGACCATAGGCGACCTGCTGGTGGTGAGCAGCCAGCTGAGCCAGGCCGGGGTGTACACGTGCACCGCCCAGACCGTCGTGGACAGCGCCTCGTCCTCTGCCAAGCTCGTAGTCCGCGGTAAAATGAGCTAACAGAACGAGTTCAAAATGAGTTATCAAATAAGATAGGAAGGTACTTTATTCATTCTAGATGCTAAATGTGTACTAAAAATTGTGCCATACCAGAAAGTAGAGGATAGTAGTATTAATGAATAAGAGATAAACATTTAAAAAAAAACTACAAACAATAAATACAAATTTATTGTTTGTAGTTTGTTTGTAATATACTGTATATATATCAAATAAATCATATATAAATCAAATATACCTATGTACACAATATGAGTAGGACTAATGGTAATGTAATGTAATGTAAATGTAATAATGTGAATGCATGGTTAATGTCAACATTAAAGACAGTTGAGGTAGAGGTCATTGACAGTATACGCTACAGAAGTGAAACTGTACACTGGTAAGGTGTGGTGTGAAACTGTCAGCAGACTTGTGTTTACACTGCTGGAATACCTGTCTGATGGTCCCCACCCATTGGGTTTAGGATCACTTAAAGTGATGGTTCGGAGTAAAATTCACCCTGAGGTCATTTCCACCAATAATCCAGCCAAATACCCCCTCAGATGCATTTTTAGCGACGGTCAATATTTATCAAGTTTAGGGGTATCAGGCGAATGGCTTAGTATTGGAGTGCCCGGTACTGTGTGTATATCTCGTAAATTACCCCACTAATAATGCATGGATTGTTACCCAACTTCTGTAGTAGTGCATATATGGTCTGTACTCACAAAACGAGGCATTTTAAAGTTTGTAAGTACACCAGGAGTTTATTTAAAAGAGCACTTTTCTGATAGCTTCAACTCGCTGTTGCTAAGGCTACTAGCTGCATCGACGTCTCTTCCGTCTTTCCGGATAAGTTCGTAAAAGTCCTCTTCAAAACTCACAAGTGTAAGGAAACGGTTAGTGAATTCAACACTCCATCGAAATGTATTGACAACTGGAATAATTGAATACTTGAAATTAGATGGAGTGTTGAATTCACTAACTTTTTCCTTACACTTGTGAGTCAGGCTGATACCACTAAACTTGATAAATATTGACCGTCGCTAAAAATGCATCTGAGGGGGTATTTGGCTGGATTATTGGTGGAAATTACCTCAGGGTGAATTTTACTCCGAACCATCACTTTAAAAAAAACATATTACCTTTGAGGAATGCATCAAAAATCATACACGCATAATAATATGAACGCGTTACCGAGGGGTATCGCTTATTACCGGAGTCTTCGGTCGATGGTGTGTTTTTCTGAAAATCACTGTAATCTGTGACATGTTGACGTCTAACACATCTGTGTGGGTGTGTGTGTGTGTGTGTGTGCGTGTGTCTGTGTGTGTGTGTGTGTGTGTGTGTGAAGGCCCCCCTGGACCCCCCGGGGGTTTGGTGGTGAAGAATGTAGCCGAGACGTCGGTGGAGCTCCGGTGGAGCCGCGGCTACGACAACCACAGTCCCATCGGCAAATACATCATCATGGGCCGCTCCACCCTCTCTTCTGAGTGGAAGAAGATGAGGACAGGTGTGTGTGTGTGTGTGTGTGTGTGTGTGTGTGTGTGTGTGTGTGTGTGTGTGTGTGTGTGTGTGTGTGTGTGTGTGTGTGTGTGCATGTGTGTGTGTGTGTGTGTGTGTGTGTGTGTGTGTGTGTGTGTATGTGTGTGTGTGTGTGTGTGTGTGTGTGTGTGTGTGTGTGTGTGTGTGTGTTAAGCCCTAATCACACGTCTCCATTGAGCACGTACGCAAAACATCTCCACAGAGATCAGTGTCACTCCTCCAGAGACCAAACACGGTCCTGTTGCCATCTGTTGACCTTCGTGTGTGTTAGAGGAGGGATACCCGACCCGAGCCCGACTGGACCCGACGGTGCCCAACGGGCCGGGTGCAGACACATATGGTTCGGGTCGGTCTCGGTCACATCTGCTGCGCGATTTGAAATGTTTAATTTACCCGCGCGTTAACCCGCGCATGTTGCGCTCATCTGTTTGTTGACATTTCCAAATGCCTTGCAGTTGCTTGATAAAGGCGGGTTTTCACAAACGCAGACGTAAATGTGTCATTCGTAAGAAAAAAAATAGACTCTAACTGTCGGGCTCGGGTCGGGTTCGGTTACTGTTCTGTCGGACGCGGGCCGGGCTCAGACAGAAGATTCCGGTCCGATCCGCACTCTAGTGCACGAGGCCTCCCAGAGCTGAGTCACGCGTCTCCCTCCACTGTAGGGGGGTCACTAGTCATCACTGTTGGGAGGAGTGAGGGAGCACGCAAAGTGTTTCGTTTTTTTCTTTACTGGCAGCCCGACACGAGAATTAACTGAATTGCTGGTATCGAAACGTTGTGTTTTGTGTTGGCTGCAGCCACTTTTCAGCGGTACATTGTGATGATTTTTGCAACATCTTTATCACATGCAATTATTGCTCTTTCCAGCATATTTTCAATGGAGCAGACTCTGTTTTCTTTCATGCGCATGTGTGGTTTATACTGCCTCCTTGCGTACACATTACCATGATGTCTAACCATGTTACCGTAACGTAAAAAATAATCATGTAAAGTTGTTTTTTTGTATTTAGTATTTTGTATATGCTTCTATCCACTGCACCAACATATCAGATAAAAAGCCCTTGTGTGTGCAAAATGACCTTAATTTCTGAGTCACATTAATCCAATATATTATTTGTGTCCAGAGCCTGTGAACATTGAGGGCAATGCGGAGGTGGCCCGTGTGATTGGCCTGTTGCCCTGGATGGACTACGAGTTCCAGGTGATCGCCAGCAACATCCTGGGCAGCGGGGAGCCCAGCGTGCCCTCACACGTCATCCGCACGCGGCAAGCAGGTGAGGCGCAGCGGGGCCCAACGCCGTGTTGGTGAACCGCAATACACTGGGCCACGTAGTTCTGGTCCACCCCCTGCTGTTCTTACATTAAATACATAACACACGTCTGACCCACAGCCCCCTCAGTGGCCCCCAGCGGACTTGGAGGAGGGGGAGGGGATCGCCACGAACTCATCATCACGTGGACGGTGAGAGAGAGAGAGAGAGAGAGAGAGAGAGAGAGAGAGAGAGAGAGAGATTCATTCAAGTTTCAAGATTCAAGATTCAAGTCCTTTATTGTAAAGGGGCATTTAGCTGACGCTTTTGTCCAAAGCGGCTTACAATCAGTACATTTGTGGGGTTTGACATGTGGACAGTTGGAGGAGGGGGATCAAGGGGATCAAACCGCCCACCCTATGGGAGTGGACGACCCGCTCTGTCCACCCACACTTCCCACTGAGCTACTGCCGCCTATTGTCAAATGAGCAGCATCACTTACAGTCATACTGTACAATCAAATGTATCGGACGAGGCCCGTCCCAACATGGAAGGAAAATCAAAGAAAACAGTTCAATTAAATTAAATACAATAAGTACAGAATACAGAAGAGTAAGAGCAGCAATGTGGAATGTAAGATGAAGAATGAAAATAAGCAGCAACGGAGAATGATTTGTAGCAGTAAGCAGAGAGAGAGAGAGAGAGAGAGAGAGGGGGGGGGGGGGGGGGGGGGGGGACAGAGAGGAGTATACATTCACATTGTGTCATACTTCTCCTCTGACTTACATGCTCTCATCACCTCCAAGTCCTCCTCCACTGATGATCAGTCGTTATTGCCGATCAATCATCCTCTGTGTCCCGTTCCCGCAAAGTCCATGGCCAGAGAGTACCAGAACGGCGACGGGTTCGGCTACATCCTGGCGTTCCGGGAGAAGGGCACGGAGGCGTGGACGGTGGTGGCCATCGCCAACGTGGAGTCCTCCCGCTACGTGCACACCAACAGCAGCCTGTCGCCCTACTCGCCCTTCGAGGTGAAGGTGAAGGCCTCCAACCGCAGGGGGGAGGGCCCCTACAGCCAGATCGCCGTGGTGTACTCGGCCGAGGACGGTAATGAAGCCGGTCGCGCGTGTGTGTGTGTTTCCGTTCGAGTTTGGTCTGGTTAATAGATAAGGGGGGGGGGGGGTTAGGAATCGATGGAGATTTGGTGGACCGGGGCAGAGTGGCCACGGTGTTAGGGAAGTGCGTCATGCCGAATCTAGTCTTTTTAGATTCTGCATTTATTTAAAGAGTGCTTTATCAAAGACACAATCGCCTTTCAATTTGATCCTCGTTTTTTAAGACCCTCAAACATAAAAAGCCTGAATGAGAACAAAAAACAATTTTGGATTATCATTGGGTCAGCGTGTGTAATGGCTTGGATTGCAATAGGCCAATATTAGATAAACAGAAATGAGAAATAAGATATTACAGTAAGAAATGTGTAACACCAATAACAAGACAAAGATCAACAACAACAACAACGTGGCCATATCGTTTTTCATCTGCAGTGTGTTATTGGGCCACGAGAGGCCAGTCACGACATAATACAAATAAACACATATTTGACACGTTGAACAACGTGCATTCAATCATACATTGGGAAAACTAAACTAATTATATAGTGCTTTGTCATGATGCACTACCGCATTGCGTGCACTTGAAAACCACTCATTTTTAAATATCCTTGTATATACTTTATATTTGAACTTGCTCTTGCAGCAGTTAGAATGTTGTATGTTACTCCAACCTCTCAGCCTCAGTTTGCAGGATGACTAAAGTTGAAACGTAAAACACGATGTAGACATTACGCAATGTGCTAATGCTGTCCCCATCATTTCTAACCGGACGCTGACCTGTGATTCCTGTTCAGAGCCCACGGGGGCGCCAGCGAGCCTGAATGCCACAGCGCTGTCTGCCTTTGAGATCCAGGTCTCCTGGGATTCTGTTCGGCAGCCCAGTACGGACGGCATCCTCCGGGGCTATGAGGTCAGACACTATGAACAGCTGCTGTGGGCGCTTCACGTTGGTCCTCATCTGACTATGGTTCATGTGTGTTGCAGTGGCATGCTTGTGGTTTGCGTCGATTTGTTTAGCATAGCCTCGTAATCTCTCTCCCTGCATCGGTTTGTTTCATTCCTGACTTGACTTGAATGAAATTTCAAATAAATAAGATTCATGATATTCAAAGAAAGCACAATGATAATGCTAGTACTATGAATGCATTCTATTCACTTCAGTTTGTCAGACACACATGACAACACGTCGGTTGCATGGGCTCACAACACAGAAGTCCATGGGTTTGTTTCAATGATATGCTCAGATTTCAAACTCACCTCCACATTCCACTCCACTTACCTCACCTCCACTCACCTCCACACATTCCAAGTCCACTTACCTCACCTCCACTCACCTCCACACATTCCACTCCACTTACCTCACCTCCACCCACCTCCACATTCCAAGTCCACTTACCTCACCTCCACACATTCCAAGTCCACTTACCTCACCTCCACTCACCTCCACACATTCCACTCCACTTACCTCACCTCCACTCACCTCCACACATTCCACTCCACTTACCTCACCTCCACTCACCTCCACACATTCCAAGTCCACTTACCTCACCTCCACTCACCTCCACACATTCCACTCCACTTACCTCACCTCCACTCACCTCCACACATTCCACTCCACTTACCTCACCTCCACTCACCTCCACACATTCCACTCCACTTACCTCACCTCCACTCACCTCCACACATTCCACTCACGTCCACTCACCACAGTAGAAGACAGTTCGGAGGACGCTCATCCATTCCATGGGGTACAGACGAGCATCCACATTGCAGATAGGTGCAGGGGTGGAGTTTCCTCTGACCCTGTGTGTAAACCCCCCCACCCCCCCCCCCCCCCCCCCCCACCCTGCAGATCCGCTACTGGCGGCAGCACGAGCGGGAGGCGGCGGCAGACCGCGTCCGGACGGCCGGGCCGGGGTGCACGGCGCGCGTGGCGGGGCTGCGGCCCAGCACCCGCTACCACGTGGCCGTGCTGGCGTACAACAGCGCCGGCACGGGGCCCTCCTCGCCGCGGGCCACCGTCACCACCAGGAGACCACGTGGGTCCCACACCCCCAACAGCACCGCCTGACACATGACAGACCAGACAATTAGATCCAGGGGGGGGGGGGGGTTGATTTATTGATTTAAGGAATCAGACGCGTAACGGGGTTGTCGGGGTTGACGTGGCCCGGCCCGTCCTCAAACAGATCAAGGCTGAGAAGTGTGTGGCGCGGTGCTCCGTCAATGGATGGATGTCCTCCAGGGAGGAGGGGGAATTACACACCGTAGCTCTCCCCTCTCCTGGGCCCCGTGGGCCGTAACCGTATTCAAGAGAAGGAGCTGGGAGTCGGTAGGCTCTACGTGTTGCCTTACCTGCCCCCCCCCCTCCGGGGGCCGTCCTCCCGACACGTCCGCCCTGCTCAAAATAACAACAACACTGCCGCTGGGTCACTTTTCATAGCGGTGATGGTTATCAGATACCCGGGCGCGCTGCCCGGGGTTTAAGGTGCTCTCTGCCTGTTCTTTTCATTGTGTTTTGAGAACTGAGAAAGAACATTTGCTCGAGGCGAATGAGGCACGACAATTGTGCAACAAGTTTGATAGGCACCTGCAGTCCATTTTTAAAATGCAATGATACCAATGATACCACCAGAAGATACCATTTGTATCTTCTTTGTTTACTAAATGACGTTACACTATTATAGTCAATTGGAATTGCAAATTGTGAAATTGTGAACGCCATTTTCAGGCAAAATGTAGTCAACGGTAAAACACAACTTGTTTGTTCTTGTGATTGTTATGTAACTCTCTGGTTTTGTGTGCAGCTCCTAATCGTCCCCCTGGCAATGTGTCCTGGAAGACCGATGGATCCTGGGTAACGGTCAGATGGGACCATGTGAAGGCCATGCACAACGAGTCTGCCGTACTCGGCTACAAGGCGAGCACTGCGTGTGTGTGTGTGTGTGTGTGTGTGTGTGTGTGTGTGTGTGTGTGTGTGTGTGTGTTTGTGTGTGTGTGTGTGTGTGTGAGTGTATGCATGTGTGTGTGTTGGTGAGTGAGTGTCTGTGTGTTTGTGTAAACGTCTGCTATATTGCAATGAAGAAGAATAAGTGTTATGCGATGTGGCTCATTGCTTCTGTCGTAGCTTCTAAGGACTGTTGTGGAAATATTGAATTCTGACTTCCGAGGTCGAAACGAAGCATACACGGGAGTCGATGAAAAGTCAACCAGTCTTCGGAACTGGAAATTATTTTTATTGCTGCAGCAAGCAAAAGGCACAGTTCTGCATGATACAGAGATGACAAAGAAGTGCGCGCCAATCGCAGTTGGCAAGTCCTTTTTGTAGGATGAAGTGTACAAAGAGGGTGTGTACAGTGAACATCTGGTGGTCCTGAACATCCTGAACATCTGGTGGTCGTGAACATCCTAGTTGGTCTTGAAGGGTACTCACTTGTTGTGTCTGTGGTGCCTCAAGGAATCAACAGATAGTAAAGCATCATCTGGGTAGAAGGGTCAGCCATTTTTCATTCCGGGACAAGAAAAGATACATTTTCATTTCATTTAGGCAAGGGCGTAGATTTGCATGGGGTCCTAAAGACGTGTCCCCATCAATGTCAAATGACGGCTGAAATGTCCCCACCAATATTCAGGTTGAAACGGAAAAAAGGTGCCTCAAGCAGGTACACAAAGGATTAATTTTCATCGAGACAGATCTGTTTTTTGATTGGCTGAGCTCTCTGTATGCGGTCGATTCAAAGCAGAATTTCTCAGCCATCCTGAGGTTGGGTTTATTTAATAAGTGGACGTCTTTGATCTTTGTCTTTGCTTACCAAGCAGATGTGTTTTGGAATGGTGTTATACTAAATGTTATACTACATGTTTTACTGCACATGCATCACATCAGCAGATAATGAATCAGACAAAGTTAAAGTCAGGCGTGTAAAATATGTTATTCAATGGGTTTTTCGGCGGGGGTGTTCTGGATAGCGTCCCCAACAAAGCTCAGACGAAACCCAAGACCCTTTGGAATCACATGACGGTCACATGACTTCCCCGCAGGCTCGTCCCCTGTGATAACGTGTGTCTGGACGCTGCCCCCCCCCACCCCCCCCCCCCCCCACAGGTTCTGTACAAGCACGAGGGCCAGGCGTCCCTCAAGGTGCTGGACAAGGGGAAGACGTCGGTGAAGCTGCCGCTGCCCCAGGACAACGCCTACGTGGTGCTGGAGATCCGCTCCTGGGGGGAGGGGGGCGACGGCGCCGCCCAGGAGACCATCGTCTCCCGAGACTCAGGTGAGGAGAGGAGCGCTCTGTTGGACTCCATGCCTCTAGAGGAGCGCTCTGTTGGACTCCATGCCTCTAGAGGAGCGCTCTGTTGGACTCAATGCCTCTAGAGGAGCGCTCTGTTGGACTCAATGCCTCTAGAGTAGCACTCTGTTGGACTCCATGTCTCTAGAGGAGCGCTCTGTTGGACTCCATGTCTCTAGAGGAGCACTCTGTTGGACTCCATGCCTCTAGAGGAGCGCTCTGTTGGACTCAATGTCTCTAGAGGAGCACTCTGTTGGACTCCATGCCTCTAGAGGAGCGCTCTGTTGATGCCTCTAGAGTAGCGCTCTGTTGGACTCAATGCCTCTAGAGGAGCGCTCTGTTGATGCCTCTAGTGAAGCGCTCTGTTGGACTCAATGCCTCTAGAGGAGCGCTCTGTTCGACTCCATGCCTCTAGAGTAGCGCTCTGTTGGACTCCATGCCTCTAGAGGAACGCTCTGTTTGACTCAATGCCTCTAGAGGAGTACTCTGTTTGACTCAATGCCTCTAGAGGAGTGCTCTGTTTGACTCCATACCTCTAGAGTAGTACTCTGACTCAATGCCTCTAGAGGAGTGCTCTGTTCGACTCGATGCCTCTAGAGGAACGCTCTGTTTGACTCCATGCCTCTAGAGGAACGCTCTGTTTGACTTGATGCCTCTAGAGGAGTGCTCTGTTTGACTCGATGCCTCTAGAGTAGCACTCTGTTTGACTCAATGCCTCTAGAGGAGCGCTCTGTTGGCCTCCATGCCTCTAGAGGAACGCTCTGTTTAACTCGATGCCTCTAGAGTAGCACTCTGTTTGACTCCATGCCTCTAGAGGAGTACTCTGTTGGCCTCCATGCCTCTACAGCAGTGGTTCTCAACTGGTGGGTCATGACCCAAAAGTGGGTTGCGGACCCATTTTCAAATGTTAAGAAAAAAATCCTTTGTTTTATTTTGAAGAGGATTTTTTATGCAGCGGAGTGCAGTCTATATTTTATTGCCTGAATAAGTGACTGAATAGTTTGATAGTACAGTTACTGAAGTGTTATGTTAGGTTAAATACATTTGAGAAGTTGAAAGTGTTGCTTGATTTGGGTCGCGGCTTGTCATTAAGGGGTGATGGTGGGTCTCGAAGCCAGACCAGTTGAGAACCACTGCTCTAGAGGAGTACTCTGTTTGACTCAATGCCTCTAGGGGAGTACTCTGTTTGACTCAATGCCTCTAGGGGAGTATTTTGTTTGACTCAATGCCTCTAGAAGAGTACTCTGTTTGACTCAATACCTTACTAACGTACCGTGCTACACGCGGTAATTATTATTGTTGTTTCTCATTGCTCTTCTGTGCACAGGAAACATAATAATGAATTTTAGTTTGCTTTGCTTTCTTTGCTTTGCTACTGTTCCTTAAAAGTATCTTCTGTTGTAATATGATATCAATATATTCTTATTTATTATTATATTTATTCGTATCCAATGAAATAGTAATTTGAAATATCAGAAATATTATCAGAAAGATCTGAATAACCTGAACGATGCCAGGGCTTGTCAGAGGCATGGATGTCTGTCTTTAGGTATGCTAACCATTTTCCCCCTGTTGATTGTCTCACAGGAACTGGAATGATGGTCCAAAACAGTGCAGAGTTGGCGTGGTCGTTTGGTGTTTTCTGCCTCTTCTCGGCCACAGCGTTCTCCTCTCTCATTGGCTCGGTCGGCATGTGATCTGTCCTAAGCCAATCCAGGGACTTTTTTTAAAACTTTTAAAAAAGCATAATGCTATCGGTCAAATGTTTTATTTTGTTATGCTTTCACTAGGATTGGATATTGCATTCATGCCAGGGTGAGTAAGCTGTTGCCCTCAGCAGTGGGGGAAAGGCTGGTGATGGTATAACTTCACTAATTACATTAGGTGTTTTTTTATAAGAAATCCAAGATTTTTTTTTTTGTAGGAATGTGTGTGTGGCTGAGCATGATGGTGTTAGTAGGGGTTGGGGCTATGTAGTAAGACTGAGGCCGTGTTCCGATATCCATACTTACCGTACTTAGTTTGAGCATGTAGGGTGTTCTGATTGCAAACACGGCAAAAAAGAAGTGTACTCAAAGGACCCGGATGTTGCCCTCAAAACGGTTAATACGCATAGTATGCATCGGTGTACACTATCCGTACTCAACGGCAGCCATCTTAGCTACGTAGCGGAAGAGGCGGAGCCAGGGTGAGCCACGCTCAGTTCGAAAATGGCTAGACGTCAGTGGGCGTAATGGATTCATGTGTGTTTGGCGGGTGACGCGGCCACGCTGCTGATAGTAATTACCGGTAAGTGCACCATTTAGAACAACACTAACATCTGAACATCTGCATACTTAATGAGTATGGATGGTGTACTACGTTTAAGTGTACTCACTGAAGTATATCGGAATACAGCCTGAGTGATTTGATACATATAGACCTTTACCACGGAGGTGGAATAGTAGGGGTGAACACACGTGTATCTCAAGACGTTCATTATAAAAATATGAACTTCATGGGCTACACCGGTTCTCGCCCCCAAATGATTACATCTAAGGGAGAAAGGCCTGCTGGTGTTCATAGGCCTTATGAGACAATGCCTTATGAGGGTGGTGATCTTTCACATTTGGCCATTCTAAGTTTGAAAAGAGTTAAAAAAAATTAAGGTGCTGAATTCCAGGGTCAGAAAATAAACGTTATCAGTGAATATATTGGATTTAATAACAAGAGGTTAACACTTTTAACAAAGAATCAACTGGCTCAGTGAATGGTTGCAGTGGAAACATGAAACAGGACTTCAGTTTGTGAACCTGGAACAGTGTGCAGAAGCCTCATGCAGTCCTACATGAGACATGTGAGGGTCACTCACTCGGACCTTTGATTGTTGAGTACCAATAATGTCTAATGTCTATTTTTTATTTGCTGTATACATGTTTTGATTATTATGTTTTGTTCATTTCTGCTGTAAGTATAGCGAAAGTGATGTAAAAGAATTACTAAATGGAGTGAATGTTGAAATGATATTTTATGATATTATTTGATATTATTTCGTTTCATGGTACACTGAACTTGAATTGAATGAAACAGTTCAGTGTTTACACGTGCCTGCATTGTTGTGTAAGATACTGCAGCCACTGATGTGGAAACAGTTAGGTTTAGCGTTGGGTTTGTTGCAGCCTATTTGATGCTTTTTGCCTGCAAAGGTTTGTGAATACGGTAAAGGGGATGGGTATTAATTTGAAGTAGTCACTTGGATTTGTCCATAGTCACAGTGTTCTCATTGTATACTCTGCAGTGCCAATATGTAATTTACAGTGTCACATAAGTTGCTCAGTTAGGACACTTTAGTACAGTGGAAGTGACTACAAAGGTTGGTGTAGGTGATAATTAAATTAATGATTAATGATATTTGTTGTTGATGTAGTTATCAAGTTTCAGATTGCACTTGCCACACAGCAAGGTTAGCCCAACTAGATTGTCAATTAAAATGTCACCACTACAGTAAAAACACCACACTCATTCAATGCCAGCACAATATCACCGAGTCAGTAAAATATTCTTTGTACAAAAGTGGACCGAGCCTCTTGGTTGTTCTTAAAAGGACAATTCATATTTATTATTATTATTATTATTATTATTATTATTATTATTATTATTCTGTTTTTTTTGTTTTTTTTTTAATTTTTACTAATTTACCAATTTTACAATAATGAGTGAATGACTACAATAGTCCAGCTATGTTTTTCTGGCAGCAAACTCATTTCAACCAAAGATTCAAGTCTTCAAATTTGATCTGGATGATTAGATGCACAAGATCTACTGTATATTACATATTACACAACCACAGTCCCAACAGCAGTTGTAAGAATCTATGAAAACATTTTTATGTGCATTTAAATGGGCCTTGTTTGCAAATTCCAAAAGCTGCGGAATAAAACTAAATGATTTGTATTTTATTGTATTTTATTATTTTGAAAAAGTTGAGTCAGAAAAAGTACTTTTGTAATGCATTCCTTGTGTGAATGATGGATACCTTAAATTTACAATATCCATTTTTTATAATGACAAGGAAATGGTTAGCTTTCTGTAACCACACACACACACACACACACAGAACACATTAGAAAAATATATACATTTACACCTTGAATCACGCCTTCTAGCTAGATCATTTAGGAAAAAAAACACTTGTGCTCACGTTACTTCATTTAAAAAAAAGATTTTAAAAATCTATGTAAACTGGTTAAATTTGAAATGACTGAGGTTTTTTTTTTCTAAAAGTGAATGACTATACTAGCAAATAACCTCTGACTTGAAGCCATTCATGAATTGTGTGCTTTTTGTATTCCTTCAGTAGGTCTGTACAACAGCTTTTTGATGTAAGTCTGGTCTATCAAGCTGTCACAAAATGTCTTCCCCTGTGACCAATCCCATTGGACTCAAGCCATTTTGTCATTTTCACTAGTCCTTCCTGGTAATGGAAGGAGGGACTAAATGTTATTTTCCAGTGTCAAATGGCAAAACATCAGTGTTTTTGTTGGTGCAGTGAGAAACATTTGTAAATATGATTCAATAAACACTTTGGAATAGTACTGATGAAATGTTTGTGCATTTTAGATTTCTACCTATCTGTGATTCCTGAAGAAGATCTCACAGGAACTCATAACATTTGATAATAATTATATTACCAGTATTAAGACGAGATGAAGACAAGCTAACAGGAACTCATAACATTTGATAATGATTATATTACCAGTATTACTAAAATTACATGACCAGCGGTCACAAGGGCAAATTAAATTTGAAGCTGTCTCAACATACATCAATGTATACAAGATACACTAGCATGCTTAAGACGATGATAGGATAATACTAATAATACTTAATTCATGGCCAGGGACCCATTTGACATGACATGGGTCACCACTCTGGCTCACCACTCGATCTTCACTCAGCCTGCACTTGCATGGTGGGTGGCACTTCAAACACATGACCCATGATACTAACCCTAACACTATATATAGAGTTATATTGCTGGATACAGTTCAGCAATGGTCATCTAAGATAGTCAACACATTGGGCTGCTCCCAATGTAGTTTAAGTAAGATAGACAAAATACATAAATAAAAGCAATTCCAGAAAACGGCAAGTAATCGCAAAAATAGCAAATTACAGCAACAACAAAAAAAGTACAAATGTTTAAAATGTGACCCTTGTACAATGTTAATGGTACTAATTGCATCATTTCATTACCTAGGCACCATATCAGTTGACCTTTGTCAAGGTGTCATTAATCACTAATACGGCTGACAGTATATATATATGTAAGAAGTCTGTACTGCTCCTATCAATCCCTTGGGCACCTTTCACTGAAAGGTAATGTTATCCATTTTTCCTGTTGTATTTATTTGTCATATCATCTCAAGTAATTATCCAAGTCCAACTTGGTATTTTTAAGTGGTTAGTCAAAAATATAATATGTCATGAAGTTCAAAGTGAGTAGTCACTCAATGTTTGTGTGTATCTTTGTACAGAGACTTACTTTGGGAGAACAATGGGCAAACTTAGCCTCCACGCAGGTAAATGGCACTAGATCATTCGTTATTCATGATTCACTGAGAATGTATTTCCTTGGTTGGTTTTTATGTGACAAGCTGATGATAAAAAAAAAAAATGTTTAAAAGAAAATAGATTGAAATAATACATATTCAAATGAAATACATATATAACATGGGCATAAGATGATGAGTATTTTTGTTCTATGTTCATAGTGTTGGGAATTGTACTTGCGGTGCACGCTGGTAAGCAGACTTCCTCTCTACTTTCTGTTGGATAGCTCATGTGCTTCAGAGCATTACGTCAAAAACGTTTTAGTGTTTTTCATTCATTTACTAACACTGTTGTAAGAGATTCCATTAAACTGCTAGATTATGCATATCAATGAGAAAAAAAAGTGTTTATTATTATTGTCAGTGATTCAGATTACATTATGATGAAGATGATTATGATCATTACTATTTGTATTTATATCACTTGTATTATTATCATTAGTAGTATTATTATTTTCATCATTATGCTTATTATCATCTCCAGCCACATCCACCAAGTTGGTGTGTCACATGACCAACTGGGCGCAGTACAGACCTGCATCTGGTAAATTCATCGCTAACAACATCGACCCCTTCCTCTGCACCCACGTGCTGTACGGCCTGGCTACCATCAACAGCTTCAACCAGCTCATACCCACCGAGTGGAATGATGAGGAGCAATACAAGATGCTCAACAGCCTCAGGGACATGTGAGTCACTCCTCTCCTGCATGACAAATATGCCCTTTCACAGTAGCCCCATTCATCCATCAATCCAATCATCCAACCAGCCATCCATTCATCTATCCATCCAATCATCCATCCATTCATCCATCAAATCATCCATCCATTCATCCATCAAATCATCCATCCATCCATCCATCTATCCATCCATCCATCCATTCATTCATCACATGTCTCTTCAGATATTCATAACTTTACCAACCTACCAACCATTTATCAACCTACAAGCATAGAAAGCTATGCTTGTTATTCTAATGTTTCAATGTTTAGATTTTTCAAAGTGAAAGAAAGGAACGATGATGACAATACCCACGGCATCATTCTTTGTTCTTTGTTTGTCGTACTGTAATTTCAAGCTGTGTATCTGCTTTCTGCTTTAGTAACCCAGCACTTAAAACCCTGCTGTCAGTCGGAGGCACAGCCAATGGGATCAGTCCGTAAGTTTTACATTCGCGATGCCATCTCATACCATGCTAGACAGTTGCCATTGGAATCGCCAATTCATTTTTCTGTAATAATACTGTGATAAAAAAACTCACAAGGAAGTGGCCAAACATTAAACCACAGCATGTACGCATCGGAGAAACGTTGGCATACTGAATACAAATGACACGGCAACTATCATTTTTCTCCCGATTACTTCCAGATTCATCGCCATGGTTTCCAAGCCAGAGAGCCGCGGCGTGTTCATCCGGGCCGCCATCGGCTTCCTTCGCCAACACAACTTTGATGGCCTAAACCTGGACTGGGAATTCCCTGGACAGAACGGCAGCCAGGCAGAAGACAAGAACAAGTTCTCAGAATTAGTCGCGGTAAAACCCAAGCCTTCCTTTCATATGAATGGAAGTAGTAGTACTTGCCATTGGATCAGTTTAATCTAAAAAATGTTTGTAAATGTGCGTGACAGGAACTGGACAAGGCCTTTTTGGAAGAGGCAAGAGACACCAGGAAGACCCAACTGCTCCTGTCAGCAAATGTTGCCTCTTTCTTGCCCACGGTCAACAGGGCCTACGATGTGCCCAAAATCTCTGCGTAAGTTAAGTTCAAGACATAATAATGTAAGAAATCAAAGAGCCGTTATGAAACACTACAAGCAAGGCTTTGGGACAGCCGCACCGTCTGCACCTATTTCGTTTTGAACCTTTGCTTGAAGGCATATGTGTGGGCCCAATGGTTATTTTAGCCCCAGCTATTCTGCTTATCAGTCACCTAGACTTCATCAACGTGATGACGTACGACTACCACGGACACTGGGAGGCTCAGACCGGACACAACAGCCCACTGTATAGCAGCAACGTTGACTCTGGCTCCCACCTGAACACCAACATTGTAAGAACATGCATACTACACACACATAGACACTCGCATGTGTGTGTTTGCATGTGTGTGCGCGTGTGTGTGTTTGCGTGTGTGTTTGCATGTGTGTGTATGTGTGTGTGTGTGTGTGTGTGTGTGTGTGTGTGTGTGTGTGTGTGTGTTTGTGTTTGTGTTTGTGTTTGCATGTGTGTGTGTGTGTGTGTGTGTGTGTGTGTGTGTGTGTGTGTGTGTGTGTGTGTGTGTGTATATGTATCATGTATGTGACATCAACGAAAAATGTCTATACAGCATAACAAGTGCGAAAGGTGCTGGATCCTAACAAGGCAGTGGGGTTGCTGGCTAATAAACACGGTTCTGGTTGTCAGAATGCTTCCATCTCCCACTGGCTGTCCCTGGGAGCCCCTGCAGACAAGCTGATGCTGGGCTTTTCCACATACGGGCGCACCTACCGCCTGGCCAGCTCTGCTAGTTTCCTGGGAGCACCAGCCGTTGGGGCTGGAGAAGCGGGGCCCTACACACGCACCGCCGGCTTCTGGTCCTACTATGAGGTAATCAATAAGCATGCAATCAATCAATAAGCATGCAATCAATCAATGAGCATGCCTATTAACCAGAGGGTTTTAGCCAAAGCTACCTCCAGTGAATATTTGTTTACAAAAATGTCTTTGCAGAGCGAGGCATTTTAGGATGGGGCATTTTGGACATTTTTGGATTATAATAATTGATTAATGTTTTAACCAATAATAAATCAATAATCGAACAAAGAATAAACGGATAATTGCATAAATTAAGGTTCTCACAAACATTTTGCGCATTAAAAAAAGTTAATGGTGTGACGTGAACACAGTTGTACTGAATACTGCTGCAACATTTAACAGTGGAACTTGTCTATATTGTACAACATTGACCTCCTCTTGCTGTAGGTGTAATTCTGTTTTGGTTTTTGCTCCACTAGATTCCAAAGCAAATATTTAACCTTGTGTTACACATAACACTTAAGTGATGAGTAGAATGTGTCTTCATATAAAAATGTGAGGTCATTATGACAAATAAGTCAGACATAAACCTTTGATAGTGAAATATTTGGTAAGACAATTACTTTTCACGACTCTTAGTGGAACATGTGTTTCTGCAGCTCAGCATCCATTTTGAATGAGTGTTAGATATTTCTCTTAGTGTGTGTTTGCACGTGTTTCCAGCTCTGTACATTCGTCAGCGTTGCAACTGTTGAGTGGATCGCTGAGCAGGAGGTGCCATATGCCACAAACGGTGTCGTCTGGCTTGGTTATGACAACCAGCAGAGCTTCGCTGCTAAGGTAATCAGCATTGTCCCATGTTGATGTTAATATATGTTTAAACCTCCATTAAGTTACTTTTTTACTACATCTATTTACGCCATTAGACAATATCTGAACTCGAAAGTTTATCAAGGATAAAATGCACCCATCTGTCAATTTTTCCCAATGATGGAAAACATGATATAGCTATAGCTGTGCACTTCTCTACAACTAATTCTGCCAATGCATTGAGCTTTGATCATGGTTTTAACCTGACCAAGCCCACCCCTTCTCTCCACCCCTTCTGAATGTTTAGGTCCAGTGGATGAACAGCAGAAACCTGGGTGGTGCACATGTGTGGAGTTTAGACATGGATGACTTCAGCGGCACCTTCTGCTCTGAGGGACCCTACCCTCTCGTCAACCACCTGAGAAACGCCATGGGTAAACACCATATCAACACATGAGCAGCCCAGTAGATACCAGTAGATACTGGTAGGATGCAGCTCATCAGACGTCATGCAGTGAAGGTTTCTTTGAAGCCAAACATTTATGAGCCTGAAGGTTATCTCGGTGAAAAGACAAAGCCATAAGTAAACTTTTGACTTTAATATCTTACATGAGCATGGAGAAAGATGTGATTGCCATTGCATCGAGCTGTCTGATACAGAATCTAGATGGAGATATGTTTTTAATTGTAGGAGTGGAGGGCTGGGTAGCACATACTACATATATTAAAACAAATACAAAAAATAATAACAAAGTAGTGGGTAGCTCTTTCCTTGGAAAATGGTCAAACATTACACTTCGATTTTTCACTAAAAATTTAACTCAATAGAAATAAACTTGTGAAAATTAGTCTATTATTAGTATTATTTTTCATTTCAAATCGTCTGAATTCAGGCAGGTTTCTATAGTGGTAGAATAAATGATAAAGCACGTCATTAATGAATGGATGAAAGGGTTTAAAGAGGTAGCCCTGTTTTCAGTACGCTTTTATACACTGACGAAACTATGAATAACTATCTTATTGAATGCATGTAAATGCATTAAATATGTTGGAGTTGAAATAATGTAAGGGCATATTCATTCAGAATACAATGGAACAATGTGGCGTACAGTATATCGGTGTTAAAAGTTCTGTGAAATGTGGCAGGCTTCCCCCCTAAGCCCACCACCACCCCGCGCCCCACCACCACCCGCGACCCCGTGACCGCCTTCTGCTCGGGACGGCCCAACGGGCTGTACGAGAACGCCGCCGACAAGACCACCTACCTGCAGTGCTTCAACGGGATCACCTACGTGCAACGCTGCCAGCCTGGACTCATCTTCTTTGACTCCTGCAAGTGCTGCAACTGGCCCTGAGAGCCCGCAGACAGCTGTGTGTCACAGTCAGCGTGTCAGCATTGTCTTCTTGTCTGTATACAAAAGAGAGGAAACACAATTTGCTTTCCTTATAAACAATCTTAACAATTAGGTTTTTTTGTTTTTTTTTGCAGCTCTTTTGCTATGTACAAAGTAAATAAAGAAAAGTATAAACTAGAGTTGCTATTTGTCATCTCATGTCATGATTCCATTACAGCATCCATCCAATGAATTACTAATAATCCTGTCAGCCTTAAGTTTGGCAATTGGAAAATCACAATTAGTTTTGTCCCCAATAGGACTTAAATACATTTAAATATTGGTTAAATGTCCAATTCAAGTGAAAATAAAAATAACAAGGGTACATTAATGACCCATTAATTAACTTTATTTAATGCGGTTATAAGCATTACAATATAGCATATTAGGGGTACATAGGGGTATATATGTATATATATATATATATATATATATATATATATATATATATATATATATATATATATATATATATATATATATATATATATATATATATATATATACTGTTAATGAATTGTAAATTGATTTTTGGTATAGGTTTACACAGACAACTGTATGCCTAAGGGCTGTAAGGTTTGCGTTATTACATAGCATGCTACTAATAAGCATTCCAGCAGTTCAAAAGTCTGTACCGGACTGTACCTTGTCCAAAGTGCTCTATCATTAATCTTATCACAGTTTTTCCAGCATGCAAGTGCACACAGTCCAGTACAGTGCCCCACAGACTCACTGTCAATTACAGTGAGCACATCCATGACATCGCCCTTCCCCCTTACCTCACCCTTTTTGTGTTGTAAGCTTGGCCTTACACCACTATGGGGATGGCTGATTATGTACATGACACGATTTGACTTTTTTATCAAGCCAAGTCAAGTCAAGTCAAGTAAACTTAATTGTCAGTTTTCATGAATGTACAGGACATTCACAAAAACCGAAATGCCGTTTCCCCTTGATCCCCGGTACTAGACACGCATGCAAAATATAAATATAAATTTATAAAAATATGAATGCAAAAAATCTAAAGGGGTCGCGAATATATACAAATGATATGAACAGTGTAAACAGTATGAGGTGCGGTATGGACAGTAACAAACAGTAATAAATAAACAATGATGAAATAAACAATTATGAAATACTTAGAGTGATGAAGTTAAGTTCTGTTTGCATTCATTTTAAAAACACATGCATCTGGATAAAACTGCACGCAGAGGTTGAATATACCCCCTTTCACATCCCAAAAATATTAGTTATCAGATAACACATCAGGTGACACATTAAACTTAACACCGATCATGCAATGGTTAATGATTAATGATATGATGTCACTAATATTGATTATACTTATCTCTAGACCTTGGCCAGGAAGGCTCTAGCTGGACAGCTTAATAAATAGCTACCACAATGAGTACACAAAGATACAACCTGAGCAATAATAGATATCAATATGTATTAATATTATAAATAAATAATGATAAATAATAATAATCATAACCAATCCAAAATGATGTCCCTATACTGAGGTCTTTCCCATAGATCACAATGCAGACAAAGTCATGGCAATAAACCTGAATCTATACCCAACTCTACCAACAACTATACCTTATCATTGTGCAATTCTAAGTTGGAGGTCAACCAAATAATCTTATGTCTTCTTTCATGGTATATGCAGATATACCACTCTTAGCCAAAATGTAAATAAATAGCAGGCTATTCCAGTGCATGCTGCTATAGATCTGCACATATAGAGGACTGATGTATAAGCAAGTCGAGCTGGCTGAAATTAGAGCTCTTTTTGAGCTCTGTTTCTACAAACATTTGTGCAAGAGTGGGTCGCTCTCTGGAGCTCAGTGAATTCCAGCGTGGCGCTACGATAGAACGCCACCCGTGCAACAGTCATGAAATGTGCCACAGTCAACAGTCAGTGGTATCATAACAGTGGTATTATAACAACGTGGAAGCGATTGGGAATGACAGCAACCCAGCGACAAAGCGGTAGGCCACGTAAAATGACGGAGCGGGGTCAGCGGATGTAAGCGGAGTCAATCGCTACAGACCTCCATACTTCATGTGGCCTTCAGATCAGCTCAAGAACAGTGAGAGCATCGTGGAATGGGTTTCCATGGCCGAGCAGCTGCATCCAAGTCATACGTCACCAAGTGCAATGCAAAGCGTTGCAGTGGTGGTGGTGTAAAACACGCCACCACTGGACTCTAGAGCAGAGGAGACGCGTCCACACACACACACACACACACACACACACACACACACACACACACCTACACACAAACAGGCCACCTTACCGTAAATTGGCTGCTACTTTATGTCACTGTACCTTATGTTGGTATCACGCTGTTGTAAATTGATAACTGTTTAGTTTTTTTTCCCCCAGTTACATAACTGCCACTTATCCTACTCATCCAATTTCTCTGCCACTTATTTATTTATTTATTCATTTATTGTTGTTTACTGTTGGATTAGAATGCATAGATACTCCCTATGTTTATTTATTTATTTATTTTTCAGTTTTCTATTGTTTCTTTTTTCATTTTATTTTATCTATATGGCAAAGTTGAGCACACCTGAGCAACAAGAATTTCACCGCTGGTAATGTACATTGTTATCTAGCATGTGACAATAAACTTGACCTGAAGACTCTTTGTTGTTGGGTGGAACTTTGGCTCAACACAGTGAGTCATATCGTGTCCTATTTGCATATGTTAGTCATTATAACGAAGGCTGGCTTATGGCAATATAGTGGCAATATAGAGGTACAATAGAAGTGAGTGTGAAGTTATACGGTCTTAGTAAGCCATGATCCTTTTTCCTGTATACTCGCATTACACTATGAATTTTTTCCCCTGTGAGTAGCATCACCTTGGCCAAACACCATGCACACCCCTGCTTTCCCTGTCTACAGCCCTTTGAAGTCCAACTTAGTATTGAAGAATTGGAGGATGAAACACCTTATTCACACGCAGATTAATCACTGATCCAGGTTCTCCATCATGGTGTCTAACGCAGCCAACCGTCAGACATTCATCCAGTCAACCATTAAGTTGAGGACTCATGGCTGTGATGGTTTGGACTTGGACTGGGAGTACCCTGGATCTTGTGAAAGTCCTCCAGAGGACAAGAAGAGGTTCCCTCTGCTCTGCATGGTGGGCTTAAGGTGATATCAGTGAAGCATTCAGTGAGAATGTAAGTCCAACCTTTCTACATGTTGTTTATTTTAACAAGAACTTGTTGCTGCCAATGCAGCTGAGGCTGCTCCTACTAATAACAACAAGCTCATGCTGACCGCTGCTGTGTCTGCGGGAAAGGGAACCATTGAGGCTGGATGTGAGATTGCCAAGTACAGTAGACACGACGCGTCCGCAAGATGCAATACTGACAAGAAACTTGGGGGGATTGTGCGAATAAACACAGTGACCTTGAGGTCCAAGTCAGGGAAGTTATTATTAGCATGGCGGAAAGTTTCAAGGAGAGACTGCCGGACCTAGTCCACAATTTCCCACACCTGTAAGATCACAAACTTTATATGTATAGCAATAAGCATGCCAGTCAGACCAGCTGGCGACAGATCGTGTTGTTACATTTGTTGTTTATTTACATAAGCACGCAATACACATGCTTTTGTACGATTTCCGGATCTGATATTACTGTGGTCTAACCAAGTGGAGGCCTCCACTATCATGCGTTTTACCACATAATGATGCAGCAAGTCTGCACACAGGACACAGCAGGTCGCATACGCTTACGCTTGGTCTAAAGCACCCTTACACTTGGTTACCAAAACCTTTACAGTTTACCAGTTTACCAAGTTTATGCTCACTATGCTTTGTGTACACATAGTGTACCTATGACTTCCATTGTACATGGGAGCGTGTCACTGGCCACAACCACCCCCTCTTCTGTGGCACCCAGTCACCTCATCTACTTCAACTCTGTAAGAAGAGTTAAGCCAGCATGACCATAACTGACATATGAGGTAGTCAACTGGGTCGTTCTAAGTCTACTGTTCATCTTTGTTTCAGGACTTCGCCATGAGGTACTGGAGAGACCAAGGCGCCCCAGTTGAGAAGTTGAGAATGGGTTTTGCTGCATATGGTCGCACCTTCCGCCTGACATCGTCAAACACCGGTGTTGACCCCCCGCCAGCGGCGCTGCGTCAGCCGAACCGTTCACAGCTGAAGCTGCCTGACGTGTAAATAAAAAATGGACGGATGGACAGATGTGTCCTCTTTTTCAGATCTGCATCTTCCTAAATGCCACCAAAGTTCAGTCAGCAGGTTCCTCACACCTTTGGGGGTTGGTTTTGATAACAGGGAGAGCTATGAGGTCAAGGTAAGTATCACATTGTCACAATCATAACACTAGAGTGTCTGGATATAGTAATATTGAGACGCATCCCTTATCCAAAATTGAATAGTCATGATTAACGCATTTCTCAGGTACAGTACATGAAAGACAACACGTTTGGAGGTATAATACACACACACCAAAATAGTCAAAAGTTATCTTAAATTATCCACAACATTCCGCAGGTCCGCTACTTGCAAGTGCAGAAGTTTGGAGGGGCCTTTGTGTGGGCCCTGGATCTGGATGATTTTAAAGGAGAGTTTTGTGGCAAGGGGAGCCACCCTCTGCTGGCACATCTACGCAAACTCATCAATCATGGTATGTGCAGTCTGCTTCACCTTCCACGTGCAGCTGATAGTAAATATTTTTTATGAATATTTTCATTTATATCAAGCAACATCAACTTTTCTGTTGTTCATCTCGCAGATCGTCCTCCAGTTCCATCGAGCACAACTTCCAAAACAGTTGGCCCCACGGTTAAGCCAACAACTCCAAAAACCACCACTACTGCCATACCATCTACAAAAACAACCCGTTCCTTTCCCAGGCAGAGGCTTTTGCAAAGGGAAGCCTGATGGATTATACCCCTACCCTGAGGACCCACACACACACACACACTCATTCAACCCCAGACACCTGCACACAACCTCTCTCCCCCTGGACTTTAACCCCCCCACCCATCTACCACCACACCCTGCTCACCTCCATGCACAGCCCCACCACCCCTACCACCTACCATCATGCACAGCCCCACCACCCCCTACCACCATGCACAGCCCTCTCCACCTCCACCCCCTACCACCATGCACAGCCCCATCACCCCCTTCCACCAGGTACAGCCCCACCTCCCTCCTCCACCATGCACAGCCACTTTACACTTTAGTCCGTATATAAATCTGCTAAATAACTGTTCATAGTACTGTTTATACTTTTTATACAGTGTTAAAAAACTGTTCATAGTACTGTTTATACTTTTTATATACTGTTAAATAACTTGTTCATAGTACTGTTTATTGTTCATAGTACTGTTTATACTTTTTATACACTGTTTAAAACTGTTTATACTGTCCATACTGTTCATAACATCCATACTGTTCATTTATTTATTACTAGTACTATCATTACCCCCATAATGCACCTCTTACTGTTTACTGTTTACCGTTTACTGTTACTGTTCTCAATTTGCACATTTTTCTATTTACTGTTTATTGCACTCGCGACCACCTTAGTATTTTTTATTTTTATTCTTATTTTTTTTATACTTATATTTTTATATATTTATATTTATATTGCATGCTGTCTTGCACCAGGGATTGAGGGAAACGGCATTTCGGTTCTTGTGTATGGCCTGTACATTCATGAAAACTGACAATAAAGTTTACTTGAATACTTGAATACTTGAATACTTGAAGGACAGGGCGTCCTTCTACATGTGCTCCCGTGGCCTTACCTACCTGCGTCACTGTGGCCAAGGCTCAGCCTATCATGACAGCTGCAAGTGCTGCGACTGGCCTTGAGACTCTTTCTTCTTTGTTGTCCTTGATGAGGTTCAGTCAACACATGCTGTTAGCATGCAAATAATTCAAAGAGTAGCTTGTTGGAGGAAGGTTTTCAACAAATGCAATCATCTGCATGAAATACAAATATAAAATGTTACTCCTGTTAATGTCAAGCATTTTTTTTCCCAATAAAAACAATTGTTATATCAAAAAAGAAAATAGAAATAACAGATTTTTATTTATTTTTCCAGCTGTGCCGACAAACAGAAACTATTATTAACAATTATAAAACATTAATATACAACAGCAGTGTATACCCTTGGCTTGGTCTAACTCACAGAGTTCATGTTCTTCACCTAAATTCAAAGTTCTCATTAGTTTGTGTGTTCTTTGAAAAATAATAATGCGTGAAGATAAGATTTAAGTCCCCTATAGGCTCCCATGCTGTTTTTAAGCAAACAAGTACTACCGCTATAATCAGGGATAGTAAAAATCACATTTCAGAAATGTTAGTATACTTAAAACATGATAATTGAATGACAACATGAAATGTGAGTGGATGGTGGCTGGTTTAAGCAGCCTCACCTGGCCCGAGAAAGTTTGATTCGACTCTGGGGCTGGGTGAGGCTGCAGACATTTGGTGCTTTGGACAATCCATTCACAAAGGTTAAGCTAGCCATCGCCACATGCAATTGCAAGAATTCTGTCTTGAGGTAGCACCAGCTCAGAGTGTAACCATGTTTCCAACTCCGCCATAAACCGGTTTTCTACCTGTGTCCTGGTTGTCAGAGGAGCCCAGTGAAGCCAAAGGCCTTTTGATAATATGACTAATATAATAATAAAAAAACTATCTCAGGAAATCTATGGAGACAAGGTGAAAGTGCTGAACTCTCTCCGGCAATAAACCAATTTCAACAGTTCTAATGTAGAAAATAAACATGATATGTGTGCTAGTTTAAATTCCATAAAAGGATTACAGTTACAGTTATTTTCAAATTAAAGCTGATTCTAACAATAACAACAAAATATTTTGGAGAATGATTTGTTTATGATGCATGGCAATCCCAAACATGTTTAGGTCAAAGGGTTTATGGCCTGACTCTGGAACAACCGTGACAATTATGACCAAGGTTACTTTGTTACATTGAATAAACAACAAGAAGACTGTACTGTGGATCAATGGTCATGCTGGGTACAAATAACAAAGATTAAGTAATCTAATGTGGATGGAAAGTATATTAATTGTATGACATCAGATGTTCAGTTGAATCAGCGAATCATAAAAGTCCATCATCTCTGAAGAGGTTTGGGCTGCAACCTTATACATATATCTATACATATAGATATTCTTGCAAACTGATTAATGTTACACACAAACACACCGACATACAGCACAGCCAAATGGTATAATATTACTGTTTTTTGTGTTGTGATATCATCCACTGCACTAAGTGCCTCCAATAAATTCACATACTGTTTGTTGATCACACAATGTTTCAGACTGCATCCGGATCTACACAAGCAATATGCTTTGTATGCATACTAGTATACAGTGTAAAAAATTGGGTGGCCTGTTAGGACTGTGCACTCTCTTATCAATTGAGTTTTTATGAGCCCTGTCCATGCCAAAAAGTCTATGCTATATAAGGAGCCCATCTCTTCTGTTCCAATAGTTTCGTTTGGTGAAACTCCCAAGGTAAGCCTTGCTGTTGCAGAAATAAGCATGGGTCAGACAGTACCTCAGGATATGCTCTTGATATAAAGGTTATACGCTGATTGGTGTGAATCTTTTTTCTTATCTTAGAGCAACATTTCCAAGTTGTGATCTTTGACGTCAAGATGACCAGACTGACTATTCTAGCAGGTATCTAACAAAGAAATCTGATTCTGTTTGTATTCATTGATTTATTTAAACACATGCTCAAACAGGATGTCTTCTTAACATGATATAAATTGTATTGTTCTACTGACGTTTGTTTGTATTCTCTTAGGCATATGCCTGGTGCTGTGCCAGATTGGTACGTTGAGACAAGTACACTCACACCAGTGATCTAATCTAATGTACATACTCAGGGGTGAATATGAGCTTAAATCTGTCCTTGTGTCAACCATGCAGCAACAGCCGATCAGATGGTGTGCTACTTCACCAACTGGTCCCAGTACAGGCCTAACCAGGGCAAGTACCTCCCACAAGATGTGGATCCCCACCTTTGCACCACCCTCATCTACGCCTTTGCCATGATCAACAGCAACAATGAACTGATCACCTACGAGTGGAATGACGATGTCCTCTACAAGGCCTTCAATGGCTTGAAGGCCAGGTAAGTGATGTTATTGACGACCCACACCAAGTCACATTCAGAAACCAGCTAGTATTTAGTTTGAGTATTGAAAAAGTGAATTGAAATCCTGTTGAGACATTTAATGTTGTTTTCAGGAATCCTCACCTGAAGACTCTGTTGGCCGTCGGTGGATGGAACTTTGGTTCAAGACAGTATGTTGTTTATTCCTGTAATCTTCCCCAAAATACTGAAATAATAATTGGATCATTTGGTGCATTTCAGTAATGTAAAGACATTACACCAGAAAACCTCTGTTGAACACAGGTTCTCCATCACGGTGTCCAACGCAGCCAACCGTCAACAGTTTGCACAGTCAACAATTAAATTCTTGAGAACTTATGGCTTTGATGGTTTGGACCTGGATTGGGAGTACCCTGGAGCTCGTGGAAGCCCCCCAGAGGACAGGGAAAGGTTCACTTTGCTTTGTAGGGTAGGTAACTAATTTATTTTAGTACACATCCCTGATGCTGATGAACGTTGAGTTCTTAACGTTATTAATGTTACCATGGTTCTCTGAGTAGTGATAGATTGCAGTTCCTGTTATAGGGAACTTCAATATATCTCTCATGTCCTTGTAGCTTAATTTGATATATAATATGAATAATTTGATTACTTTGATGTATTTCCAGGAACTTGTTGCTGCCTATAAGGCAGAGGCTGCTGCCACTGGTAACAAACAACTCATGCTAACTGCTGCAGTGGCTGCAGGAAAAGGAACCATTGATGCAGGATATGAGATTGCTGAGATTGCCAAGTGAGTTTGCTGGTTTCCTTAGCATGCCTTTTAAACTGTAGTTCTGGCCGAACTGCCTTTTAAACATCCACAATCAACCCCTCATCAGGGAGTTGAACTTCATCAATGTCATGACCTATGACTTCCATGGAACCTGGGAGCAAGTCACCGGCCATAACAGCCCCCTCTACCGCGGTTCCAAGGACAAGGGTGACCTCATCTACTTCAACACTGTAAGGGTAACATTAGGGACATGACTTACATCTGACTGTAGAACAACAATAGACAATCCCCTAATATTTTATTCTCAATTCCATTGCAGGACTACGCCATGAAGTACTGGAGAGACCAAGGCACCCCAGTGGAGAAGTTGAGAATGGGTTTTGCTGCATATGGTCGCACCTTCCGCCTGACATCGTCAAACACCGGTGTTGGAGCCCCCATCGGCGGCGCTGCTTCAGCCGGACCGTTCACACGTGAGGCTGGCTTCTGGTCCTACTATGAGGTGAGGAGTCTGGGTCATCAGTAGCAACCAATCCAAAGCTAAGAAAAGTGGACTCACATAGTAGATTGCCACTGAATGTCTTTTTTCAGATATGCAACTTCCTGAAGAGTGCTACACAGGAATGGATTGAAGACCAGAAAGTTCCCTATGCTCACAAGAACAATGAGTGGGTAGGATTCGATACCAAGGAGAGCTATGAGATCAAGGTAGGCATGTTGATAACACTCTATTTGATAATCAATAATCAAACAAAATTACATTTCTTCAGTTGAATGATATAAAAAATATGTCACGTCACAGTCAAAACATCATTCTCCTGTTTTACAAAATACCCCAGGTCCGCTACTTGCAAGAGCAGAAGTTTGGAGGTGCCTTTGTCTGGGCCCTGGATCTGGACGACTTTAAAGGAGAGTTCTGTGGACAGGGGGCCCACCCTTTGCTGTCACATCTCCGCACTCTCCTCAATATTGGTACATTTCATACATTGTATTTTAACCCTATCTGTCTGTCTGTCTATCGAAAGTCGCAAACTATTATTTATTTGATAGTTCCTCTAACTGTTGACAATTATTTTGCCATTCAGAGCTGCCTCCCCTGCCCCCAACCACAACTCCTGACCCCAATGCCACCACCACCACTAGACCAACCACCACCACCACCACTACTACCCACCCACCAGGCGACGGCTTCTGTAATGGAAAACCTGATGGGCTTTATCCCCATGAAGACAGAACCCAGTTCTACTCATGTGCAGGTGGAACCACCCATGTCATGCAATGTGGAACTGGCGCTGCCTTTGATGACAGCTGCAAGTGCTGCGTCTGGGCTTGAACTTGGAGTTTTCCTAAAATCCTTCAATAAAAATTGCATGCCTACGCTGTTGCATGCCTTCGACTACTCACTCATCCTCTAAATGTGTGCTTTGTGTTCATAAAATATATGTTTCACAATGCCTACGCTTTCATAAGTTCAGCTAACTCACTGGCATGGCAGGCAAGGTCTTCGACAAACAGGGACAGGGAAACATCACCTGGACTGACAAAGTGCTGGGTGGAGCAGGCTTGTCTCCTGGTACGTAGACATCGGTGAACAAACTCATGGGCAGAAGGCTCAGTACCGTCTTACTGGTCTGGGAATAAAGGATGCTGCTAACTGAGGGAAAACTGGAAGGGGGGCAGTCTAATGGCAGAGGTGGGAAGGGTGTTGTGAGCATACTTTACCCTGAATAACTGCTGACTCCAGGTGGTGGTGTTGCTGGAGGCAGTGCAGGGGGTTTCTAGATGATTTGACATGCAAGATCTGTCCGTTAGTCCAGGGATTAAAACCTGATGATATGGAGTCTGCAGAGGGTGTTGCAAAACACAGAAATACTGGAGCCCACGATCGGCAATGATTGAAATCATTGCTGGAGTCAACAAAATGTTGACTGTTAAATCATACATTTTGGCATTGGGCATCTTGGGTATAGGAGCAAAGGGGGCTGCTTTTGAGAAAAAACAAAGTGTATGAGTGCAGAGCCTAAGAGCAAAAAAGCCGATGCTGGACAGGCAGGGGTTGAAGAAGACCAGATGGAGCTTGACAGGAGGTGTCACTTTGACCACAGACTGGCAAGGACAAACAGGTGGATGTCCTTCTACATGACCAAAACATCACCAAAACTGCTGATACAGGAAGGAGATGGTGCAATGAACGCATGGGTGGCAGGTGAGCCTGGAGGGGTGAGCCCACATGGCATGGGAGTGAATCTGGGACAAAAACGGATGTTCGGGGGTGACTAGGGACAGGCTGTTGGTGCTCAGCCTCCGAGACAGTTTTCACATTGGCCCAGGTGACACCCGAAACCATGGTTTTAGCTTTGACTGTATTTTTTTGGCACGGACGTAGCAGGTGATGTTTTTGCAGTAAGCTTCTAAAGAATCAGATAATCAAGAACAGCATTGTTTACCACCCACCACAGCTGTGCATTTATGCCAATTACTTTGAGCTATTCATTGCTTTACATACAATATTATTCACATGACACCATTATTCCACTATTATAATCATCTGTTTTCCTGAATAGTGTTTTGTACTTTACATCTTACATTTTAGCATTTTACTGTATTGAAATGATGGGTAATCAAAAAATAGTAAAACTTGTCAGTTGACACATTTAAGTGTAGTCAATTCTTGCCTGTCATTGTAATGATGTATGCTTACAAGTTAAATAACGGATTTGCATATACTATTGCTAACTCTTACTGTCTTGTGCGATAGCATTACTGAACCCTGTCTTTGCACTGGGCCAAACCACCCTCCATCTCTTCGTATGTCTCCTCATTAGGTGTCACCTGAAGCTGTTTTCATATGCAGAGCAGAAGACTAAATTAATATGACCATTGCATTGCATAACCAATTGTGTATTTATTGGCCAACATTAAATGGCAAACCTTAACTTTACTTGTACATCTGGGCTGCAATTATAGAAATCATATATATATAGGGCGGCACGGTGGTGCAGTGGTTAGCACTGTCGCCTCACAGCAAGAGGGTTCTGGGTTTGAATCCACCTGGGACCCGGGACCTTTCTGTGTGGAGTTTGCATGTTCTCCCCGTGCTTGCGTGGGTTCTCTCCGGGTACTCCGGCTTCCTCCCACAGACCAAAAACATGCAGGTTGGGGATTAGGTTAATTGTTGTCTCTAAATTGACCATAGGTGTGTATGTGAGTGTGAATGGTTGTTCGTCTATATATGTTAGCCCTGTGATAGGCTGGCGACCTGTCCAGGGTGTACCCCGCCTCTCGCCCGTTGCAGCTGGGATTGGCTCCAGCCCCCCCGCAACCCTCGTAGAGGTTAAGCGGTTTCGATAATGGATGGATGGATATATATATATAACACAGTTCTGTGGAGAAGAGAGCCTCCCTCTGCTGGCGCATCTCTGCACACTCCTCAATATCATTTCACATTTCATTAATTTAATTAAACATTATCCATCTCTGTGTTCAATAAAGATCACCACAACCACCCATGCAACAGGCACCATCTTCTGTAACTGTAAACCTGATGGCATTTCTCCCCACCAAGAAGAAAGAACCTGCTTCTCTGCGTGTGCAGATGGAATCACCGACATCAGACATAATTAGTAATTAGGATACTGTTTTCAGGGGACAGCTGGTCCTTTGAAGATGTATATTGTTGGGGTAAGTGTTGAATGAAAATCAACCATTTATTAGCAACAACCAGATCTGTTCAGAAACAAGCATGATAGAAAGATGAACAAATGTGATGCGGCGACTTGACAGTGAGGCATAGACAGAGCGGGGTATAAGAAGGCTGGCTAATCCCATTAGAATGGGAAGCCGGTGAGAGTAAAAAAATGAGTTTGAAAGCAAAACAAAGGAAGGGGGTGGGGCAACTGGCACATGGTAAATCAAAACAAGGACAAAACAAGGACACACCAGGAAAAAAACAAAAACAAAAAACACTACCAACAGAGGACCAGAAGTAAATACAGTCTCAGAACCCGGAACATATTTTGTGGTAAGCATCAGCGTTAGCAGAGAAGTTTGTAAAAAATCTTTGGTACTGACCATATATACTGTGGAAGGACATCCTGGGCAATCAACAAGACTGGCCTGGAACTTCTTCACTTGAGACTTGATTGTGATGATTATGATATTATAAGTTTTCCTTCTGGTTTAAATGTGCTTTCACTTTGCTTGAATTGATCATCAAGCCCACAGCGTGAAAGCAGTCAAAAACCAAATGAAGACATGTCTGGAGTTCCTCCCCAGTATATATTTCAAAATATCTTTTTATAAACCCTGGAATGTGCAGTCTCTAACCAACTGTCCTGCTATCTCTCAGAAAACAACTTGCTTGATCCCTATCAGTCAGGCTTCAAGACTGCACACTCTACAGAGACGGCCCTCCTGACGGTGACCGAGTCCCTTTGTGCCGCCGAGGCTTTTTTCCTCTCATCGGTGCTTGTTCTCCTCGACCTGTCTGGTGTAGGCGTTTGACACCATGAACCACAAGACCCTCCTCATCACTCTTGCTGATCTCGGCATTGCTGACACTGCGCTAGCCTGGTTCACATCTTACCTTCTGAATCCCACTTATCAGGTCACATGGAATGGCTCCCTGTCCAAACCCTGCTCGCTAAACACTGGTGTCCCTCAAGGCTCAGTACTGGGACCGCTTCTGTTCTCCCTATAAACCAAATCTTTTGCCTCTTTTAGAATTCGTCAATTTACCAACCAAGGGCAGAAATGGAGTTGGCGGAAGGTCTGGTGTGAGGATTCTGGTGACGACTAGAATTACAATGAAACAATTAAACAAACGTTGATCTGACTCCATATATTGGCACACAGTCACCATGTGCAGTTAAAACATTAACTATGACCAGTTCCCTCACGGGGCAGGCTAACCCCGTATGATTGCATAGAATTGAAATGTCCTTCATTCTCCCCGCATAGATGAATACTATGCCTCTTCATCCCCTACCAGATCTTAGGTAAACTACTATCATTCATCTACCGAGTCCTAGGGTAGTCAATGGAGCTGACATGGTGTTGCCTAATTTCCTGTGTATTTCCTGTGTAATCCTAACCTCAAAGTTTCATATGATACCCACCTTAGTCCCCTATGAGACCAAGGCCATTTTAATACATTTACAGTGGTAATCAAAATGATACCAAACATGATATGAGAATTACATAGTAACACAATAATTTCCACATACTTTCCCTCTTTCACCCCCACGTCTGTGTCTTCAGTGTGAAAGGTGACTCTTTGAGCTCCCGATGGTTGGGAGTGGGTCAAAAGAGCAATGGAGAGGAAATGCAGTTAATTATCCTGAGTTCCTCGGCAGTCTTTCAACAAAAGACCGACCCCCACATGCATCACCACATTAAAGATTAACCACAAGGTCCTTAGGACCTTAGGAATTTTACCACCTTACACACTGTAATCACATCACACAGTTTTTCCTATCACTGTTATGCAGACGACACTCAACTGTGCCTCTCCTTCCCCCCTCAGGTACTCTGATTGCAACACGCATCTCTGAATGTCTGGCAGACTCACAACAATCAGTACGTTTACATGCAGCAAGAAATTCAAATTTCTGATCGGATCAGATAATGACATGCGTAAAACCGGATCACTTGTCCGAGTATGCATGCCGTTCAGAGAATCGGATTAACAGCCGGAGCAGGGCTGACTCTGGACGCTATGTGGCGCTGCGCATGTGCAGAATGGCATTGCGCATGCACAGAATGCAAAATCCGATTCAGATCCGATTGCTGAGTATACATGCCGTTAAAAGTCCGACTATGAACGAATTATCCAGGTGTTGTTTTCCGATTTTGAGATGTCCGAAGTAGGTCCAAAGTAGGTCGGATTAAGGTGTTTACATGCACTTAAAAAGTCTGAACGATGTCTTATATGATTAGAAATTCGAATTTCTTGTTGCATGTAAACGTACTGACTGTGGCTCTCAATCAGGGCTCAGTGATCTGTTCTGAATAGTCCACATTTTATATTTATGCTTATTAGATTTTTTTTTATTTATTATTATTTTTAGTTTGTTAGATCTTTGTGTATGGAATGTTGCTTTGCTTACACTAATTAAATGTAATGCTTGTTTGCTACTATAGTATGTCATCAGTCAGAACCTATTGCACTGGTTGGCAACCTTCACAGAGGGATCTTTTTGTCCCTGCTCAGGGTCTCGTTTTCCCCCCATTGGGTATTTGGAGTTGCTCCTTGTCCAACTGAGCGTGTAAGGTTGGGCGGTGCCAGCTCTTCATGTGGTGTGGGTGTGTGGAGCCTAAGCCTGTGAAGCACAAAATGGGATAGGATATGAAAACCAGCTAGGTTTTCCTCCTCCTCCTTGTACACATTGGCCCAATGTTATCTGTTATGCAATAGCCATTTGTATTGTTATTGTAAGTTGATTAGACTAGTCATTTAGCTGATAATAAAACATTTCTTTTGATATTGACAAAAAAAAAAAGTAAGTTTGAATGGCAATTGAATGGACATATAAGACAAATCAAAGTTTGTGAGAATGGCTCATGCTCAATTATGTCTAAATTTATTGAAAGTATTATTTCAGATGTTGACAAGCTTCTCAGTAGGTTTAAATTCAAGATTTGCTTGGCTCTATGGATGTCCTTTCAGGTTAGTTGTAAGATAGGAGATACTTTTGTTTTATTTTGTGTCTTGTATGTTTGGAATTAAATAAATTGGTTGGTTGGTTGGTTGGTTACTATCCCAATGGTTACTATCCCACCGATAATGTCTCAAAAGTGCCGTGGATTTTAAGTACATCTGAAAAAAATAAGTTGTTATTGTGTTATTTTCCTTGGTAGCTGGGATACCACAAATCCAAAGAAAAGGATAATACGTTCACAGATTCTCCCTCTATCTCTACATACTCTACACACAAATAGCCTAAGAAAAAATAATTACCCAAATCACTGCAGTGCAATGGGTGCCATGTTGACAAGTATTATTGAGCTGTACACAGGGGTGAAAGTAGTTTGTATTTCTTACCGGTACTATCATATTCAAAATACACTTCTTGATTATAGCCTACTTATCAAGCATTCACTAGGACTTCTTATAACTCTAGTACTTTTAGCACACTAGTATATCACTCTTGCATCCCCCTGTATCAGGTTTTGATTACATATAAATAAAATAATTTAAAAAACACAATCATTTTAATAACTTTTTAGCTGAAAAGTAGAAAACTATCTTGACTTTTCATTTTGGACAGTGGAACAGAACAGAAAAGTGAAAGTTTAGGTAAAACACTTCAAATAAAGTCCCAAGAGGCTTGGAGTAGCCGTCCTCGTCTGTTTGACGGCGAGCCGTGCCGCTTGATGAGTGAGCAGCTCTCCTTCCTTTGCCCAGCAAGTCTTTACATAAGGAAGGGATCCCACTGCTTGCATGGTGGTCGATGAAGAGGAGGTTTGCTGCATTTCTGGTCGTCAGTTTGTTTCTACACTCTGTTATAATGCGCTTCATTGTGCTGAACCCCCTCTCACAGTCTGCTTTTTTATTTGGGTCAGGACCGGCTAACTAACACCCCCCCCCCCCCCCCACCCACTTTGCTGTACAGCACATTAATAATCAACCACTTCTGTCAAGTACTTATTACTACAGACGTTTATCTGCTTTTTATCTGCTTTCTTAACCTATGCAGTCTTGACATGATAATCACCAAACCCAATGTTCAAAACCTAACCCCATGTACACCTTCTCCAAGGTATAAATAGCAGGACTTCAAAGCTGTGCATTAGCTCTCTGGCTCTTTGAAGGTAACGAGGTTGGTTGGCAGTGAAATATTAATAATTAGTCAATCATCATTGTTGTTATTTTTGCAGATATTTTGTTGTTGTTGCCCTGTTTAGTTTTAGATATTAAACAACTTGAATACAATCTAAAACCATAACTGACACATGATGATGCTACATCTGTCTTCTGACAAATGTAGTCACTTGGAGTCACTTTGGATAAAAATGCTGCTAAATGCCTTAAATATAAATGTAAATGTAGGAGGGTGACCATATTCTCTTGCATTTTTCTTTAGTTTGATAGTAAGTGTGAGCTTTGACATTGAGATGACCAGGCTTACAATTCTTGCAGGTGAGTCTATTTGATTTGGATTAGAAGACCAATTTACAGTAAACGTGTAGAGTAAATGTGTTACTACATCTACTTTTTAACAGCATATTTCTCCCCGGTTCTTTCTGTCTTTCTTTGCTTGCTCTTTCTATGTAGGGCTTTGCCTGGCATTATGTCATTTTGGTAAGTCAGCATTTTATATTAATGTTTCAATCTTTGGGTCAAGTAACCATATTTTTGTCAGTCTAATCACATCTGTCTACATTAAGCGATGATGACATATACTCACTGCGCTTCTCTGTCAACCATGCAGCAACGGCCGATCAGATGGTGTGCTACTTCACCAACTGGTCCCAGTACAGGCCTAACCAGGGCAAGTACCTGCCAAAAGACGTGGATCCCTTCCTGTGCACGACGCTCATCTACGCCTTCTCCATCATCAACAACAACAATGAGCTGGTCACCTACGAGTGGAATGACGATGTTCTCTACAAGTCTTTTAATGGCTTGAAGACCAAGTAAGCTAAAGCTGTCTTGCCTAAGAAAACTACTTTCTTAAGTTGAAAATATGTTGAATATTTCAGTGAGGAAGGTCCTTGTATATCAATCGTGGCTTGCTTTTGTTCCACAATCTAATGCTGCCCTCTCATTGCTCTCCTGTGTTTAGGAACCCTCACTTAAAGACGTTGCTGGCAGTTGGAGGATGGAACTTTGGTTCAGCTCGGTAATTTCTCTTTTTGTCAAGATTTCAAATCTGATTTCAAATCTGATTTCAAAACTGTCTTTATCCCCCATATGCAAACATGTTTGTTCTTTGACATTTGTGATCTTAATCTGTACATATTGGGTGGCATTACTTATTACATTACAACAATGTTTCTCGCTAGGTTCTCCATCATGGTGTCCAACGCAGCCAACCGTCAGAAATTCATTCAGTCAAGCATTAAGTTCTTGAGGACTCATGGCTTTGATGGTTTGGACCTGGATTGGGAGTACCCTGGATCTCGAGGAAGTCCTCCAGAGGACAAGAAGAAGTTCACTCTACTCTGCCAGGTGGGCTAAACATGGGGTCATGCATTCTTCATGCAGTCTTTGAGGACTACAGTATCTGTCACATGTATTTAGGTAGAAACCATTGTTGCAAACTGATGTCATTACCTGTTTAATTTACAGGAACTTGTTGCTGCCTATGTAGCAGAGGCGGCTGCCACTGGTAAAAAACAGCTAATGCTGACCGCCGCCGTGTCTGCAGGAAAAGGAACCATTGATGCAGGATATGAGATCGCCGAGATTGCCAAGTTGGTTTTGTCTCTAGAATACCTCTAAGTTAAAGCTGAAAGAATATCAACGTCGGTGTTGGCAAATTCTAGTGTTGGTGTTTTAATGTTTGAATAGGTATCTGAACTTCATCAACGTCATGACTTATGACTTCCATGGAACCTGGGAGCAATTCACCGGCCATAACAGCCCCCTCTTCCGCGGTTCCCAGGACAAAGGTGACCTTATCTACTTCAACACTGTAAGTGTTCAAAAACAGCGCCACCCTAACAAACACCCTGGGCTATAGAGAAGCTGGTAGCAGTTGTTCACGTGATGCCAATTGTATCTAAAACACTCCTACTTGCTTCTATTCCTAGGACTACGCCATGAAGTACTGGAGGGACAACGGCACCCCAGTGGAGAAGTTGAGAATGGGTTTTGCTGCATATGGTCGCACCTTCCGCCTGACATCGTCAAACACCGGTGTTGGAGCCCCCGCCAGCGGCGCTGCTTCAGCCGGACCGTTCACACGTGAGGCTGGCTTCTGGTCCTACTATGAGGTGAGGAGTCTGGGTCATCAGTAGCAACCAATATAAGGCTAAGAAAAGTGGACTAACACAGTGGATTGCCACTGAATATCTTTTTTCAGATATGCACCTTCCTGAAGGGTGCCAAACTGGAATGGATTGAAGACCAGAAAGTTCCCTATGCTCACAAGAACAATGAATGGGTAGGATTCGATACCAAGGAGAGCTATGAGAATAAGGTACGCATGATGGTAACACTACAATATATATATATACACACACCAAAATAGTCAAGTAGTTAAAAGTCTAAAAATCTTAAATTACCTTCAACATTTCGCAGGTCCGCTACTTGCAAGAGCAGAAGTTTGGAGGTGCCTTTGTGTGGGCTCTGGATCTGGATGATTTCAAAGGAGAGTTTTGTGGCAAGGGGAGCCACCCACTGCTGGCGCATCTCCGCAGTCTCCTGAAAATTGGTACATTTCATAAATTTAATTGAACTCTTATCAATCTCTCGGTTTTTCAATACATATCTCCCATGATTTCTGCCTTTTCTGATTTGTTATTTGCTAATTGCATTTATTCTTTGTTTTTACCATTCAGAGTTGCCTCCCCTGCCCCCTACCACAACCCCTGACCCCAGCAAAACCACCACCCCTCGCCCCACCCCAGCCACCACAGTCACCACCCACGCACCAGGCACAGGCTTCTGTAATGGCAAACCTGATGGCATGTATCCCCACGAAGAAGACAAAAACAGCTTCTATATGTGTGCAGGTGGAATCACCTACGTCAGGCGATGTGGAGCAGGCACCGTCTTCGATGACAAGTGCAAGTGCTGCGTCTGGCCCTGAATCACAGCCACAACATTATTTGATTCAAATGTTTTTGCCATGGAACTAACAAAGAAATAAAAGCAATATTTTCATGCATATTGTGCTTTCAGTTATGTTTTTCCCAAATTATTTGATGACACGTTTGTTGATTTATGGAACAAGATACAGTTAAGTAGGAACTAGAAAATGTGCTCAGTTGAGGTCCGCCCTCCGTCAACTAAGGCCAGTAACATGGAGACATGTTGAAACCACAGCTTGGGACCTGAAACTTGAGACTTGAGTCGTGAAAATTGAGACCTGCTTTGAGACTTTCTCTGGAGACTTGCAAACACATTTTTCAGATTCTAAAGATAGTTACAAATGATAATTTACTGCATTGTTAGTTTGTTGCGCCACTTCATGATGCATATAGGAGAAACACTGCATTATTGTTGTCTCAGCCTGGTTCCCCTTAAGTGGGCACCCTAGTTGACCACAGACTCTGAGGGAAGTGCTTTCCAGTAGCCTTCACTGTAAAGCATGTCAGGTTGCCCGCTAGTGACGCTGGGACTTAACCTGTGAAATACACTTTGGTTTTCACAGTTTAGCTGTGTTATTTTGGCAGCCCAACATCAGTTAACGCCGCTAGGCCCATCGGGACTTTCACTGCTGAATGTCCCATTCGCATCCCGCTTAAGCTTGATTTATTATGGATTGCGAATATCTGTTGAATACCCAATCACCAATGTTTTTCTAACTCTAACAAACAAGATACGCCATCATCCAACCTAATGTGAAAACCTCATACTTTTCCAAACCCCCCGCCATTGATTGGAGTTTCACTAATCAATCAAATATGTCCTAAAACATTTGTTTTAAGGACTAGCAAATAATCTGTTTACCCACCTGGACTACTTTGTATAATAATTTAAAACAATCTTTTTTTACTAAACTAACCTTTGGAATTTACTTTTGTCAAAGCAATGGTGAGCATAAACTTCCAGGGCGCCACAATAACCTCCTCTCTGTTCAGTAGAAGAATAAATAAGTAATCCCTGGGGCACTCGAAAATCAACGTCTTATTGAAAAATCATGATTGTGATATAAATATAACATAACATGCTCAGATAACTACACAACGCAAAGGCAATGATTAAAACAACATGTAAGCTATGTTCATAGCAACCACCATAGCAACCATAGAAAACATTGCATTAACTAACTCAACATATACTATATTTAATATATAATATATTTAATATTATATATATTGAATTAATTTCTCACAAAAAATGTTTTCAAAATTAAGCATTTTCTCATTTTGATTGAACTACCTAAACTATCTGAAAATAAAGCATTTACACTGAGAATAAAAGGAGCATCATCTATGTATTTTACGCAGACGGAAACTTGACATATGTGACGTATTTCTGGTTTCTTTAACCATTTGAAAAGGGCACAGGACCTATGGGACATATGGGTCTCTTTGGGTCGTATAGGGCTTGTACATCATGTATGTCAGATTGAAATGAACGTTTTGATTAGCTAGGGTAATGGTATATCTCTTGAGTTCTCTCAAAAATAGTATCACCAACAAAAAATCCCACAATGCATTCTGATGTACAAGCCCTATAGACAAACAACCTATTCTTGATAGATAGGCTTTGCAGCTGTTTTCGTTTTTTTAAAGCAAATGTAAAGAGTGGTTGTTTCAATACAAGGAGAAAGCATTAATTTCCCATAGTATCATTTAAGTGAATTATGATGCATACAATTTATCATGCAGCTCAACAGATCTAACAAACGGCAATAGGAAGTAATGTATGGAAGGAACTAAATCAACTTCTGTAGTACATTTGCAATTTGGACTGCAATTCTACCTGTGTGGTAAAGCCAGTTTAGCATGACATCTTCTTTGTCTAGAGGTGTCAAGCGCTACGTCACCAGCAATTATATCATCATGGCAGATACAACAGGTTCAGGTTTGGGATAAGTATTGAGTCTCATTACAGGGGATTTTGTGACTAGTGCTTTAGGTAAAATATCAAAATAGGTCATTAACTTGATAGCTTTCATAATCCTGATCCTGGTCCACACCTAAGAGCATTTGTTATGTTAGTTTATTTCTCTCACACACAAACCTGCAATGGCTAGAAAGCTCTATTTTTTCTATAAACCTTTACAAAACATCACATACATCACCTGCAATTTCTATTTTAGGGTCTGTTGAGTCAATGTTTGGGTCGGTCCTTAATTGTATGAAGAGACCAACGGTAACCTGAGTGCTTAGGACACCACATATAACTTTCACTCCGGCTCCATCTCTCTTCACACACATCTAGACAGGCCACACAATGGGACCCCATATGCCCTCAGTGCTTGAAATGAGGATTAACAAAGGACTACTACAATGAATTCAGTCACAGTATATGCAATTGGTGAGGAATACAATTATTATTCTACTTTTTTCAAAGATATACAAGCTCTTATAATGCATTTAAAGTGTTTCATTATTTAGCTGTTGTGTTCTGTCAGAGTCTAATTGTAAAGAATATGTTCATGTTTGATTTGTGCTTAACAGTGGGTCTACATCTATTCATTCAGGGTGGTGAGTATACATTTTCCTCCTATATACAAAGAGCAAAGAAATCCTATAGGCATTATTTGTATCGAGACTTAATATTTTTAGGACCTTAAAAATTACAAAATTTCACAAAACTATATGTTACAAAGATTTTTTTTCTGTACCCTGAAACCAGCAACGGCAAACAAACTGGTTTGTTATTTTACCAACTGGTCGCAGTACAGAACAGGTGTTGGGAAATACCTGCCAGGGAACATAGACCCTTGGCTATGCACTCACTTGGTCTACGCCTTTGCTGTTGTCAATTATGCCAACGAGATCACAGAACACGAGTGGGATGAAGATACTCTCTACAAACAATTCAATAAGTTAAAAAACAGGTAAACCAATTCTTTGTTCATGATGAACAAAACTATCTATATACAAAATCTATTGAATAACAGTAGTTAATCATTAGCATTATGGACATTATTAATAAGAGAGGAATGCAATTGCAAGTGAATGCCTTAGCCCACGTCAGTAAAAGGTGAATTTAAAGCTGCAATCAGCAGTTTATGATCGATCTACTTTGTTTTTATTATTAGTAGATTAAATATTCAACGTTTCATCCAGCTAATATCTTTAAAAAATTCTGGACATAATGTAATTATCTGTAGTCAATGCTGACCAATAATGCTTTAAATAATTTTCATTAATAAAATTGCTGCTCTAACTGATGTATTCAACCGATACAGAGTTCTGGCTGACCCATACCCCTCTCTTTGTTTACTTGCCATGTAGCACTGCCAGAATGTCCAGAACAGACACAATATTATCACATCTTATTTTAGGATTGCTGTCTTACTTGTAAGCTAAGAATTATAGTTTTACAGAGTAAATAACTATGGTTATGGTAAGATAACAATAGATAACAACAATTGTGTTTTAATTGAGTCTCATGGTTCTCATGCATTCAGCCAGTAGTAAAACGAATGTATGAGAAACATGAAACTATTTGAATCTTTTTTTTTTAAATCCTGATTGTTATTATACTTTCTGCTATTTCAAATGTTTATGTGCAGTAATCCACAGCTGAAGACTCTCTTGTCAGTCAAAGAAGACAACTTTGGAGCTCAGTAAGTCTCCACGTATGTAAAGCATCTTGTGTATTATTATTGTTATTATTATTGCTGTTGTTATTATTACAAGATATTATACTTATATTATTATTGATAACTTGATTATTATTATTACTAACACATAACCCTTACTTCAAGCTGCAATGCACACATCTCTCTCTGTAGCACTTTCTTTGCATTTTTTGTATTTAATGATGGTTGTCTATAGAATAAAGCCTATACACTCATACAGTGGAACAATCAACCCAAATATTTGCATTCTTTGGTCTCCACATTTCACTTCACACCAGTGGCGCAGCTAGAAATGTTGAAATGGGTGGGCACAGAAAAAAGACGAGTGGGAAAAGCCAATTTGATTAAACGTACGTTTGGTGAAGCGAAGGAAAACCCTCTGATTGGACGGGCAAGACTGACAAGTAGGCGGGCCTAGGCCTGTCCAGGCCCGCCCGTGGCTACGCCTCTGCTTCACACAAGAGAAGAGATTGTGTAAAAAGTGTTTCACTATCATTTTATGGAAGTTCTGCTTCTATTGCATTGTATTTAGAATTATTTGTTTGGTATGGTGGGAGGGTGACTCCGATTAAATTAATTGTAAATGAATTATACTATAATTAAACTTGTGCTTGAGCTTGATGCTTTCTCCCTGTTGACCATCGCATCATCATCCTCCTCCTCTACTCGGTAGATTCTCCAGCATGCTGTCCAGCGAAGCCAACCGTCACAGCTTCATCCAGTCGACAATCAAATTCCTGAGGGCTTACGGCTTCGATGGTCTGGACTTGGACTGGCAGTACCTTGTATCTGGTGCAAGCTCAGCACAAGACAAGAGCAAGTTCACTCTGCTCTGCAAGGTACTACAATAATACAATGTGTGCAGCATGAGTGCATTAGCCTATAGTATAAGTGATTCAGTAATCCAGTTTCTAGAAAAGATGATTAGGGTATATGTTACCTCTCCGTGTGCTGTTGCCCGTATATTTACTATAGCATGATGTTTAATACTTTTTACACATTTAACGCATGTTACGCTCACATTTCTAGACTAGGTAACACTACCCAGAACGACTGAGTTTAAAATAGCCTCCTCAAATGTGTGTGTTTGTGTGTGTGTGTGTGTGTGTGTGTGTGTGTGTGTGTGTGTGTGTGTGTGTGTGTGTGTGTGTGTGTGTGTGTGTGCAACATAATGCTTGAGTTTTGACTGTGGCAGGTAAGTAAGGAAGTAAGGATGAGGATTAAAATACGTTCTTAGTAATATAATGCTGTAATACCGGTTCCACTGCAATCCTGACCTGGATGAAATGCATGCTAATTGATGTAGATTATTTGAGTGGGCCTATCTATCTTACTTAGTTACTTAATTACTTACATTAACCTCACTATGTTGCATATGTGTTTTGTCTCTGCGGACCAGGAGCTTTCAGAAAGTTATGAGGCTGAAAGTACAGGAGAAGGAATGACTCGCCTCATTCTGTCTGCAGCAGTGACAGCAGACATTGATGCCATCGATTTGGGATATGAAATTGCTGAAATATCCAAGTAAGGATGTTGAAATGAAATGAAATATTTTCTTCCTATAAAGTGATGTGTAAAGGTTTACCTTGCTAGGCAGTTGGATTCCCGAAATCCTAACCACACGAGAATCCATCTTGCCAGGCTTCAAGTTATTAGTTCAAGTTGTAAGTTATACTTGTGGCCGAACCACAGAGGTTCAGACCAATCAGCATCTATGATTCACTATGGGATCCATGTGATATGTGATAGATGGTGATAAGACAGATGGTTCGTCCAAACACCTGCCAAGTATTTGGCAGTTGATTGTAAAAGTAGCCTAACAGGCAATACATTTGTGTGTGTGTGTGTGTGTGTGTGTGTGTGTGTGTGTGTGTGTGTGTGTGTGTGTGTGTGTGTGTGTGTGTGCGTGCGTGTAGGTACCTGGACTTCATCAGTGTTAAGACGCATGACTTTGAGCGAGGCCCAGAAAGAGTGACTTCACACCACAGCCCCCTCTTCTGTGATTTGCCGGGCACAGAAAACAACACCAATGTAGTAAGACAGGAGTTTACCTCAATACGCACCGTCCCTGGGTCAATTTAGAGCTAACTTCTTCATTAGAGCCAACTATTCTGAATGTTTTTGGCTAAATGAGACCTCATAGGACGACATTGCTGGGTCCTTTTCTCAAGGTGTACTATGAAAGTGGGTACAATCTATCAGAATAGTAGGTAATAGGTAATCCACCATGGGAAAACCTGCAAATCAACCTCGATAATATCAGTCTAACAAAACTTAGTTACTGGAAAAAACAATATGAAGAACAATGTCCAACTTTTCCTCATTTTTAGTTCAATTTCCTGTGCAAGGACTGTATAGGCTGATAGCATGTCAAAAACTAAATACTAATGAATATGGTTGAAGACACGGGCGATTGACAGTGATTGTGAGAAGCCTAAAAGCATAGTGTGGCCCTTCAATATCATGTCGACTGGACAAGAAACAGGTAAACAGGTGCAACAAAAAGGGAGCACACACACAGCCTAACCAACAACAATATGTCCCTTTCCTCCGAGGATTACGTGATGCAGTACTGGATTAGCCGAGGAGCCCCAGCACAGAAGCTCCTGCTAGGATTGGCAACCCATGGACGGTCCTTTACCCTGTCGTCTGCTGCAACAGGCCCAGGGGCCCCAGTCAGAGGCCCCGGCATGCCCGGCCCTTACACCCAACAGATGAGCATCTGGTCTTACTATGAGGTAACAGCGCTCAATGCACACTTGGGTAGTAAGATGATGATGATTGAGAGTGGGAATGAGAGCGACCACAATTCTGAAGGCGAACAGTGAACTTTTTAACATTACTCAACAATGAACTCAATATTACTCTCTCCTGTGAATTGGTCTAAGGGTAAAAGGGCATTTAGGGGATGGTTTTGTCCAAAGGAACTTACAATCAGTACATTTGTGGGGTTTGACATGTGGACAGTTGGGGGTGGGGGATCAAGGGGATCGAACCGCCGGCGCCGACCATACGGTTAGTGGACGACCTGCTCTACCCACTGAGCTACTGCCGCCCTATTGGTCTGCTTAAAGGGTGATGCTAGCAATTATTGGTACATAAAAAAATGTATATGTGTTACTCTGTTCTAAAGGTGACAGAAATATCTTTCAAATATATGAACATATTTACTGTCTAGATAAATATTCTGTAGTTTTCAAATAATATAATAGAAATTAAATGTTGTATTGTTCATAATAGGTAAAACCTGGATGAAAACATGTAAGCTAATATTTTCTCCTTTCCAGATCTGCTCATTCCTCAGAGGGGCATCAGTCTGGTGGATTGATGGTCAAAGTGTACCATATGCTGTTAAAGGGGATGAGTGGGTCGGCTTTGACAACCGCGACAGCTACGATGCCAAGGTAAGCGATATATAGTAGTATTCAATCGTTCATATTTTAGATTATATAGTTTACAATTTACTTTATATTGAATCTGATGGGAAATAAGTTGAATAAAGTAAGGGGGCCTTTTTCAACAAGGCTTGCTCTTTACTCATACAAAAGCTATCGCCGCAACAGGAGCAGCAATTTCACTTCCCTGAAATAGGGTTTTATATGAGAGGTAAACCGGGAACCAGTGGCAGGCCCTGTGTTCTCTGTTTTCTACAGGTGGGCTACCTTAAGAACAGCACGTTAGGTGGAGCAGCTCTATGGACGCTAGACATGGATGACTTCACTGGTCAGTTCTGTGGGCAGGGCAAATATCCACTGGTGTCCCATTTGAAAAGGATGCTCAATAGGCCTACAGGTAAGGAAAAACAAACAAAAAAAGAACCTACCCTCATGCCCTTGTATGTTCTACGTCTTGGCACTTTATAATCGCTCTTTGTAACTTTGCATTTTAGGCCAGAAATGTTGCATACTAGCAAACTAGCAATTGGAATGCTTGAAACTTGTTCTGGTGACTTACTGTATGAGCAGCAATTAAATGTTTCAACTTCTTTTGACAAATACACTTAATGTAAGTCGCTTTGGATAAATGTGTCCGCTAAATGCCCTAAATGTAAACGTAAATATCCTTCCTTCAGTGGAAATTGATAGCTTGATTCAACTCAGTTGTGTTATCATTCCTTCATATTCAATAGTATTAATATTACTATGTTCAACATGATTAAGACTGGAGACTTGAAGAAACATAACAAACGAATGTACACGTAGGCCTGTCCACGACCTCCGTGTCCCCCGCGACCGACTCCCTCGGGGAACCCGTAGACTCCACCACCGCGGTCAAACCTCTGCCGCACCAGGGCTGCCTCCAAAACATCACCGTTGCCTATCAACGGGCAGGCTTCTGCGCACGCAAACGGGACGGAGTGTATCCGCGATCTGAGCACCCGAAGACGTTCTACAAATGTGTGCTGCACCACACGTACGTCATGAGGTGTCACACGGCCGCACATGCACATAACACGGCGGGGCGAGCCGCGCCGCCGGGAGGAGGCTTTGGGCTCGCCAGCGTGGCGGAAGCCACCTTGCTTCATGTGTTGTTTGTGTGGAGCAACTGGTAAATCTGGTTATTTTTGGTGACGCATGTATGGACCGATGACTTGTCCACTCTCACAGTGGTCAGAAGATGGTTTTGTTGTCTGGGAACTTTTGTGAAATCATTGCCCGTTACTGACAGTCAAATAACGTTTTACACACAAATAAAGCATTTATTGAGAATTGTGTTCCGCCTCTGTCTGTCGAGCCTTAACGTGTATTAGTCTTAAAAAGCAGAGACACTACTGAAGGTATATTATATGCTTCTTGCTTCGAACTCAATGTGAGTCAATGGGTCGAATTCTGCCAGGAGATAGCCCAGTAACAGCCCAGTAACATAAGTGAACAATTGTTGGTTTGGGTACAAAACATACTGGGTAATGTTGCTATCTCTGAAATTAATGATCAAATGAAATAAATAATGGTCAGATCAGTATTCTTAACGTGAAAATGTTCTTGAATCACTTTGATGTATTTTTGTATAGCTTTTTCATGGTGGCTCTAGCACAGAGCAATATAAAGAGCCATCTCTGTCTGTCCAAGGTAGAGCTTCAGTAGGCCCAGAGCAATGTAATTTGCGATGGTGTTAAAGGCCTGCACATTTAATGCCAGTGCAGGCACGTGTCATAACTAAGTCATCAGAACTCAGAAGAACTTTATTGCCAAGCAGGTTTGCACCTACAGGGAATTTGTCCTGGTGGTTCGTGCGCAACAGTCAACAGTGAACAAACAACAAAACAACACCAACAATAGACAATACAAAAAACAAGCAACAGTAAGTGTTTTAAAGTGTATGGTGCAAGGAGTGCAAAGAGTGTACAAGGAGTGCAAGGAGTGATATTGTCAATGGGGGTGGGGGAGGGGCTGAGGGGGGTCCCGCAACCAATTCATGTTCCCAACTGCTGCTGGGAAGCAGCTGCTCATTTTGGTGGGAGGTTGTGGTCCTGATGGACCGCAGCCTCCTGCCAGAGGGAAGAGGGTCAAAGAGTTTGTGTCCGGGATGAGAGGGGCCGGCCACAATCCTACCTGCTCGCCTCAGGACCCTGGACGTGGGCAGATCCTGAAGGGAAGGTTGCAGCCAATTGTTAATCACCTTCTCCGCAGAGCGAATGATAAGCTGCAGCCTATCAGCACAAATACATTTTGGGGAACAAACATGAAAAACACCTGCATAGAATAATTGCATACCATGGTACTGAAGTAATGAAACTATAGGTTACAAAATCTGGACCTAAGAGAGCAAATTGTTAATTTTGTGGTCCCTTCAAATGTAACCAGGTCCTACAAGATGCTAGATGGGAGACATACTGTATTATTTATTTGATTTAATGTAGTTTTAATGTTTAAGAAATGTTACTGTTATGGGTTTTCCTACAGCGAACAATTTTAACATTTAAAATAACTTGCTGTAAACGTGTTTACTTACCACTGTAGTTGATTCCGTTTCGTAGGGCCTATATTTCATTAGGTTTCTGTATACAGGTTTGTTTGCATTTAATGACAACGATTGGCTTATGTTATATTTGAATATCAAAACTGAAATTGTTTCGTTATTTAATTTTAACCATCTCCAGACCTATCAATAGTCTTTAAGTTTTCCCTATGATGTGCACTGGTTCTTCGTATGAAAGACTGATTGTTAGTATGCACTTCACTTCCCAGAATGCCAAGCGCCGCAGTTCCGTATTGATTACACGTAGCGACAACCAGAAAACTAGGACAGTTAATTAAGATAAAACTGTATTATAATGTATTGTATACCATGTATCGTAATCCTTAAACATACGTTATAACCTATTTCTTGATCATGCTACCGGAATCGTGTCTCTTTTTGGCCTCGCGTCAGCTAAATTAACTAGCTAGCTAACTAACATTAGCTTGAGTTAGCAAGTCACTGGTTGTTTACAATCTATTTCGACATGTACACTTTGTTATCTGGACTTTACAAGTATATGTTCCAAAAGGACGAATACTGCATATTGATCCTTGGCCTGGATAATGCAGGAAAAACGGTAGGCAATGCTTCATGTTGGCTGTCAACGTGTTCATTGTTATGATTTCAGCATCGTTTATTTGTGGTTGTACAATTTCATGTGTTATTCATGTTATTTTTTTGTCCTCGTTAAGCTGTGCGACTTTTCTGCAATTCTCCGTGTCTATTGTCTCACAGACCTTTCTGGAACAGACGAAAACAAAGTTCAGTAAGAACTACAAAGGAATGAGTTTGTCAAAGATCACCACTACAGTTGGCCTGAACAGTAAGAGTTTGCAAAAGCAATTTCCAGTTCATTGCAAAACATTGCTCAACACAATTAAATTCCTTATTTTTTTGTCGTGTCTAATGTTGCTTTCCAGTCGGGACCATTGATGTTGGCAATGCTCGCCTCATGTTCTGGGATCTTGGAGGTCAAGAAGAGCTCCAGTCTTTGTGGGACAAAGTACGTAAATAGCACTTACTAGTAACTCATGACTTTTCATCAAATTAATAACTTCACCACACATTTGATGTGTTTTGTTTTTGCAAAGACAAGTTGAAATGGCACTTTTTATTACAAAAAAATACAAGTACTTGTTGTCTTACTTTGCTAACTAGGTTCATAAAATAAAGGCGAGCTATATCGTTCTGTGAAGTTGTATAAAGTTGTTGTTTTTTCTATTTTCAAACGCTCAATCCCATTAGTACTATGCAGAGTCCCACGGCGTGATCTATGTGATCGATTCAACAGATGAAGAGCGCCTCTCAGAATCAAAGGAGGCCTTTGGTATGTATGCACTTTGCCTTGCTCTCTATGCACATGCAAAAGCCTCAATCACAGTCCCGCATCAGCATGTGGACCTACAGTATGCATACACAGAATATGTGAAGACCTCCCAGAGGTTAGCCACACGCCCCCCCCCCCCCCCCCCCCCCCCTCTTTGTGGAGCTGTTTGTGTCAAGTCATCACTGATTGGCTGAGCATGGGATGAGAGTAGTGTTACGTTTTGTTTCCGACAGGCACAATAATTAAATTAGATCAAAAGTTCAAAAGCTGCATTTTCCCACCCACCACTTACTACAGCACATTGGACTTATTTTGCACCTGGCTGTATTGCTTTTTCAACAACCCATCAATTAATTGAGTGAACTCCTCTCAACTGTGTCTGGTTTTTGTCATTGGTCCATTGGTCCATTGGATCATACACATTTGGGGTTAAAAATGCTGCACTGCCCCCTTGTGTACGTGACGTTGAAGTTAAAATGCAGGCCACTTTGTGGAGATCCACATTGTGTTTCTGTGTCACAATGTGGATCTTTGCATGCGTTGCTATAACCCCTGGCAAAACATATGGAATCACTAGTCTTGGAGGATGTTCATTCAGTTGTTTAATTTTGTAGAAAAAAAGCAGATCAGACATGCCACAAAACTAAAGTAATTTAAAATGGCAACTTTCTGGCTTCTGGAAACACTATAAGAAATCCAGAAAGAATTTGTGGTATTCAATAACAATTGCTTTTTTGGATCAAGCAGAGGAAAAAAATTATGGAATCACTCAATTCTAGGGGAAAAAAATATGGAATCACCCTGTAAATTTCCATTTCCATCCATCCATCCATCCATCCATCCATCCATTATCGTGACCGCTTATCCTCTACGAGGGACGCGGGGGGGCTGGAGCCAATCCCAGCTGCAACGGGCGAGAGGCGGGGTACACCCTGGACAGGTCGCCAGCCTATCACAGGGCTAACATACATAGACAAACAACCATTCACACTCACATACACACCTATGGTCAATTTAGAGACAACCTAATCCCCAACCTGCATGGTTTTTGGTCTGTGGTTCCATTTCCATCAGACATAATTACCATGTTTAATGATTCATCACGCTGGCATGCTGCACTGCCCCCTTGTGCATACACATGACTAGCTGTGAGATATTTTGGCGATAACACGAACAAACGCTAATTAGATTAATTCGATCGAGATTCTGTTCCATGTCATTGCGTCGCATTTCTTTTTATGTAGCGCATGCATTGGATTCTACTTGTGCATTGAAAACGCATCCTTCAGCAAAATCAGATATAGTATTTAGTATAAAGTAACAGCTCTAATGTAATACTGCGATGTTGGAGCACTGAGCGGGCGGTTGTGATGTCACCCTGTAGGCTTCAGGTTCGTACCATGAAACGGCACCTGGGGGGGCATTGTTGTGATGTGTCACGTGACCTAAAAGCTGAGGCCAATTTAGTTTTTCTTCCAACACAGAATAAGATAAATAAATACTGGGTTTTTTTATTTAACTTTTTGTGATTTTTCACCTTTGTTGCATTTTAAAACTGTTCTAATTAATATAAACAACAAATGTTTTAATGCTGGCAAACATTGCAGGGACTGCTAGAATCATCATACTGGTGTGATTGTATGCATCAAAGGGCAAAATCAAGCAATAAGAGGAAATTACAATGTTTATTTATATAAAAATATAAAATATGGAATCACCCTGTAAATATCCATTTCCACCACAGTCAGTCAGTCCACTTGGTGCAGCAGCTCTCCACGGTGTGAGCACTCCTTTTTAACTGCAGACTCATGAGCAGATTTAAGATGATGCCGGTGTTAGTTTTGGAAATTGAAATTTACAGGGTGATTCCATTTTTTTTTCCCCAGAATTGAGTGATGCCATCATTTTTTCCCTCTGCTTGATCTAAAAAAGAAATTGTTGTTGACTACCACAATTCTTTTCTGGATTTCTTTTAGTGTTTCTTAAAGCCAGAAACTTGCCATTTTAAATGACTTTAGTTTTGTGGCATGTCTGATCTGCTTTTTTTTCTACAAAATTAAACAACTGAATCAACATCATCCAAGACTGGTGATTCCATAATTTTTGCCAGGGATTGAATACGCATAACTGTAAATCCAGTATCTGCCATTCCCTGATTTCACTGGTCTTTCTTCCCTCTTTCAGAGAAAATGATCAGCAGCGAGTCCTTGGATGGAGTCCCTCTGCTAGTCTTGGCCAATAAGCAGGATGTCGAGGTACAGAGAAAACTATTACCAATTTATTTTTGGCTCCATTACTTCAGCGTTGCCAATAAGGCCTTCATCATTTTTCATCCCACATATTATTTATGTATGTTCACTTCAGCAACAGTGCAGTGTAGCTACTGGCTCACTCGTTTGATTTTGTCAATGGTGAGGAACACATTATGGTAGGGCTGAGGTCAACCAAAAAAAAAAACATGACTGAAATTCAACCAATTGGCCAATAGGAAAAACATGAGATAAATCTGATCATTATCTGCAGATTAACGTCTGGCCACAGCGCATTCTACTCTATCTGGTAGCCTAGATATCAAGTACTGTTGTAGCAAGTCTGCAGCAAGGATGTGAAATCCTCTCTTGGTCCGAGTCGGCCTCGGTTACAGCAGAGCTTCAATGTGCAGCAGGCAGCCAGACACCAGGCGAGCCACAAAGCACTGCGGCGGCCAGGGTCGCCTTGAGGAGAGACGACACACACTGGATGACTTTGAGTCCAAAAAACATTTAGCTCCTGTTTTCTCTAAATATCGGTCTTCTCAGTAAACGTGATGATATGGCCAGGTACTTTGTTGGCGATCGTATCAGACATAATTACCGTGTTTAATGATTCATCACGCTGGCATGCTGCACTGCCCCCTTGTGCATACACATGACTAGCTGTGAGATATTTCGGCAATAACACGAACAAACGCTAATTAGATTAATTTGATCGAGATTCTGTTCCATGTCATTGCGTCGCATTTCTTTTTATGTAGCGCATGCATTGGATTCTTTCCCACTTGTGCATTGAAAACGCATCCTTCAGCAAAATAAGATATAGTATTTAGTATAAAGTAACAGCTCTAATGTAATACTGCGATGTTGGAGCACTGAGCGGGCGGTTGTGATGTCACCCTGTAGGCTTCAGGTTCGTACCATGAAACGGCACCTGGGGGGGCATTGTTGTGATGTGTCACGTGACCTAAAAGCTGAGGCCAATTTAGTTTTTCTTCCAACACAGAACCGCTAGAGGAGTAGGCTAAAGTATGTAGGCAGCAGGCCGACATACTGGCTGACATCACGCAATTGTTTATTTTCATTTAACAGCTGTTAAAAGCCTATTTGTGCAATTGCCTGATTTGAATAAATACTGGTTTTTTTTTATTTATATATATTAATTTAATATATTAATATAAACAACGAATGTTTTAATGCTGGCAAACATTGCAGGGACTGCTAGAATCATCATACTGGTGTGATTGTATGCATCAAAGGGCAAAATCAAGCAATAAGAGGAAATTACAATGTTTATTTATATATATATCTACTGCGGCCTTCTATCCTCAGGATAGGAGGCCGGTCGTTTGAGGGTCAAATGTTTTCTTGGGTCACCTCATAAACTGGCAGGGCACATACTGATATGGACGTGTTACACCCATTTCTGCGGAAGCACCACTCATATAAAAAAAGAAACTGCCAAGCTTTAAAGGAAAATGCCACCGTTTGTCCATACTGAACTACGTTCTTCCCTGATCTTAGATGAGTTAATACATACCTCTCTCACTTTCGTGCGTGCACTCGATCGCTCTGGCGCGCAGCGCTACTTCGATAGCATGTAGCTTGGCCCAGTATATTCCTTAGGATCCAAACGGGGCTGAAGTTAGAAGCCACCAAGCAATTCCACGTTTTCCCTATTTAAATATGGTTACATGAGTAGTTACACGACCCAAGTATGGTTACACAAAATGAAACATGTCAAATGGATGGCAAAATAACACCTGGGAGCAATTCGACGTCGGTGCAGTAATATCATCACTCCTAAAAGATCCTCTCCCCCTCCCCCTGTTACTTCCGTCAATAGAACCAACGTGACTTTTTACTTCAACTACTACAGGTAGTGCAGGCGATGGCGTGCAGGTCACGTTGGTACTATTTTGTGTAACCATACTTGGGTCGTGTAACTTAAATAGGGAAAATGTGGAAGTGCTTGGTGGCTTCTAACTTCTCCCCTGTTTGGATCCTAAGGAATATACTGGGCTAAGCTACGTGCTATCGAAGTAGCACTGCGCGCCAGAGCAATCGAGTGCACGCACGAAAATGAGAGAGGTATTTATCATATCGTCTAAGATCAGGGAACAACGTAGTTCAGTATGGACAAACGGTGGCATTTTCCTTTAAAGGGATATTCCGCCATTTTTGGAAATAAGCTCATTTTCCACCTTCCCTCGAGCAAAACAATCGAGCTTTACCATGGGCGCAGTGATATGACGCAGCGCCTCAATAGTCCCTGTAGGCTTCTTCCGGGAATACAACCAACGTGATTACCGGGACTATACTTTGGGGCGCGTCATATCACTGCGCCCATGGTACCTTTGCAACTTTCCTTGATTATTACGCCAGAATGAGAGTATAGTTCCGGGTAAAATCAGCCCAGAAAATCGCCACATTTCATTTTCCGTCGGTCTTATTGCACTTTCAAACTTGAGAAGAGACAAGTTTTAAATGGGAAAAATTCCGGAAATCGTAGTCACTTCTAAGCGTGATGCTAGCGGGCGAGATGCTAATGGTCTAATCCGATTCAATTATCTATGCTAAGCTACAGCTAAAAGTTGTACCGCCAGACTCACAGAACGGCTGGATGAACGGGAAAAGGGTAGGGCTCGATTGTTTTGCTCGAGGGAAGGTGGAAAATGAGCTTATTTCCAAAAATGGCGAAATATCCCTTTAAGTCCAACATTAGGAAATTGAGAAGAGAAAGGATCAGTATTGGCATTAGAGTACCTGCTACAGGAACTGATAAAAAAAAACACATACGAGTACTAATTGGCACTTGGCACTTACTAGTACTACTTGATACTTGGCATCAGTTGCCTCTGCCTATAACCTCCAGCTGCAATCTAGTTGCTTTGATCATCTAGCGGCCATCTTGGGTCTAAACAGTTGCTTGTGGAGAAACTGAATGCTGAATTTGCCTACTGTCAATAGTCCTGGCCTGGCTATGAAGAATCCGTCCATAATAGGGACTGATTCTTCATATTAATTGTTCCTATTTTTCCTATTTATATAATCTTTAAATTCTGTTTTTCTTTTTGGTTTTTTATATATGTATATTTATGTTTTATTTAAGTTAACCTGTAGATGGCAGCAACCTCTATGGTAATTGGGTGCTCAACTGTAAGCTGCTTCTAAATGGAGAATGAGTCAGAACAAGGGTTACTTTACCCACAAAACAAACAAACAACAAAGACTGTGCTGTGAAAACATTTCCATGGGTATTGCTTGTCTTTCAGCTGTCATAATATTTCCTTCTATTTATCTTGTCTAGAACTGTCTGTCCGTACCAGACATTAAAACAGCTTTCAGTGACTGTGCGCCCAAGATAGGCAAGAGGGATTGCCTGGTGCAGCCGTGCACCGCCCTGACTGGGTAAGGACGCTAAGCTGTAAACACTGTGGGCTTTGGGATTTCAATGTTGTGGACTGCAGGTTTATCCTGCAGTAACCTCCAGCCTACAATATACCATTGAAATGTGATCGTCTATTGCATATGTAAATAGGACCTGGTCTAGTGAATTGATACAACTAACACAAAACTGAATGAGCTGAACAATATCCAAAGGGACACTATTTTACCTCCCCTTGTGAGATTGTGAACAATCGCAAGTCATCACATTTCAAAACCTACGAGCCTACCCAGTGGACGGTACCAGCTGGTAGGCTGCTAGGGCGTAAAGACATGATAAGCTTTCAGCAGAGCGCTGTGGGTGCTGGGTTGCACTTTTGGCACGCAGCCGGCACGAGTAGGGTGACTGCAATTTGTTTCGATTACGTTTGTTGTGGAACGTCAAACTCGCGTCGAGAGGTCGGCATCAAGGTTGAAACGTGAACTTTGAGCTGTCTGTCTCAACGCCGTGGAGGGCGTCTCCCTTTTAACTACGTGGGGAAAACGTTGGCATTGGCCACAGCTGAAAGGTCCTCTTGTGCAGGCGTCGATAGGCTGGTGTCTCTGCTTGGCTCGTGATGTCACATAGATTTTGAAATGGCTTGCACTGGCTCATTATCTCACACCTGGTGGTGTGAGTTTAAACCTCGCGGTGGTTTAAACATTGTGAGATTTTGGGATCTTGCAATGGTGGTTATTGCTGGCCATGTTAAAATCATTTTTAAAGTGGGACCTTTTAGTCAACTTGTTAAGAATCTCTTTGTGTTGAACAGTTTACTTTTGGTGAGAATGTTAACATCATTCATGTGTGGTAAATGAAAGCCATAAGTATAATAATACTGATATTAGGATAGCCAATATCAAAATATTAAGCTTATGTGATGCATTGTATTTTATATGATGATAATCTATTGTGACAGAGATGAGTTGAGTGCATTGGTGTGTTGCAGGGAGGGGGTAAACGAAGGGATACAGTGGATGGTGAAATGTGTGGTGAGGAACATCCATCGGCCTCCAAGACAGAAGGATATCACATAAGGAGCTTGCAGTGACTTCACCCACAAGACCCGGCTCTTGGCACTCATTCTCTGACCGCCCCACCGCCCCTCCTCTATGTATTTACACTCTGGTTAAAATGCAGGGGTTGGTCAACCCTTCTCTTGTTTGTTCCCCGTTTCCTCACAACTGCTGTGGATTTGAGCACTCATTTCTCAATGCCCTAAGTGAGACACTTTAGATATACAGGTATGTGAGTGTGCTTTGAAGTGAGGTGAGCCGTCATACCAATGGAAGACAAAGAAACCTGTGGACTTTTCCTCTCTTGTGCGTGGAACATTTTTTTTTTTTTTTTATCTGACACAAAATAGTACATGAAGTTAAGATTTTGTATGATGTGTTCTGATGTAACCTTTGTGCTTAAGTACACATTGTCAGCTGGCCTGTTTGCTTTTCTGTCTGGTTACTAAACAAGAGCTATAAATTACATTGAAATGCAGCTACTGGTAATCCACTGCATTTTACAGATTGATTAAAATAACTTTTCTACTCTGAAGTGCTCTTGCCTTGGATTATTTCATACAGTAACGTTTTACAGTTTATTATTTGCTAATTGCATTTGATACGTTATTTGCTAATTCCAGTATCTACAATTATCAAAAAATGTAGCTTTTTTTTATTTAAAGCATTTTTTAAATTATAAAGATGAAGCCGAATTTGTTTGAAAAGTTACCGCTTTTGGAAGCGATGTATTGTGCATCAAATGAATAAAGAAGGTGCTTATTGACACTAAAAGAAGGAAATGGCTTTCAGGCGAGGTAGCCATGGGCTGTCCTGAACAGCATTAATATTGTATGAGTGAAAGAGGTTTATGACCTTTTTTATGGCATTTGCTTTGTCCAGTTCCTGTCCGTAGTGACTAAGATGCTGACAGTAAAACAGAATCCAGCCTTTATCTTTATTACAGAACAACACGATATCACAAACCATGATGGAAAGAATTTGCGCACAGAATGTGGACATGTTTCAGTTTCATACTTTTACTTTTACAGCTTTTACTATGAGGATCCATACCACTACCCGTTGTATTAGGATACATCCCACTAGTTATTTGAGGGTGCATACCACGGCCAGTAGTATGAGGGTGCATACCACTGCAGGTAGTATGAGGGGGCATACCACGGCCAGTAGTATGAGGGTGCATACCACGGCCAGTAGTATGAGGGGGCATACCACTGCAGGTAGTATGAGGGGGCATACCACGGCCAGTAGTATGAGGGGGCATACCACGGCCAGTAGTATGAGGGTGCATACCACGGCCAGTAGTATGAGGGGGCATACCACTGCAGGTAGTATGAGGGGGCATACCACGGCCAGTAGTATGAGGGGGCATACCATAGCATCACAAGTTGTATGAAAGATTTCTCCTGGAGCGGTGCTGATTTGTGTGAGGTGCATTATGTTTAATTTTTTTTGTTAAAAAAAAATCAAATAAAATAAATTGAAAATAAATTATTTTAAAAATACATGGCCGATTGCAGTGGCACTTGTAATCCAGCTGTGGTAAATAAAACGAGGATATAAATAAAGCACGATAGAAAAAAAATGTTATGTAAAAATTATTTCAGACTCCACATTAGGGGGGCCACAAGGGGGTCCGAGCTTATTGTGACAGGGGCACTGGACACCACTATTGTATGTGGGGGTGTAGCAGGTCTCGCAGGGAACGAGAAGGGGTGTACTCCTGGAGGAGGTCAGAAAGATAGTTGGGGGCTAAAAACGGCCAGAGAGAACAGCATTGCAGTAGTCAATCCGGGATGTGACAAAAGCGTAGAGCAAGACTTCAGTGCTTGATTGAGACAGGGATAGGCAGAGTCTGGAAATGTCAGAGTCCCTTCGTGCCGCCAAGGCCTCTCCCCTCTTCCCTATCTGCACGTTCGACACCGTGAACCACCAGACCCTCCACCACCTCCACCCTCCACCTCCATCCTCACCATTCTCGCTGATCTTGGCATTACTGACACTGCGCTAGCCTGGTTAACATCTTACGTAATGAATCGCACTTATCAGGTCACATGGAATGGCTCCATGTCCAAACCCCGCTCGCTAAACACTGGTGTCACTCAAGGCTCAGTACTAGGACCGCTTCTGTTTTCCCCAGTGGCGGCTGGCCCATAGAGGGCGATAGGGCACCGCCCCCCCTTGACCCACAATAAATAAATAAATGAATAAATAAAACTAATAATAATAAATTATACAAATTGTTGATATTTGTGTGTTTGAAATATGACTGTACCCAGTAATGTGTGTAAAATATGATAGAAAATCATCTGTGCAAGATGTATGCTTTTCCTACACGTCCCGTGTCCCATGCTTCAACAGCTCTGGGGCGATGGAGAAATCGCCCCAAGAAGGCGGGTCTGTGTAACTTTTTAGCCAATTACTCATTTAAGATGTGAAAGCATGACATAAAATTTGGCCAATCAGCATCCTCAAATCCAAGCCAATATGGGTGTTGGAGCCAAAATGTTTTTTGTTTATTTTTTGAATGCTACTTTGAATAGATTATTGTATTTTATTATTCTTGATAATTAATAATTTTGGCGACGCCCATTTGGGGTGTGCCGTTGCTGAACTAATAAATAACGCACCTGTGCAGACAGCGGGGCGCACCGAGAGAGCAAAAAGTTTTTCGACCGTAGGTAACGTCGAGCAACACAGAGTAGCATATCATATTGTGACTTGACCTTTGTTTTTTGATTGATGCATGCTATAATTGAATACTGCTGCTGAACAAGTAAATAAATTAAGAAACATCGTTCGATTTTGTTGCCACGAGTCAAAATCATTCCACTCGGTCGCCCGCTGTACAGCCTAAAGGCACGGGCTGTACAATGGGCGATTACTTTATCGCCCCAAGCGAGCGAATGCTCAGGTCAGGGCGAGTCTGTATATAGTTGTATACAGTTGTATAGAGTTGACCTTAGTATTTTTTAGTCCTTAATTTTCACTACCTATTAATCTGCTGATTATTTTCTTGATTGTTTAGTATAGAAAATGTTTACTGTAATTTCATAGAGCCCAATGTGACTACAAATTCAATTTCAAATGAGAAAATTGAAAGCTTGTGTTTGTGCAATATGTTGTTTATGTTTTGTGTTAGAATGCCTCAACTTTTTAATATTGGCATTTAATAATTATTGACAATTTCACGGAGCACTCGTTTCCTGTAGTTTGTGTTCAATGTATTGGGATGGTTACTGAAATTGACTGAATATGGCACAGCCCCACCTAGAATATTCTTCACCAGCCGCCACTGGTTCTCCCTATACCAGATCTTTAGGCTCTGTAATCACATCACAGGGTTTTTCCTATAACTGTTATGCGGACGACATTCAACTGTTCCTCTCCTTACCCCCCCCCCCCCCCCCCCAATCAGACACTCTGACTGCAACACACATCTCAGAATCTTTGGCAGACATAAGCTCTTGGACAACTGCGCATCAACTCAAGTTCAATCTCGCAAAGACTGAGCTTCTCTTCATACCGTGGAAAGACTGCCCTCACAGGGAACCTACTGGTCTCAGTCGAGGGCATTAAAGTATGTGCCTCACAGACCGCAAGGAACCTTGGCATAACACTCAACAACCAACTGTCCTGCACTGCAAACATCACTGCAGTGACCGGATCCTGTAGATTTGCCATTCCTCACAAGGGAAGCTCCTGACCCAAGCACTTGTCATCTCTCGCCTTGACCACTGCAAATCTCTCTTAGCTGGACTCCCTGCAAACACAACAAAACCTTTGCAGTGCATCCAAGAATGCTGCAGAACGCCTCATGTTCAACCAACACAAATTCTCCCACGTGAGCCCCCTCTTCCATGACCTCCGCTTGCTCCCTGTAGTGGCTCGCATCAAATTCAAGACGATGGTACTGGCCTACTAAAATAAGATAAGATAAGATAAGATAAGATATTCCTTTATTAATCCCCCTTAGGAGAAATTCACAGTGACCAGCAGTACAGGGGATAGATGTGCAGTAAGAGCCTGGCTAAAGAGCCTGGCTAAAGTCAATACACATACAGCTGTTAATGGAACTGCCCCTACCTACCTCCAAGCGTTAGTGAAATGCAACAACCTTTTCAGGGAAATCACAACTCTTCTGTTTTAACACCCGCATTGGTGCCAAAAAAAAGCTCCCTGCCAATGTTAGGACTGCAGAGTCACTCCCCATCTTCCAGAAGAGACTCAAGACTCACTTGTTCAGAGTTCACTGAACCCTGCATAACATCCATCCTCTACCTCATCCTCCCCCCCCCCCCCCCCCCCCCCCACCCATGCTCTTGTATGTTGTATGTTTTGGCACTTCATAGTTGCTCTTTGTAACTTGGCACTTAGTCAGAGATGTTGTACACTAGCAATGGTTAACCTAGCAATTGAAATGCTTGAAACACACACACACTTCCAGTGTGTGTGTGTGTGTGTGTGTGTGTGTGTGGTCATTTAATTCAAAGGTACACAAACACGGTGGGGAGAAGACCGAGCACCGACAAAACATTCATTCACTTTCAAAAGGGTTTTGAAAGCGTTGTTTCCTGAAAACATCCTCTACTGCCTTGTGTGGTTTTAAAATCAATAGGGTTCTGGGGCACAGCGAAGTGATTCATCAACTAATTTGATCAACCGGCAGCCACTTGATGACCAGAATGCAAGATCGATAATGCCTACTGAAAGGATGAAGGGATATGACAAAAGAAAAAGGAAAAAGGCTACCCTTGTTTAGACTTGTTTCCAGCATCACTCACAATGAATAACAGTGACCCACTCACAGTGAGCTGGCCGTGATTTATATCTGTCTCATCCAGTTGACCTTTAACCTCCCAGGGGGCTCCCTCATGATGCTCCGTGGCCAACACCCTCTCGCCAAACAATGACAAGGTCAGTCATTCTGTCATATGCTTTTGCTGTTGATTTGAACAGCTATACATTGAGAGGTACGGCTCATCAGTAGATGGTTGAGTTCAATGTGAATATAGAAATATAGAATACGAAATGTTCCTAATTGCCTTGGCTCTATGGCTTTGTCTTTTTTTGGGGCATAATATGAATTGTAAATCTCTTCACAACAGTCTGTTTCTGTCATCACATATTCCTGTTCCCCATCACCTTGATATGCATATAGTATATGTTCAAAATGTATAATGAACAAAGGAGATGACTTGCATGGACGTAAACCTAATTTCAGAGATGTATCTGTGGATGCGCTTGTAAGTGTGTGTGTGGGCGTGCATGTGCCGGTATTGCTTCCCTTCTTTCTTTGCTCAAAGCAAGTGAAGTCACTCACACACACACACACAGACACACACACACAGACACACTCACACACACACACACACACACACACACACACACACACACACACACACACACATAGATGTATCAAGCCCCCTCCCTCCAGCCACCTATTGTTCTTCAGTGAAGTGGTGGGGCTTGTGCACTGCACCAATCAGGCGTACAGAGCCACACGCCCAAATCTCTCCCTCGCTCTCTCGCTCTCTCCTTCTCTCGCCTCTTCCTCTCCCTCTCACATCCTCTCCTCTCCTCCATCTGGCGACATCCCTGTGGATACTCCTCCACCACCCTCTCTGCAGCCATGACGAGCACCGTATCAGGTAAGGTGGAGAACGATGGTGTTAGCGCCCATCTCTCAGAGCCGGCGTCTGGAGGATGCTCTGTGTGTATGTATGTTACGGCTGGTGTACGGGGGGGGGGGGGGGGGGGGGGGGGGTCAGTCAGTTCATCATGAAGGCGTGTTAGCATAGCGAGTAGCACTGGGTGTGCGGTCTCTGCGCCCATCTGCAGCCTCTGATGCTGTTTATACAGGGATGCAGTGCTGCACCATCGTCATGGCAACCTGGGTTTGGTGTTCTTGACCTGTATAGAGGCTCAAATAGCTTGTATTTCTCAAAAAGCAATGAAAATGCATTGCACGTGCATCTATAAATCTAGCTCGAAATAGAAAATAGATGTAGATAGAATTTTATATATATATATATATATATATATATATATATCTATATGCAGATGCTTCCAAAAAGACTGCAGTGGAAGGGAGTATTCTAGAAGCAACGATCAGCCCATTAGTACTGCCCCTGTGATTGTCCCTGCTGGGCAGAGCCATTTCCTTCTCACAAATTCAAAGCAAGGATTGCAGTGCAGCAAACTATATTTACTGTTACTGTTGCCACGCAAAAATGCCATCCCTCGTTACATCTGCAGCGATTTTCGGGAACATGGTTCTTGCTAATAGACCCTTTTGACAGGGGTGCTCATAACATTAATTATGGGTCAGCTTCTTCTATGGTGCTCTGTTATTTTATGTACGTTTAATATATGTGCCCTGGTATATGAAAGGCGTGACCATAATAGATTTTACCTGTGTTGTCAATGTGTTTTTAACCACAACATATTTCACGGCACACCTTGCCTTGCCTCATGGTTGGGGAGCAACTTGTTAGTAGTCATCTTGTCTAGCCAACATAATCAAATGTATTTTTTACTGTTATTTATAGAACAACTGCACACAAGCTGTAGGCATGCATTAATTTGAACTGAATGACAAATCACCCTATTTCCCAATAGGGTGGACACCAACCAGAACAGTGAACCCCGCTCCTTTGAGGGTTCTTGCATCAGTGATGAACTATTCACAGCGAACGCCCATAGACAACTATTTCTCCATTAAAAAGGAATGGATGCACACACCTACACAACGTCTGTAATTGCATACAGCAGACAGTGTGTCCAGTGGACTAGCGAGAGATCAGAGCTCATGTTAAAGCATATGAAAGCCTTTCAGGGGCCGCTGATCCACACTGCAACACATACATGCTTACTCTTACTGCTCATGAACGTAACGGGGGGGCCGCCATTTTATGCTGTCTCAGTGGAGCAGAGAATGAGTGGACCTGAGTGGAACGCTGTCGGTAGAATTGATGAAGTTAGCGTGTCCTACTTCAGACATGACATTGATGAAATGATGCTGAGTCCTCAATAGAGGCTGCTCTCTGACTCGCCCACTCAGAGTGACTCACTCCGCTGGCGTGTCAGCATTTGTGCCATCAACAAAGTGGAGTGTGCGTTTGCGTGCCTGCATGCATTTTGCATGCAAGTGTGTGCGTGTGCATGTGATTGTGTGGCCATCCATTCACTGATAGTATCGGGACGGGAGGTTAGGAAATCACTCTCACAATGATATATCAAAAATGAAACACATTAAACATGCTTATGATTCCAAAGTGACTCTGTAAAATGCTCTGCATTCAGGTTGTTTATTGTGTTCTGAAATGACAATTGGGAATTGGGCAAATGGCCAGATGCCATGCAAATGGACCGCTTTAAGATATTTAACTAGGTAGGTATATTAACCTATATACCTACCCTATACTAGAAAGGCATTCCAAAGGTTAGAAAGTGGACTAGCAGGCAGAAGGTTGCCAGTTCAAATCCCTGGCCAATTGACACAGGGGGGTAGACAGAGTGATGGCCAGAGGCCAGCTCATTGTGCTCTGAGGGCGCTGCTGTGCTTTTGCATGGCTGTTTGGGGGCAGCAAGGGTTGAATGCAGAAGAATTGTTTCAACATGGGAATTAAGGTAGTATTAGGCATTGGGATGTAGTCAAGTATTTCTAAGTACGCTTCTCCTCTATCAATTTAGTCAGTGGAGGCCAGATTGATTAACCCTAAAATCCATCTTCCAGATTTGAACATAATTTTAACGTAATCAACATTTATTTTCATTGGCTGAGCTTTGTTGTCAAATGTATGTATGTGACAACGATGTAGACATCCTTGTTGAGGAGGATGTTGATTTCACTGTAACCAATATTTAGAAAGACTAGAACGTGGTGTTATTCAAACACACTAAATCAACAAATGAAGCCTTGACTCAAACATCCATCTATATCTATATCTAACTATATACAGCATGTATGACCCAACAGGGCAGAGCTTTTTTCAAATCTTTGTGTATTTTAATAGAGCATCCGACAGCGCCCTGAAGACCCTCACAATATAGGGGTCTGGCAGACACAGACCCTTCTCTTCAGGCAGTCCTTCTTCCTTCAGCCAATACATTTGAATGGATGCAAATTGGACTGTTGATGGACATTTGCTAGTAGCTAGCTTATGGTTCAAGGCATCTCCTCTCTCTGAGATTACTGTTTTTGTACATGATCCCTATGAAAAACAAGCGTAATAAACAAAAAAAGAAAAGCTAAAGCAAAAACGTGCGTGTACACATAACAATAATGTTTCAATCCAAGCACGGGGTAGAGCCGGCTTTGTGTTTGAGTGTGATTCACAAGCAGTTTGTCTGCTTTAACTTGCTTTGCATTGCCTTGTAATCTGAGCCTTTGGTTTCTAGTTGTCATAGCAACACCACTCCCCCTCAGCTTACTCAGGTAGACACACTCAGTGGATGGGTCTGCTTCACAGCTCTGTGTTTGTGCCTGAGCAAGACGAGAATAGAGAGTGGGCAACATTGGACTCTAGGCTCTAGACTCTAGGCTGTTAGAAGTTACAAAAGATATTGGTATTTTTGGTGGTAATTTTCCATTGGCTGAACAAATTGAGAAGACAATTGAGAACACGAGGGCGCAGCGCGTAGAACTAAGAGTGTTTTCAATCCATATGGACCGCTTAATAATAGATGAGCTGGTGGTACATGTTCAGAGGCTTTGTGTGATGTCAACTGCAGTCATTTCCTGTCCTAACAGGAAGGGACTCTGGTTATCTTATTTTCCAGAACATCATTGCCGAAGAGTGATGTTATCTCAAGCAGTCATGCTTTGGGAATACGTTTAAACCATTCTGATTCTTTGTAGCATTTTGAAAAACGGATTTGAGTCTCTGATCGTTAACTTCACGCTGATGTGACGAGTGCAGCATCATTCTATGATAAGCTGTAGTACTTTAAACTGTATACAGCACTGTAGTACTAAACACGTGGATGTCCTCCTCCTTAGAATATGATATATTATATTAGGTTGTATGCATCACATGTGCGTGAAGTGAACGGCAGAAGGAAAGGTGGAGCGTGGAGACTAAAATAACTTCTATGGCAGTACATTTTAATAGCTAAATAACAATAGAAAATACATATAATCATAAAAACATAAAATTTGCTTAATTGCATAACTGAGTTTATGTTGTGTAATGAGTGGATGAAGGGAACAACGTCTCAATACTGTCATTACCTCGCAGTGAAAACTCTCCATCAAGTCTTTGCAATGCAGCATTGCCCACAAGGTGTGCCCTGTTAGTTTATGTCATGTTCCAGATATAGCAATAAAGATAAAGCAACACATACGTACAACAATGAACACAATACCTTCATACACTCACACCTTCATAGCCTAAAGGTTCTGGGGTAGAGGACTGTTGAGTTTCAGGTTTGGCGTCTTCAGTAAGACAAAGCACGTTGCTATAGAATCATGAGCTCTGTTTTTGTTTGTGAGGAAGTGATTGAGAGATGAAGAGATTAATCATTAAAGAAAGGAGGAAGTAGACAAAGAAGGAATGCTGTAAAACTTGTATTACAAGCTCTGACAGTTATTGCCACACAAAGGGTGTGGTGCCGTTGACAGAGGACAACACATGGCTAGGCAAATCACTCCTGTCCCCTAAATATAGTAACTATCATAGTGTAATATAATCCAATACAAAATGATGTGAATTCAAACTATACGTTGCCGTATAGTTTATAGTTTAAGTATGCTTCTAGAAAACCAAAGCAGAGCTCAGATAGTCTTAGCAACCAGAGAGGTGTATATCATGTGTCTCCAGGCCACCCTAATGGCTTTATTGATTTTTGGGAGGCATGGGAGATCATCACTATCCATTACCCGGGGAGGAAACATTAACAGTTTTCAATAAGCCTACCTTACATTTCTTTAATTAGTTTTAAGACAAGCTAGTTTTATCGCTGTGTAATATGAGCAATATAGGCCCTTTTCCTGTCTGATCATACTGGGGCGTGTCTGTGTTCTTATGAATTTATGTGACCTCATGTTATTGGTTGTGGAGCAATAAACAGTGGCATTACTGTATAGTAAAATTTTAATAAGACTAAGTTAACTGGGGACACAAGTGTGAAACTTTTTTGGCAATCTTACCAAACCAAGCCAGTCCCTCCAGTTACATCGCCAAACCCTGCCTCTCTGGTCGTGGGGGAGGTGTTGCCGAAAAGCGCCACACAAATAAAATCAATTATTATTATTATTATTATTAAACCAGCTGACTGCACATAACGATGAACTGCTTGTGCTGTTGTGAACTATATAACCAAACATGAAATCAATTGTCTCTTTGTCTCCAGCCTACATGGACAAGATCAAGGAGATGTCCATGCTGTCTCTTATCTGCTCTTGCTTCCACTCACAGCCCCATCCTACCAGCCTCGTTCATGTTGAAGGTCTGTCTATCAACTAATGATATTCATCTCGCTCGGCCAGTCAATAGAAAAATGTGCTGATTACAGGAGCCGATCATGTGACTCAAAAACATTACTATTGTGCACAGCAAGAATTGTGGACAAGAGGCAACGTCATTATGTTCAGTAAATGAGACAACAAATTATTATCCTGCATGCATTCGACATAATTATTCTCTAAATTGCCCTGACTCTCAACAAAGGTAGGCTTGTAAATTGCATGAAAAGCCTACAAGCCAAATCATTATAAAATCATTTAAAAGAATGTATTCTATTATAAAAGGATCTTAATTATCTTCACACCTATAATACTAGGGCGGTGTGGCAGCATTGAGGTTATAAAATAGCCTGTACAATTCTAGCCTTATATTGGGCAAGAGCTAACAGAAGCTGCTACCAATTCCAATTGGTGGATAAAAATCCACCAATTGGAATTGGCCATGAAAAATCATGAATGATGCACCACCACCACCAATGTTTTTTCACCACTGAAAAAACATCATAATCAACCAATCAAATGTCCCCTGACCAGGCTGGTAGCCATGGCATCATTAATGAGTATCGTCCAGTCAAACTGTTTAGTCATATGCATCACATGGATGCTGTTGTTGTTTCTAGACATGGAGGTTCAGACCAAGAGTACGACCAAGCGTGCCTCAGGTCAGGCCTTTGAGGTGTACCTGGAGGCTCCCGTGGAACCGTCTCCAGACAAACCCAAGTCCAAGACCCCCCTCAGAAAGGAGCTGTCCATGGAGGAGCTCCAGAAGAGGCTAGAGGCTGCTGAAGAGAGGAGGAAGGTGAACAGGGCTGATGCCACAGGGGGGCCTGGGACAGTTTGCATTTTGCATCAGTCTGGCCTTGGCTTGCCATTGATTGAATACCAAATATTGGCACGGTCTTATGTTGTTAAAAAAACTCAGTTTTGAAGTGAGGTAAAAACATATTCTCATCTAAGAAAAGCCTTTTGTGCAGATTTCTCTTAATCTTTTAACATCATTAATTAGTTTATTTTGGATCAAAACTCTTTTGATTGCTATGTAGATGGCCAAACATTCCTTGGTCGCTGCCATTTCCTTTTTATTTAGCAGGCAATGGCACTCCTTGCATCATCATGAACTGAAAGTCCCCCCCCCTAGCGCTGATTGGTCCCATCATGTTCCAATTTTTGAGCTCGAGGCCGAACTGATCTGCAGCGAGAAACAAAACATGAACTCGCAAGATGAGGTCAAGATCGTATCACAAGGCTATGCCCCCAGCTCCTGAAAATACATTTTATAGCCATTTAAAAAAAAAAAAAAAAGTTCCTTTTGTGATGTCATCCTTTGCAATGGTAAAAACATCTCTACGGTAATTCTAAATAAGATAAATATGAAACATAATAAATGTCATCACCCTCCCCAGTCCCAGGAGGCCATGGTGCTCCAGCAGCTGGCAGAGAGGCGGGAGCATGAGCGCGAGGTGCTTCAGAAGGCCCTCCAGGAGAACCACAACTTCAGCAGGAGGGCGGAGGAGAAGCTCCACCAGAAGATGGAGGTCAACAAGGAGAACCGCGAGGCCCACCTCAGCGCACTTAAGCAACGGCTGCACGAGAAGGCAAGGAGGCCACGCTAGAGAGTCTGTCTTCCCTGTCTGTCTTCTCTGTCTGTCTTGCACCTCAAATTAGATGCATCAGATTTACCAGTAGTGGCAATAAACCAAACGAGAGAGGAGTCATTTGACAACAATGACATGTATTTTTTTAAATTTGTAAACATATATTGTTGTACGGCCCACAGAGTTAATTGTTTTGAACTAAGACGTGTCTACCAATGCTTTGGTTGTTTGTGGGTGACATACCCATTTTACATTTTACCTGATCCTACATTATAATCCCTTAATCAACTCCATTACTGTTGACTCGTCTTACTTCAGGCGTACCGATAGCTACATGGTTTGTCTCATCTTAAGTCACTATATTTCTGTCATTGATATCTCGCTAACACACATCACACACATGACACTCTACCCTGCCAGCATCCGACCCTCCTTGCTCAACATCATACAGGCCCCCTTTGTTCTCTTCCCACAGAGGCATACAGATGCCTTACTGAATGTAGACTATCCATGTCTCGCATGTATTAACCCCGACAATTGCCGGTGACATCTTTTGCGATCTTCACAAATCCCTGACATTGCTGAGGCCGTCATTAAAATGATCCACTGACAAACCTCACTGAAACACTGAAACACGCTTGACATTATACTGCGGCAGTAGTATAATGTGGGTAGAGCGGGTGGAGAGCGGATCATCCACCAACTGTGGGGTCAGCGGTTCGATCCCCTTGAACCCCCTCCGCCAACTGTCCACATGTTGAACCACTCAAATATACTGATTGTAACAAAGCGTCTGCTAAATGCTCCTTTATACTAAAAACACTAGTGGTAGCACTTGGAAGTTATTTTGTTTGAGACAAAACAAGTGGAGAAATAATCTGATCTGTATCTCTTTTTCCTATTATGGCTTTCCTAAATTATGGAAATATAAAGAAAACACAAACACACGTACACACAAACTGGGTAGAACTTGTTGTTGTTGTTGTTGTTGTAAACAACTCCCTCCTTTTTAGTGTCCGGTTTTCTGCCATGTCTTCAGCAGGTTTCCTCATTCATGTCCTCAGAAAAGGGGAATCGGGCCTACATGACATATCTGACCGCAACCTTGCTTTGATCTGCTGGGTTTTGTTTTTCTTTTGTCTTGCAGGAAGTTCATGCAGCCCAGGTTCGCAGAAATAAGGAACGTCAGAGCGATTACTCTGGTTGAGCAGTTCAGAATAAGTTCAGAAACGCCGCTGGCAAGCTCTCCAAAAACGGCAAAATGCAAACACAGACATCACACAATTATGACTCATCAATGGTTTATTTTTGGTAATCAAATGACACCAACAGATTCTAATGTCGGAGACACAAGTATAGTTGAAATAAAGTCACATTTTCATCCACTGTCTGATCCTTTTCTGTTCCTTTTCTGCTGTGAATGATGATGAAGGAGTCATTAGTCATCATTTTCAAGAAATAAAATGTTATTTGAAATGTGACCTATAGGCCTACCCCTACATCGACCTTTGTATTACAACATGGTATTGGGGGTAGCCCACTGTATGTTTCTAAGCTTGATCAGGGACGGAGTGGGACTGAAAAGCGGGTCTGTGGGGAAGTTAGAAATGTCCTGTCATTGTTCGATTCAAACGCGATAATATTACTTCAGCACTTGCTTCAAAATGTTGCAAACATCACTGTATCCCTATGAAGATAGTAGTGGTGGTGATGTTTTAACGCAGACCTCCAAGTAAACACACTGTCGTCATTGATGATATGTCATCTCAAGTTATTGCAGTAGGCCTACAGTACATGTTTTTGTTCTTCTCGATTACATTCATAATGAAACTCCAAGGTCTGTCTGACGAACAGCCTTAGTGAAACGAAACCTATGGGGCACTAAGGGGTGTGTCTTTACGTAGAAACGCTTTGTATTTGTCTCTGCTGTTAATACAATCGCGACAGTTCATTGCGAAGTTCATCGCGAGCAGACATCAAGGTAGGCATATGCGACCCACCCAGTTGTACATTTGTGAGGTAAGCTGAGGCTTATCTTTCATATATTTAAAATTCACAATTCGTGAACCCATCCTATTTCTGGATAACTTGACACCATGAGGTAGACCTACTTCTGAGTAATGTCAGTTTACCTTGCCTTCCTGGTCAATGATCTAGCAAAAAAATAAGTGTATGTAGCCTAAGAGCTGTTTGGTTAAGGTATTCAACACTTTCATCACACACAGCTGTTTTGTTGTTTGTTGTTTACGCAATGTTTATTATTTTAGGCTGCACATAGGGCAGGTTGCCTATTATTATTTGTAGGTATGGCAAATGTGTTGAACTTATGGCCCAGTGCAGTGGACTTGTGTTTCAATTAGAAATATTGATACAATTAATCAATGTTCACGAAATTAAATAAAATGTCAATACATTTCCCACATTTTGGTAAATGCATAGACAGTATCCGTTGTTTACCCCGTTGGTCCTCTATCGTGCCTGACTAGCACCCTCTAGTGGCTGCCAGCCAGTAAAACATCCAGATGTTGGGGCGATGAGAGATAACGTTGAGCCTAGCTTTCCATTGTTACGTTTCACTCCGCTATTTCCTTTCCCATTCGAGCGTGTGTTCCACATACGGATGGCTGGCGTTTCGATCCTCAACTAAATTAAATCTGTCTAAATGATTACGGGCATTCTAATGCACTAGTAATTCCTCCTGTTGAATTACATTTTCTAATTCTATCTTCTGAATCTGTGAATCTACCTATCTACCTCTACCCATGTGCTCTATGAATCTTTCCGGTTTACTCCATGTTCAGGGAGGGGGGGGAGGGGGGGCTCAAAGCGCCTGGGGGGGGGGGGGGGGGGGGGGGGGCATCCATCCTAGAGGATGGATGTTATTGTTATGCAGGCTTCAGTTGGACTCTGAACAAGTGAGTCTTGAGTCTCTTCAACAGATAGGAGTTGGGATTTTGCCATCCCACATTTTCCTCCTTTTAGTGATGGAGGTACCAGTCGACCAGCTGAGTTAGTTGAGTGGAGTAGGGGTGTGGGGTTTCACTAATGCTTGGAGGTAGGTAGGGGCAGTTGCGTTTACAGCTTTGTTGGCCAGTACCATTGTCTTGGTACTGTCCAGAGGGTACAAAGAGTGACAGGCACATTTTAAACCACTGCACTAGTTATCTAAATGTTGAATCCTGCATTGCTAGCAGTGTCTACTTGATGTGTACCGGGGTTTTTTTACCTTTTTTTTTTTACATATCAAGTACATGTCTACTTGATATGTACCAGGGTTTTTTTTACTCTTAATTGCTGCTTTCATAAGGAAAAAACATGACGGCTATTTGTCTGATTTTGAAACCATGGTACCTTCTTAATTGTTTAAATATTTTCGAATAGTGTCGACTTTTGTTTAGTCTTTGTTGCTTATGACTACGTAAACACTAATATCATGGTATTTTGTCTGTCTGTCTGTTTTCTCTGCTATTTCTATTTTGATAGAGACAACGATGGACATTATTTGAAATCGGAATATGTTGGTATCCCACTGTTCATTTAAAGACCAAATTGGTCCAAAATGAATAGTCTTTTATCCACACACGACCTTAAACTGGTATGTGCTACATGTGCCATCAGAGAAAATGAAATCTCCTACACGCTACAATCTGTTGCCCACCAGTGCGCCAGCAACCTGCTCCTCGGCACAGCTAAGGGTTCCAGCAAATGGAGGCCCATTTCTCGACGCCCAGAGTTCCCAAGGCCGATGAAATACGTTGTATGTTGGTACTTTGTGGAGGGCTCTGGCTGCACCAAACATTGGAACCGGTGTACCTTCGCTAGAAGCGCGGAGGAGGCCGCAGTGTGGAACTTTGAAAGGCAACAGGGGATAGACCGCATCAGCCTTTGCAGTCTCTTAGATCAGACTCAAGGTGATCAGCTTGAGTACGCTGCAGTTGGACAGGGTCAGTTTGAATCACTGGATGACGTCCTCAAGCTGTTTGATTTGAAAGGCGCGTGCTCTGTGTGCTCCACCAAAGAGAATGACATAACGTACACCGTGCAAAGAGTCAGTCATCTCTGTCAACAATATTTGTTTTTAGCCAGCTTCAAGGGCTCTAACATTTGGAGACCTGTTGGTGACCGTCCTGCGGGGATAAGGTGCGGCCCAAATGTTGTTTATCAAGTATGCCAATACTTTACGGAGGGTTCTGGTTGCTCCAGAGATGGTCTGTGCTGCACATTTGCAAGAAGCATGGAAGAAGCCTGCTTATGGAACTTTGCAAAAAACACAAATATGGATAACGACACCATATTACAACATGTGAATTATGCCAATTCCTTGACCCCAGAAGACACAGCAAGGAACATACTCAAAGAGCTCTCTGGTAAATTCCTTGAGCTGTGCCAGGACTGTTTCTTCAGCAGTCCGCAGAAGGTGACGGTGCAGGGTTTGGATGGCACCTGCACTGCAGCGCCCCCTGGCGCCCATGCCTGGAAGCCCGTCCTGGTCCATCATTTGTCAGAGCATCGAGGGAAGGAGGTCTACCACAAGGTGCGCCCTCTTCCCCCAGGCTGCACGTTTGAGTACTGCAGCCACGTCAGCCAAGGAAAGCCCTGTTGGCATGAGGTGGACCGCTGCCATGCGGCTCATAGCGAGGTGGAGATGGCAGTGTGGCTGGCAGAGAGTGGTAAGCTGGCGGACTCAATTCGTCCCCAGCTGCTCCGGCTGAGCCAGGAGCAGCCACAGCAGCAGAGCGATGGAGGCGGAAGAGCAGCAGCAGCAGCCTTCTACTGTAAAGCTTGCCTCCTGACCTTGTCCTCTGAGGAGAGGTTCCTCCAGCACTGCGCCTCACTGGAGCATGCCCAGATCATCACCGGTGACAACAGCACACAGTGGAATACACGCCCACCTCCACACAACCACAGAGAAGACTTTGGTCTCTGCGTGAGGTGAGTAAATCTAGTCAAAGTAGGATGAGAACCAAGCACTAAAATACAAACAAACAAACAAAAATGGCACAGATACAGCACCAAACCCCTTTTATTATTGAGGTCTAATGGGTCTTGCATTTGCCTTTCCTGAATAATTAAACATAAACAAAGTTGCATTGATTCTGTAATTTCACACAGCAATCTAACCCACTACACATTTTAATAGCAAATATTAAAAGAGAAATATTGTATGTAACAATAGCATTGTCCTTTATCATTCATGAAGGACTAGAAAAAGGAAACGAAAACTAAGGTATAACATCATGACTAGATTTTTTAAGCAAACATACATAATAGACACAAAAATAGTCATTGAATGTTGAATGAATCAGTGTAGGAATGGTAAACTTTTTTTCATTGCAATGTAAACATACGTCTACAGCAATTTTGGAATTGCAGTTGCCTTTTCTGAATGTATACAGTATATATATATATATATATATATATATATATATATTATGGCATGCCATTCAGGAAATTAATCTTTGAATATATGGAGTGAATCTTTGAATATATTGAATGAAACTTTGAATATATTGAATGAAACTTTGAATATATGGAGTGAACCTTGAATATATGGAATGAAACTTGAATATATGGAGTGAACCTTTGAATATATGGAGTGAACCTTGAATATATGGAATGAAACTTGAATATATGGAGTGAACCTTGAATATATTGAATGAAGCTTGAATATATGGAGTGAACCTTTGAATATATTGAATGAAACTTTGAATATATGGAGTGAACCTTTGAATATATTGAATGAAGCTTGAATATATGGAGTGAACCTTGAATATATTGAATGAAGCTTGAATATATGGAGTGAACCTTTGAATATATTGAATGAAACTTTGAATATATGGAGTGAACCTTTGAATATATTGAATGAAACTTTGAATATATTGAATGAACCTTTGAATATATGGAGTGAACCTTTGAATATATTGAATGAAACTTTGAATATATTGAATGAACCTTTTTGAATATATTGAATGAAACTTGTCTGATTCTAGGCTTCACGGCATTGCCTGCGGCCATCTTGTGTAACTTGTGGACGCTGCAGCTAAAACTGAGTGACCGCTCGCAATTTTGTTGCAGCAATTTTCAACAATGAGGACATGATAAACACACTGGCGAATGCGTAAATCCCCCCCGATACCCCTGCCCAATTGCCCGTTCTTCTGACGAAGAAATTCGCTCCCTTTTTAACCGTGGCAGACCAACTACAATGGGCCAGGCAGCTGCTTATTGGGCCAAACTGAGCATGCCTTCAACCTCACAGGAGTGCCCCACAACAGCCCATATGTACAATCTTCGCCCGTACACAAGAATGGTTAGCTTGATATAGTTTTCAGGTGATTTAATTAAGGTAAAACACAGTGAATGGCAGTGCGCAATGGCACTGCGCTCTGACGCGGCACTTCTCCGGGACTGGAGAAGCTGCTGCGGCTACACGGATTTCGTGAACTGAAGGAGAAGCTCTTCTTCATATGTTGTTCAGATACAATACGAATCACCCACATTCATAGACCAATGCAGGCTGAATATTTATTTTAGTATTAAACGTATTTGATGATCGGCAACACATTGTCAGCTTTGGGCACGTTACTCACACAGCGGACTGCGAACGGACAGTCAAATGCATAATGAGATTATGCCTTACGGAGATAATTACTATGGAATTTAAAAAATATATATTGCTGCTGTATTAATCACTGTAACATGTAAGATCCATAAAATATATTCAAAGTTTCATTCAGTATATTCAACGTTTCGGCAAATCTCATTATGCATTTGTCTTTCCGTCCGCAGTCCGCTGTGTGAGTAACGTGCCCAAAGCTGACAATGTGTTGCCGATCATCAAATACGTTTACAGTAATACTAAACTAAATATTCAGCCTGCATTGGTCTATGAATGTGATTCGTATTATATCCAAACAATATATGAAGAGCAACTCCTTCAGTTCACCAAATCCGTGTAGCCGCAGCAGCTTCTCCAGTCCCAGAGAAGTAGGCCTACCGCGTCAGAGCGAAGTGAATTCGCGAAGCGAATTTCTTCGTTAGAAGAACGGACAGGGTATTGGGCAGGGGTGTCGGGAGGATTTTAGCACGCATTCGCCAGTGTGTTTATCATGTCCTCGTTGTTTAAAATTGCTGCAAAGAGATTGCGAGCGGCCTGACTCATTGTCACTCAGTTTTAGCTGCAGCGTCCACAAGTTACACAAGATGGCCGCAGGCAATGCCGTGAAGCCCAGAATCAGACAAGTTTCATTCAATATATTCAAAAAGGTTCATTCAATATATTCAAAGTTTCATTCAATATATTCAAAGGTTCACTCCATATATTCAAAGGTTCATTCAATATATTCAAAGTTTCATTCAATATATTCAAAGGTTCACTCCATATATTCAAAGTTTCATTCAATATATTCAAAGGTTCACTCCATATATTCAAGCTTCATTCAATATATTCAAGGTTCACTCCATATATTCAAGCTTCATTCAATATATTCAAGGTTCACTCCATATATTCAAAGTTTCATTCAATATATTCAAAGGTTCACTCCATATATTCAAGTTTCATTCCATATATTCAAGGTTCACTCCATATATTCAAAGTTTCATTCAATATATTCAAAGGTTCACTCCATATATTCAAGTTTCATTCCATATATTCAAGGTTCACTCCATATATTCAAAGTTTCATTCAATATATTCAAAGGTTCACTCCATATATTCAAGTTTCATTCCATATATTCAAGGTTCACTCCATATATTCAAAGTTTCATTCAATATATTCAAAGTTTCATTCAATATATTCAAAGTTTCATTCAATATATTCAAAGATTAATTTCCTGAACGGCATGCCATAATATATATATATATATATATATATATATATATATATATATATATATATATATATATATATATATATATGCATATTGGCCCTATGAGTGATGTTAATGTGATCCCTTTTATTAGGCCGAACACTTGTGAATACGGTGACAGGTGTGTAAAAGCTCATTCTGAGGAGGAACTAAGGGAGTGGCAGATGCGCACCAAAGAGGAAAAGGAGATCACAGCTAACATTGATGCTCAGGGCCTCATGCCCTATGCTGAAAGACTACGAAATGAATACATTCGCTGTTCAAATGAAACACACACCGTAGTAAGTCCAAAAGCATTCATCTTTTTTTCCATATCTTTTGAAATAACACGTTTTTTTCACTTTCTGTTACAATGAAATATACTTTTCTAATCCCTTACAGCAGTCAACAGTTTGTGTTATTATTAATATCATTGTTTTTGCAGATATCAGAGCATTTAGAGGATGTCAGTGTTACTTGTAAAGAAGAGCTATTCATAGAGTGTGAGAAAACGAATGTCAAACTTCAGTGGAATTTCCAAGTTGACACAGAGGTAAGGTTTACATTTTGGACTTACTGTTACACCCTTTCTACGTTGAGGTTAGAAAAGCAAATTACAATCATGCATGAGGGCTTTATACCAAGAGTGATCTGTTTTCAACTTATTTTCAACACCTAAATTGCAATTGACGCCAACTTGAATCAACAATGAAGTCTTGTATCAGGGACTGGTTAGGGTTTTGGTTATGCTTTTTCTTTAAAATAGACTGTGATGTATATCCTTATTGGATATTACATGTAACTACAATGACATAAGATATAGTTTGTAAACTACCATTGCTCTATCTTTGACTTTGACTTCCATATGCAACATCATGAATCAGAATAGATGTTTATTATAAGGTATAGCACCATGTTGTGGTGTTGGGAAAGACAATGTGTGTGGGGTAGTTTTACCTTTTTTCATGGGATCGCATTTAACTCTGGGAAAGGGATTTTGTAGATCGAATGATAAGGATTTCGGAGAGGTGACTAAAGATCAGACGGATTCAGGATCAGCAATTATTAGAATTGTTAGAACAAGGTATAGGAAAATAACATCCAGCAAAGCATTCAAGGTTCTCAGAGAGAATGATAGGATATGTGTAGCTATCACTTATTCTGGTCATTGGCTGTAGCCTAAATGAATCCAATCTAAACTGATTTGAAATTTAAAGTAAAAACTTGGTCTTGAATTTTCACTTTTACTCTCTCACAAAACATTCTTGGCAAGTCAGTGTTTCATGGTGTCTAAAGGTTACCATGGAAACTTGTTAATTTGATATCACTATACTCAAACACTGTGAGTTGTTCCATTTGTTTTGTTGTGTTAATGCCAAATCCTCTTGATCACAATTGCCTACCTCCATTGCCATTTAATCTATAACACAAGAGTAGCTATTTCTAAATACAACTTAAAGTCTGTAATTTAATTAAATGGCTTAATATTCGTTTGGACTGGAGAAAATCAAGCTACTTAGTAAAATAACAACTTTTCTGTGTACACAGAGGCTACTTGAACATGTGGCACTTCTGAGGAATCAACCAGGAGCATCTTTTTCCCTGAATGAAATCACTTCTGAAAGTTCTGGTTGTTCCTATTCCGTGGGGAAGAGGTTCCAAAACACAGATTCGCAGACCTACGACATCACAGTGTTCTTTGCGTCTGCTGTTCCGGGTCTTTATGAACAGTGGCTTGTGTTGGATTTTGACATGAGGCCCGTGCTCTTACGAATTCTGAAGGTGAGGGTAGGGGCGCAATCACCGGCCTTCACAGAGGAACCCACTGCGAGCTGTGGGGCATCTTTTCAGCCTCTTGGATGTTGGCATCATGAAAACAAGTTTATAATACCATGTGTAGACCGGACAGAAGAACAGGATGACCTGCTGAAGAAGTACAAGCCTCCCCAGACAGGTTTGTCCCTTCATCCAGAGGGTGACAGACAGACACTGTCGAACGCTGAAAGCTACAGGGAGAAAATGCACAACTTCCTGTACAGAGAGGAACAGGCAGAGAACAAGCTTGTTTCGAGGTAAAACTTTTTTTTTTCTCAAATTGTACTCCCTAAAGAATAGTATCCTCTGTACTTTGAGAACATAGTGAAGCATCTTTACGAGATGCCTCACTATTTTCTCGAAAAAATAGTTTAAGTTAAAGGGGAACTGTGACATTTGGACACATTCCTGAACCAATGATAACAATGTTCAAATTTAAACTGGCAAAACATTTAAAATTGCGAGGGAAAACTAATTCTGTGTTTGTTTTTGACTATTTTTTTTCTTGTAGACTTGGTGTTTCTGGGAAAATGACTACATCAGAACATTTACAAATTAAACATTCTAGCACAGGGATTGCAAATCAGGGAGAATTGTTCTGTACTGTCCCGGCTCCTTTTAATCTCACTCCAGACACTCCGGAGGGATGTGCACTGAAACGAAGCATTCAGTCTGGCCTGATAGCACCATTATTTCCAAAGGATGATGGTTTGAAGGTCTATGAAGCCATCATACTGAAGGACATTGCCAATAACAACATACATTTGAAACTTTCGAAAAGATGTTGCTCAGACCTTAAACTCAAAAGTGGTGAAACATATGAAATGGAGTTGCAGTTTCAGTTGGATCGCTATTCATTCTGTATGATGCACAAGGCAATAGATCGGGTGCTAGATACAAAAATGGTCTTACCAGACCTTGATAACTGCGATGTGCCTGTGAACAGCACTCGATGCCATCACTTGAATGTCAAACAGCAGGCTGCAGTTGACTTTATCGTAGGCAAGTCAAATTCCAGGAAAGATGTAGCACCACTGCTCATTTATGGACCATTTGGAACTGGAAAAACATTCACCCTCGCAACAGCAGCCAGAGAACTGACCCGGGATCCTCAAAACAAAGTGTTGATCTGCACCCACACCAACAGGTATCTCACCGAACCAAGAGCAAAAACAACTCATACATAAGCATGAAAATTTTGTGCACATTATTGACTTTATGGATACATATATATATATATGGCTACATATATTCAAATGTGCTTTTTTTCTTCTCAATTGTCTTTTATGTGGACATATTTAGAATGATCTTAATTCCATTTGCTATTTTTTCATTTTATTTTAGCTCTGCAGACCTGTATGTCAAAGATCACTTCCATTCCTTCATCGTCAAGGGAGACCATGATATAAAGCCAATACGAATAAAGGCAAATCAACATTCAGCTCTATTTGCCACTGATGAAATCACTTTGAAATATTGCCTGCTCTCAAGGTCTAGAACCTACTTTCTACCACCCACAAAGAACATACTGGATTCCCACAAAATAGTCATCACAACATCAACAATGGCCAATCGTTTTCATGGGCTACACCTGCCAAAGGGATACTTTACCCACATTCTAATTGATGAAGCATCTCAGATGCTTGAATGTGAAGCATTGATCCCCCTTGGATTGGCTGGGCCCAGCACCAGAGTTGTGCTAGCTGGAGATCACATGCAGATGGGACCCAAGCTCTTCTCAGTGGACGATTACGAACGAGCAAATTACACCCTTCTCAACAGATTGTTCCATTACTATCATGCCCAAAACAGTGATGTCGCCCAGAAGAGTAGAATCATTTTCAATGAAAACTACCGCTCCACCAAAGAAATAGTAGAGTTTGTTTCCACTCACTTCTATGTTGGCAAAGGTGACATCATAAAGTGTGGCAAAACAGTTCCAGCTGGGCCGAGTGACCTCTCCCTTAAGTTCCATCATGTGCGGGGACAATGCCAACTCAACACAGTTTCTATGTCATGGTCTAATAATGCAGAGGTTGACAAAGTGGTTGAAGTCATTGAAGACATTCAAAGACAATGGCCACTTACCTGGGGGCGTAGGGACCTAAGCTCCATCTGTGTTCTATCAGAGGGATGGCAGGTAAATCTGTGCATTTATTTATTTACATGTGTTATACATTTTTGATCAGAAATGGGCCCAAAGAATAAAAAGTAATATACATTTAATACTTCCTGCCTGTAATTTAATTCCTGTAAAAAAACATTTATGTATTAACTAATACTTTTTTTTTTTTTTAATTATCTTAGGTTCGTCAAATCAGGACAGCAATTTGGAGAAAACACCTTGAAAAGGTCCATGTTGAGAATTTCGCAAATGTGCAAGGTAGTACTAATTTAGCAACCTTGATTTGATTAGTTTGAAATTAGTATTTTCTTTTTTTGTGTTTTTGTACAAACCTATGGATAGGTAAATATAAAATTGCCTGTACATTTATATTTCTAATCAAATTGTATTGATGTTTGCATAAATTCTTCTCCATTTTATTTGTGTTTTTTAATAGGTAAACAGTTCAGGGCAGTCATAATAACCTCTGTTCAAACACGTGAGAGTCTAAAGACAGCTCACTTGCCCGGCATGGAGCTGTTCAATGATGCCCGTGTCTTAAACACAGCCATGACCAGGGCTCAGTCCCTGGTGGTGGTCGTAGGAGATGCTACTTCCCTCTGTTGCTTTGGAAAAGCCTCAAGATTCTGGAAATGCTACATAGATCACTGCATCAGCAAGAACAGCCTTGAACCAAAACATCTCACCAAAGATTTCTTTGAAAGTGATATTGATGAGATTTCCAGGTTTCAAAGGCCTGAGCACTCTGAGAGCTGTGATGCCACAGATCTGATTCTTCAGCAGCTAAAGGAGGAATATTACCAGTGTGAAATGGACTCAGATGAAGACAATTTGGATTGTGGGCCAAATTATGTGAAATATTCACACAATAACGCTGTGGATAATACTAATTATTTGCAGTTGTGTAAACACCAACCAAATAATTACAAGCATGGACAGTTGGTGATTGGGTCAAGTAACTCAGGATACGTCATACCATTTGACAATCCAACCGAACACATACACCTAAAAGGAAGGAAGAACTTGGGCCATGCTTTCAATGGAGATGAAGTAATCATTGAAAGATTTTCCTTTGAGGACATTGAGCAGCACAGGGTGTTGCACATAGTCAACAGAGCAGATTCCAAAAATGTCTTTGTTTGTACAATTGATGTTCCAGAAAAACAATCAGAACAAGGACATTCTTCAAAATTCCTAAGAATGTTGATGGTGCCTATTTCTTCAAATTGCCACAAAATTTGTACATTGAACCTGAAGACAAATTGGAAGAGGCTCCCGGTATGGGAGCACCTTGATGGAAGGTGGGAAATTAAAACATATCACAACATTGATGAAAATCTCACACACAATCATGTTTTCATGGTGCAGGTGATATGCTGGAAAGAGGGTTTGACATTTCCTTTAGGTAAAGTGATCGATATTCTTCCAATTGGGAGGTCTTGGGACGATGCACTAAACATTCTGAACAAGGAATTCAAAGTGACCACATTCGATTCTTATAGCAGGCTAGGTAAAGAGGGGACGGTTGCTGCATTTAAGAATACCAAGGATCTTCGTGGAATAATTACTTTCACTGTTGATCCAGAAAATGCCAAAGACCTGGATGATGCCATCAGCATCAGAGATGATGGGGAACAGTATGAGGTGGGAGTTCATATCGCGGATGTGGCAAGCTTTGTGTCACCTGGTTGCACTTTAGATGAAAGGGCAAGACAACGTGGTGCCACATATTACAGGAAGCCAAAGGAACCAATTCATATGTTCCCTAAAGAATTGATTCAAAAGGAGTTGAGTCTTCTAATGGGTCATGATCGCAAGGTGGTCTCAATGATGCTGAATGTAGACAAGGAAACATATGAGTTAATTGGAAAACCAAACTTTCAGTTGTCGGTGATTAAATCAGATAGGTGTCTGTCCTATGAAGAGACTGAGAAAATCATATGTAAAAAAAATGGATATGATACAATTGAAGACTGTGTCAAAGTGGCTTATCATTTTGCAAGAGCTCGAAGAAAGATCAGACTTCAGAATTGGGCTTATGCTCAAACTGATAAGGACCGGGTTCCAGGGAAGAGAAAAGCCCATTTGATGATTGAGGAGCTAAGTGTGTTGTTCAACACTGAGGCAGCTAAGATATTGACCAATACAGAAGATACAAAACAATGCACACCATTGCGGTGTCAGGCTGCACCCAACCCTGAGCTGGTGAAACAATTCAAGGAAAGATATGGAGAGCTTGTGCCACTATCGTTCCAACTAATGAATGAAGTTGGATTTGATGAAAAGGTTAAAAAAGGCCAACAGTTTGCTCATGGCAAGAGCTTTCATGTGCTAACAAAGGTATGGAATGACATTCAGGAAGCGGCAAGAGAAGGAAGTGACATTGACAAAATAGTTGACCTGATTGCTGCAGATGACATTCACCCTCAGATGATGCCAGTACTGAGAGAGTTTAAAGATTGCCTAAGTAAAGCGTATGTAATTCGCTCCAACTCTTCTCCCAAAGCAAAGGTTGGGCACTACTCTCTGAATCTAACGTCTTACACACAGGCATCCTCTCCGATTCGAAGGTACATTGACATTGTGTTGCAAAGGCTTTTGCACACAGTCATTTGTGGAACTCCAGTTGATTATTCCACTCGAGAGATTGACATTCTGTGTCAACAGTTTGAACATACAGTGAAGTCTGCAAAAGACTATGAAAGAAAGGCTGAAATGATTAACCTTGCACTCAACATAAAGAAACATAATGTCTCAAAGCTAGCAATTATTGTGCGCACAGACCAAGAAAGAGAATGTTTCAAGGTTTCGTTTCCTTTTGACAAAGATATTTTCCCAGACAGTCTACCAATCATGTACACAGACTTACAACTGGAGGACCAACCGGTATATGACAAAAAAAGTAAGTGCATCACCCTGAAATGGAAAAAACGAGTCTACACATTTGCTAATGTGAAAATCCGACAAGGAGTGAGAAGGCTACAAAATAGTGGTTACTGCACAGAGATTTCAGCCACAAAATGGAAAGCTATTGTTGAGGCAGTTAAAAATGAGAACTGGATTGAAATGAAGTCTCTCATACTGGAAGCACAAACAAAGCAACTGGAACAAACCTGGAAACCAACACCCGGAAAGGATTCTGAACTTGTGGCTAGCCCATGCACATTGGATAAACAACATTACATTGACCTTGAGGTCCAACTGAAACCAGGTGATATCCTTCAGCTCCAAATTACATCAGAGGTAAAAAAAGGTTTCCTGACACCAACAGTTCAATTGATGTCCCTCAATGACAATTTGGAGATTTGTATCGACCATGCACACAGCCCCATTACTTCCTTCTCCAAATTTGCAATATCTCGTACCAAGGGAAAATACTTTGACACTAATGAGTACATTGCAATATGGAAGCCATTGTGCGAAATGGAGTCTGCTGAGACAGCAGTACGTGAAGGGGACAGTATCGTCATTGAGGACTTGGTGGTGAACTTCCATCGAGAGCATGGAAGCCAACTCAAAGGAAGTTTCAACCTACCTCTCACACAAATTAAGGAGTGGGCCATTGAATGCAGCCTTGCAAAGTGCTTCTTGTGCATACGGAAAAGTGGTTTAAAGCCAGCTTCTATGCTAAGCCATTCCAAACAGGTGGACCCAAGCAGTTTCACATGGGTTGCTCATGGAGTCACAGAGATGGAGACCAAAAAGGTCAAGACAAGAAAAGTGGATTTCTATGTTATTCACCTCCCTATGGACATTGTACCAGACTGTGTCTTTCAAAAAGACACACGTTTCACAGTTGAATTAATCCCAAAGCTTTTGCCAGACATGTAAGTAAAACATTTGTTTTTGTTATATATCATTTAGATCATTTATTGGATGTTACTGTCTGTGATACTGTGATATGCATATTTACTCCATATTTATATATTATATTTATATATTCTTTGTGTACTATTCAAAAGTAAATTAAATCTACAACATTCCCTTTTAGACGTAAAGAACATGCTGTCATAAACATTCCCTCTGCACCTGACCTTGTCCAGAAAATAGCCCTTGGGAAGCACATTCCCAGAGAGTGTAAGACAGTTTTTTTCATTTCAGAAATTTCAATTAGTTATTTAAACAATTTCATTAAAAAATATATTATTTTACAACCTTGCCTGCCGTGCAATAATGACATACAGCAAAGAGAGCAGATGAAAAGGACATTTTGTGGTTGCCTAAACTAATTTGCAATCTTAAGTGTTTATGTAGATATATAGATACAGACAGATGGTGATCCATGCTGCCATATAGCAGATCTCCCCGAGTGTGTGTGGTGATGGCTGGTTGTACACCACAAAGTACAACAGGTATGCAGTCCTACCCAGACTCCCCAGAGTCCAATCAGTCTGACTCAGGCTGGGTGAGGCTGCTTAAACCAGCCATAATCCACACCCACTCCACATACAGTATGTATATATTTGTATATATGTATATATATATATATATATATATATATATACACACACACACATACGTGTATATAAATATTTATTTATTTTTTTATTTATAAAATGTTGTCACATGAAGCCTTCCAGAACCCTGTGCAGCTGTACGAGCTAATACGAAAAAAGCCACCAAAAGGACTTCCAAAACTGAATGAGGGTCAGTTTAATGCTGTGAAGAAAGCTCTTGACAGCAATTTCACACTTATACAAGGGCCCCCTGGTAAGAACATTTTTTTGGTTTGTTTGTTAGTGTTTTTCTCATTGCCTCATATAGGGAGGCAATAAAATATTGTCTAAACCCCTTTATTAATAGGAACTGGAAAGACAGTGGTGGGAGTGAACATTGTGTTCTGGTTCCATGAGCTAAACGCCAGAACCAACAGAAGAGACACTGACCAAACCAAGCAGGACAAAAAAGATGTTATTCTCTACTGTGGTCCTTCCAACAAGTCTGTTGACGTTGTTGCTGGCAAGTAAAATAAAATTTGATCACTTAGCATAATTGTGGACTGTGACAAAGTGATTCTTCAAGTCATGCACACAATGCAGATGGAAACATGTCTCTACTCTTGTATAATTTGGATTTTGTTGGCGGTTAATTTTTTTGTTGATATTGCCTTATAGAGTACTTGTTAAAATTCGGAGACAAGTTAAGGCCTCTCAGAGTTTACAGCCAACAAGTGGAGATGATGGACTACCCTTACCCTGGCAGCTGTCTTCAGTTATCTCACAGTGCACTTCGCCAAGAGCACTCCAAACCACAACTCCGGTATTATAATCAGTCCAAATCACACTTACATTTTACATTACTATCCTCTAACAGCGTAATTACACAAGTAAAACTCTCATATGCTATGTTACCTCCTGTAATTTACCTAAAGTGTGAACCACTGTTGCTTGAATTCGAACACTATACACATTTGTGGTTGAAAGTTCTAGAAAGTGGGGAGGTTACAACCATGGTTACAACCCACGCCGACCTTCATAAGACAATCATAAGATCATCATAAGACAATAAAATCATCATCGATCATCATAAGACAATAAAAAAAAAACGCCATTGTGTTCACCTCCCCTTTAATGTTGTGGAACAGCGCGTGACAATACAGTGTGGTAAGGGATAAGCAGGGACCATACTTCAAAAGAAGTTGATTTTTATTTCTTCTCTTCTTTCAAGGCTTACCAGGTGTTTATACAACAATATCAATACAGAGTATTTTGTTTGCAAAGTAGCTACTTTTTTCAAGAATGGCTGGAAGCTATGTTTGAAACGGGAAAATTGTGTCCTTGTTAAGCTGTAACAAAGACAGTGCCATCAAGTATTACAAAGTAACTTGAAATATAAAATCCAATTTTATAAGTTACCCATGATTGTCATGTATTGCTTGCTATACAGGAGCATCACCTTGCATCACCGCATACGAATGGACCACAACCCGAGTGCGCGAGAAATAAAAGTGTTCGACAACAAAATAAAACTTGCCCTTCAGAATAAGGAAGTGGAACTGACTGATGACGAAGTTGATCAGTAAGTAAGCCTCCATAGTGTGATTGCTTACTTTAAGTTTGTGTTCGAGTGTTACTTTATGGATTTTGTTTTCCTTTTAGGTACAAAATCCTTCTCAGAAAAGCTCGGAAATATGAACTTCAACACCATGATGTCATAATCTGCACATGCACAGCATCTTCCTCCCCTGGTTTGACCAGCACAGTCAATGCACGGCAGATCCTCATCGATGAATGTGCAATGGCTACCGAACCACAGGCTCTCATTCCATTGGTTTGCAACAGACCAGAAAAGGTTTGTGCTTTTCTTTGATTTTTATGCACAAGGTTTGTACATAAGTGAGTGTTTTAGATTCCTGATACATCAAATTTCCCATCCCACTGGATAGATGTGTGTGGTTTGCTGCAGAAAACATAGTTATGGAGTATGTTTTATAAAGCTGTGTGGTAATAGAAATATGATAACTGGTAATGACTTTGGTAATGACTCATCCGGCAGCATCAGCTCAGTGGGTAGAGTGGGTGGACAGAGCGGGGTCGTCCACTAACCGTATGGTCGGCGGTTCGATCCCCTTGATCCCCCTCCTCCTCCAATTGTCCACATGTCGAACCCCACAAATGTACTGATTGTAAGTCGCTTTGGACAAAAGTGTCTGCTAAATGCCCCTTCACCCTTTAATGACTTCAAGATTACCAAACCCTTCAAAACCCTAACACAGGGACTGCACCTTGGTATTAGTGTTGCATGTCTTGCACCCCTGTTCCCTAACAACTGGCCTAATCTCTCAAAGCCTGTTCCTATTGTTTAACAACAGGTCCCATCTAGATTTAACTGCACAATTCAAGCACAGTTAGAACGGTGTTTGATTCTTCAAAATCCCACATCCACATGCAATGATTCTTGAATAGCGTGGATTCGGATAGCGTGGATTCGTGGATTCATTTGGAATGATCTCCTTGCACAAATAAAAAGACCACCTTTTACATCATTGTGTATCATATCATTTATCCCATCCAGGTCGTTTTGCTCGGTGACCACAAGCAATTACGCCCAATTATCAAAAGTAAAAACGTGGAGAACTTGGGAATGTCAAAGTCCCTGTTTGAACGTTACTGTACCATGCACAGAGAGTGGGTGATCATGCTCGACACTCAGTATAGAATGGTGAGTAATCAATGTATACCAATTGGAATAGTCTGAGATATAAGTGTTTATTTGTTACATTGAATGTAGTTAAAACATGTTAACAATGTTATATTTAAGATTGTGTGATATTATGACAATTGTCTCTAATCATATTCTTCATAGCATGAAGACATTTGCGCGTTTCCATCTAAGGAATACTATGAAGGGAAACTCAAAACTGCGGTGCAGCGGCCAAACAGTGTTCTACTCGTTAACAAGAAGCCAAAGACAATAGTGTTTGTACACATCAATGGAGAGGAAATCAGTCAGGTTGTCAGCACGAATAAAGGGAACGAGAACTCCAAAGCCAATTTCGCGGAGCAAAATAAAGCGGTATTTATTTATTTTCTATTTTATTGTTGTGTGCAGACATGGGTGAAGGGAAACACTCACAGTAAAGTTAATACTGGATCATTAGAAGGGAACTTTAACACAGATCATACTTTATTATTTCTTATTTATTTCATTATTGCAACTTTCAAACAAACTGACAAACATTACTTTTAATGCGAAAACATGAGACATGATCTCAATACTTTGCCAGTTACTTTGTCAATATGTGGTTCTACTAACCGAATGTTCATAACAAAACAACTCTTCTGCTAATTGTCTTAAATATGGCATTATTTAATTAACTAGATATGGCTTATAAACATGGGGTTATGCATTTCGTGAGTTTGATTTACTTGAATAATACTCCTAGGAAACATTAGAGGCATAATGATATCCTAAACATTACATACAATATATTTGTTTTGCACAAAATGTTGTCAGTCGGTCATTCTAAAGTCTATATACTTTTGGTTTTTTGCACCCCAGGTGGAAATTGCTAAAAGTCTGGTGAAAGTAGCCAGAGTGGAGCAGGAAAGTATTGTGATTCTGTCACCTTACAATGCCCAAGTTTCAGGAATAAAAGATTGCCTGGAAAAAAATAAACTGAGAGAAATCACAGTTACAACCATCACCAAAAGCCAAGGTGAGAGGCTACTTTGTGCTTCTGCTACTCCTCCCGCATAGGCCTACAATTCATTTCGGCATGCTTCTAATTTAAATCTAAACTGTTAACTACTTTGGCGTTTGGTAATTGGAAACTCAAGAATGTTTTTTATACAGGGGTAAGGGGGAAAAGTGCTGTTTAGACCAAGTGGAGGCCAGTGGCTGACCATTATGTAACGATTCAAAGAGAACCTGTTTATGTTGTAAATACCAACAATACTTTTTGGGATTTTCCAGGAAGTGAATGGCGTTATGTCATCCTTTCCACCGTACGCTCTCTGCCAACTGAAGAGATTCAAAAGGATGCAGACCGAGCTTGGAGATCCAAACATCTGGGCTTTGTGGGTGATCCAAACCAGATAAATGTTGGCATAACCAGGGCCAAAGAGGGCTTGTGCATCATCGGTGAGGTTGAACCTTAGCATCTAACCTGTGTGTGTGTGTGTGTGTGTGTGTGTGTGTGTGTGTGTGTGTGTGTGTGTGTGTTTTTTTGTGTGTGTGTATGTGTGTGTGCGTGTGCAGATGTACAGTATGTTAGTTTGTGTGTTTTTGTATTGATTTCAACAGATAACACTTTTTTACAGGTTTAAGGCTACAATTTTAACTTGGGGCCCTTCTCTTATAATACAGGAAACCAAGAGCTGTTGGAGTGCAGTACAGCATGGCATAAACTCATCCAACATTACAAGGAAAAGAGTTCTGTCACCAAAGCAGAACATATTTCGGTTGCAGCAAAATAGCTGATTTCGTGTTATATCCCGGATATTGAAGTTTGCCTGCCTCACCCAGAATCAGACAAGTTGTTTCCTTTTGAATTCATCATTGTGCGGGAAGGGGAATACATTTAATTACCTTCCAAAGAAATCCAATTTGTTCCGAAAAATAGCTTATTCAAAACAGGTGCCAATAACTACAGAACAAGTTTGTACCTGTGATGTAACTTTGGTGGAATACGTGGAGGATAATCGCGGATCCGATGTGTTTCTATGTTTAAACGTGATATAGTAGACAAACTACATCACATCATTCTACATCATGTTGTGTTGTTACTAGCCCTGGTTTTGAATAAGCAACTATTCAGAATACATTGGAAATCTTTGGATACAATACGATATGATACTGGTATCATATCGTATCTTTACCTTGGATGGATTTTGCTAGCTGGACAGTTGTATATACAATTTGTAGTCTTTATCGTATCTCTTTATGGTTGTTGATTTTTATTTTTATAATGCTGATTTATTTGAAATGTTTTTGTATACATCTTTTTTAGTGAACTTTTTTTTCAGTCACTTACTTAATAAAATTACAATATATCTAAATTCTACTTCAGTAAAACTCTTCAGTACAAGTCTTAATATTCAATGACCATGGCACATGTTGCATGGATTGTTGATAATGGTTGTTTACAGTTTTATAATGCCTATTTAATGGAAATGTTTTTGTTTACATCTTTTTTTTTCTTCTCGCGATTCAGTGAAAAAAATGCATTTTGATTTAATCCTTGTTTCCTCAGGGGCAAGTTGAATAATGCATTTGAATGGATTTATTTGTGCTGTGGATTCATGTTTTCAATGGGACTACTTTTAAAAAATGTAAATTCTACTTCAGTAAGACTAAGTAAGTTTTAATATTCAATGGCCATGGCACATGGTGCATACTACTGTTATTTTGTTGTATTTTGTTAATCTTTTTCATATTTGATAATACAGTTCATATATATGCATTTTACTCATCCTTATTAATTATTAAGATTATTTTAGTGTATATATGTCTCCTTGTTGTTTAATTGAAACACAGCCCATCAGGCACGATGGACTGGTTACTTCTAACTGGCCCTCATATCTACCTTATTGTTTTCCAAGACATATTTGAGACACTGTGTAGAAGGGCTATTATGGGACCCACCCCAACACGAGCTCATCTTGTGCAAACTGTGACAGCTCCTTAGACTTGTCGACAGCTTGTTCTCGTGGTTTCTTGCAAACCTTGTAGGAATCATGTCTCAATAAATTGAATTCGTTGTATAGTGATTGTTTAATTACCTGGATATTAAATGACTGTGTTTACAGGTTCACTGTTAGCAGGGGCGGACATACATTACCTTTACCATCACACACCTTGCACAGTCCAAATAACCACTATATTTTTAAATACTTTTAAGCATGCATGGCAGAATCCCAGAGACGTTAGACTGCTGAGATTGGCTCGGACATACCTTTCTGCGACCGTGCACAGCTATGGACATGCTCGTTGACTTCCTCTTCCTCGCTTGCCCTTGGGGGAATTCCATCAAGCCGTTACATCGGTCTGAAAAACACAAGTGAACTTGGTCACTCAATAGGTGAATATCCCCCACAATGCATTGCAGCTGTGCCATACACATTCATGCTCTTCAACATAAGGAAGTTATGTCCGTTCCTCACCCAGAAGGCATTTTGGCGCAGGCTTTTGTCATCTCGTGTCTAGTCTTCTGCAACTCCCTTTTGGCTGATCTGCCAGTGCCATTCATCCTGTGCAGCTCATCCAGAATGCGGCAGCCATGCTGGTCTTCAACCTATCCAAGTTCTCCCACACTGCAGCACTCCTCCGTACCCGGCAGTGGTTGCCAGTGTCAAATTTATGTTCTGTGAGAAACAATGGAAGAGTTACCCTAATACTCACCAGGGCATGATCAGAAATAATAATTGGGTCATGTTTACAATCTGTAATACCACTCAACAAATAGGGGTCAACCAAAAAAAATCTATCCTGGAAAATGACTTGTGTACATTATACATTACATTACATAGAGTAATATGAATACTCTCTCTAGGTGGGATGCTTAAATCTCCATGGGTCTATAAATTTATGTATATCTATGAAGGACTGGATTGTTTGCACAGATTTAGACGGTCTTGGTAGAGCGATCCCAGGTAGAATCCATCACCAGGTTGTAATCCGCAGATATAATCAAGTGATGACTATCCAGATTAGGGATGGCATCTATTTAAAAAAATGATCATCATCAAAGTTTGGGCGATAAATATCAACCAATATTAAGCAAAGTTGAAACAGCTCTTCCACAACCATCACATATCTGCCATTTGGGTCCAAGATGGCATCTGATACAATGAAAGGAATATTTATAGTGTAGCTACTCCTCTACCGTTACAGTTAAATTGTGAATGCAACATTTGCCCTACCCATTCTTTATGAACCTTTGACTGGTCTCGATTTAGAAGGTGGGTTTCCTGTAGGAAGGCAATACCAACCCCAAGTTGTTGTAAATGAGAGAGAACCCTCTTCTCTTGATTGCCTGATTCAGGCCCTTCACATAATTTTCACGTCATCTTTACCTGGAACAAGATGTGAATTACTCTGTCATTAGAACTCTTCGATCCAAAAATATCAGCGTCTACCCCATTTAGATGATACAAAAAGCCAAGTAGGTGCACAAACTATTTAAAAAAACAAATACTACATCAAAACTACTACATATAAACACATAAACAAGCCTTAAGAAGGCTGTCCCCCCCAGAAAACTTAAAACTAACCTGCATTTGCATGCCACCCGCAATGATGAAGACCTTTTTCAACCATTGATGAACCTCTCCAACAGTGTATGAAATGACCTGTGATATCCTTTCACATCATTGAAACCATGATACCCATAGGCCATAGAAAGTCAATGCAATAGTTTAAGATAACTTCAGCATTAAAATGCATTTTGATAACATTTTAGGATAGAAATTTGCACATTATTTTCATAATCTTCATTCAGTGACTAGTGAAGCATAATGTTGACTTTGTTAGTTAATGTGACATTTTCTAGCGTTATTGTAAAATGTTTCTGAAAGTGATTGAAGAATTGTGGGCTCACTAACATTGGTCTTATTCTCTACACAGTTAACAGGTAAATACAGCATAGTTGACAAGAATGCTTTGCTACAGGTCGAAGTTGCTAGATGAACACACACATACACACTCCCTTTTGCCTTCAAAGATGCCTTAATTCCTTGTTGCATAGATTCAACAAGGTCACTCTAGAAACTGAGTGACACTACAAAATGTACTGGCCGTGTTTAAAATGTTATTCTCGGCTCTTGTTTGTCACATTCCCTGCATTTAAGATGTGTCCAATACATCAAAAACAGCTTAGGGTCATCCTTGCCTATTAGGGTCAGATGCACCTGGCTCAGAGCAGTCTGTGAATCTCATGAGTAAATAATTATAGTCAACACAATCATTATGTTACAATACAATTTTATACATATAAGACTAGGCCTACTTAAAAAAAAAAAAAAAGAAAAAAAAAAGTATTTGCCATTTACTTATTCTACATTTTGTATAAACTAGGAAATAATGGTAATACAGAAAAGAATGAAGCCGAGTAGGTTAAATACAGGGTAAATTGAAAGACGTGTGGGAGCATAGAGGTAGACGTCTGTGTGAGAGGCTCCCCCTCCCGTGAGACAAGATGGCAAAGATGGATGTGAACCTCAGGCTGAAAGACTTTCTGAGAAAAAAAAGAAGCTGTATAACGGTTGTATCACCACAAGATGGCGCTAGAGTGTAACACTAGTGTAATCATTTTGCTGTGCAACGGACGCAGGGCCACAAGGTAGATCAAGAGTGTAAGCTTTTTATTGTAAATTATGTAGCGAACCCGGTGAACCTAACCTCATTTGATTCTCTTGTTTGTGCTTATTGAGTTTTTGCATACATAATGGTAAACTACATTCATCGACCCATGCTGTAGCCTATGTTATATAGTATATTGATAATTCATATATAGGGGGCCTATATGTCTTTATTTGCACTTCGGTAGGCCTATGCATTTGTAGATGGAGATTTATTTTGATTGAACAGTGTGCAGTTGTATCGTATTCGTTTTGAATACCAACATTCTTTGAAGGAGGGAATGCTTTATTTTGTTATCGAACAACGTCCAAAAACGAAACATTGATGTATTTAAGAATTCATGTATTCTTTGATTTTATTTCTTTGACTTTCAAAATCTTTGGTGTTCGTCCAATACATTTAATTGTATAGTTATGAGTGTAAGTGATGCTGCACATTTGATAATAAACGACTTGACACTTGCAGTCACACACTGCGGTCACGCTATCTACGCTTCAAAACTCGAGTGCGCGTCTACATCGGTTTTACGGTAAAGCTTGTGAGCGGCTGCATAGTGCATTTAAGTCCTCGTACATCTCATTTGTTGAAATACATCTGTCATTGCTTTGTTGTTGTTGTTGTTTTACTACATAAAACAAACAAAAAAATATTGAAGCACCACCAATAGCCCATACAGATTAAATTCTGCATAAACAGATTATAAAACATCATAAACAACACAAATCAAATCAAGTACAAATGTTATGGCTATGCAAGCAGTTTTTAAAAATTTATTAGAAATAATTGTCAAATTGTTTTCAGAACTCTCCACTGCATTCTTGTTCTACATCTCCTCAGGTACCTATGTATACATTTTGAAGTCTTTTGACTGTGCCATTTTCTAATAATCCCATGCTAAAGTCATACCCAATACACATTGTATGGCGACACAAGAAGTTTTGAAAAATTAATTAAAAATAATAATCAAAATGTTTTCAGAACACTCCACTGCATTCTTGTTCTACATATCTTGAGGTATCTCTGTGGACATTTTGAAGTCTTTTGACTGTGCCATTTTTTAGTAATCCCATGCTAAAATCATACCCAACACACATTGTATGGCGACACAAGCATTTTTGAAAAATTTATTAAAAATAATAATCAAAATGTTTTCAGAACACTCTACCGCAGTCTTGTTCTACATCTCCTCAGGTACCTATGTATATGTTTTGAAGTATTTTGACTGTGCCATTTTCTAGTAATCCCATGCTAAAGTCATACCCAATACACATTGTATGGCGACACAAGCACTTTTGAAAAATTAATTAAAAATAATAATCAAAATGTTTTCAGAACACTCCACTGCATTCTTGTTCTAAATTTCCTCAGGTACCTATGTACACATTTTGAAGTCTTTTGACTGTGCCATTTTTTAGTAATCCCATGCTAAAGTCATACCCAACACACATTGTATGGCGACACAAGCACTGCTGAAGCTTCTTGGTAGGCCCAACCACCTGCGAAGGAAGCTACTTACCTTACGCTCAAAGCCCTCAACGGTTGTTAGTGGGACATCGTAGACCAGTAGTGGCCAGAGGAGGCGTGGCAGGATGCCATGCTGATATATCCATGCTTTATACTTACCTGGCAGCCCTGACTTATCCACCGCCACTAGCCAGTTTCCCAGTTCTCTGCTGGTCGCCTTGAGCGCTGCTTTGTCCCTCAGGGTGCCATCAAAGATCTTCTCCAGGCTCTTCACTGGCTCCTCTGAAACCGATGGAATCTGGACACCTCCCAGCGAGAACCGGAACTTGTCTGTAACCTTCCCCTTCTTCACCACCAGGGAACGGGACTTAGCAGGCTTAAAGCCCATACGCGCCAGTTAATGAGCCGCTCAAGGCCTTGGAGAACCCACCTACAGCCTGGAACTGATGTTGTAGTAACTGTCAGGTCATCCATAAAAGCTCTGATGGGAGGCTGCCGCACACATGACTTGGTGAGCGGTCCTCTGCACTCCACCTTCGCTGACTTAACAAGCATGTTCATGGCCAAAGCAAACAAAATCACTGAGACTGTACATCCAGTGATTATGCCTTTCTCCAGCCGATGTGATGCTGATGTTACTGTTCCCGAGGTGACTCTCAAACTGAAACACTTATCAGGGTAAATGAAATATGCATCTCAATCATTAGCCATCATTAGCCTCAATGATGATTACTATGTATGCATATAGGTTCTCACTTTTTTCACCTGATCTGACTTTAAGAGCTCGCATATAATCTAATCTTGTTAAGGTAAATCTATTTATTGTTTATTGTCTATAGTCAGGTTTTTATTGCACTCATTGTACTGCTGGTCACTGTGGATTTCTCCTAAGGGGGATTAATAAAGGAATATCTTATCTTATCTTATCTTAGTCACACAACACTGCCTCCACAGCTTGTTATGTTCTCTTAATATCATACTAAAAGGAAAACATGCATACCCCCTCTTACATCCACACCCCATTTTGACTACCACACTCACCCAGTGTTGTAGAATTGCAACAAATATAACAAACAATCTAAATGAAATTTGATTAATCTATTCCAGAGTAACTACATATGTACATGTTCTATACATTGTAATAACAACAAAAAATATATAAAAGACATTGTTGGCTGTCATTGTCATGTAATTAAGCTCTTTCTTCATATTTTTTCTCACACTGTTGTTCTACTATTTATCACCATTGTTCCTAAACTATACAATTCTGTGAGGCCTTTCATGTTAATTCAGGTCCAATTTATGTTCATACTCTTGTTGTCCATATTTATATTATATGTATATTCTATATTACAGATAAATATTCCTTTCATATTTAACAACAGGCACTCTACCCTTACTTTTGTGTGTGAGTGTGTATATACTAAGCTAGATGTCTAAAATTTCCCACTGGGATTAATAAAGTATCCATCTATCTATCTATCTATCTATCTATCTATCTATCTATCTATCTATCTATCTATCTATCTATCTACCTACCTACCTACCTACCTACCTACCTACCTACCTACCTACCTATCTATCTATCTATCTATCTATCTATCTATCTATCTATCTATCTATCTATCTATCTATCTATCTATCTATCTATCTATCTCTCTATCTTTATAAAGGCACTTTGCATAGGCTACATGCAAATTAGCCTAAGTGTAAAAAAATATCAATGAAACAGGAACAGAATTGTCAGCTCTAAAAGTTTTCATTCTCAGATCACCCGAAAAAACACCAACCATAACGTTGTATGAAGGTATACAATACAACCACAGGAGAACGTTGTGGTTCTGTGGTTCCCAAAACGTTAGGGGAACCGTTAGGCTTTGTTAGGTTCCTGCATAACCAGAGTGGACGTTCTCTAAACATTAGTTCTTAGTTCTAACCCTAACCCTAATCTTTAGAGAACCAAATGCTAACGTCCTCTATACGTTAGGTGTTACTACGGAGAGACGTACTTTTTATTTGATATTTCAATATGTATGTATCAGTGGCGGCTGGCCCATAGAGGGCGATAGGGCACCGCCCCCCTTGACCCACAATAAATAAATAAATAAAACTAGTAATAATAATAAATAGTAATAGTAGTAGTAATAGTAGTAATAATAATAAATTATACAAATTGTTAATATTTGTGTGTTTGAAATATGACTTTACCCAGTAATATGTGTAAAATATGATAGAAAATCATCTGTACAAAATGTAGGCCTATGCTTTTCCTAAACGTCCCGTGTCCCATGCTTCAACAGCTCTGGGGCGATGGAGAAATCGCCCCAAGGAGGCGGGTCTGTGTAACTGTTTACTAATTTAAGATGTGAACGCATGACATTAAATTTGGCCAATCAGCGTCCTCGAGAATCCAAGCAGATATGGGCGATCACTTTATCGCCCCAAGCGAGTGAATTCTGGTCAGGGCGAGTCTGTATATAGTTGTATATAGTTGACCTTAGTATTTTTTTAGTCCTTAATTTTCACTACCTATTAATCTGCTGATTATTTTCTTGATTGTTTAGTATATAAAATGTTTACTGTAATTTCATAGAGCCCAAAGTGACTACAAATTCAATTTCAAATGAAAAAATGGAAAGCTTGTGCTTGTGCAATGTTGTTTATGTTTTGTGTTAGAATGCCTCAACTTTTTAATATTGGCATTATATAATTATTGACTATTTCACGGAGCACTCGTTTCCTGTAGTTTGTGTTCAATGTATTATTATATTGACTGAATATGGCACAGCCCCACCTAGAATATTCTTCACCAGCAGCCACTGATATATAGTTTATTACGATGCGCTGCTATGGCAATGGCTCATGCAACCACAAAGCTCATTTAGCGTTTCCAACAGACTTTTCTTGTTTACTTTTGTTTACTTTCTTGTCCTTTTTTATAGAGAACGACGCCATCCGCGATCGATAGAGAACTCCCACGTTCCCACGCTACTTCATGACATCATCAAACTACTGTTATTGTTTGGGTTGAGTGACCTCTAGCGGCAGACAGGTACTTTTATACCTTTAAATATACATCGACACCCCGTGTTCTTTTTTGAATGGACTCGCCCGGGACTGGAAACCTCCCCTCCCCTCATCGTCAACTGTGAACATTTTGTACTAATGCGTGTGTTTTTCCGTCCCAGAACATAGGCTGAAACGTTATGATGGCTACACTGTAAGTGTTGCTTCCATTGACAACATGTTGGATTATGTCATAGTTTGCTTGAATCCTGAAGGGAGGGACTTATTGATAACGCAGGTGACAACATGCGAAGGCGCACTGTGACTGCCCGCAGCGAAGTTAGTTAATAAGACATCACCGTCGGATCCAGCGGCTTCTTTTTACTCAGTTTCACCCCAGTGTCGAGAGGACGGTTTGCTCATCTACGAGCACTTGCTCTTAAGCACACGGGTTTCACTTAGGGACTATCAATACATTTTTGTTTTACACAAAAACATTGTTATTTACATTACCTTCGTCCTGACGTGCTCATATCAGATAATTTTTTTTAACCAAATTGGACTGAAGTAGCACACCTATTTCATTATCTAGTGCGTACTCAAATTTTACATTAATATTTAAATTGTCACGCCCTCCACTTCCACCTAGCCCAGGCCAGTCTCTCTCCCCCTTGTGATAACGAGAGTGTGTGCACAGCACCAAGTCACCGCGTCAGCACTACGGTGTGTGTGTGTGTGTGTGTTTAAGGTCTCATTTTAATGTTTCCGCTCATCATGTATTTTAAGGGTTTAAATGCATGATGAGATTGATGAGCCCACACGTTTTGGTTCCCAAGCTTGGACCATCACAGTACGATCTGGCCAAGATGACTAACCCAGTGGACACAGAGACCTTCCCCCAAGCCCTTACATATCAAGGCACCATGCTTGGTCAACCACTCTCCAGCCATCGAGGGTATTGCCAATATGGGCCAATTTCTTCGCTTAACTTGCACCAACCAAGATGTCCGTCTGAGGAGACAAGAACAGGCCCTCAAGGAAAAAAAATTTACATAAAATAATTTCTGGCGGCTCTCACCAGCCTCCTACAACCATTTACCCCTCAGGCACCACCACGACCCCAGCCAGCCTTTGGCCGCACTCATCGGCTTGTGAGCCGTTTGTTCCTGCGCCCGAGTGGTGTGATTTGGGGATGGGATTTGGGGTTCTGTCATATGTTTGCAGTTTGCAGTTCACGTATAGCTTACCTGCTTGGATTTCTTAACAGAGCTACACTTGCTTGGGCCTCTGCTGTTTTGGAGTGACTTTCTCCGATGCCAACTTCACTATGGAGATGCGTAAGGTTTTTGAACATCCTGTCCACGGCAGGGATGCAGCCTCACGATTTTTTCTCTCTTGGCCAGGATTCACGCAGCGCGGCCTCCCTGGTAATTGAGTGCTGGTCGACACTCGCTGCTGAAAGCAGGTGGGAACGCCTTGGCTCTCCAGGGCGATGCTCTGAGTGAAGCTGTGAAAGACAAGCTGGTGTCCTGCAATGAGCCTCAAGATCTTGACCAACTAGTCCTGATTACTTGTCTCTCTCCACCTCCGAGAGGTTCTGAGTCCCGCCAAGTTTCCTTAACTCTGATTTTGAGCCCAGTCAGTCAGGTAGAGCCCGGCTATCCCTGTAGGAGAGCGCTCATCACCTCAGTGATGGTTTGCCTTTATTGCTGCTAGGGTGGACATCGGGTGGACAGCTTCCTGCCCAGTCTGTCCAGGCCACTCGGGAAAACGTTTGGCTTGCCAGTAGTGGGATACTGACGAGTCTGTCCCGCTGTCTCATGTCCCCAACTTAATGCTATACCCTCTTGTGGCAAACACAGTCCCTGACTGCTTTTCTGACTGTCTGACTCCGTTGTGGATGAGTTTTTTTAGATCGGGAGGTAGCTAGGCAGATGGGGATTGAGACCGGGCCCTTGGGACTGGCCCCTGGAGTCAAAAGCACTCAACGGACTTCCTCTTGCACTCATTGAGTATAGAACTGTCCCGTAAGGAGAAGGTTAGTTTTCACATTCTCGATTGCTCCCACTCCCTAATAGTGCTCTGTTTCCCTTGGCTGCAGATCCACAACCTGCAGGTGGACAGGACCTCGGGTAAGGTTAGTTCCTGGAGCACCCCTATCTCTGACTCCTTGCCCCTGCCTGAGTCTATTGACTTATATATCTATTGACTCTGTTACGCAGAATTACCAAGACGGCGTTCAACACTCCCCTTCGACACTTTGAATATCAAGTGATGCCTTTCAGATTAACCAGTTCGGTTTCAAGCCTCGGTCAATGCTGTGAACCGGATTGTTTTTGTTTACATTGAAATCATTCCGATTTTCTCTCGGTCCCCCTCAGATCCTAAACTGCGCGTTCGCCAGGTTCTTCGATTCAACCCAGCCCAGCGGTTTATTGTGGAGGCGAATGTTTCGGACACCGGGCTCTCTCTCGGCGGCCTCCTATGGACAGGCTTCACCCATGTGCTTTGTTTTTCACTCAAACGTTCAGCTTCATTAAGAAATTATGACATTGGCAATAGGGAGTTGCTCGCCATCAAGATGGCTCTGGAGGAGTGGGGACATTGGTTGGAGGGGGTTGACCACCCCTTTGTTGTTTGGACAGATCGCTGGAACTCAATTTACCTTCAGTCTGCAAAGTGGCTGAACTCACACCAAGCTGGATGGACTGTTTTTCTGTCGTTTTAATTTCAGAAAATAATTGTAGTTTTCTTCAACAGCTTCAATGTCATGTGACAGTGAAGTCAAATCAATAACAGATATTATCCCTACACTGGACAATAGGACATAGGTCTACCTCTTTAAACTGAATATTAGGGTTTCTCCTATTTCATGTGAATATTTTAATACTTAATTCATAATATTCGTTCAATAGCTCCCATGTCACGTGACCAGACTCAATAAATAAAATATGTTATCCCTACTCTAGACAATGATACAAGCATCATACTGGAAAGTAGTGCTTTATATGAATATTTTAATACAAAATGCATATTGTGAGACAATTAACATTAGGCTACTTGGGCAGTTACTTATGCCGTTCAGTGAAGTTTACTGATTTACAGGGAAGAGAATAATTGCATAAAGTAGAAGTGAGGAATGGTCGTAAATGGGAGGGACATTTAGCCCCCTCCCTGGTCGGATCCTACGTCCATGTCACATTATGTTATCAATCAATTATCCAAAGCATGTATTCTCCGGGATTCCACTTATCAAACCCATTGTATCCATTATGCCACTTTCTCACTCGGATCCTTAGGGAACACCATACGTTTTACCACAAACTACAGTCTGTTTTGTATTCACATGGGTGTTATCATGTAACAATACCCTAATAATAATGCCAAGCTTCATTATAGCCTAAATGTATGCTGAAATACGTAGGCCTAAGTTTAGCTTCTAAAGTTAAGGAATTGTTGTTGTTGTTTTTTTTCAGTTTGATAAGGAGTTTTCTCAGCAAATAACCACAATGACTTTAAATGTGAACCTTGTGAACCTTGAAGCTACTTTTGTATGATTGACTTTCTGTCTCCGTATGCATGTTTGATTAGAATTGGTAAACCCCATTCCGAAAATTATTTGTTGAGGTGGTGGTAAGCATTTGAACCACGGTTGTATAATAACTATTTTAACCTCTTGGTCTCGCAGAAGCGTACATTTGAAAACCGCCACGCCATGAACGTGATGAAAACGTGATGAACACGTTTCCCCGCCCCTCCACTGTTGTATGTTGATCACAAGCACGTGAAGTACCACGCTGGAGTGAAGGAACCATTCTCAGAACCTGATAGGGGCGTTAGAGTAATCACTACCACTAACATTCAGGGTTTGAGAAATAATTGAGTCACTTTGTCGAATATTACAAAATTGAAGTTAAAAAAAATACCGTACACGATTCTATAACATATGAATTTCATATGAAAATTAGCATATTCAAAGTACTTACATCTATGCTTTTCAATCGGTACGCTATATACAACGGTCAAATAACACATATATGCGAGGTCCTAATAAAGCATATTTAGCATTAACTTTGTCGTGTGCTTAATCATGCCTGTTACTTGCCGTTGTTGACATTTAAATAGTCTTACTTTGACATCGATACCCCGTGTTCTTTTTCGAATGGACTCACCCGGGGCAGTAATCCTCCCCTCCCCTCAATGTTCAACTGTGTTGAACACTTTGTACTAATGCATGTCTGTTTTCAGTCTCAGGACATAGGCAGAACAATTATTGTGGCCACACTGGAATCGTCGCATCCATTGGCAACATGTGGAGTGATAACGCATTTTTGCTTGAATCATAAAGGGAGGGACCTATGGATACCGCAGGTGACAACAGGCGAAGGCGCACCAGGAGTGTGCGAGCATGCTGCAAACAATTTGGACAAGATAAATCGACCAAAAGGGAAATCGCAAATGTACTCAAGTCGTTGAGCATGGGGAATACAGATGACGACGACATGGAGGATGACACTGTTTTTCAAAAGAATGGCAGTATAGAGAGGCGAGTTATGTCACCCAGATATAACATACTGCGTGAGGTGGGGAGGGGTAGCTATGGCGTGGTTTACGAAGCGGTTGCCCGCAGATCAGGAGCCAAAGTTGCAGTTAAGAAACTTCGATGCGATGCACCAGAAAATGTCGAGCTGGCCTTACAGGAATTCTGGGCCTTGGCAAGTTTGGAAAAACGACATCAAAACGTTGTGCAGTTGGAAGAATGTGTGTTGCAAAGAAACGGCCTGGCCCAGAAAATGAGCCATGGGAACAAACGATCGAGGCAGTACTTGCGCCTGGTGGAGACTTCGTTAAAAGGTAGGACATTTCAGTGTATATTACAAAAATACTAAGTTGTTTACTGTGACACGATTTCGTGGAACCGAGCAGTCTGTCTAAAAAACATCTGAAGGCTTTCGGTGCTGACCGCTCACATTGTCTCCAAACATGTTGCCTTCTCTGAGGTTTGGTAACAGCGTTACGTAATTTGTTAGTTACAGTGGCCATCGTCGGAACGATATACCTTTTGAAAATAGTTAACATATAATGCAGTGCCTTTTTAATCGACGATACCATGTTTTAGTAAGATGTTGAAGTCTAAGCAGGCGTACGTTTTTGTCGCCATGACATGGACTCATTTGGGGGGTTAAGGGTCGTCCAGCCAAAATGGAGTCTGTTCCTATAGCTCACTCCTTACATCCCGACGTTATTTGTCTGCATTTGAACCGATGATCTGAACCATACATGCCATTTTCCGTGTTTGGTTCTTGCGGCCTCTTGTTTGTAATGTGACAATTTGTTTCGACAGGAAAATAAAGTCAACCAATTCTTTGTTGTTGACAAACAGTCGTGGCAATGGCGTTGCTTGATAGGCGTGGGACTTGATCATTTAAGGGTAATTTGTTAATGGCACAACAACGATGTTTCAGTTTTTTGTTGTTGTTGCGCTATGTAGGATATGTAGAAGGCTATTTCACGATTCTTTTCGTTTCGTTTTTGCTCTCACACAGCTTGTACTGCCATGTTACTTTTTATCCAGGCACTTACTTCATCACTTTTAGCTGAGATGGTCCCTTAGAGAGGAAGGAATGTGTTGTTCTAATTTAATTTTTTTATTCATGGAGGCTTCTCTGACCACATTTCAGTCATCCATACATGTGGCCCAGCTAACTTAAAGGCAGATAATGCCATACCACCTCACCATTTCCCCTTTCTTGACACTTTCTTTGCAGGGGAGCGAGTGTTGAGTCACCCAGAGGAGCCCTGCTACCTGTGGTTTGTCATGGAGTTTTGCGAGGGTGGTGACCTCAACCAGTTCATCCTCTCCCGGCGGCCGGACCCTCGCACCAACAGCAGCTTCATGCTGCAGCTCACCAGCGCCGTTGCCTTCCTGCATGACAACAACATCGTCCACCGCGACCTCAAGCCCGACAACATCCTCATCTCGGAGAAGTCCGGCAAACCCGTTCTCAAGGTGGCCGACTTTGGCCTCAGCAAGGTCTGCGCCGGCCTCGGCAGCGCCGCTTGTCTGGGCAAGGAAGGCGAGGACAACAACAAGAACCGCACATCCAACATCAACAAGTACTGGTTGTCGTCGGCGTGCGGCTCAGACTTTTTCATGGCCCCCGAAGTGTGGGAGGGCCACTACACGGCCAAGGCAGACATCTTTGCCCTGGGCATCATCATCTGGGCCATGTTGGAGAGGATCACCTTCATTGACGCCGAGTCCAAGAGGGAGCTGTTGGGCACATACGTGAGACAGGGGGAGGACATTGTGCCGGTCGGAGAGGCGCTGCTAGAGAACCCAAAAATGGTACTTCACATTCCGCAGAAACGGAGGTCCTCCATGTCCGACGGCGTGAAGAAGCTGCTGATGGACATGCTGGCGGTCAACCCCCAGGACCGACCCGACGCCTTCGAGCTTCAGGCCCGGGTGGACCAGGTCACCTGCGCCGGCTGACTGGCCGCACAGGTGTGTTTTTTTATTTTTCTTGTCATCTCAACATTTAATAGCTTTTTTTTTTTTCTCCCAGTACAATTTCTAAATATATAAACGGGATGCCAACATTTTGGAGTGCCCCTAACCACTGCCCCAACCCAAACTTAAAACCCAATTCTCCTGTTCTTACTCATTATTATGGAGGAGTTTAATATCCTTGTTTCTGTTTTGTATTTACATGTGGAATATATTTAGCCTAGTGTTCTGAATTCCCGCTCTAGATTATAGAGTGTTCTACTATTCTCAGTTCGTCAGTTGACCATAAGAATTCTGTTTGTGTTTATGTAAAAGTAATTTTTTTTTCACCTATAGTTCGGTTGAGTTGGTCCAAACCAGCACTTCATTTGTGACAGTGTTGCACTTGCACTCTGCTTAGTTTTTGGTCACACAGCAATGTTTAAGAGCGTGTGTAAACAAATGCCACACGTGCGCAAACTGTCATAATTGGCCTGAAAAGTTTGTTGGGAGTTGCCAAACGTCACAGAAACCATGTTGGTGTTATCGCTCCCATGAGACATCGATTTACAAGTAAATGAAGCCATTGCAATGTTAAATATATAAGACACAAGACATTTAAAAGAGACATCTTGAATTGCAACTGAAATGGAAACTTATCATACTCAGCCATTGCATGGATGTAGTACAGTTATATGATAACTGTAGTTATAGGTTCATCCTATTTTTTAGATGTTATACATGGCAGCACATTCATTTTTAATGTGAATCATGACTCGCATATTGCGAGGGTTTTCTACGACGCAGAGTTTTCCAGAGTCATGGCAGGCACTAATTCAACCCTTAATTTATGTTAATCCATTAGTGTCCATGGGATTAGCATGCTTACCTCACTAAGACTATTATACGCGCTGGTATGGTACAGCGTAGCCAAAATGAGATGTCTCAGTCCCTTATGTCATATTGCGTAATCACAGCAAACAAACTAAGGGTGAACCAGGGGGCACTTGCACCAAAAGTCTGATTGCTGCATCCTAGGGCTGACCCCTCATAGTGTACTTAGTTGTGGGGCTCTTGGGTGACTATGGTTTGTGTTACTCCAATATTCACAATCGTTGTGAATATTTGAATATCATAAAGTGCTATGATAAACAATCGGCTTTCATTTTTATTACACTCTCCTCGGGTTTCATTGTCTAAACTAAAATAGGTTTGTTCGTTTACTGGCCCGGATAGTTGGAGTTCCCCGCATCGAGTATTGGAGTATTATACAGTATTAAAACGACGGTGAAACTGAAATTGAAAAATAGCATAGCACTGCTGTTTCTGTGGTTGCGGTTAAGATTATATCTCAAGAGCAGTTTTTGCGAATATCTGTTAGCACATTTCCAGATTGGTGGAGCATGCGACCAGCAAAACCGTCCCGTTTGAGCGGCAAACGGCAAGTTTTAGGTCAGTGGAAATGCGGAGCTGCTCAGCAAGGCCCCTAATGGCCTCGTTATTTTTGTGCCCGTTAAGCACCACTGCGGTGACTATAAATCGTCTTTGGGCTGCTGATCTCACTGTTTGACCCCCCTTTTACTTTCCAGCTGTGCGGCTCATACACTAGTTGTTGTCTGGCCTGTGTCAGCTGGTTTGATTGAGGTTGGCTTCAGCACCTTTATGCAACTCGAAGCCCTTCAGGTGTGCGCAGACATTTATAAAAATAGCATTTTTAACTGGCTTCCGCAACAATGTCTCATGTCTCTCCACCCAGGCATCTTATTAGTGTCCTTCAAGTCGCACTAATTCACAGATGACCTAGTTACCAGTGACCCTGTAGCTGGATTAAGCCCTCATTCTCCGGCTATGACGCAGCGCCTTTTCTTTTCTGTAATTGACCCCCACAACAAGCTGATTTTTTTCCCTGAAACATCTCTGCTGTGCGTTTGTTGTTGTGCCATTTTGTTACTGTCATATCATTTGGGAGTGGCAGTAGTTCAAAATGGAGGTGCGTTTGGCGTGCTCCAACATTTGCTTTTCAACCACAGTCCAATTACTTCAATTATATCAACTTGGAAAATTAAAGAGGACATTATGTATAACTATTTGGTTGGGGTTTTAAGAATTTGATGTTATCTCGCGAGCAGAAGTAGTCAGACTGACCTTGAAAACATTGTGGTGTGTTGGCGCAAATACCTGTGTATACCATATAGGTGGGGTGTTAATACAGTGGGCAACATTGCGGAAGGTTAACCCAGGGTATTAATTCAACCCCCCCCTCCCCATTGAAAATCAGCCGAGTCAGCACAGGGTATAACAACATGCTGCGCCTCTGCCGTAAGCTCCAAATCCCTCCCCATAGCTCTGTCTGTAAGCGTCTTGCATAACAGCATTGTGGGGAAAAATCCATGACAACAACAACTGGCTGGCATGTAAATGTGTCAGACAGGCCAAACGGTAGTGCGTCAGACAGCAACGTATCCCTTCATAGTTTGTATTGGCAGGTTTTGACAACTCGACTGTCCTCTGTAGTTGGTGTCCAGTCATCCTGTGCAGCATGAATTGCAGGCTAACTCTGGTTCGCTATCTAATGCCACTGAAAACCAGGCCTATGTTTACAAAACAAAAAAAGCTCAAACAAAACAATGTGGTTTAATGCATCTAATTGAGGTTGCGGCTTTGTGCTGCTCCTTTTCATACTCTGTTCAGCCTCCTCTGCCTGTACTGTTTCAGTTTAGAATGGATTAAAGCCATTGATAAGACCTGCCATGACTTGCATTAGTCGTGTGGACCAACTTTACATTAACTTTACATAACAAACAATCAGGCTATTGTTAACCAACAGTACTTGTAGCATGTATTAGTTTTGAAGCTGTTGCTTATTTCTAAATTAAATGGCGAGATTGTGGCACAGCCCCTGCAGACCCTGCTGCATGATGAGTCAGACAACAGACTGCAGGATGTGCCAGCAGTACACTGACTCAGCAGCCTTGCTCTGGCCATGAATGACATGCACAGTGGCCACATGTCATCACTGCAGTGTGGACAATCCGGACACCATTGAATGCATAGGTTTGAAATGTCCAACGCAATCCACAATATTATCTTTTGTGCGCCACAAAACCTCAAATGCGATTGATCGAGTAATCAAAAATGGGTATCCAATGGTAAATATCGGTTGAATGAAAAGACTCTCTGTTTACACTATAAAAAAAGGCCCACAGGCCAGCCTCTGTTGGCATAAGCTGGCTTACTGGGGTTCCCGACGCCGCCCCTGTTCATCTGAGGCCAGACTACATGGAAAGTTATGCAACTAAACGGGAGCAGCATCTGTCAGTTCGCGGCTCGCTGGGTTCCATGGGATTAAGCTTTTCATAGTTCTTGTTTTCACTCAGACGTTAGTTGACTCTGCAGCTCACCGGCTGCTGTGATTTGTCTTTGTTTATCTCTTGGCAGGTTACTAAATGGAGCGCCGAGCAAGGAACTTCCTGGTTACAACTGAAGACTGTGAAACTCCTGTCAAGACAAACGAGATCAAGGGAACATGTTCTTGAGTTTGGCTATTTATAATATATGTTTTCTGTGGTCACGTTGATGGTGTGATTTGCTACCCTTTTCCCCTATATGAAATCTTAATTTTGGCCTAAAATATTCCAAAAATATATTGAGAAATGGCCCTTTTTAACAAATATTGAGTATACAGTTGTTCTGCACTTTAAAATACAAAGCCATTTCAGGGTCTACTAGTACAAATCCACAGAATGGGAGAAAATATCATAAACGAAAACGATTCTTTTGTCAGTATTAATGTCATCAGGAATTTTATTACCAGATTTCAGTCTTGCGGCAATGATTTCTTTTTTTTTTTGTTTATCTGACCCAGAACAAGGAAATAACATTCTAGAATGCGTAAGGCCACTAAGGAACTAAAATAACAAACGAGTGGATTTCAAACACATGGTCACGGCCAAATCCAACACGCCCCTTCTCGTGCCTTGTTCCTTCACAACCCTGTAGTCACATCTTATCCATTTAGACTGCATGTTTTGACCTATTCTCTTACAAGTGATCAGTGAAACGATTGGTTTTATCTCACTTTGTCTTTGTTTAGGGAGGGGGTATTAGAATAGAATTTAACACCGTTAAAAGAAACACACTGCACCTTTTGTAATCATTTGACCCTAGTTGACAAGTCCTCATGCCTACTGTGCCTTGGGTTGTAATCAGATGAAAATTGACTTTGCTGTCTGGCTCTTAACGATTAACAATGTTAATGTTTGCGGAGGTTTAGCTCTTTTCTTTTTTTTAACCTAACACTACGATGACCGGGCCACCAGGGAACCGTAAGTAATACTCCTAGAGCCGAAAGAGCCTTCCTGTCTCTTTCAAGGCGGCAGAAATATAATTAAATGATTGTTGAGCTTTGTTCTTCCATTGTGCTTTCAGAGTAGAGATTTTTAAAAAGGGGGGCACAAATATTCTAGATTTGTATATGACCTTTTGTTTTGAGGGGAGGAGGTGGATCGCTCATGTGGATCATTTTAAGTTATTTTTAATTGTGTGCCAATTTAACTTTTGTTTTGGGATTAACCTTTCCTTTTTTTTCTTTACTTGCTCAATTATCTCTTGTAAATAAGTTGTTGGGGTGTATATGTACAACGTTGTAGTATCAAAGCAATGGTGAAAACAAATGCAGGGTAAAACGTATAATCCCCATGATCAGGTAATCCTAGTACTATTATCTCCTTAAATTATAATATATGGTTTCATGCTTTTAACTTGAACATGAAAACAGATAAAGTACACAGAACAAGATACCAGGAGTTTCTTTGTTGGTCAATCTCTAATGATAATGGTTTTCCCTCATCCAGAAGGTAGTACATGAGAAGAGTCTGAAGTGATGGTTTCTTTGCATTAGTAGCTAACTCACCACAGCAAGTCTTCCGGTTTACAGATATGAGGATGTCAATGGATCTTTTTCCTTTTGTATTATACTACCTCATGTCTCCTACACAATGTATGTACACGTTCCCCTTGTATTTGATCTCGCGGTTTGAGGTTCCTTTTTATTGGTTTTGTCGCTTTCTCAAAGGTTGACATCTGATTACATTCCTTGGTAGGAGAAAACCATGGTATTCTTAGTTAGATTTTCTGCTTGCCTCAAATCCCAATGGTTTTGCTTTTTTTGTTTGGACTTTTAACAATAATTGGTTTCATAAGCTGCTGAGCCATTTCAAAATGCATATCTTATACACAGTTTATGACATTTTGCACCCTCCTCTCCTTACTACTTTGTTTCTCCCAGTTTGTCCCAAGACATCTCAGTTTACATGTTTTATATTTCAATGACATTTGCAGGCGTCTTAACAAGTTGGCTCCCACACAGGTTGTGATGTGACTGGGGTAATTTCTCAACTACATAAGAGCATACCTCAGTTTCAACAATACTCTTCACTAAATAATCATAGACATAGGAACATCTGAGGAATTACTGCATTGATACAAACACGCAACGCCTGAATGATAATCAGGAAGAGAAGAAGACGATGAAAGCGAGCCGTGCTCAGGATATCCAAGGGATGTTGTATTTTATTATTTAAAGATTGTGCTTTTCTATTTTTGAAGACTCTGTGACATCCTGAACAGAATTGAAACTGTCTCGTGTTTTGGAAAGGGGTGCGGAGCTGCAGGATAATTGTGTTCCATGTAGCTGCTGTTAATCTCAATGCGTTGGTGTAATATAGTCGTCGTATTTCTGGCTTCTTCTTAGGGGACTCCATGTGGTGGTGGAGATATGTACTAAACTGTTGATTTGTATTTACCTTTTATCCATACACACAACACTTCTATGCAACAATGTTTCACTAGATGCACTGTGCAACGATTTTAGGCTTTGGTTTATCCATTTTGTTTTTTGTCATGTGCTTTTCTCAAGGATTGTAGTAGAAAACCTGTCTACATTCATTTGTCACATGCATTACCTGTCGTCTTTTCCACAAAATATGCAGTTGTTCATCGCAGATGCTATTAGGGACTTTAGCATCACATTGTTTTCTCCCTTGTTTTTTTTAAATCTTGACTTTGTACATCCACTTTCAAGTTCCAATAAAGAATGACAAGTGTCAGTTGGATTTCTGTCTGTTATCTTTTGATGTGATCATTTTGTAATGGAACAATGACAACGTCATACCATTTGGTTGGTATGATGTTTGGGAGTAGGGTCTTCTGATGGAGGTGCCAACACGGTTGTATTGGAACATCAAATGCAAGTGTAGAGTCACTTAAGTCCTTATTAACCTGAATTGTTAGTGACAGGAAGAAGTCATTCCTTTGTAAGAGCATGACAAACATGTCAGAACACATTCTAGCTTCTTCAGATTATCAAGCCAGCTACTGTGTTGGGTGGACAATGACTATATTGAAGTACCCAGCCACAAAAATACACCACCTTTAAGAAATCCTCACCTGCAACTATTGATAATAGTGTCTTTAAACAACATGTTCAGAATATTAAAGAGTAAAAAAATAATGGGGCAGCAGTAACTCAGTGGAAAGAGTGGGTCGTCCACTAACCGTAGGGTCGGCGGTTCAATCCCCTCGATTCCCACTTCCAAATTGTCTGCATGTCGAAGTGTCCTTGAACAAGACTGTGAACCCCAACTTGCTCTCCGGGTGCTGAACATAGCAGCCCACTGCTCCAATGTACCATAGGATGGGTCAAATGCAGAGAATAAATTCCCATATCTAAACAATACTGAGAATGACCAATAAAGACCGAAAGGTCCTCTCTTCTCTCTAACATATTTTCACTGGACGTCCGTTCAGTGAAGAGGGCTGTTGAGGGTTGATCTGTACCAATAGACATGCACTAATTATGCCATATCAAGTGACCCATGATAACTCCAAATGTGTATGGAGCAGTGGGTGGTGAGCATGTTTGATAAAAGCAGTTGCACAGGAAACAAAAGCCCAAGATGACCTCTTAAAATAAAGGGCCTTGACAATACCAAAATGGAGTCATCATTCAAGTATGAATTATTTAATGTGCTGTTTTTGAGATGCGTCACACCGATTTCTTTGTGACACCGTGGCTCTTTAATAATGTATTGAAGCCATATGGCTCAAATGGAAAAATAACTGAAATTCTGCTGTGTTTTTGCCTACAGATGTCGATACAGGTTTTGCAATAGTTTGAAAGATCAGTGGAAACAAAATAGGCCTTTGTGTGGGATGAATGCTATGTGTGTGTGTGTGTGTGTGTGTGTGTGTGTGTGTGTGTGTGTGTGTGTGTGTGTGTGTGTGTGTGTGCCCACTCTGTGTAGGATTTTTTATTTGCTAAAAAAAAAAAAAAAAAAACGTTGTTGTTTTCTATTTTGTATAACCGAGCAAATTAGCACCGCATGAACAGAGTGTCCTGGTGCAAGCAAGCGAGTTACGTAACATGTGCCCACTTAGGCCTACTGCAGCGCTTTGTGGGTTAAAAGGTGAGGGGCGCGAAAGCAAACATTGAGCGGGGGACGTCCAGCGAACACCATATCAGGTAACATTTTTTTGAGCACAGACATAAGCAGACCTCTGCGGGCTGCACGGAGCTCACTAGAAGGGGAGGTTAAAAATAGCCAACATAATGCCGTAATCTTTTAAATAAAATGCGGGGTTGTGACTAAAAATATCCATATTTTTTTGTGTCATCCACAAATATTTCGCGTGGTTTATCTTTCTCAGCATTTCTTAAGTTGTTTTGGAGACTTGTTAATATTAATGAGCTTCTGGTTGATAATTGGCTGGTAGTGCTGCAGAGTCCCGCCCACTAGCTACGATACAAATGTGTCTATTTGACCTCAAATGACGTCTGGAGTGGGGGGCTAATTTAGATAGAGAAAATGATTTGATGTATCATAGTTTATGCAAATTTTAGACTGGTTCTGGCTGTTTGCACCCAGTGACATTATTAAGAAAGAACATGTGAAAACACTATACTAAAATTATTTTAGAATTGTGACATGAATATTTTAGTAAAATATGCAGAAAATCCAAACCCGCATCGAATTCATGTCACAGTGCGCTTAGAAAACAACACTTACACTGACTAGCATTATATGGAAATGTGGTGGCTAAATCTAAACCTGAATGACCAGACAGGTGACTTTACTTAAAAACAGGATTGTCTTCCATGGAGCTGTAACACTCCTAGTTAAGGTGTGCACTGTTTGTATTTATATGCACTTTATCCATTGGGGTTAACTCCACCTGCACCAACATCGACTATACAGTATGCTTTATGTGACGTAAGCTCTCTATTTACTTAATATGATTTTGCTTAATCATTGTCCAGTATGATTGTGACTTGACTCAAAGAGAAAGGCATTCAGAATGATGAGAAATAAGCATTAAAAAAAACATTTCCTCGAGGATGAACGCCAATAAAAAGCATGAAAGAAATGTGCTTAAAATAACCAAGAAACATTACTGGCCTTAAGCAGACACGTGTGAACTTTAACCTTTCTGTGAGTGGAGGCTGATTATTCCTTGACAATCAGAAATGCATATTAGCTAACCAAAACCTCAAGTCGTAAAACATACAGGATAATGAGGGTAGGATTGTGTTTTTTTTTTTTAATTATCATCATTAATAGAGGTAGAGGATGGATGTTATGCAGTGTTCAGGTGAACTCTGGTGACCTACTGTTATCCTCAAATTCTGGTTTCCTCAGCTTCCTCATCCTTCTTAACCTCAGCGCTGCTTTTGCCACCATTAACCATTCCATGCTGGCACTGCCCTCTCCTGACTCCAGTCCTCTGTCCGACAGACATCAATTCATCTCAAGCAACAACTGCATATTGACCATAGCTCCTGTCACTTATGGTGTTCCCCAGGGTGCTGCTTCCTTTGTCTTCCTCCTTTACATGCTCCCACTCAGACAGATCCTCCGCCGCTTCCAGTTTCACTGTAATGCTGTCATCAATGTTGAGTGTTATGCACTCAACATTGATGGCTCCAACGTCACCGCCTCCATCCAAATGCATAATGGTGGAGTCACCCTTAACCCTTATTATTAGAGGGCAGGCCCTCTCCTTCTACATGTCAACCACATCACCAAAACAGCCTCTTTCACCTCTGTTCCATTGCCTGCCTCCAACCCTCACTCACTCACTGTTGCAGAAACGCTCACTCATGCATTTGTATGGTATCCTCGATGGTACCACAAGCAAAATCATTAATACACTCGAGTACGTACAAAACTGTTCTTCTTCTCAACAGTACCCACGCAAGTGACCACCTACTCCACCGCCACGCCCCTCCCGATGCCTCAGGCCTGCTGATGCCAATCTCCTGCACATCTCCAGGACCAACCGAACCTGTGTGTGACGGGCGTTTTCAGTCGCCGCCTTCAACTCATTACCGCCCCCAACTACTAAAAAAGGCCCTCGAATCTCAACTCTTCCGACTCTGCTTCCCCAGCTAACCCCCCTGCATGTTTTCAGTCCCTACTTTTTCTTAATTGTTGCAGTAGCTCAGTGGGGAGAGTGGCTGGACAGAGCGGGCTGTCCACTAACCGTAGGGTCGGCGGTTCGATCCCCTTGATCCCCGCTACTCCACATGTCAAACCCCACAAATGTGCTGATTGTAAGGCGCTCTGTACAAAAGTGTCTGCTAAATGCCCCTTTACCCTTTTTATTGAAGTTTACTGCTTGTTTTTATCCCACTGTATGTAAAGCCTCTTTGAGAAATTTGAGAAATTTGAGAAATTTGAGATCATCTCCCTATAGATCAGAAGTAGCCTACTCCAGCTTTAGCAGAGATCATAAATATTTATTTATAAATATTTTTATTGATATATGATCCATCGCACACACACGCACGCACGCGCATACACACACACACACACACACATACACACACACACACACACACACACACACACACACACACACACACACACACACACACACACAAACAGTGCACATCACAAAGGATACAAGCTGCAGCTTATTTTAATACGAGATCAAAACATCGTCAATATTGCCCCCTAGTGTTGACTTACATCATCGATTAGAAAAAGGGTCAAGTTCAATACTGGGCATGACTGCTGAATCCAATTAGGCATTGTATGATATAGGCTATATTTTTTCTGAATAGTAATTTGTTAAAAGCATATGATGAACCCGTTAAGTCAGTAGAGGCTAGGTTATGTAAGATATCTTATGTAATAATCCATCCGAGTATCGTTGCCTCAACTGCTAAGCCGAGTTCTCCTGTTTTAAAAACTAGCGAGGCAAGTGTGACCGTTACCATATAGTCACTTTACAGTAATTTGGCGGGATATATTCATTGAAGTGAATTTACACCGAAATACAGAATACACTTTTCACTGGGAAAATAAATTATATGTAGTGAGAGCAAGCAACCTCTAGATTACGCCATTTCATTAGAAATGAAATATTGAGCATACAAAATTTCAACATAACGTTTTTAGAATAAAATATAATAGAATATATAGAATCAAAATATTATTATGTGTTAGTGTTTATTATTGTTAGTTACATTTATGAATTGCTTTGTTTTTACTTATGTTGTGTAGGCTATATGTTGTTGTATGTATTGTAGGCCTATACAATGTTAGTCGTTCTGTTTCTTTTGCATCAATTAAAATATTAATCATGATTAGGCTGAAAGGTTTGTATGAATTTTTTGAATGGTTTAGGCAACTAATTATGTTCGCATTTAATAGGCATATCATTCAAGCAACATATTTGCCTACACTCCAAAGAATATGTTTGAAGTTTTAAAAGTAAAACACTTTGCAATAAGGGTACATTCATAAACTATTAAATTACATTAGTTAATGCAGGGATACACATTACCTAACGGTTAACTAATGGTATAGTAATCATTTACTAATGGTGGTCATTTTTACTTATGGTGTTCAGCTAAAATATTAATGTATATGTTATTTAACCCAAACCCTAACCTATGTTAATGCTGTATGATAATGTTTATAACTGCATTCACTAATGTTGTTAAGTGGTGTAAGGTAATGTGAAGTGTTACCTAAATAGGTATAAAGTGGTTGAACATTTTTTTTTTTTTTTTTTTTTTTTTTTACATTTATTTCTTATTGCAGAGAGACCTTGTAGGACCATATTGGTGGTAGCCATTGCATGTTGGCCATATGACCTCTAACACACTACATTTACATTTACATTTAGGGCATTTAGCAGACACTTTTATCCAAAGCAACTTACAAAGACATACAACAAATAAGAGCATGAGGGTAGGGTTATGCAGGGTTCAGGTGAACTCTGACAAAGTGGGTCTTGAGTCTCTTCCGGAAGATGAGGAGTGACTCTGTAGTCCTGACATTGGCAGGGAGCTCGTTTCACCACCGCGGTGCCAAAACGGAAGTGATGATCCAATTAGGCATATAAATGCAATTAGGCTTGTGTGTAACTGCCATTTATGCTTGTTGTCTTTCTATCATATGATAGCTGGCATATCTTGCACATATTATATATGCAAAGAGCTAATTACATTTTGGCAAATCTGGTCTAATGAGAGGACATTTTGGCTGTCCTCCCACATCCCAGACCTCCTGGAAGTAACTGATACTGGTGAAACTGGCTACTGTTGTATCTTTGGTCCAAAGCAATCTTAGCAGTGGTGAGAGAGTAGGCTCTATGCCATCCTTTGATATAAATAACACCCCATTAATGTTTTTTCACACTTGAAATATTTGGTACATAAAAAAGTGCAGATCGAATTAACATATTGCTGTAAGCCCACAGATACGTTTGATCATTGCTTTATGAAGTCCATGTGTAGTATTAATTGTCTACATCTATCTATGTATGATCCAATGCCTGCTTTGTTTTGTTATTGTATTGTATTATTTGTTCTTGATCATATGTGTTTTATATATACAAACGTATAAGATTAGTGTTGCTGTATAGAGCTATACTTTTGTATGAACTAGGCCAGCAGCGGAACAAATCAGTGCCGGGCCGGGGGCGGGGCACATGACCGGGCCCTCTAAACCCAATACAGATCATGATACTAGGCGAGTTTCAGATGAGGCGGCTTCGTTTGCCATGCTTCAGAATGCATTCTGGGATGAAAACGACAGAAATACCTGTGATAAACTTCCGATGCGACGATTCACCTGGCTTTCAAAACTCGCGTGGTTTCAGGAAAACAACTTCTGCCTGCTTTTCTGGGCATGTTCTCTCAAGCAAGTGTGGACATAAGACACTCCCCTCAACATCCCCTCAACTTTGCCCTGGTTGGTTGGAATACCGACATTAAAGTCCCCACGTCAGAAGTTACATAACTCCTTTCAGAGAGGCATGCCTGGTGCCCTCTCCCAAATTATGCATATTAAAAAGAGATTAAAAAGAGATGATTTTGTGAACTTTCACTTCATCACTCATGCATTTTTTTATTTACACATTTCTCCACATAGCCAAGCCATTGTGCGTGCAGAAAATTCATCACATTTGCTCCTCAGCCTGCATCAATAAGGGGAGATCCAATGCCTCGAACTCGTCTGCTACGAAGAACGGAAGTTGTTGACGAGAAGTTCACCTGTGTCCGCCTTGACGGGATGGGAACTTGACGGGATTAGGACGAGTTCCGCCGGATCTTCTCAATTCTCGTTGCAACAAATGCGCAAATGCAAACAATCTGAAACTCGCCTGATGTAACCTATTTTTTGGGCAGACAGCTTAGAGTCAATTTATGTTTCTTCCGGTTTAGCATTTACAGTGTATATGTGGGGGTTTATTTTGGAGGGGTGAAGGGGAAGTGTGCTGCAATTGATGAAAAAATGAGAAGTGAAAAAGAGTAATAAGGGAGCCACTCATGTTTAGCTTAGTTGTAAATGATCCACCTAGCTTGTACTCTGCTGACAAGTGGGCGGTTGATGACGTTTTTACCCAGAATACATTTGGCGCCAATATCGGCGTTCCACTTGTAAATTTGCATGAAGTAAAGTTAACTGTGAGAGTGAAAATGAAGCCAGTCATGATGCAGCACAACATTTTATTAAATATTTAACACTTAACTACATGACTAAAGTCAGAACACAACCTATACAAGCCCACACATATCCATCATATCCGGTAGTTGTGAACGCAAAGCTACTCCAGGCCGCATGCAGGAGGTGCTGTTTCCATCATATTGGAATAAAATGGGACTTCATTTGTTTCAATAATTATGGCAGCGTCCACATGTTGAGATGGTAAATAATCTCATGTTGAATCGGGTCGATTTGGGTATTTTACTGACCCCCTCTGGTTGGTTGATTATATGTTTCCCCCTGGGCCCAGGCCGGGGGAGAGGATTACCTCCCCTTCCTAACTGGTCCGGTATAGGGGCCCGGGGCGAGGGATGGGCTCCCCTCCCCTCTTCTTCCCGGGCCGGGAGAGTACCGCCCTCCCAGCCCCCCCCCCCCCATAAGCTCCGCCCCTGAACTAGGCCTACTACAGATAAAAAGCGCCATAGGGCAATGATGTGGTCCCGCTTCATCAGTTTGTCGCCATCTCGCGATGGATAATAGCACGTGTTTTAGTTGGTAGGCTACTAGCCCAAGATCCACGTGTTTCGACGTAACCATGGCGATACCATTCCATTAAAAACATACATCCTATCCGTTACCGAGTAAAAAAAAGCCCAATGAAAACCTACAGGGGAAAATACGAGCCAGGATACCAACATAGCGATGAATGATGACGTGATGAGCACTGGCGTGAACATAGAGGGAACAAACTCATATACTGACGCACGGGCTAGGTCAGTGGGCGCGAGGTCTTTCTAGTGCTAATTTACAGGATGGAGGAAACTGAACAAGAAGCCTCATTTGTTGTTATTGCACTTACATTTGTTACACTTGTTCTTTAATGAAACACAAAATAGTTTGGGATTTATGTTGTTCTAGCTGTAATACTATGTGGTATAAAATATACTAGGTATAATACTATAATTCTATGTATAATCCTATAATCCAATGTATAATATGATAATACCAGGTATTATACTACAATACTTGGTATAACACTCTAAAACAAGGTATTATACAATAATTCTAGGTAAGACCTGATGAGACACCATTTTATTTCCCCAGCACGAGTGAACCTGATGCAGAGAAGCTCCTTCTATTTGGACGTCTACCGCCACGACCTGCCCAGTGGCCCACGGCAGCAGAACTGCATGTCCAACAGCACAGTCACAGCCCTCATCGACCCACGGCGGCTCAACCACATGACGAGGCTGGCCGGCAGCCAGGTGAAGATCCAGCTCAGCCTGCTGGAGGAGCTCCAAACACATGCAGGTCACCTACGGACGGCAGGGAGTTGGAAGTCTTACTGGCCCACCAGGCCCACCCAGGTCCACTCAGTGATCAGCTGGCGCTCCAGGACAAGGTAATAATGACCATCCATCCATTCATCCATCCATCCAGCCTGCAGAGCCAGTTAACCACCTTCATGTCTCAGAAAAAGAAAGAATCAAGTAAAATGACCACTGCAGGAAAATCCCAGAACCGAATGGCAGACAAGGTTAATGTTAATGTAAACATAAAAAATCAGACAAGAGTGAAGCAGCCGAACAGAAAGCGTCCTTGATACTACTTCAAAGGTGATGAGGATGGCCACATCTCCCCGTCATGTACTGAAGCTGCAAACCCTGCCTTGGTGGCTGAAAAGAAAAAAACTATTCGAGGAGAGACAAAGAGCATGGGAAGTAAAAATTAGCCCCAGGCCACATTTAAATGATTAAGAGTTCCTGTTGTGGGACAGACAGGGGCTGAAAGGAGTCAACATCCCTCAGACATGAACGTCAAAGTAAACTCTCAAGTATGCAATAGTCAAGAACTGCTACATAAGAACCCCCTATTTAAGTTTCCTGACGGGTTGGTTGGCACCAAGAGTACAGCTCTAGTGAATATTAAAGGTAATTAAGTTGACTGCTTGCTTGATACAGGCTCACAAGTAACAACAGTTCCCCAGTCATTCTACAAACAACACCTCTCAGGGCAGGAGATTAAGCCGCTATTTGGTCTCTTAGAGGTAGAGGGGGCTGCGGGGCAGTCTGTCCCCTACTTTGGCTATGTAAAGTGCTTGATGTGAAGTACAAGCAGGCAAATAATCCTGTGCCCCAAGGTGGAGTGAGCCTACAAGGGAAGAATGCCCAAGTCATTCCAGCTGGTGAAACTATTGAACTTGAAGGGGTCTCCTCAGTAAGCCGAGTTCAGAATGAGAAGTCCGTTCTGATTGAGCACCCATCTTCGTCTTCTTTGCCAGGTGGCTTGCTTATAAAGGCTGGCCTGGTTGATCTTCCCCAACGGCAGCCCTATAAGCTGCCAGTTGTGGTCAGTAATGAGTCTGATCATGACATTGCTATCGCAGCAAAGTGCATAATAGCACACATTTGTACTTACCAGACTGTCTTAAAGGAACACAGTGTGGCTCAGCCATGTGAGCCACTCCAAACGACAGTCCTCTGAAAAATCTACACTTAACTTCAACTTTGGTGAGTCCACAATCCCGCTCGATTGGAAGAAAGGCATTATTCGGCAACTCAACAGTATGTATGCCTGATGTGTTTGCGCAACACGATTCAGATTTTGGCCAAACAAATAAGGTGACACATCACATAAAACTCTCAGATGAGACCCCTTTTAAGTTGCGTGGCCGACCAATCCACCCTCAGGACATTGAGGCAGTTCGGAGCCACATCCAAGAACTCCTTGATGCAGGGGTTATCAGAGAGTCAGAGTCGCCACCCTCGTCACCAATTGTGGTGGTCAGGGAAAAGAATGGCCAGGTACATTTGTGCATAGATTATAGATGCCTGAATCTCCAAACCATTAAGGATGCATATTCTCTTCCAAAGCTAGAGGACACGTTCTGTGCACTCAATGGCTCCCAGTGGTTTTCTGTCCTTGACTTAAAGTCAGGGTTCTACCAGATTGAGGTTGAAGAGGCAGACAACCAAACACTGCTTTTGTGTGTCCTCTCGGCTTTTTGTGTGTCCTCCTCTGCTTTTGTGTGAACTCTCTGGGAGTTCAACTGGATGCCTCAAGGGGTGACGAATGCTCCGAGCACATTCCAAAGACTAATGGAAAAGTGCATGGGAGACATGCACTTAAAGGATGTGCTAGTCTTCCTTGACGATTTGATCATATTCTCAAAAACCCTTGAAGAACATGTCCCTTGTGATGGACGGAGTGAAGCCTAGTTTATACTTCTGCGTAAAGTGACGGACGACGGATACGGAGAGCCCTCTCCGTCGACGGAGAGCCTGACGGAGAACCTCTCCGTCGTCTCCGTCGGCCTGAAATATTTTTTAAGTATCCGTCACTCCGTCTACGCACGACGGAGACCGCAAGGGCTGCGATTCCGATTGGTCCTCTAAACACGTCATTTACACATGAATGACTCACAATGAATCACATTCTATCGCTATCGACTTCTATCACAACCGCACACAGCCGCGCCATTTATGTATACGCTATACGCTATATATATATGCTACATACGCTTTACTATATGGACGCATAAAGCTCCAAAATGCAAGTCGACCTACTTGAACTTGTGAAACTTAAAAGAGATGCAGGCAAATTGCAAGTTTGTGTACGGTTTTTACTTTTAAAAGCATTTCATTTATAACGTATCCCCTTTTCTATTTAATAATTGATCCCCTCTTAACTATTTTTCCCTTTTGTACTTATTTGCTTGAATGTCATGGCCAGTCTTGCGTAGCGACACATACTGGTCAAGCGGGAAATTGCATTGCGTATCCGTCACCACGACGGAGAACTATGAGGGCTCGAGTAGTACTCTAGGCTCGAGGGGTGTCCGTAGTTACGCAGACGGATGACGGATTACGCAGTCGGAGAAGTATAAACTAGGCTTGTAGCTGGGCTGCACCCCTTGGGCCGTGTGCGCGCTGTGCGCTCTCTGGGTAAGACGCTCAGTTGTCTGTCTTTTTCTATTAAGCTGCCGATGGTTTGGTTCTGAGATTTATTGATTATTGCTTTCTCCCAGCCATCACTGTCAGCGTCTGAGCTGCGGACTTCCTCCTCCTGCCGCTGTGACACCTCGATCCTGCTCTCCGTGCACGGCCGTCACTCGCCGCTGGGAGCCTCGCTGCTGTTTTGGTTCTACTTGGTTCTCTTTTTGGTTCTACTTGGTTCTACTTGGTTCTCTTTTTGGTTCTACTTGGTTCTACTGGGTTTTATTTGTACCGAAGGCCAAAGCTGTCGCCATACAGCCTGGACCACGTGGTCAACCCTCATAAAAGACGGAGCCGTCCGAACTGTTTTAATCTGAGTGGCAGACACTCAATTATTTCGATTGTGTTATTTTTATTTCCCATTATTACTTTCTTTGAATTATTGTCGATTGGGATTTTGGGTTATATTTGATTTATTGATTAGAAACTTTATTTTGTTTATTTTGATTAGATAATTTGTGATTAAGAATTGTTTGTTTTGGGTATTGTGTGTGTGGGAGGGTTGCCTTGATTTCTTGTCTTTGATTGTGTTTTTGTTGGTAGACAGGTCCTGAGGGCCCAGAGCGACAGCGGTTCCCTTGGTGGTGGTCCCTTTTTCACGTTTCAGGTTGCTGTGTCACGGGTGCAGTGTAGTTTTGGATCCCTCCCTTTGTGTTTGCTACCGCTGTCGTGGTAAGCCCCAGCCCGATCCCCTTTTCTTTTAGTAACCTCCCATATCACTCCTTATCATTATTTGTTATTATTGTTGATTTAGTCTGTTGCTCCTTTTTTTAAAAATAATTGTTTAATAAATAGATTTTTATAATTGGACATCACGCTCTCGTCCTGTGGGATTCTTCAACCTGTGTGCCTTGTGTGATTTGCCAAACCTGGTTATATCCTAGGGTGAAAGCCCCCAGGTGGCGTTGTCAGCAACCCTCATACCGCTCGCCTTGCCACACACACATCATCAACCACCAAGCTGTGCAGACTCTGCAACAGCAGTCAAACCCTGACCAACAACCATCGAGGTCGGTTGCCTCGGTGCGTTGGTGCGCGCTGTTCTCTTGCACCAATTGCACCTAGTCAAATTCCTTGTAAGTGCAAACCTACTTGGCAATAAACTTGTTTCTGATTCTGATTCTACTACTCAACTACTAGTTCAGGTACAGATACAACCCAACCCACAACCACCACTTCCTGCAGAGTGAGTCCTGTCACTAAGAGGCCATCAGCAAGTGACATTGTGGAGTTAGTTTGGAAATAAAGAGAACCATACTGACAATTACTGAGTTGATGTCCATTTTTGGGGGGCACCCCAATGCATCTGTGCTTAGGGCACCCAAATGTGAATTCCTCACTGAGGACATGGTCAGGCTGACTGATAATGCATGTAGCTTTCTGGACTGCATGTTTGTTCCACAGTGAGCTTATAATCTTGAGCTGGATTCCAGTGATCTTAGAGCAGATCTTTACAATGTTATTTAAACTATTCCTGTCCTTCACTGACAGACTGTTAAACCAGCATGTAAATGGAAATGTTAAAAGACTCTCAATGAAAAATTGGTAAAAAATTCTCAAAATAACTTTAGAGACACTGAAAGAGTTCAGCCTTCTCAGCAAATTAACTCTTTGTTGTCCCTTTTTAACAATTACCTCTGTATTTGTATGAAATTTAAGATGGTTATCAAATACTGTACCTAGGTATTTGTAGGTGTCTACAAGTTGGACTTTCTCCCCATGGATAAAACTAGATTTGGGCTCTCCCTTCACTTTCCTAAAATCTATGACTAGTTCCTTTGTTTTTTCTATATTTAGATCTAAGAAATGATCATCACACCATTTAACAAATGCTGTCAAAGCAAGACCATGGCTGCAATGTGGACCTTGGAAGAGGGACAGCAACACAGTGTCGTCATTATGCACATAATGAACAACAGGGGAGAGAGTACACAACCCTGGGTTGAACCAGTATTCAAAGTAATGGTATGGGATAAGTGACCATTTACAGAGACCCTCTGTGTTCTGTCTGTTAAGAAATTTAAAAGCAACAACAGTATTAAGTCAAACTCAGCAGCTAGTCTCTCAATTATAATATGTGGCTGAATCTTATTGAAAGCAGAAGAAATGTCTGACAAGTGTGAGTCAACTGTCCATGTAGTCATGAGCAGAGCAGGTACCCTTCCTGTTTATACGGTCAGACCTGAGAATAAAGATGGTCCTTTAAGGATGCTCCATAGAAACTTGCTCCCATGCGGATACTTGCCTGCAGAGGAAAGCAACAAGTCTGCTCAGCAGCCTGCAAAGCGCAGACCAGCACCTCGCACAAACCCTGATGTAGATGCCGATTCTTCCTCGGATGAGGAGGATAAGCTTTTTCCAGTCTATTGGTTCAGGCAACGACCAAGGGCTCACGAGGGCAATGACCGAGGGCTCAGTAAATGCCACAAATGTCAAATGCATTTCAAAACCTGACAACCCACCGGTCATCCAAGATGGCGGCGCCCTGTACGGCTGCGGCTGCTTCGGCTTCCGGCAACAAAGCCACATTATCGCCAATATCAACATCAAAATCAGTGTATTCGGTATCAACAATTAAGCGAAACTGCGTTAGAACAGTATATGATCGGCAGGTCATGATTAGGTTGTGCAAATCTGGCACTTTAGATCATGTAAGCCCGGAGATCATGTAAGCCTCCGATGGCCCGCGGAGCCATCGGAGGCGGTGCGAGAGGAAACAGAAGCGCGGTTGTCGTGGCGGACTTAAAGCTAAGCTTAAAGCTAACCCGTTCCGATCGCCGCTTCCATCAGTCCTGCTCGCCAACGTTCGCTCCCTAGAAAACAAACTGGACTACCTGAAGCTGGAATTAAACACCAAAAGGGAGACAAGAAACTGCTGCATTTTCATTCTCACCGAGACGTGGCTCAACTCATCTGTCCCTGATACCGCCATTAGCCTGGACGGGCTAACAACATTCAGATCCGACAGGAAGTTTGAAGCACTGAACAACAACCCTGCAAGAAAAGCCACCCCCCATCCTGATGAACAGACACTCAGGCTCGAAACCACTGATTGCGTTGACCTTCCTCAGTGCTGAGAGCACTGAGGAAGGTCAACGCACGGAAAGCTGCAGGCCCTGACAATATTCCAGGACGGCTGATCAAGGAATGTGCAGACCAGTTGGCCCATGTGCTCACAGACATCTTTAACATCTCACTGAACCAGGCCATTCTCCCCCCATGTTTCAAGTCAGCCACAATAATTCCAGTGCCCAAGACATCTGCCATCACATGCCTTAATGACTTTCGCCCCGTTGCACTCACATCCATCATCATGAAGTGCTTCGAGAGGATTGTCAAGGACCACATCATCTCCTTACTCCCCCCATCATTCGACCCGGCCCAGTTTGCATACCAACCCAACCGCTCCACTGAGGATGTCATCTCCTCTGCTCTCCATCTGAGCCTGGAGCTTCTCCTGGAGGAGAAGAACACCCATGTACGGATGCTGTTCCTGGATTTCAGCTCAGCATTCAATACGATCATCCCCCAGGACTTGGTATGCAAATTGGAGCCCCCGGGACTCAATACCCCCCTGTGTAACTGGTTGCTGGACTTTCTTACCGACAGAACCCAGTCTGTCCGCGTGGGGAACAACACCTCCAGTATCATCTCCCTGAACACCGGCTCCCCCCAGGGCTGCTTTCTCAGCCCCCTGCTTTTCACCCTGATGACCCACGACTGTCGTCCAAGGTACAACAGCAACCACATCCTGAAGTACGCGGACGAAACAACCGTTGTGGGCCTCATTCAGGACAATAACGAACTGGCTTACAGGAAGGAGGTGCGACACTTGGTGGACTGGTGCAAGGTGAACAACCTGGTCCTGAACGTTGATAAAACAAAGGAGATCATCGTGGACTTCTGGAGATCCAGACCCAGCCACATGCCCCTCATCAACGGCACACCTGTGGAAGTTGTGAGAAGCACCAAGTTCCTGGGGGTACACATCTCTGACAACCTCAGCTGGTCACTCCACACCTCCTCCCTGGCGAAGAAGGCACAGCAGCGCCTGCACTTCCTGCGGCGACTGAAGAGAGCCTCCCTCCCCCCTCCCATCCTCACCACCTTCCACAGAGGGACCATCGAGAGCCTGCTGACCAGCTGCATCTCCGTCTGGTCTGGGAGCTGCAGAGCCTCTGACTTGAAGCCTTTGCAGAGAGTGGTGAGGACAGCGAAGAAGATCATCGGGACCCCTCTCCACCCCATCCGAGACATAGCAGACGGCCGCTGCTTGTCCAGAGCCCACAGGACCTTCTCCCGGCTGGTGTCTGGCAGAAGGTTCTGCAGCATTCGCTGCAGAACAGCCAGACTCAGCAAAAGTTTCTTCCACCTAGCCATCAGACTGCTCAATGCTAAATAAGCCCCCCCACCCATTTCAGTGCAATACTTTCAATACTTTCAATACTTACAGTGCAATACTTCCCTATCGATGTGTGAAATCTCCACCCTGCTGCTAAAATGTTCCACAATACTATTCTCATGCCTACACTGACACTTTTGTATTATCTGTAACTTATATCCAGTTCATGTGCACTTTATTTATATATTACATTGATCATAGTTTTATATCTCTATTTCTGTATATTTATTATTTTTTTTATAGATCTATTTATACATTATACATCTGCTCATTCTCTGTGTCTGCCGGAAACCATAGCAATCACATTTCGCTGCCAAAAATGACTCTGTGTTTCCTGTGCAATGACAATAAAGTGAAGTTGAGTTGACATGCCTTACAATTCACCAGATAGTCCTCTGAACCTCAAAGAATTTATGATCCATAAGGGTGACACTGGGTACTTACCTATTGAAAGAGTCTTCCTTACCTGTGCTCATTTACAACATTGTAAAAAGGGTTACACATCCTCATGCAGGTCCTTCCAGAGCCCAGTCACCTTTCCTTTACATTCATTCCCCAGAGTGGACAAAAGGGCCATGTCCGGGAATCTGGGGCTGTACTGAGGCTCATAGAGGATGAAAAGGAGCCAGGCCCAAGCAAGCTTTAAAAGTGATCAGTAACATTTTAAATCAATCCTGAAGCCAACAGGTAAAACAGCTCAAAAGGCTAAAATTGGAGTAATGTGGATCTGGTTCTGTTTGAAGTTTGAGTTTAATTTTTTTTTTTCTTTTGTACTGATGGACGGGTTGCGGGAGTTGCAGTCTATTTGCTGAAGAGGGCGTGGACGACTGTTTCCAGATGCTAGCCCTCCCCCAGACCCAGAGTGATCTCCGGAGAGTGCTGCTGACCCCCGGGCAAACGGCACATGAAGCACCAGCTGATTCCCAGTGGCGGAGGCGTGTGGCCGACCTGCCGCGCGTCAGCCTGCCTCTGTCCTCGCGGCGTTTCACGTGGTGTTCGTCAGGCCGAGGTGCTACGGCAACACGCGGGACTCGGGGGTGCTCCGCTGGGTGCTGGCGGACCCGGAGGAGCCTCTGTTGCCCCTCCTACCCACGACCGCAGGGAGCAACAGTTTGAGGTCCACTTCAGGCCGCTTGCATCCGGGCGTGGCGGTTGGCGGGCCGGGCGGGGAGCGGGACCTTGACCACGACTGACTGCGCCCTGCGGGCGGACTAGCTGAGCCCCGACATGCCATACTGGCTATCCGTGAAGAGGGCGGATGCCTGCGGCCTGGTGTATGGCGCCTGGAACGACGTGGTGGTCCTGCGGACAATCCTGGAGGAGCTCTGGAGGAGGCCAGCAGGAAGGAGGAGATGGTTGTAACATAACAGATGGCTGTATGATGGAAACCAAAGAAAAGAGCTGGACACAACACATTGTGTTCTTTCTCATAAATAATAGAGGTTATCCTTGCATATATAGAATATGAACACACTCTCACTCCCAGAACATCAAATAGCGTCGTGTTTGGCTTTAGCGTCAGTCACTGACGGAAAAAAGTACCCTTCCACGTCATCTGCAGATGAAGAGGGGGTTCAATTCCCTACAATGTGATGCCGTCTAACCCTAACCATAACCCTAAAACAGGAGTGAATGGGCTGCTGGAGCACTCGCTCCCCCCTCTCCGTCTGCAGACGATGTGGCAGGGTAGTTTTTCCGTCAGTGACTGACGCTAAAGCCTAACACGTCGCTATTTGACATTCTGGGAGTGAGAACATGCTGGGAATATAGCAGGTGTGCATCTCTGACATCCCTTGTATTTGGTTTCATTCCTTCTTTCAGCTGGGTTCCATTTATTTGATACAACTCCATCCATCAATACAGATTATTCTCATAGAATACACAAAAGTTGCTGCTGTAGGTGTAGGTTATATATATATATATACAGTATATATATATATATATATATATATATATATATATATATATATATATATATATTATGGCATGCCGTTCAGGAAATTAATCTTTGAATATATTGAATGAAACTTTGAATATATGGAGTGAACCTTGAATATATTGAATGAAACTTTGAATATATTGAATGAAACTTTGAATATATGGAGTGAACCTTGAATATATGGAATGAAACTTGAATATATGGAGTGAACCTTTGAATATATTGAATGAAACTTTGAATATATGGAGTGAACCTTGAATATATGGAATGAAACTTGAATATATGGAGTGAACCTTTGAATATATTGAATGAAACTTTGAATATATGGAGTGAACCTTGAATATATTGAATGAAGCTTGAATATATGAAGTGAACCTTGAATATATTGAATGAAGCTTGAATATATGGAGTGAACCTTTGAATATATTGAATGAAACTCTGAAGATATGGAGTGAACCTTTGAATATATTGAATGAAACTTTGAATATATTGAATGAACCTTTGAATATATGGAGTGAACCTTTGAATATATTGAATGAAACTGAATATATTGAATGAACCTTTTTGAATATATTGAATGAATCTTGACTGATGCTAGGCTTCACGGCATTGCCTGCGGCCATCTTGTAACTTGTGGACGCTGCAGCTAAACTGAGTGACAATGAGTCAGGCCGCTCGCAATCTCGTTGCAGCAATTTTAAACAACGAGGACATGATAAACACACTGGCGAATGCGTGCTAAAATCCTCCCGACACCCCTGCCCAATACCCTGCCCGTTCTTCTGACGAAGAAATTCGCTTCGCGAATTCACTTCGCTCTGACGCGGCACTTCTCTGGGACTGGAGAAGCTGCTGCGGCTACACGGATTTGGTGAACTGAAGGAGAAGCTCTTCATATATTGTTTGGATACAATACGAATCACATTCATAGACCATTGCAGGCTGAATATTTAGTTTAGTAGGCTATTACACGTATTTGATGATCGGCAACACATTGTCAGCTTTGGGCACGTTACTCACACAGCGGACTGCGGACGGAAAGACAAATGCATAATGAGATTTGCCGAAACGTTGAATATACTGAATGAAACGTTGAATATATTTTATGAATCTTACATGTTACAGTGATTAATACAGCAGCAATATATATTTTTTTAAATTCCATAGTAATTATCTCCGTAAGGCATAATCTCATTATGCATTTGACTGTCCGTCCGCAGTCCGCTGTGTGAGTAACGTGCCCAAAGCTGACAATGTGTTGCCGATCATCAAATACGTTTAATACTCAAATAAATATTCAGCCTGCATTGGTCTATGAATGTGGGTGATTCGTATTGTATCTGAACAACATATGAAGAAGAGCTTCTCCTTCAGTTCACGAAATCCGTGTAGCCGCAGCAGCTTCTCCAGTCCCGGAGAAGTGCCGCGTCACAGCGCAGAGCCAATATGCACTGCCATTCACTGTGTTTTACCTTCATTAAATCACCTGAAAACTATATCAAGCTAACCATTCTTGTGTACGGGCGGAGATTGTACATATGGGCTGTTGTGGGGCACTCCTGTGAGGTTGAATGCATGCTCAGTTTGGCCCAATACACAGCTGCCTGGCCCATTGTAGTTGGTCTGCCACGGTTAAAAAGGGAGCGAATTTCTTCGTCAGAAGAACGGGCAATTGGGCAGGGGTATCGGGAGGATTTACGCATTCGCCAGTGTGTTTATCATGTCCTCATTGCTGAAAATTGCTGCAACGAAATTGCGAGCGGTCACGCAGTTTTAGCTGCAGCATCCACAAGTTACACAAGATGGCTGCAGGCACTGCCGTGAAGTCTGACGTCAGTCAAGTTTCATTCAATATATTCAAAGGTTCATTCAATATATTCAAAGTTTCATTCAATATATTCAAAGGTTCACTCCATATATTTAGGGACCGAGCCTGTGAAACAGGACGAGGTCCCTATTGTTTTTGTTATTTGGGGATCTTTGACGTTGATTTTAACCCCCTGAACATATACGAAAACTCAATTTTTTTTGACAGAGTTATCACACCTGGTGAAAAATTATTTATTCTATGCGACACGTTAATGTCTCACCTATAGGTGGCGCTATTTTTTAAAAAACACTGTAATGCTAATAACTCCTGCATACTTTGTCGCACACTCAAAATGTTTATATCCACACATGCGGGCAAACATGCTGCACCTCCTGATGTAGGCCACGCCCATTTCCGCCATGACTTTTTTTTGGCTACAACGCAAAAACTCAAAAAAGTGCGTCCTAGACATCTATTGCATGTGGCTTTCACCGATTTGCACGAAACTCCACATGTAGCATCTACATTCTGTATCATGAAAATAACTAATTGGAAGTTTATTGAAATTCCCGAAGATAAGCGTGTTATAGTGCTTTATATATTTTTATAGATGTCTACATTTTACGTAAAAAACGTAAGTGGACAATTTGTCCACATTGCTATGTCCGTTCGACACCAAACTTGGAGCCCTACTTCTCTGTACCTCCTTTATGCATCCCACAAAATTTGTGGTCATTTCCACCAGGTGGCGCTCATTAAAATCAAGAAGTTTATATCTCAACATTGGCAATTGATATTTAAATGAAACTTGGTATGCGGCTAGCTCATGGCGCCCTGAGGCGTGGTTCAAAACGGGGAAAAAATTCTGCCAGTGGATGGCGCTCTAAAAGCAGCGTAAATTACTGTGCAAACACCGTAATAGTTACGAATATGAAATTCACTGGACACATGTAGAGTGCTGCCCAAAGCTCACATACCAAAAATCGTGCTTTTCGTGGTAGTAGCGCCCCCTACAGGCTTTAAAAACAACAGCCCCGACACCACGTTTCACCTACATGTATGAAACTCGGTAGGCACGTTATACAGCCCCAGACCTACAAAAAAGCCTCTTGGACCCATACCCCTTAAAGCACCGGAAGTCAGATATTTGCATTTGACCTTTGCAATTTTCGCGTTGTATTTGAACGAACTCCTCCCAGGGGATTTGTTGCTTGGGCTCCAAATTTTTTGGGTAGATTCAGAAGATGGTTCTTACCAAAAGTTGTGCTATTTGGGACTCTACCTCAAAGGGCGTGGCCACGGCGTTCAATCAAAATCGGCCATAATCAATTTTGTCGTTTTTTCCACGACACCGACTTTAACCGATATGTTTGAAACTTGGTATGGATGTTACCCTGGCCTAGCCCTACAAAAAAGCCTATTGGACCGATACCAAAAAACCCACCGGAAGTCAGATATTTTCATTTTAATTTTTGTCATTTTCGATTTTCGCGTCCTATTTGAACGAACTCCTCCCAGGGGATTTGTCGCTTGGCCTCCAAATTTTTGGGGTAGATTCAGAAGATGATTCTCACCAAAAGTTGTGCTATTTGCGACCCTACCTCAAAGGGCGTGGTCATGGCTTTCCTTCAAAGTCGGCCATATTCAATTTTGTCGTCTTTTATACCCATGTTTGTGAACGAACTCCTCCTATGGGATTTTTCCGTTCTGCTTCAAAATTGGTCAGTGCATTTGAAACGTGGTTCTTAACTATAGTTGTGCTATTTGCGACTCTACCTCAAAGGGCGTGGCCATGGCGTGCCGTCAAAGTCGGCCATATTCAATTATTTCGTCTTTTATACCCATGTTTGTGAACAAACTCCTCCCAAGGGATTTATCCTTTCTGCTTCAAAATTGGTCAGTACAGCTGAAACGTGGTTCTTAACTAAAGTTGTGCTATTTATGGCTCTACCTCGAAGGGCGTGGCCAGGGTGTGCAGTCAAAGTCGGCCATACCGCACAGTGCGTGGACAGCCACAAACGAGAACCTGTCACGCCATCCTTGAGCAAACGACGACCTGTCACGACTTCATCCATGTGAACGACGAACTGTCACGACGCCATCCACGTGCCGACGAGTCAATTTTTACGGCGAGGTCCCCCCAAATGTCCCGCGGGACATTAACCCAATTTAGATATATCAATCAATCAATCAATCTATCTATCTATCTATCTATCTATCTATCTATCTATCTATCTATCTATCTATCTATCTATCTATCTATCTATCTATCTATCTATCTATCTATCTATCTATCTATCTATCTATCTATCTATCTATCTATCTATCTATCTATCTATCTATCTATCTTTATTATTATTCTTTCAGGGATCTTTGACGTTGATTTTAACCCCCTGAACATATACGAAAACTCAATTTTTATTATTAGGGACCGAGCCTGTGAAACAGGACGAGGTCCCTTTTGAAATTGATTCGTTTTTTATTATTATTATTATTATTATTATTATTTCAGGGAACTTTGACGTTGAATTGCACTATCTGAACCTATACGAAAAGTCATTTTCAAAGTTTCATTCAATATATTCAAAGGTTCACTCCATATATTCAAAGTTTCATTCAATATATTCAAAGGTTCACTCCATATATTCAAGCTTCATTCAATATATTCAAGGTTCACTCCATATATTCAAGCTTCATTCAATATATTCAAGGTTCACTCCATATATTCAAAGTTTCATTCAATATATTCAAAGGTTCACTCCATATATTCAAGTTTCATTCAATATATTCAAAGGTTCACTCCATATATTCAAGCTTCATTCAATATATTCAAGGTTCACTCCATATATTCAAGTTTCATTCCATATATTCAAGGTTCACTCCATATATTCAAAGTTTCATTCAATATATTCAAAGGTTCACTCCATATATTCAAGTTTCATTCCATATATTCAAGGTTCACTCCATATATTCAAAGTTTCATTCAATATATTCAAAGATTAATTTCCTGAACGGCATGCCATAATATATATATATATATTTATATATATCTATTTATATATATATATATATATATATATATATATATATATATATATATATATATATATATATAAATAGATAGATAGATAGAGGGAAAGAGAGAGAGATTATATATAGAAGAAGAAGAAGAAGAATTACTTTTTTGATCCCGCGAGGGAAATTTTGTTCTCTGCATTTAACCCAATCGTGAATTAGTGAAACCCTCAGAACACAGTGATGGTGAAGCACACAGTGAGGTGAAGCACACACTTAAACCCGATGCAGTGAGCTGCCTGCAACAGTGGCGCTCGGGGAGAAGTGAGGGGTTAGGAGCCTTGCTCAAGGGCACTTCAGCCGTTCATACTGGTCGGGGTTCGAACCGGCATCCCTCCGGTTACAAGTCCGAAGCCCTAACCAGTAGGCCGCAGCTGCCCCTATTCTATTATGAACAATATTCGTAATAACTCATCAAGAGATTGCAGGTAGTTTGTGTTTTTTTAGTTCAAAAGACAATACAATGCTTGCCTTCAACATTTAAATATCCCTATCAAATCCATGATGTTTTTATGTCCCTCAGTGGTAGGTAGCTGAACGTTAAATAAAGTGATAGATACTCTAATCTTCCATAAAACATATATAATGTATAAGGTTATAAATGTGCTATGGCTGACACTTCAGTGTATAGTTTTGAAACTTACATTTATAATTATAATTCTCCAAGACATCTTTAATGTATTGAGATTCTTACTCAAATCTAGCCTGGGAATTCCCATGCTGCTTTGCGCGCGATTTCATTCTCACTGCAAAGACAGCCTGGAAACCACCGCCCTTATTTTCCCCTGAGTTAGGGAACCAATCACAGAACGGGGGGCAGCAAGACGATGAAGACGTCTATGCGCGACACCGAAGCTTGTAGCGTGTTAATCCAACATGGCAGCGGACACAACGTTACCGTTCGATGCAGCCTTAGAAAGTGTATTAAGTAGCTTTTGTAGCAATTAATGTAATTTTAGTAGCTAATTTTTAGTAGCAATTGGCTATGAATCGCGCGCAAAGCAGCATGTGAAGAACCAGACGCCATTTGATAGACATTCGTAGCGCCCAATAAACGGCTCTAGGCATTCGTAAACCACGCCTCAAATACGAGAAAATGCACACCTAGTTCCCAGACCACCATCTCATCGAGATGTGGACGCGTCAGCCAGGCTAACTCAAATCTGTATAAGAAACATGGAACAATGTAAATATTGAGGGCAGGCAATGCTTTTGGATATAGATTGTTGCATATACAGTACGTGCAGATTTTACAGGAAATACATTTGGAATGTATCTCTGAAACACAAGAGCTTCATCTTTTTTCTATAACAAAGGAACACTTTCATATCTTACACTCATTGTGCAAGATATGAAAGTGTAGCAGGATGTGTTATAACCTCAACACCTGTGCTCTCATGCAGAGTTCAACCTCAGGCTAACCGCCAAGGCAACTGTCGCCAGACATGATCATTCAATGATAATGTTCGTGCACTTTTTCTTGATTTCATTGGCTATTTGTTGTTTGTGATGCATAATCTCTATCTGTATAACTGCAAACCGACCAACCTACTGGTACAAATAAAGTCCCCTAACCTATAACCTACATGCACGATTCATTCTTTGATATCCTGTCGTACCCATATGTGGACTTGGACTCACAAGGATACAGCTGACCTGTTTTGTGTAACAATCCTTCAGGTTGAGAAGGGCAGGATGCTGGGAGAACCAATTGTTGGCTTCCAAGGCACTGTAACATTTACTGATGTCATTTTGGTCTGTCATCAGGTCTTTTCCTGTTGCTCAGGAAAAACTGAAACTTTAAGCACTATAACCTTTGCGTTTCACAACGTATATTCAAGGGCTTATGATCTAAGGGAAGAACAAAGAGAAAGTATAAATAACAGATATTATATATGTATATAATATTATATATTTTTTATATATAGTATATATGATATGATGTAGTCTGAATATTAAAATAACTCATGCTACTCGGTTTAGAAATGTAAATGTTAAAATGCTTTTTATCCAGAAAAAGTTACTCCCCAGTTTACTTGTATTTGTTTACAGGCCACTCTTAGCCTCTCCAATATGGCGGCATTGTTGATGTACGATCCAAGAAAAGAAGAGAGGACTTTTTAGTCTTCATTGATCATTCTCAGTATTTTTTAAATATGGGAATGAGATTTGTTCTCTGCATTTGACCCATCCTATGGTATATAGGATGCAGGGGGCATTTTTCAGTTGATGAGAAAAGTTGAAGAAGACAAAGTGGGAAAATGTTGAGTAGCAGGTTGCAGGACTCCGCAGTCCTGACATTCGCAGAGAGCTCATTCCACCACTGCGGTGCCAAAACAGAGAAGAGTTGTCATATGTTAGTGACAACAGTTTACAGTTTATAGCAACAACAATCACACAGAGAACACACACGTCTTGCGGTGAGAGCTGAGTGTAGATTTTATATGGTGAAAAAAGAGTGCATGCATTCTTGTTTTGTTTGTGTATTTGTGGTGGGTCCAGTCTCTGCTGAAAGCACTGTGTGTTACCATTCTTGCTAACAAAACATAAACTTGTGTCAGACCGTGACCCTGCAAGAAGCTGGATTTCCAGGTTAATATGTTCAGAATTCAGGGAAAGGACGTATTCTTTGCTATTATAACTATTCTCACTCATGCTGTGAGCCAAACCTGGAGCAAACATGGTACCCCTTGAATTTCCACATGCATTTCTCATGTGCAAAAACAACATGTCATTTGGACCCATAATGTCTATCTGGACAGATTTCTCTGTAAAGGGAAGATTTATAAAGTCTTCAAAACAACCACTTCCCCAAATGACACAACATTTGGTACACATGTTTGATGGACATTTCTGATATAGAATAAACAGTGAAAACAACTTTTCTAAAGTGATTTTTAGAAAAGATCAAGTTATGGCAAATAAAAAATATGCTAATTAACAAACATCATTCTATCAATCACAATTCCGCTTCAGAAGGTGGCAGGAACATACTTATTGTAAGTCGCTTTGGACAAAAGCGTTGGCTAAATGCCCTAAATGTAAATATCTAATTCCATGACGTCACAGTCAGTACGTTTACATGCGGCAAGAAATTCGAATTTCTAATCGTATAAGACATCGTTCGGACTTTTTAAATGCATGTAAACACCTTAATCCGACCTACTTCGGACCTACTTCGGACATCTCAAAATCGGATAACAACACCTGGATAATTCGTTCATAGTCGGACTTTTAACGGCATGTATACTCAGCAATCGGATCTGAATCGGATTTTGCATTCTGCGCATGCGCAGTGCCATTCTGCACATGCGCAGCGCCACATAGCGTCCAGAGTCAGCCCATGCTCCGGCTGTTAATCCGATTCTCTGAACGGCATGTATACTCGGACAAGTGATCCGGTCTTAAGCATGTCATTATCTGATCCGATCAGAAATTCAAATTTCTTGCTGCATGTAAACGTACTGAGTGTGTCTTTGTGTGTGTGTGTGTGTGTGTGTGTGTGTGTGTGTGTGTGTGTGTGTGTGTGTGTGTGTGTGTGTGTGTGTGTGTGTGTGTGTGTGTGTGTTGTGGGTTAAAAAGATGTGCCCTGTGAATTACTTGAAAATCACCTATAGTTTTAACACTAAATAAGTCAATACAATCTATCAAGGAACATCTTTGATTGACACTTGGCAACTTTGATGCTGGGGTAGATGATTACCGGTAAGTTTTTGGAAGTACCTACTGGCAGCTGGCAGGCCAGTACTTGCCACCATAGCTTCTCTTACATCATTGGGAGAAGTGAGGGGGGAGGAGGGTTATTCAGTTAGTTGCAATCTGTGCCCTCACTACTAGATGCCACTAAATACTACACAATAGTTGTTTTAACCCATGCTAATGTTTGTGTTCTGATTGTCCAACTTATTTGGTTTTGTTGTTTGTTTCGTTTATTTAGTTATTTTTTTTACTAATCATGGCATCAATGAATATAAGTGCCCATCCCTCAATGTTTTTTTCCCGGGAAGTAAATAAGGTTGAACCGCCCCTTTGCGTATACCCTGTCTGAGTCAATTTTCCGGTGTTTGATTTTGGGGAATCTTGTAATTAAAATCCTCAAAAGCACGAAAATTGATGTAAAAACTCAAATACAATGCCAGAAGGGGGGTTGTAATATGAGAGGTCATCTTACTTGTTGATGTAGAGTTTTTATTATCACAGCTAATGCTTGCTACCGACTATGTCAACATTAGTTTAGAAAATGTGTTGCTAAGTATCCTTCTCCCAGGTATTGTTATTTTAGGTATATAATCTAACATAATCTAATGACACCTAACTATTTGAAAACTGCTAACGCTACTGACCTTGTAAACGGTCTCCCAAATTTGCTGCTGTTATACCAAGATTGCCAGTTTAAAATCTATCCTAGATTAATTGAGGTCATTCTTTGACATTTGATTTAGCTGTTCTGAAACCAAAGATCTCGACAGTCTTGGGAAGCGCTTGCTTGAGTCAGAGAGCTTGAATATATCCCAAGCTGCTACTTGGAACAGGGCCCATATCCACAGATAACATTTATTGGAAGTGTTTGACCTCCACTGGCTTCCTGTAGTGACTCGCATCAAATTCAAGACGATGCTACTGGCCTACAAAGCCGTCAATGGAACTGCCCCTACCAACCTCCAAGCGTTAGTGAAACACCACACCCCTGCTCGAGCACACCGCCATCGCTAAAAGGAGGAAATGGTCGGATGGCGAAATCTCAACTCTTCTACGTTTTGGCACCGCAGTGGTGGAACGAGCTCCCTGCCAATGTCAGGACTGCAGTCACTCCCAATCTTCCGGAAGAGACTCAAGACCCACTTGTTCAGAGTTCATCTGAACCCTGCGTAACCCTACCCTCATGCTCTTATTTGTTATACGTCTTGGCACTTTGATCGCTGTTTGTAACTTGGCACTTAGTCAGAGATGTTGTATACTAGCAATGGTTAATCTAGCAATTGAAATGCTTGAAACTTGTTTCGGTTACCTTCTTACTGTATTAGCAGCAATGAAATGTTTCACCTTCTTATGACAAATGTACTCTTTGTAAATCGCTTTGGATAAAAGCGTCTGCTAAATGCCCTAAATGTAAATGTTTGGCAGCTAGGCAATATATATTGACTTGTAGTCTAGGGGGAAGCACTTCACACTGTACACACAAGAACATAGGGAGTCAATAGGGTTGAACTACAAAGGTATCAAGGTATCAAGGAGGACTACTGGCTTTGTAAATTAGCAAGAGAACAAGAGAAACAGGACGGTACGTAAATATCTGACAGCTGAACTTTACCCTTAACCTAAACAGAGAACTTTTATCCTTGACAACGTTGCTATTGACCAACTCATTAAATATTATTCCATTAGTATTTCATTTTGAAATTATTTATTACTCATGCATTTGACAGGAAATGCATATCAATGTATTTTTCTTCTTTTGGCGACAATATTTAATTGTGAAATATAGATCTTACAGACCCCAGGCCTGAACCATTATGAGAGCTACATTCGTGGCTTCTGTTGTTCCTACCCAACATCATTTCCTCAAAAACCAGCAGCATTGCACTGCTTACACAACACAGCACAGCCACGACTCCCACGGTTAGAAAATAGAAGCTTTTATTCACTAACAAGCAACACACCACATTTGTTTATTTTCAGGTAGCGGGCACACTTATTGTTATTTTCCTTATTCCATCAGGGTGCAGTTTGCCCGGCCGTGTTGCAATGAACAAACAAAACAAACACTTCATAAGCCAGCTGTGGCTTATGCTTTTGTTTAATATAAACAGCTTGACAAGCTAGGCTACAGTAATACGCACATAGGCTAAAACAAAGTGCAACTAAAATGTACATTTAACATTAATGCATGTGAGTGCCTGATCAGGTGACAACCACAAGTTTTATCACAACAGACCATCTTCAGTTATAAAAGTAATATACTCAGAGTCAGATCTATACATGGCCTGTCTGCCATACTCGATTTATAAGAATAGAAAAGCTGTAAAGAAATTTATATTTTTGCAACAGTATTTGAGGGACAGCCATTAGTTTTCATAGACAGGCACATGGATTTCGCTACCCAAATTAGGCTATCTTAAGCACATACATTTACTGAAGTAGCCTACATTGCATTGTAAACAGAAAATATTTGACTATTTCAAACAATTTAAGGCAAGAAAACACAGGGGGGGGGGATCACTACCAATAGATGCATCAATGCAAAAAAGTCATTTTGTCGTTTCAACTACTTCAAATTCAAGTTCTGATGGTTTACGATAAACTACAGCGGATTTCCATCCAGCCAGAGTCACTCTGGCTTGTTTGTTGAAATTATATAAACGTATTAGAAAATCGTCATTTCCAACTAAATAGATCAGAGGGTTAATGGCGCTGTTCAGGCAAGCCAGGCCTCGATGATGATGTAAATGTTACCAGAATTGGCACGACAAATCCCTTGAAGCTTCAATATCCTGCTCTGTAGATTGAGATTACGGAATACGTGATAAGGAATGAAGCAAATGGCGAATAGGATTGTCAGAATGATGACAAGTTTTAGACAACGTTGTTTCAACAGAGTGTTTACGTTGGCATTTGTAGCAAGGACTACAACAACGTGGCCATAGCACACTACAATGATCAGCAATGGTATAGCAAAACCTGTGACGGTCCAGCCGAGGCTGTAAGGCATGTACATCCCGATCAAGCGGTCCTCCGTCGTGTCGTAGCATGACTGCGATGAATTATTCTGAGTTTTGTCAAAAAACATATCTGGGAGTATTTGGATGAGTACCAACATCCAAACCACTGCGCTTACGGTGACGGAGAGAATGGTGCTGATTTTCCCCATGACTTTCATCGGGTGTACGATGCCCAGATACCTGTAGATGCTGATACACGTGAGGAAGCCGATACTGCCGTACAGATTGAGGTTGAAGCAAAATCTTGTCACTTTACAGAAGGTGTGTCCAAAAGTCCAGGTGCTGTTTTGCGCGTAATAGGTGACCAAAAACGGTAGCGTAAAAACATACAACAAGTCCGCTACTCCAAGGTTAAGCACGAAGACGTTTATGTTCCCCATCTTCGTCCATCCCTTATACACAGTCTTCAGACCCCAGACATTGAAAACCGTTCCGAAGACGAAGACAATTACGTACACTGTAGGTAGGAAGGTGTGCGTAAAACGCAGATTGATGTCACCACACGAAGCATTCGGGACTACTACATTCTCCGGCATGTTTGGTCAACTAGAGTGAGTTGAGTTTACCGCGTTAAGACTTCAGCATAGACACTCACTGAGAGGTAGTCGATCGTCTCTCCCATTTCCTTAAAAGAAAACGTGCTTTCAATGTGAAACCAAAAGTGACAACAGCACCCACGTCCCGACCATGCCTTATAATGACACTGTTCCTAGTTTTTTTTTTTTTTTTTTAAATAACTAAGAAATTAAAAAATAATGGTGTCAGTGTAACAGGGCTGAATGTTTATGCTGGTTGTTATTGTGATGTGTGAGCATTAATGGGAGGGGGCGGGTTGGATAATTGGATCTGGTTACCTTGGGGTGCGAGTGAGGCTTGTTGCGTTCTCCTACAAATGTGCCAAATAACCCCATGACTCGGCTGACGGGGTTGAAGAGTTAAATGCCGATGGCCTCATTCGCGAATCTGCATGGAGTTGGACTACAACGACAACGACAGCTCCGATCGAGCGGAGAGACTAAACGCGCTCTACGAAGCAACGTCAAGCCCCGGAGACTAATTGGATCGTGAGCGCAGCCGAAACAGAGACGCAACAACGCAACAACGCTCTCTACGATTGGATCGGGAGCTCAGCGAACACGGAGATACAACGCTCCCTATTTCCTACAATCAAAGGAAAGTGGTCTTGCCTGTGTCATACTGCTGTGTATTAGTGGCCCAACTTCACTACGAGTGCGAGTGCTGATTATTCCTCTTCCGCAGCTCCGTGCGAGGGGTGCGCGTGTGTGGCGTGCAGAGGAGCGCATTACGCCGTTGTTGAGAATAAGGACTGTCCCGGTGGAACAGTAAGCGGCTCCCGGCTACGGTGCGCTGGAGCCCTGGGTCATCATCTGGGTCGTGAGTGGTGCATGGACTCCCTGTATAACCATTAGTCCCCTCATGGAAGAGTGTCACACCTTACTATCTCCCCATTCACGTCTGGCCTTGGGTTGTTACAGTATTTCATGTCTGGCTGCTCGGTTCGCTTAATTACCATTAGTTGGGTGTTCAGGGGTCAGTCACTCTTATGAATGTAGTTCTGTATCGGGTGTATTTATGCTGTCCTTATGGGTCGCTCTGTGCTGTTATTGGTCAATTGCCTTTTTGCTGTGTAGCAATTTGCTGTGGAGCATAGTGCATGATTTGTGTGTCATTTATGATTTGTATTGGTTCCCTTCAGCATTGTGCTTTATAGGCCTATTGCCAGTTTGCACATTGCTCCTTGGCACATTGCCGTGGACTTGATAACACTTTATTGTGTGATTTCACCAGTAAAGCATATAGGCCCCTTTGCACTATAGAGTTCCCACTACTTCCCCGTCGCTAGGGGCAAGCCCTGATTCCCTGGGGGTAAGCCGACCCCAGCTGTTAGCAACTGACATTGAGTGACATAGTGAACTTGTGAATTGCATTTAAATTATTCCGTTTTTAGACTTTTTACAAATGTAGAAATAAATTCATACTTTTATAAACTACCTCACTGTGTTGATTGTGTACCTCAAGGATCAAATAGTTCAACCCGCTATCCGTTACATCTCATCCATAAGTTTAAATTACACCTGTGCTTTCAGCCAGAGAAAAGATAAAGTTGAAATATATAATAACATAATTCATGAGAGAGAATAACTATTGTTATTATCTGTGGCGTAACTAGGGTTACCACACATTCTGGTTTTCCTGGGATTGTTCTCTTTTTTTAATGTCTGTCCCGGAAAATTGATCATCTTTCCCGGGACACCAAATGTCCCGGTTTTTGGTGCAAGGCACTTCTGTTTTTTTTTTTTTTTTTTTTTAATTAGCCTATTGCCTGTACTTTCACATTTTTCTTACGTTATCTTGATACATTGTATCCAGCTGTCGGAGGCAGGCATGCGCTAAATTTGATTGTTTGAAATGCAGAACTGCGAAACGGAAGTTTACCATCAGCGTCACCTACTATGCAGCGTGCACCAGTGTGTCATGTCCAAGAGAGTGAGTGAGTGCGGGTAGCTATGTAAAAAAAAGACATTTTCGGTTTGATTTTGTTTGATAAAATGGGTGGAGAGACGGACGAGGAGGATATACCATCAAAGTCAGGGCCAGCGGCGAAGAAAAAGAGATACACAGTATACAACGCAGGGTAAAAAGTGATAACTTTTCGGAGTGGGTAAGGCCTACCCAAGGTGATCCGTTCTCTGCCACCTGTATTTTGTGCCCAGCCAAAATTGTAGTCAAGCATGAAGGGAGATTCACTCTTGACACGCACGAGAAAACCAAGAAGCATCAGGCTGTTATGTTAAGTAAGAGAAAAAATCATGGCCATAGTTACCTCTCTACGGATTGCGGCAATCCCACACTTTTTCATGACTCCTGTAAGGCACCAAAAGTGGCATATGGACACATTAAAAGCGATGCTTTAATTCAAAATGTTCTAGCCCCCTACAGTCAAGAGTGTTTAGTTACAGAGCTGAAGAATACCCCGTACTTTTCTGTTTGTTCAGACGCGTCCAACTCAGGCAATGTTAAAGTGTACCCCTACACAGTGCAATATTTTCATGGGTGGGTGTTAAATACGGGCTATTGGAATTTTATGAGGACGCCCATGAAACAAGTAGAGCCATTTACGAACAAATAGTTGACATCACAGAATCAAGTGGCCTCTGTGTCAGACAGATCAGTGCCTATGGTGCTGACAATGCCTCTGTCAATTATATGGCAAGCATAATTCTGTTTTTCAAAAACTGAAAGAAGTTAATCCGCATATCATAAAAGTCAACTGCAAATGCCACTTGATTCACAACACCTTGAAACATGCAAACAGGATTCTAAGTTCGGAAGGCTATGATGTGGAGTGCATAATTCTAAAGATCTACAGTGAGTTCTCTTGCTCAGCCAAGAAGGTAGAGTCACTGAAGGAGTTTTGCAAATTCGATTCAGTACAATACAAAGAGATTCTGAGGCATGTACCAACTCGGTGGTTATCCTTATTGCCAGCAATCCAACGAGTCTTAGAATGTTTTGTCATTGGGAAAGAAAGATTGCCCTGCCATTGTGTGGAGAGCTTTGTGCTCAGGTGGCACTGATGCTGCAGACAGCAGTGATGAAGTGACATTGTCTGAGTGTCTTCTGTTGCTCATGCATAATGTCATGCAAGAATTTGACAGCGCAATTCAGAAGTTGGAGAATGAGAGCGTTAGTTTACTGATGTTAATGAAGTGATGAACCGACTGCGCAGCCAATTCATCGAGGGACAGCAGGGACTTCTGAAGGCAGCTAAAAGGGATGAGAAATACAGATGGAGAAAGAGGGGAGAAATGTCGGTGTTGAACTGCCGAAATGGATATAATAAAAAATAAAACATAGGCTTAAGAAATGTTTTGTTTTTTATTTTTTAAAATATGTATAGAAAGGAACAGCAGCAGGGTAAGGAGACAGAGTCCAGGGTCAGCGAGTGTGTGTGCAGCGAGTACGTCTGCTTCAGGGAGTGCACCCGGACAAATATAGGTAAGATATATCCTATAGCTAAATACCTAAATATAGGTAAAACAACAGACATAACTTCGGTTCACCTGGTAGTCTACCTTTCTGTTTAAGTCAGATCTAGTATTATTTGTTGAATCTGTAGCCTGCCTAATATATCATTTGATAGGTCTGGTTGTTGCTGAATGGATCCCAAATGGCCGAAGAAGACTGAACGATCTTGTTGGTGTGTTTGGTGTTTGTTGACACAACCAACCTTTCTTTAAGCATCTGTTCTTGCGTAGACTGGGCCTATATCTTGTATGCTACATTTTATGTTCTCCTTGTTTTTCTGGCATATAGATTCTGCATTATGGGCAGGGGTAGACTGTATCCAGTAGGCCCAATCCTTACTGCAATTCTGTTTAGGGATGGTTTATATATTTGATATTGATATTTCATATCTTCTGTTCCATGCAACGGAACTTAGGCCTATATATACAGTATAGGCCTAAATGTAGGCTATAATGTATACATTTTTCTTATTGTTTTTTATGTTTTTGTTTTTTATTGTTTTTAGTTTTACTATATTTATTTCTTAACTTAAACTTAACTTAAAATGTAAATTTGTGTACATACATATAATAAAGAACCAAAAAAACAAATATATAATAGCATTGTATTTATCATTATACTATGCCAGTGGTAGCCTACGCGCCCACACACACACCAACTGTCGCCCCCGCCCCCGCTAAAGGCCCTGCCCCCAGCCCCGCCCCCTGTTCCGGTTTTTCTCAAATCAGATGTGGCAACCCTAGGCGTAACTATCAGTAAGCAGCTACTCCAGCCGCTTATGGCCCCGGCCAATCAAGGGGCCCGGCTTGGTTTTCCTCATGCCTGGGCCCCGAGACTGGGCCCGTCAGCCAAGAAGTAGAATCCAGCAGTCTGAATCACTCCTTAAGTATGATACTGAGTATGCTGTAGGCCTATATGACCTAAGATAAGATAAGATAAGATATTCCTTTATTAATCCCCCTTAGGAGAAATTCACAGTGACCAGCAGTACAGGGGATAGATGAGTGCAATAAGAGCCTGACTATAGTCAATAAACAATAAACAATAAATAGATCTATCTAGACAAGATTAGGTTAAAATAAATTAAGTTAAATGCGAGCTCTTAAAGTCAGGTCAGTGAAAAGTGAGAACCTGTATGCATACATAGTAGACATCCTTGGTAGCTGTCAGTAGTGCAAAAATAGGTGTGCAAATGTGCGGAATGTGCAAGATGCAAGATGTGCACATTTTTACAAGGTATTCCAGGTACAACATATGAATAGACCTAGAATAACAATGGCTAGAAGACAGTCCAAGGTGTGTGGTGGTGTGTGTGTAGTGTGGTGTTCAGTCCAATTGTTCAGTCCATTTTCTGGTGGTGTTGGGGCTTCCTAGGGCCTGATGGCTGATGGGATGAAAGAGCCCCCCAAGCGCTTTGAGGCACGTGGCTGAGTGAGCCTGTGGCTGAACGTGTTCCTGAGTTGCTTCAGTTCGGCGTAGAGAGGAAGAGAGTGGTTGTCCAGGATCTGCAACAGCTTACCCCTCGTCCTCCTCACTGTCACCGCCTCCACACAGTCCAGCTTCATCCCCACCGCAGAGCTCGCCTTCCTCACCGGCTTGTACAGCTTACTGGCACCACCGCTCCCAATGCCTCCTCCCCAGCACACAGCAGCGAAGAAGGTGACACTGGCCACCGCAGACTGGTAGATCCGTAGCAGCCTAGTGCACACATCGAAAGATGACAGATGGACAGTGCAGTTGGTAGATAGACAAGGTGGTTATCAATGAGATGAGCAGAACTAAAATGACAACGGCTAGAAAACAGTCTGGGGTGTGTGGTGTGGTGTAGTATACAAATCCATTATCTGGTGGAGTTGGCGCTTCCTAGACGTTGGGAGCGGGTGGTTGAGGTATTGTAGAGCCTGATAGCCGATGGGATGGCCTATGGTAGGCTATTGGTGGACGTTGCGTCATTTCACGTTGTAGCCTATAGGTGGGCGGGCCGGTCTTGATCATCCTTACGTCGTCGGCTTGTTATGCGGCGGATTTCGCGGATTCCCCAACATATTCTATGCCTCACTTAGTAGTCAGCAGCCATTTACTCTTACTGGCTTGCTACCACTTGTTCCAGAGTGACATGCCAGGGCAAGCACCTTGTAAATACAAGTAGTAATGCTAGCTGTTGGGCGTGATGCCGTAGTTCAGAGGCATACCTCAATGTGGGTGGCGTGTGAGGAGCACACACCACTTGCAGACCAAAAGGACATGCTGGAACGTACCAACACATCGCCCATCCCCGCGTGGGTAGCTGCCTGGCACTGTAAAGTTGCACTGCAAGACAATAGTTGTTGCCCTTTACAAGGAGCATACAACAGGTTTTGGTTAACAGTGGTGTGCTCTTTGTTTATGTCGTATTGTCGTATAAGTATTAACATACCAGCCAATGGTAAGTAAAAACTGCCAAATGCAGTGCAAGGTGTGTGTGTGTGTGTGTGTGTGTGTGTGTGTGTGTGTGTGTGTGTGTGTGTGTGTGTGTGTGTGTGTGTGTGTGTGTGTGTGTGTGTGCGTGCATGTGTGCTACAACAGGTCTGGTCTCTGATCTCAAAGATCAAGGCACATTGAATACAAGCATGTTGTTATTATTATTGTATACCACACCACACACCCCAGACTGTTTTCTAGCCATTTTCATCTATGTCTGTTCATCTCATTGATAACCACTGTCCATCTGTCATCTTTCATTGCATGCACCAGGCTGCTACGGATGGTCTACCAGCCTGCGGTGGCCAGTGTCACCTTCTTCACTGCCGTGTGCTGGGGAGGAAGCATTGGGAGCGGTGGTGCCAGGAAGCTGTACAAGCCCGGGAGGACGGCGAGCTCTGCAGTGGGGATGAAGCCGGACTGTGTGGAGGCGGCGACAGTGAGGAGGACGAGGGGAAAGCTGCTGGAGACCCGGAACTACCCTCTCAGCCTCACTATGCCGAACTGAAGCAACTGAAGCAACTCAGGAACACGTTCAGCCACATGCCAGCTCAGCCAAGTGCCTCAAGTGCTTGGGCGCTCCCTCATCCCACCAACCATCAGGCTCAGGAAGCTCCAACACCACCAGACAAATGGAATGGACTGAACTTCACATTCACATACACCACACCACACACCGTGGACTGTGTCCTAGCCGTTGTTATTCCAGGTCTATTCATATGTTGTACCTGGAATACCTGTATAAATTTGCACATCTTGCACCTTGCACTTTCCGCATATTTGCACTATCTATCTACTATGCATTTTGCACCATAAACAGCTATCAAGGACACTAGTATGCATACAGGTTCTCACTCGTCACCAACCTGATTTAAGAGCTCGTATTTAATCTAATTTATTTTTTTATTGTTTATTGTGTATTGACTTAGCCAGGCTCTTACTGCACATCTATCCCCTGTACTGCTGGTCACTGTGAATTTCTCCTAAGGGGGATTAATAAAGGAATATCTTATCTTATCTTATCTTAAGTAACAATTGCAGATTAGCAGGGGATTAAATACAGAATATTAACTTTTGAAATGTTGCTTTGACTTTGTTGCTTAAAATTCAATAATACCCACCATTTGGAGATAACCTTTGACCATTTTCTGCCTCAACACTATCTAGACTGATATCCAATAGTCATTCAAATTGATTTTGATATGAATGATTGCAACAGGCTTTTTAATAACTTAATTAGGCTACTCATGACTGACATTATACATATTATATTACTAGCGGCCAAAAGGTTATAAAGTTCTCATTGGTAATACAAAATCAAGCTATATCAGCATTGATGGCCCATCATAAGCATCATAAGATGGGCTAATAAAACACACCAAAGACATACTATCAAGTTGTGTTACTACCCAACTAATCAAACCACAGGGAGAAAGAAAACACAAAGGTTTCCCCTGTGTCATCATGAAAACAGCAAGAAGAACTAAATTATTATGCAATCATATTTTGGGATTATTGTATTGGTGTTGGACGCATTACAAGTCAATGTCTTCACATTGTACATTGGTGACCGTAAATAAGCATTCTGGGTGGGCACAGCTTTTTTCCAAATTCATTGTCAAAATAATTTAAATCATAATACATACACACTGCATTGTTGGTGGCGATGTTGGTACTGTATATGTGTGTAACTTTGAGTAAAAATGTTGGTCATAGATCACCATCATAGATAACGAATTTACCTTTGAAGCCAAGTTGTGAATGCAAAGTACAAATCAAAGCTGTTCTTCCTTCTTTAAGTTGCACCATGCAACTAAAAGTATAGCATAATGTTCTTAAAAACCTAACATAACCATAACAAGTTATATTTTACACAACATACATTTTCTGATGCAAAATGCACATCTTGTTAACCCTTAATAACAATGATGATGATGTTAATAATAATATTATAACAACAACAACAATAATCAAAATCAACCTCAAAGATCCCTGAAATAATAATAGGAATAATAATAAACGGACCAATTTCAAAAGGGACCTCGTCCTGTTTCATAGGCTCGGTCCCTAATTATCATATCACCTCAATGGAATCATCTGGACCCCCCTCCCACCCCCACCTCCTCCCAAAAAAAAAGCACACACACACACAAACACAACAGTGAGGGGTCATTGTGTCCTGTGGGGGTTGGGGTGCTTCTCTCTCTCTCTCTCTCTCTCTCTCTCTCTCTCTCTCTCTCTCTCTCTCTCTCTCTCTCTCTCTCTCTCTCTCTCTCTCTCTCTCTCTCTCTATTGATTTTATACATAGTCACACATGTGTTCGACCACCTGCGAACTACTGACCTACACGATATATGGCCACTAGAGGGCAGAAACAAGACGCTTACCCGCTATGTAGGTTCTTTTTGCCACCAGCAAATGTTTAAAATTATATGCTTGCACAATAATTATTGTATTGTGCAATTAGACATTGTTAGAACACTGTCACATAAATTGTTGGTATCAGATACACAGTTTTAACCTTTGTATCCGGCCTGCATAGGATAATTTAATAGGTACCCATTGATATATTCTAAAATGCACCCATCCAATTGAAGCACAATTGGCCTAAACAACAAATTACTATAAACTACTAAAACTACTACTAAACCAACAAATTAATGTGTGTGTGTGTGTGTGTGTGTGTGTGTGTGGGCTATATGTATATATAGCCACACACCACACGCATGGGCGTGTGGTGTGTGGGCGGTTTCTCGTATGTGCGACATGTGCGGTTGCACAGGGCGGCACTTTGGGGGGGGCGGCACGAGATCGTCAAAAAAAAAAAATCATCTGCGCCGCAAAGCGCTTCTCTATAATCTATCTATCATGTCACTATGTGGGGAATTGGCTAATTGTCGCCCCCTGCAGCTGCGAGGGGTGTGTGTGTGGGGGGGGGGGCGACACGGGACTGCGACGACAGTTCAACTCTGGTCGGGTCGGTCCCCCAAATCCCAAATCACGCCCCTGCTTCAGAAAGCTGTGTCTGTGTGTAGAAGTGAAGTGGGAGAAGTAGAAAGGGGAGGGGTGCGCGGGGGACAGTTCACCTCTGGGTCTACAGACATTGAACGGACAACAAGGGGGAGGGGGAACGATTTGTGCAATTTATAAATATTTATCTTTTTTTTCTTTCTGTTTGTGCCCCCCCCCCCCCCCCCCCCCCCCAAAAAAAAAGTGTTGTTTTTCCCCCTGAACGTGAATTGGATTTAACTGCTTTAGTTGTAGGCCTACCCTACGTAGTCACGTCATCTTACGCGAGACAGCGAGCGGCAGATTTATAAAGACCAGCGGTGACATGAACAACAAACAATCAGTTGCGCCGATATTTCATCGCTCGTCGTCGTGCGACAGATGTATCAGGTGTCATTTCAAACATCTCATTCCACGTCGTTTACTCAGACGGGTGTAGGTCCAACCTGGAAGGCAAGATAAGTAACGCTATTGACCCAAGGAAGAGAAGTAATTTATTTTGCGCTCCTGCGCAACACCTTCACAGTGATGGGAGCCGTATTGAGTTGCGCCTGTCCATGCGCTCGTTGGGTGAGTTGCATTTTTAACCATATTATATTGCTTCATATTTAAATTAGCCTGTTTTTTTGTGTATCTGTGAGTTATGACAGTCATAAGGAGTGGTGGTGTGTAGTCCTTACTGGGTCAAAGTCGAGCTGCAATGTCTGCGGATAACCTTGATGCCTAATACATTCTGAGAGGCATATTTGTTTCTCCTGCCTATAGGTTGTATAGGCGTGGTTTATGATACCGGTGTCTTTACTGCAATTCCTCACGTTACAGTAACCTACGTTGTTTGTATTTGTCCTTTGGTTGTTTCAAGGCAATTATTAGACTATGGCCTACATTAGAGGTACAAACTCCTGCAAAAACGATTCGAAAACGAATCAAAACAAGCTCTTTATAGTGTGCCAAGATCATGCTGAAAAAAATACACATTTCAAACTCCTTCAACAAATGGTCACTCATAATGGACAGGGCATCTGCTTACACCTGATGAATTGGATTAACTGTGGTGTGCTGTCCAGCTGGAGCCTAATAGGCTTACAAAACAAGTCCTACATCCTAGAGGCTAAAAGTAATAATAGGGTCAACCAGATTTTATGGCCAGATACAATATGATATTTATATTTATTTTTTCTTATTCAATAATTATACAACCAAATCCTAATGATGAAAACACAGGCTGCTATGTAATAGCCTATCAGCCTCTAGGCTACAAGCGAGAGTTTTGAAAAGGTTCTTTCTAATTATTTGCATTCAACTCAACAAATCAAACTCAATAGATGTCATTGTTTGGATGCTGGACATATTGAGCTGAATGATTTTTGAACTAAACAAAATGACGAATTAAAATGAAATAAAAAGTTCAGTTGTCAAAAGTGATAGATGTGAGGCTGACCCAGTTGGCTGGTTGTTTGTTACCTGTTATCATGTCGACCTGGCCTACTCCCATGTCTTCCTTAAGCTTGTTCTGACTGTCTGGGGTATTAACTTGTTTACAAGTATCCAGGCTTGCAGGGTGAACCTGATGGCCCTGTGAAACGACCTATGCCAGGGTCAGCTATTCTCCAAAAGTCAATGTAGGGAGAGTCCTTTAAAATGTAACTGATAATGTTTAGGCAATGTTCAGTGATTGTTTTTTTTGTTTTTTTTAAATAAGCTTTCATTAGAGAGCCAGTGAACCAATTTTTTTTTCTTTATACATGGTAATGTGTCTTATATGATCATCATTTTGTCACTGTTCCTAAAATAATATTTGAGAGAAATCGGCTGTTCGACTGTGTGGGGCTAGTTCTGGACAGTTCTGGTCAGGTGCGTTTCTAGGCTCTGACTTTTGGGTGGGCTAGGAAGCCACAGCAGGGGGGAGGCATTGGGATTTTGACTATCGTAGATTTGAGGACGAAATTATCAAAGGCATTTTATCACAACTGACAAATTTCACAGAAACATTTTTAACTTGCGCAAAGCTGAAAAAAATAAAAAAGAGAACCCTATTGTGGAAAAAAAAAACGAATGCTATCAGAAGGGGGCATGGCATGGGAGACGACAGTGCCTGCTGAATGAAATCAACCAAGGTGTTAGATTTAACCAAAATATCATTTTTTTAATATTTAGTTGTCGACAAGTAAACAGGCACAGTTCAACAGAGAGCAATACACTTGATACAGCTTTCCCAGAAATGCGCCCCAAATATTGTTATACTTTTTTATGAAGGAGACGCCGTTACCAGTGCTCATCATAGCTGCACTGAGATATAGAATATGATCTATATTTTTTATATGCACTCTACTGAGAGCCCTCATCTAGTATTAAATAAGCTATAGCCTAGCTATTTGTACAGCCTAGCTATTTGTACATCTTGTGTTTTGGGCCCTTTCTTGTGTACGGGCGGAGATTGTACATAGGGGCTGTTGTGGGGCACTCCTGTGAGGTTGAAGGCATGCTCAGTTTGGCCCGATAAGCAGCTGCGTTGTAGTTGGTCTGCATGGTTAAAAAGGGAGCAAATTTCTTCGTCAGAAGAACGGGCAGGGGTATCGGGAGGATTTTAGTATGCATTCGCCAGTGTGTTTATCATGTCCTCATTGTTTAAAATTGCTGCAAAGAGATTGAAAGCGCCCTGACTCATTGTCACTCAGTTTTAGCTGCAGCATCCACAAGTTACTAAGATGGCCGCAGGCACTGCTGTGAAGTCTGACGTCAGTCAAGTTTCATTCAATATATTCAAAGTTTCATTCAATACATTCAAAGTTTCATTCCATATATTCAAAGTTTCATTCAATATATTCAAAGGTTCACTCCATATATTCAAGTTGCATTCAATATATTCAAAGTTTCATTCAATATATTCAAAGGTTCACTCCATATATTGAAGTTTCATTCAATATATTCAAAGTTTCATTCAATATATTCAAAGGTTCACTCCATATATTCAAAGTTTCATTCCATATATTCAAAGTTTCATTCCATATATTCAAAGTTTCATTATATATATTCAAGGTTTCATTAAATATATTCAAGGTTCACTCCATATATTCAAAGTTTCATTCAATATATTCAAAGATTAATTTCCTGAACGGCATGCCATAATATATATATATATATATATATATATATATATATATATATATATATATATATATATATATATATATAGGCTATATATATATATATATATATGTATACATGTGTGTATAAAAAAACTAAACTGAAACAAGCAATATATAACAACAACACTAACAACATATACAAAAGGTTAGTGAATTCAACACTCCATCGAAATGTATTGACAACTGGAATAATTGAATACTTAGAATAATTAGATGGAGTGTTGAATTCACTAACTTTTTCCTTACACTTGTGAGTTTTGAAGAGGACTTTTACGAACTTATCCGGAAAGACGGAAGAGACGTCGACGCAGCGGTAGCCTTAGCAACAGCTAGTTGAAGCTATCAGAAAAGTGCTCTTTTAAATAAACTCCTGGTGTACTTACAAACTTTAAAATGCCTCGTTTTGTGAGTACAGACCATATATGTACTACTACAGAAGTTGGGTAACAATCCATGCATTATTAGTAGAGTCATTGACGAGATGTACCCACTGTACCGGCACTCCAGTACGAAGTCTTTCGGCTGATAACCCTAAACTTGATAAATATTGACCATCGCTAAAAATGCATCCGAGGGGGTATTTAGCATGACTATTGGTGTAAATTACCTCAGGGTGAATTTCACTCCGAACCATCACTTTAACTATACCTTTAGTTCAATGCTGAATTTGATTGTTTGGTAATAAAGCCTATGTTTTTTCATTACATTAACATGTGATGCATTTGGGGCAAATGCAAGTATTTCAAATACTTCGAGTCGGACCTAATGTTTAGAGATGTTTGAAAAATAGGGGAAATGCCACCGTGTGACTATATGTATGTTACCTGTTTGCCAGTAATCTATTGACAACACATCCCTTTCTGCCCCCTGCCCAGGTGTCAAGTCTGTGCGGCAGTGACTCCTGCCCAGTGTGCAGATGCTTTCCCCTCAGCAGGAACTCTACAGTGACCCGGGTCATCTACGCCTTCATCCTGCTGCTGGACACCATAGTGGCCTGCATCATGCTGTCTCCCGGTGTTGAACAGCAGCTGAAAAGGGTGAATTATATATCCAATCTATCCAAATTGACACATATCGATAGATGTCTGTCTCTCTGTCTGACTGTCATATGACCTGTCCGTCGGTCTATCTGCCCGTCTTCTCTATCTGTCTGTAGTAATACATCAGCCAGCTCTACAGACCATGTGACACTGATCAACCAGGAGAAATCAGTTAGCTTGCATTACTGAAAGCTAAATCTTATTAAGGCCACCCTGACCAAGTGTTCACATGTCTCTGCTCACCTCATGTGTCACGCCTGGACCTAAAAAAAGTTGTAAGGGAAACAGTCAAACTCCAAATCAAAGAGAGCAAAAGGCAGCTGGAGTCACTTTGATGACAGTGTTTTAGTGTCTGCGTTTTCACGCGCATGGGTACTTGCCTATTATAGTCTTTTTCAGTCTTTTTCATTTTCTGTACACAGTTGTACCCATGACATTTTTAAACAAATTAGATATTTCTTGATGTGGAAAAGTCTTGCCAGGAACATTTCATTGAGAATCAGATCGAAATTGAAACGCGGGGAACCTTGGCATAATACTCGACAACCAACTGTCCTGCATTGCAAACATCACTGCAGTGACCCGATCCTGTAGATTTACTCTCTACAACATCCACAGTATCCGGCCATTCCTCACGAGCGACACAGCTCCTGACCCAAGCACTTGTCATCTCCTGCCTCGACTACTGCAATTCGCTCCTAGCCGGACTCCCTGCAACTGCAATAAAACCTTTGCAGCAGATCCAGAACGCTGCAGCACACCTCGTGTTCAACCAATACAAATTCTCCCACCTAACCCCCCTCTTCCATGGCACTGGCTCCCTGTAGCGGCTCGAATCAAATTCAAGACGGTGGTACTGGCCTACAAAGCTGTTAATGGAACTGCCCCTACCTACCTCCAAGCATTAGTGAAACACCACGCCCCTGCTCGAGCATTCCACTCAACTACCTTAGCTGGTTGACTGCTACCTCCATCACTAAAAGGAGGAAAAGGTCGGACAGCGAAATCACAACTCTTCTCCGTTTTGGCACCGCAGTGGTGGAACGAGCTCCCTGCCAATGTCAGGACTGCAGAGTCCCTCCCCATCTTCCGGAAGAGACTCAAGACTCACTTGTTCAGAGTTCACCTGAACCCTGCATAACATCCATCCTCTACCGACCCCCCCCCAACCCCCCCAAAAAAAAACCTACCCTGATGCTCTTGTATGTTGTACATCTTGGCGCTTTATAATTGCTCTTTGTACTGTAACTTGGCACTTAGTCAGAGATGTTGTATGTTGTTCCGGTGACTTTCTTATTGTATTAACAGCAATGAAATGTTTCACCTTCTTCTGACAAATGTACTTATTGTAAGTCACTTTGGATAAAAGCGTCTGCTAAATGCCCCAAATGTAAATATAAATGTCTTTGTTTGTCTGTAGATCCCAGGCCTGTGTGAGGTTGGAGTAGGCCCCTTGACCCCAGGCTTCAAGGGACAGGTGAACTGCAACATGATCGTGGGCTACAAGGCGGTGTACCGTGTGTGCTTTGGCATGAGCATGTTCTTCCTGGTGTTTGCACTGTTCACCATCAACATCAAGAGCAGCAGGGACCAGCGGGCCGCCATTCATAATGGGTAAGTAATTATCTTTCCCGGGAAATCGTTCATGTGATCCGTTAAGAACAGTTCCACCTAAAAATGAATATTCTAAGGTCATGTCTGAACTGATGCAGTCTATGGGTGGGATGGACACAAAATAATCCTTTAGAATTTGTTTGTGTCCAAAGAAGAGTCCTGGAGTCTTATGAAAAGCAAGCAGGGAAATACAGCTGTCTGGTTTGCTCTGTTAAAAACAATATGATTATGTTAACTTTTTGGGGTTGTGCTACGAATATGAACTGAATTTTGCGCTTTGTGTGCTTTGGGCTTAATGCTAAACAAACTGCTTCCTGAAAGGCAGATGCTCATATTCCCAGATGAGTGTCAGTTAAAACTGGATATTATAACAAGCTACTGACCAAATATGCAGATCTCTGCTTTTCTCTCATTCAAACATAATATTGAACTATTGATGTCTGTCTCTATGATGTGACTAGAAAAAGCAGCGGCAAATGTTTCCTGCAGTCCCCTTTAAATTGAGAACATGTGAACCCCTCATCATAGACACTAAGGACACATAACATATAATAGACCATTTAATCACAATCATTGACTTTTGTATCTGACACCAGGCCTTTTGCAGCTCCGTATCAGTTTTTCACAACTATATTGAGGAAACAGTCCATTTAATGTACCCTGAATGACCAAGAGTTGGTTTGAGGGGGCTGTTCTTGACGTGACAGAATAATTTCAATCATGGCTTTCACCAGATACACCAAGCAATCCTCAGCAGCCTCTCAGCAGGCTTGAGAATTTGGATTGTGTGAATATGTTCACATGAGTCAAATAAACTTGGTGAAATCAATTTTCTTTTTTGCATGAATACCAACTATTCAAAGTTCTTTGGCATGTATAATCATTTACTTTGCAAATGTCTCACATTAGTTAAGATTTGACACAGTTAAAGGATTCTCAGTGTTGTGGCCTGAAAAAAGATGACAATATTTTCTGTTGGTCCATAAAAATGTGTTCTCCTCCCAGGTTTTGGTTCTTTAAGATTGCTGCCATTGTAGCTGTCACAGTTGGTGCCTTTTACATTCCTGATGGGGCTTTTACTCAAAGTAAGTATTCAGAGTATGTAATAAACTAAATCACAATTAAAATGTTAATAATAATGTTAATACTGTAGTGTATGTGGTGAAAATCAGTTTTTACATTTTATTACAGAAACTCATCAAACATTCCCATTTTCTATACTCTTTTTTTCTTGTTTGCAGACACAAATACAACCTTCTTGCTAGAATCAGCAACCCAATCGTTTTATCTTTGACCAAATCACTGCTTTTGTGTATAGCTTTCAATGTATAAATTGCATGTGTTAAAATTATGCAAAAAAATAAATTAACATTCAAACAACCTCCAAAAATATGACCATATTTGATACTATATATGTGTAATTTGGCAAGGCTGTTGTACTGTCTGGGAGTTTTCCTATTCATTTGTATTTATCTCCTCGTAGCATGGTTTGTGGTGGGCACATTTGGAGCATTTTGCTTCATTCTAATCCAGCTGGTGCTGCTTGTGGATTTTGCCCACTCCTGGAACGAGTCCTGGGTGGAGAAAATGGAGAAGGGAAACCCAACGGGCTGGTATGCAGGTCAGCCATTTCCATTTCAATTTATACATGAATCTTGAGTCATGTTAGATTTCAATGTATCATTCGTACATCTCATCGGGAGCTATCTCTAGGTGCTAGGAGAGTTGATACAAAGGCATTTTAAATGAACTAGTATCAAAGTACACCAGGTTCTATCATTAGTTTGATTGTTATTGGGATCTATTTTTCAAAGACTAACACTGAAACAAGTTCACACAAAGGTTTCCATACGGTAGTTTTTACAACCATCGACATTGGACCCACACCGTGGTTTCAGTATGCAACAGTTGCTCTGTGGTCAAATTCTCAGTTATTTTGCAAATGGTTGCATCCTTCTGTGCCGTGTGTCGGTTTAGCATTGCTGGTGGTGACGATCTGCAACTACGTCATGTCCGTGGTGGCTGTGGCGCTGTTCTTCATATTCTACACCAAGCCAGACGACTGCACCATCAACAAGTGCTTCATCAGCTTCAACATGTTGCTCTGCATCGTAGCGTCTCTCACCTCTGTGCTGCCCAAGGTGCAGGTACATATGCCTAGATCTGGCTCTGAAATGCATCGTAACTGAGTCATTGATCCATTGAGTGAGTCTTACAAATGAATCCTTACTTCATCTTACTATGTTTCCAGGAGTCTCAACCACGATCGGGGCTTCTCCAGTCGTCCATCATAACCATGTACACCATGTATCTGACCTGGTCTGCCATGTCCAATGAACCCGGTGAGAGGCACTGAGAAGGGCACACACACACACACACACACACACACACACCATCAGATCATTGATCAGGCCATGAACAGAATATTTGTGCAGCTCCTCATATCATATATGTTTAGAGTCAGTTGTTATTCGAAAATATTCAACAAATTATTGGTATGTAGTAGCACCCTATCCAACCACATGAACTGGCATGAAAACCTTGAAAAACTCATGTGAGTCCTGTGTTATTCCAACCTTACAGCAATCTACCTCAGTGGATCAGTCCTCTTCGTGTGGAAACCCCCACAAGACTGTAGAATAAGTCTACTATAATCCAGCATAACTAAACACTATAGGATGAAACGCCAAAACACATTGTTTGATTGTTGCGGGCATCTTGTGTCATAACATGGTGTCACTGGTGTCACATGGTGTCACATCACATGGTGTCACATAACATGGTGTCACACACTTGACTTGATCTGTGTTCACACATTTGCCCTCTCATTCCCAGACCAGAACTGTAACCCCAACCTGCTGAGCATCTTCCAGCACAGGGGCCCCACCGTGGCCCCTGTGGAGATGGAGAACCAGTCAGTGGTCATTATTGACACCGAGGAGCCCGTCCTCAACATGCCCTACCTGCAGTGGTGGGACCCCAAGAGCATCGTGGGCCTGGCCATCTTCATCCTGTGCATTCTCTACTCCAGGTAGGGAGGTCAGTCAGTCTTACCCCAGCTGTGGTGATGATGACCATAGGTGGTCATCTAACAGTATATATATATATATACAGTATACAGCACTGTATATACAGTATATATATATATATATATATATATATATATATATATATATACTGTATATACAGTGCTGTATACTGTGTATATAAAATCGAAAAAATAATGCACAATGCTGGGTTAAGGAGTTCTGCACATCATTTTGGGCAATTCTATTCTCAAAGTAAAAACTTGTTGCTTGCACTAATTGTTGTGTTCCTGGGAACACAAATGAGCAGAACAGACCCTCACTAAAGGGTTCCCACCTCCACAAGCCACCCAGTGTGTCAGAACGGTATAACGTCATTGCATAACAAACCAATCAAATAGGTGAATATCTCCAAAGGGCTCTAACAGCGAGATGAATATGTAATGCAGACACGTTATTACTCCAGTAAATGGCATAGCTGGCAACAAAAAAGCCTTCTAAACACAGTCCCTTCTGAGTCTTGTCAGCCAGACTACTGTGTAGACTACGTTTCCCAAACTGAATAAATTCTGCACACATGTACACAACATGTGTTTGGTTAGCTAACATTTTCACTAAACAAACAATAATTTGAATAAATCATAATTAGCAACAGCCTCCGCAAAGTCTACATACATTTGTATGCTAGTATCACCATGTCAGTAGTCTCACAAATCAGATTTGGATTATTTTGTAAAGTCTAATGGCAGACAGGCTCAAAAAAGGCTGTTTGACGGTTCGCTTCATATATTTGTTTTGACTAATCATGTTGCTGGAGGAAGACTGGCCACTGTTATATACTGTCATACATAAACTAAAATCGTATAATGTTTCCTTTATATATATATATATATATATATATATATATATATATATATATATTTATATATATATAGGGGGGGAAATAAATATTGAATGCGTCAACATTTTTCTCAGTAAATATATTTCTGATGGGGCTATTGACATGAAATTGTCACCAGATATTGGTAACAACCCTAGTAATCCACACTTGCAAAGCAATCAAAACATATCTGTCCATGAATTAAGTTATGTTACACTCAGTGGCACGGAGATGTAGGGAGGAAGGGAGCAAATAAGGAGGGGGTGTTTTTTTGGGTTGTTTATTTTCAAAATCTCTGTCTCTCCCGCTGTTTTCTGCTCTCAATCGTAACCACTCAAATCATACTAGAGCACTACACTGTGCATTCAAAGCTACATGCCCATGCTATCCAGCACTGTACATTCATGAGTACATTGGGCAACTCTCTGGCCCAGACGATAGAACTATTAGAGGCTTTCCTGTGCATTTCTTGTCGTTGAGTACATGCCACCTGTACAACTAATGACATCAGATAGTGAAGAGACCACCCCCCCCCCATCCCGCTCCCATAACCCCACAATGGTCAACATCACTTGGGTGTCAGTAGCTCAGTAGGTAGAGCAGGTGGACAGAGCGGTTCATCCACTAACCGTATGGTTGGCGGTTCGATCCCGTTGGTCCCCCTCCTCCGACTGTCCACATGTCAAACCCCACAAAGGTAGTGATTCTAAGTCGCTTTGGACAAAAGCGTCTGCTAAATGTCCCCTTTATCACTTCTTCACCAAGGATAATGGAATTGGTGCTACCTTTATCTTCCTCCATCCTGCATAGTATTCGCTCCTCAAACACCAGCCAGGTGAACAAGCTGACCATGGCCTCTAAAGGCTCGGCCGTGCTGGCCGAGGGGAGCGACCACGCAGCCCACCTGTCAGGGGAGGAGGACCAGGGGCCGGGGTGCATGAAGGACAACGAGCAGGACATGGTGCAGTACAGCTACTCCTTCTTCCACTTCATGTTGCTGCTGGCCTCCCTCTACATCATGATGACGCTGACCAACTGGTACAGGTGAGTAGAGCCGCTCCCATTGGTGAAAAACACATACATGTGCGGACACATGGCGGTCATTGACGCAGTGCGGCTTCCAGACTTTAGTTTATAGCGTGACCTTGACCCATAGGTTTTCCCATTGTCGCATGTTGATGACCTGTTTTGCATTGTCGTTACCGTGGCGTTTCTCGAGGACATGCATGTTGTGCTAAGTGATCAAATGAAACTTACTGGATGTACTGTATATTTTGTAAAAGAAAAGAAACATTTTAGAGCAGATTCTAAAGATATTGTTCATGGCCATCCTGCAACCCACTTAAGGGTCACAACTCCAACCCATATTTTAAAGACCACTTTTATTCCAATCCTAAGCCGGCAACAGCCACCGTATGGGAAATGCCTTAATATTGTCAATAATATTGTGGCAACAGTTCCTAAATCATAAATAAGGGATAGCTAATCCTGGGTGTTCCTTGTTTGTCACTCCATGTTAGCCCTAATGCAGAGTACAATGCCTTGACCGGTAAGTGGCCGACGGTGTGGGTGAAGATCACGTCCAGCTGGGTGTGTCTGGCCCTCTACATCTGGACCCTGGTGGCCCCTGTGATCCTGTCCAACCGAGACTTCAGCTGAAGCTCCCAGTTAGCCCATAGCCATCTGCTAATCCCTCCCCCACCCTGTTATTGTTGGTTTTTACATTTTGGAGTCAATAGTGTCATGATTTTATGTTTGTTTATAACCTTGAGCATCTGTATAAGCCATAAAGAGATATGTAACTTTTATATTTGTCAAAAACAAATGACAAGGACAAGGTCCACCTCCATGTCTGGGGGTTAACTGTTGGGTCAAAGTATTTGTATATGGCTGTGTTGTGTATTTATATGACATATTCTAAAAGGGTTTGTCTGCTGGGCATGCTTTCATATAACTGTGTGCTCCTTGTGTCATTCAGTGCCTTATATATTCTATAAAAATTAAAAGTGTCTAACGGAAATTTAATGTAATTAAATATTAATGATATTAGATTCAATTCTCAGTCAAATCTTTGAGGGTTGTAAAGGCCATAATGTAATAACTGCTAATAATGTCATAGAATAAATAATGACAAATAATGAATAAAATATAATAACATATCATAACATTATACAACATCTTGAAATTGTACCATAATATAATTTAATTTATATTCCAAATTGAAACTAATATATTCCTAAAATACACATATGAAACTACATGAGTGTAAAATCATGACTATTTGACTATAAAAAATCCCAAAAATAACCATGGTTTGTGCTACTAACTTGTATATAAATATGTGAAACATTGATGACTTGACCTTTACTTGCCTTACATGCAGTTGCTGTAGTTATTAGTGTATTGCTCTTGGATGTATCAAATGCTCCAGTTTACCTTTTCACCATATTTTATAAAACCAATGCAAATCTTTCCTTTTCCATGGAAATGCTTAATCAAGGTTTTTTTTTTTTTAAATAAAGATTACTTTTGTTCATTGTTATTTCTTTTTCTTACTTGATGCAAATCAGCATCAGTGGTTTAGTGCAATTTCCACTTTAAAGGCAAACCACCACCATCGCATGCATACCGTGCAAAAACAGTTGCAGAAGGTCAGATACACCACGTCTAGCTCAGACTTCAGATTAGCTTTCATTTTCAAACGGAAATCAAGTTCATGTTTGTTGGCCAGTGGTACAATACAACATACTATGTGGTTTCTGTGACATCCCTTACAGATATGAATAAGGGAATTGAGTTGTGTTGGGCTGTTGCTCTTAAAAGGTTGAATGTAAAGCTAATTTGAAAGTCAGGCTATTTCCTTTGTAATGATCATAATGTGTCAAATGAAAGTCTAAATCCAGGCAATGTGTCTGTAGAAGTGGATGTGAGTAATGCTATTTGAAGATCACTGACCAAACCCCCGATAAACTAGGATGATATGGAATGGGGTGCATCTGTCCACACTGTTGTGACTTAACTTCTGCTGCCCATGTTATTTTCACTCCTCACAAGGCACATCTTATGATGATTACATTTGACATTTTACAAACATATTGACCTTTTTTTAAGGATAGGCGACAAGCCTTTATTGTGACAATATGAACAGTATTACATGAATAGTTCAAGTATTTTATTATCAAATGTGCAGCACAGTCATACTGTACAATGGAATGTTTTGGATGAGGCCTGTTGCAATATAGTGATAATCAAATATCAATACAACAGAGCAAGGACTGCTTGCAGTCATGAAAGGTATTCACCGCTGACCCCAGCAACCGCCCTTTGCATGCTATTCACAGGGGTTTCTTACTCACCGAAAAACACACAAACACACACACAGAAAGACAGAGGCACACACACAAAAAGACAGACACACACACACACACACACAAAAAGACAGAGACACACACACACACACACACATCCATGCATGTACACACACACACATAGACACAGACAGACACCAGCCAAACACACTCACACATCAATGCACACACACTCAAAGACACATTCACGTACACACAGACACAAATGCACGCACATACATGCACACATGAACACACACACAGAAATAAAGAGACACACTCATACACACACACACACACACACACACATCCATTCACAGACACAGGCACATACGCACACACAGAAACACAAACATCGACATATTCACCCACACAGAAAACGGTTTAATATCTGCTGGCCTTTATTTGTAATTGTACACATGTTCAGAGAGGTACCCTCTATAAGCATAGCAAGTTTCAACTTCTCTCTGAAGCGAACTTGAGGTTTATAGAATAATGTCCGCTAATTTGCATATTTTAGTGCGTGTGTTTACAAATGAATTAGTCGTTTATTTGCTTGAGCGCATGGGAACATGTCAGCTCGTTTATTTTCCCAAAAACACAACAACATAGTAAAAACACAGGCAGTCACGCCCACAACATAGTGGAACATACCACCAGTGATCTAGAGGGGGAATTCGCTTGTCAAGCGACAGTCACCACAGAAGCCCCCCCCAGAATTCACCCTATGGTGGCTAACGAAAACGAGGAGGAAGTGCCACTACTCGTCCACAGCGCGTCCGCGTAGGTGCCGAAGGAGTGGAATCCCTCCGCATCCGCGTAAGGCGGCTGGGCGCAGACGGCTCAAAAGGCACGGCGCCGGGATTCAGAACGGGGGCCCTGGGGCGCCCTCTCCGTGGAGGCTGCGCCATCTCCGGCAAGGCGGAAAAATCTAAATGTGCAGGCTTGAGGCGGTCAACCGAGATGGACTCTAGCCTACCCCCGATATCCACCACGAAATGCTTCGGGCCAGGCACCACTACTCGGAACGGCCCGTCATACGGTGGGCGGAGCGGCCCGCGATGAGCATCATGCCTGATGAACACAAACGGGGCAGAGCCCAGGTCTGCAGGCACGTGCTCCGGCGGAGTGCAATGTGCCGAAGTCGGAACTGGCGCAAAAAGCCTGGCGTCCGCGCGTATGTCACGCAAGTGTTGTGAAACAGACCACGGCTCCGTAGCACTAGGGATAAACTCCCCAGGCACCCGCAAGGGCTGACCAAAAACAAGCTCAGCGGACGATGCCTGGAGGTCACCCTTGGCCATCGTGCGCAACCCCAACATCACCCACGGCAATTTGTCCACCCAATCGCCATCCGAGAGAGTAGCGCGCAACGATGCCTTCAGGGAGCGATGAAAACGTTCCACCAAACCGTTGGCCTGAGGATGGTAGGCTGTGGTGTGGTGCAACCGCACCCCAAGATTCTGCGCGACCGCATCCCACAGCTCGGACGTGAACTGTGAACCACGGTCCGAGGTTATGTCTAAAGGCATGCCAAACCGGGACACCCAGGCGCCGATAAAAGCCCTTGCTACGTCGGTGGTAGTCGTGGTCTGCAAAGGCACTGCCTCCGGCCAACGCGTGGTGCGATCAACAATGGTCAGCAGGTACGTGAAACCCCGGGAATGAGGCAGTGGGCCCACAAGGTCGAGGTTAACGTGCTCGAAACGTCGCTCAGGGACCGCAAAAGTGTGCAACGGCGCTTTAGTGTGTCGGTGAACCTTCGCACGCTGGCACCTGACGCACTCCCGTGTCCACTCCCGCACGTCCTTTTTCAGACCGCGCCACACAAACCTAGCCGCCACTTGCTTGACAGAAGCCTTAACCCCTGGGTGCGAAAGATCGTGCATCGCCTGGAAAACGGGCTTCCGCCACGCGGCAGGAACGATGGGGCGCGGAGAGGCCAAGGAAACGTCGCAAAGCAACATGACGCCCGTCTCATCAAAAGGCAGCTCAGCCAGACTCAGGCCAGATGCAGCGGAGCGAAGCTGTCGCACCGTGGGATCAATCGCCTGCTCCTTAGCCATCAGCCTATAATCCAAATTGAGACGGGCGGCACCCGCCACCGCGCGCGACAGACAATCCGCTGCGCAATTGTCCTTCCCCGCCACATGCTGTATATCGGTCGTGAATTCCGAGATATACGCAAGGTGGCGCTGTTGCCTCGCGGACCACGGCTCTGTAACTTTACTCATCGCGAAAGTTAGCGGCTTGTGGTCGACAAACGCGGTAAAGGACCGACCCTCTAGCATATTGCGAAAATGACGCACAGCCAGATAGAGTGCCAGCAGCTCCCGGTCGAACGTACTATACTTCCGTTCGGCCGGTCGCAGCTGGCGGCTGAAAAACGCCAGAGGCTGCCATACGCCCCCCACGCATTGCTCGAACACAGCCCCCACCGCCACATCGGAAGCGTCAGAGGTGAGCGCAACCGGCGCTGAAGGAGAGGGGTGGGCTAGCATAGTCGCATTGGCCAAGGCGGCCTTAACGTCCTGAAATGCCTGCACGCGTTCGGCGGTCCACTCCACGAGCTGCATAGCCGGATGTTTTAGCGCCTGGTGGAGTGGCTGCATAAGCTGCGCGGCCCCCGGAACAAAACGGTGATAGAAATTTACCATCCCGAGGAACTCCTGTAACGACCTGATCGAGTGCGGCCGAGGAAAACGCGCGATAGCCTCCACTTTGTCCGGAAGGGGAATGGCGCCCTCCGTACAAACGCGGTGCCCAAGAAAATCAATAGTCGAACACCCGAACTGACACTTCTTGGGATGGATAGCCAGGCCGTGTTGTTGGAGCCGCGCGAACAATACCTCCAGATGCCGGATATGCTGTTCGCGGGACTCGCTGGCCACAAGCATGTCGTCGAGGTACACAAAGACAAAAGGTAACTCGCGGACAACCACATCCATCAGACGCTGGAACGTTTGGGCCGCATTCTTGAGTCCAAAAGGCATCCTAAGAAACTCAAACAGCCCAAAAGGTGTAACGACTGCGGTCTTAGGTATGTCCTCTGCGCGGACTGGAATCTGATGGTACCTGCGCACCAAGTCCACCTTCGAAAAGATCACCTTGCCGGCCAAGCCCGCGGAAAAGTCCTGCAAGTGAGGCACAGGGTACCTGTCAGGAACAGTCGCATCATTGAGACGACGGTAGTCCCCACACGGCCGCCATCCCCCATCCGCTTTAGGGACGATGTGGAGGGGTGACGACCACGGGCTGTCCGAACGGCGGACGATGCCCAGGCGCTCCATCTCCTCGAACTCCCCCTTGGCCACCGTCAGCTTCGCCGGGTCTAGCCGGCGGGCCCTTGCGAAAACGGGGGGACCGGCCGTCGGCAGGTGATGCTCCACGCCGTGACGTACGGTCGCTGAGGAGAAATCCGGAGACTGAAGGTCCGGAAAGCGTGCTAGTAGCCGGACGAAATCATCGGCGCCCGCCGCAGCGCTGGGCAACTGCGCCGTCTGATCGCTCGCTGGGGCGCACACGCGCGCCTGAAGATCGCTCGCGTCCAGCAGGCGTCTGTTCCGGAGGTCCACGACCAGGCCGTGTGCGTGGAGGAAATCCGCCCCGATGATGTGGAAAGTCGTGTCCGCCGTGACGAAATCCCAGTCATAACGGCGGCGGCCGAAACAGAGCTGCATGCGTCTTCGGCCGAAAACGCGAACAGTCTCGCCGCTGACGTTCACCATGCGTGGTAACAGACTGCCAGCGGCGCCACCCGGCGCGCACGTCCGCTCTCTGGGCAGCGCCGGAACCATGCTTGCATGAGCACCGGTGTCGCACAAGAACCTGTAGCCGGAGAGGGCGTCGTGCAGATACAGCAGGGTGACGTCAGTGGAAGTGCCGGTGCCCGCTGTCACTAACGAGCACCGGCCCGGTCGTTTCCCTGTACCACGAACGAGCAGGGCTGGCGACACTTCGTGGCCCGGTCGCCGAAGCGCTCGTGGTAAAAACACAAGCCAGGCCGCTGCGAGGGCCGGTCGGACCCGACAGCTACCTTCCTGTCCCTCCTCACGTGTGGCGCTGGGGACGCGTATGCCGGGACGGGCGAGGAACTGCGTTGCGCAATCCAAAACTTATCCGCTTCCATGGCAAAAGCGCGGAGGTCCTCCACCGGGACGTCCGCGAGCGCGGACCTGACAGAGACGGGCAACTGGCGCAAGAAGAGGTGCGTAAACAAGAACCCCGGCTCGTTATCACCCAGCAGCGCCAGCATGTGCTCCATCAGCTGAGACGGCTTGCGGCCGCCCAGGCCGTTCAGCGCAAAAAGCTCCCCCGCCCTCTCCGTGTCGGAAAGGCTGAAGTTGTACAGCAGCTGTGACTTCAAAGTCCCGTACTTGCCGTGTATGGGAGGGCGCGTCAGCAGTCCGACAATCTTGGTCGCCACGGAGGATGGGAGCGCGGCCACCACATGATGGTACCGGCGGTCGTCATCAACGATGCCGTGCAGGTCAAACTGCGACTCCGCGTGCGCGAACCAGGCCGCTGGAGAAGTTTCCCAGAACTCGGGGAGCTTAAGTGAAGGTACGTGTGGCGGAGTACCCAGGTGATGGCGGCGCGGGGAAGGTGAGTCGGGCGCCGGGGTCTCATCGCTGTCCTCGGACTTGCAAGCCAAAAGGCCGCGGTTCTTCTTCTTTGGCATGTTTAGACCGAAAAAAAACGTTCGGTCCGGTGTCGGGGTCACCAGTTTAGTGCGTGTGTTTACAAATGAATTAGTCGTTTATTTGCTTGAGCGCATGGGAACATGTCAGCTCGTTTATTTTCCCAAAAACACAACAACATAGTAAAAACACAGGCAGTCACGCCCACAACATAGTGGAACATACCACCAGTGATCTAGAGGGGGAATTCGCTTGTCAAGCGACAGTCACCACAATATGTTGAATTTACCACAACTCGGCCATTTTTATAGTAATCAATAATCCCTTTTAAATTTTAGATTAGACACGTCCATAGTCATGGTCATGTGAACGTGTCACACATGTCAACCACGTGCCATTTGGTCCAGTGGTAGAAGAAAACATGTGTCAGTTTTGTCAAAATGTTCACTGTATACAAATATATCCAGACGTCCAAACATTATGTATCCAATTCAGCATGTAGGCTAATATAAGCCCTGTACCAAGTTTCAGAAAATGTAACGATTCTGGGAGGATGGAGTGATCGTTTGAATTTGATCGCTAGCGCCCCCTATGGGCGACACCGGCCCATACTTTTGGGGGACCTGTTATTCCCAAATATCTATTTGGTGGCCACATTTCAAAACGTTTTATCTGTGCAATGCGGAGATATGAGCGCTTAGATGAAACAATTATAAACCCTAAAGAAACAATAGGTATCCACAGATATTATGTGAATACCTAATGATCTACAGATATAGATACAGATGTGCAGATATAAAGTGCATGTGCATATAGGCCTAAGTATAGGCCAAAAGTGTCGAATTATACAGTGTTGATGGGCGGCATTCGATAATAAACGACTTCAACTTGAACAAATAGTAAAAATGTTGTTACAATAAAATCGTAGTTGATATGAATATGAAGTAGTTATATCATCCTATGAAAAATGTAATAATTTTTAAAAACATACTCAAAAAAAAATATTTACATGGATTAAATGTTCAGTTTAAACATATTTTCCCGATGCATGATGCCACATGATCCCGTAGAGCAGAACCACTTAGCTGTGACTGTGTTTTCTGGTCGGATGTATTTACTGAGAACACCGTCCACTTCAAACAGCTGTTACAGACCTCTTACAAGAAGCTATTATTTACTGTAGCATCCTCTTCAAGTACTATAAAAACAACGACATTCTTTGAGATTTTCAATCGCTTACCTTCTCCTGGTGAGTATGAAGAGGCATTTTATGTAATATTCAAATGTTGGCGATGGAAGTTGTTATTGTCAATGCTATTGTAGGTTAACTTTCACTAGCATAACTAAGCTTATACCTGAGTTCTTTTAGCCTTGCAACAACTATAACTCGGATTATACAGGCGATTGACACATACACGCTACTAATTGTATGGCTGGTTGATTTAGAAATCTGACCCATGGAGCCTGCCTGTCGTAAGGACAAGCCGAAATTGAACTCCACTCCGACGAGAGGAGACAGAGCCAAGCAGAGATCTGCCCAGCAGGAGATGAAGCAGCGTCAGAGAGCCGAGGTGATCTCGCCACTACAAACTACACTGTAGTGTATTATTCTACTGCAATGCCTGCCGTTTTCCATTTGTTTCTAATTAACACAGTCATCTCTTGCAATACATTGGAATTGACTTTCTCTTATCTGTGCTCTGTATCATTTGTATCTGTGCTCTCATCATACGTTGTTGATTTTTTCCCTCACTTTATTCTAGATTTATGCCCTGAACAAGGTGATGACAGAGCTGGAGCAACAGCAGTTTGAGGCCTTCTGTAAACAGATGCAGAGCCAAGGGGAATGACTGGCCTGGTGGTCTGCTGTGGGGACTAGAGAGCGTTGATGTAGGCCTACATCGTTGTAGCTCTTCTCCACAATACTCAACATGAATTCAGTTAGGAATGATAGTCAAAGGAATGAGGAACATGTGTCCTCCAACTTCTTTTGATAGTATGACATTATGTTCCAATAGTAAATATGAGGGTCAATTAGACAATCACCATCAAAAGCACTTGTAGCAGTCAGATTTTTTTTTACCTGCTCACCATGCAAAATCTGTATGTTGACTGTAGAACAGAAAATGTCAGTGGCAGACCCAATGGTAAAAGTTGTCTTAAAATGGTGAATTACACTTTCTTCTACCTTCTTATTCAAGTGACTAATATTTAGTTTATTTTCATTAAAAGGTTGCCAAAATACATATTTTTTGGACTTCTGTTACATATATTTAAATTCAGGAAATGTGTTGAAAACTGTTATTTGTTCCTGATTCACGGGCTCCTTTTATGGTAGCTTGTTGGAATATGAGCGATTTGGTTGTCGGTAGGTGAATGATGTCATTGATCATAGGAGATCAAAAATGTGTTTTATTTTATTTTATTTTGTTCTTGAACAATATGAATGGTGTTGGTCTTAATGGTGCTCACTTAGACATAAGATAAAACACAACGTATAGCAAGAGTCTTTGTAAGTATTGTAAAAGGTCATTTTACAGATACAGTGATTTTGGTAGTGGCAGCCTCAGCTACAGAAGGCTGCAAATCAATGTCTCAAAGTGTTCCAGTTTCAGTAAAAATGTTGTAGTGATTTCTCATTTGTTGTGTGTGTTTTGTCTTTCTTCTAGTTATTTTGATTGTGGTCACCATTTTATAGATGGGTTGTATACTGTGATTTATGCACTAGCGAAACCAGTAAATACAGGAATAGAGGCCCTTTCCTTATCAAAGCACTGCCCCATGGAAGATTGAAAATAAAAAATGTCAGTGTCTATTTGTACTGTATTGAATGTTTAATGTTTACAAGAACATATACAGCAGTGTATAAAAATGACAAGGCAATAGGATTCATCTTATCTTTGTGAATACGTTCCCTCTCTTGTTCTTTGTTCAGATCAGTTCAGTGACCATAGGAAGTAATGAATCAGGCCTTGAGAAGAAAGACTGTTTTTTTTTCTTTTTTATAAAGAATAGGTTCATGGTGCTGTTGATCACACAGAAGAGCTCTTATTTTGAGTAATTTCTTAGAAATCCCACTTTGATTTTATACTGCTCTAGGACCCTATCTGGCACATCAGGGCATGTCAGGGCATTGTAGAATCATCATGTCAATCAAAGGTGTGTGAATGCAACACGTCTCAATGGAGGATGAATGTACAGAGGGAGGGCGAGAGGTAGCAAATGTTTTTTCTGTGTTTATTTTCAAAATCGTGTTCAATTCTGCTTAACAGCACCACCACAAGTGCATAAATAACATTTCAGTTGAGTATATCAAATTAGGATTTATTTTGGGACATAGCACAAAGAATACCTACAAATGTATGCACTGCAATATGCACACACACACACACGCATGCACACAGACACACACATGCACACACGCATGCACACAGATGCACACACGCACACACACACACACACACACACACAAGCTCCCAATATGGGAGAGGGATGAATTCAAGTTAAATAGTCATTTCATCAGTATTTTCCTGCTTGGGCATTGTAGTACAGTATTTAACAGTCAACGAATGCAAATGTTGTTGTGTACATACTGTGTGATGTATGGTTAACACAGAAATACAAATCTGAGACATCTTAGCTGTGATTCAAAACAGAGATTAACCTGGATTTTACTTGTATCTGACTAACCTCAGAATGTGATTCTTTGGCAATTGTAGTGCAGTGCTACATATCAAATATTCCAGTGGTAGCCGTACCAATAGTCCCTTCATAAAATGGGGTCGCCTCCATTTTGTTTCCATCAAATGCAAAGGTCTGGAAATGGGAAGTCTTTCCAGTTCTTTTAAACAGTGGCGGAAGCTCTTCATCATAGGGGCGTGGGGGGTGGGGTGAAGAAACCTAGGCCTCGGAAGAGGCTTGAGGCCGGAGCTCTGCCTTCTCCATGGTGGTACCGTAAGGGTCAGAGCGCTTGAAGAAACCCATCTGAAACAGGAGGAACACAAGCTGTCACAAGCTAAGCTCAGAAGCCCTTGTTTTAAACAAGTAATCAAAAAACTATTTAACTAACAAAAAGTATTTGAAATAATCAGTGTCATGTCCAAAAGGTTACTGTTTATGATGTTCCTGCGTTTGGTGTATCTTTAGAAAAATGCATCTTTTGTGCACATACCTGATATTTTATAGTCCTTTCTTGCTTCCAGCCACTTTGATAGTGACAGTATCATAAATAATTCTGAAAATTTGATTATTCCTCCTTTTGAATTGATTTAGCATGTTTTCCAGATTTATCTGTATTAATTATTTACAGCCTTATATTATCATAATTGCCAATGTTGGCAATAAAGTAAGGAGATTTGATATCGGCAAATGTCAGAGTGTAATTTGCATCATCACTTTGAGGTTGTTACCATGGTAACAACCTGAGCTTCTATACAATGCATTTTACTGTGACTGTGTCTGTGAACGACAGCCCTCCCTAGTACCTTGTACAGCAGGTAGATGAGCAGAGACAGGAGCAGCAGGCCTGCTAGGATGGCCAGGATGATGATCCACACCGGGACCAAGTACTGGTGCTCGGGTTTGTTCCACACCACTGAGTTTGTCACCTCAACCACAAAACAAACAGCGATGGAACAGATGACTCATAAATACATAGATTCATAGATACAGGCCATGAAGGAGCACGGGGGATCCCACAGCCAAACTGTCAAGATGTTGTGGATTGAACCCAGAACCTTTAGGCTGAAAATCTCTAGATTTCCTGCCTCTAAACGCTACCCCCCCTAAGACTTTCAGTTAACAGAATGTGCCAAACAAAAGCATCAACCACAGTACGTAATCACATACACTGAGATCAAGGAAATCAGGGAGATATTGTACGCCCAGGGCATAACCTCCTCTACCCAACTAACATGTATGCATTTTGGTCACGGCACCTTTTTGGATCCCGAGGGTTTGGATTTGGGAGTGATTGAATACGGCATCTTCTCCACCCTGTACTCAACAGCACACTCCAGAACAAACTGCTTGTAAGCCCGCTGTGAAAGAAACATGAAAAAAGGAGGATGAGTGAAACTAGTTTGCTGAACACATTGCATTCCCTCTGGCGTCCACAAGGGGGCGGCATGGTCAAGCAGCAGAACAGCAGCAGCAAAACTGGAACTGGACTTTTTGAGGTGACAATAAAGCAGCCCCACCACAGCTCATCTGCAATTGATGTGGTCAAGATAACAACAACAATAAACTGCAATGAGTGCTTATCAATGAGTGCTACTGAAAAAAAAAATCCTTGTGTCTCCTGAAGTCCTGCTCCTTCCTCCTTGTCTTACCTCGGCGAAGGTTTCGGCCCAGAGGCGTGATCGGACGCTGACGATAACGCTGGCTCCTCTCTCCAGCAGCCCCACACTGCAACGCAGCTGCCAGCAGTCCACCGCCCCGCAGGACTGAGTGGGCAGAGAGCAGCACAGGTGAACCACAGGACAGAGTGGGCACAGAGCAGCACACATGAAATCTGTCTGTCAAACCCAAACAATTTATTTATATCTACAAAGAATGATATTGTGCGATTAAGCAGTTTCTTAGAAAAGCATAATATAACTTAATATTCCAACTTAAAATCTTAATATTCCAACTTAAAATGAGGATCTGAATGCATTTACTCTGTGGTCAAGTAAAATGTTAAGCATTAGAGGTTCAGGGTAGGTTTAAGATTTGTGAGCAGTGTGGGGGAGGGAGATGGGGGGGGGGGGGGGGTTGAATTTGGAAGAATCGTACGTTAAGCTTGTGTTGATATGGGCGTTATATCAACATGCGTCTGACTCATTTGTAATTGAGTTCATCTCGGAAGCAGTTATGCTTACTAAGCTGTGATTGGAGCCAGAGCTACAGTGTGTACATCGCATCACCATTTCCTCTGTCCACCATCTGTAATCCTGTTATCATAACTCTGCCCTCATCTGAGCAGACAAGCAACAGCTGCCTCTTCCCACTGTGTCGGGGGAGAGCTTTAACTTGTTTGGGATATGTCTTGGACCGTACGGACAGAGGACACATTTGGAAGCACATTGTGGTTTGACTTGATTTCATTCCCTATTGACTAAGATAAATGTTTTAGCCCCCAAGAGGGTAATAATTTTTCATTATTTTATTCACCTTATTTATTATATTTATTTTCTAGGGCTCATCTTGCACTTGGAATCTGGAACAGTTCATTTACAAATGTGTATTTATGTATTTATTATTAAGGCTGTGCCATCACAGCTAGTACTCATTCTGCAGCCATTCACTGGTGACCATGTTGGACATTGACTAAGCATAACATGTGAAGGAAAAGTTATGGTTTTACAAAGAGCCAGTGCTCTAGAGACAGCTGAGATTCTTGAACACATGCTGGGCAGGGAAAACAAAGAAAGTGGAGAAGAGAGACATTTCACAAATCCCTGTGGTATTGACATTACAATCAGACGGAGTGCCCTGAGCACTATTGAAACACAGATGCTGTGCTCTTGTGTGCGTGTATGTATGTATGTATGTATGTATGTGTGTGTGTGTGTGTGTATGTATGTATGTATGTTTGTATGTATGTATGTATGTATGTATGTATGTATGTATGTATGTATGTATGTACAGTATGTACGTATATGTGTGTGTGTGTGTGTGTGTGTGTGTGTGTGTGTGTGTGTGTGTGTGTGTGTGCATGCGTGCGTGCGTGCGTGCGTGCGTGCGTGCGTGTGTGTGTGTCTACTTGCATCTGTGTGTGTATGTGTGTTGGCCTCAAACATAAAACCCACACAGAGACACACAAAGTATTCTTTCGTATCAAAGTCAAGTGCGTGTTTGATGAGCTCTATGTGGTTGACATTCTCCATCTGATGTCTCACCAGGTTGCTCAGGCCGGCCAGTGGGTCCCTGTAGAGCTCTCTCCTCTGGACACGGTGCTGTGGGCTGGGAGTGAGTGCAGCGGGTGTCTCCGTCGTCTGAGGCAGGAGCTGTGTGCACAACACGCCTCATTAGCAAAGCCTACACAAATACAGGGGACAGCCCAGCACTTAAGTACTGACCACAAGCACAATAATAACCAAGCTGGTGTGTGTGGGCCAGCGTGTGTGTGTGTGTGCGTGTGTGCGTGTGTGTGTGTGTGTGTGTGTGTGCGCGTGTGTGTGCGTGTGTGTGTGTGTGTGCGTGTGTGCGTGTGTGTGTCCGTGTGTGTGTGTGCGCGTGTGTGTGTGTTTGAGTCAGTGCATGTCTGTGTGTGCTAATTGATACAGTTATAAAGTGTACTTGTTTACAAAGACACAAATCAAGGTCATGATCTCTGGGTTGTCAAGGAGAATTAGAAAACACAAGTTCTCACTGAAAATCCTTCTGATATAAAACATTCCTATTTGAAACGCGCTAGATTACCCTGGGTGCCACTTCTGTACTCCACTCCTCTCTACATATGGGTTACTGCAAACTTCATGATGTCCCTCTGGAAATTAGCCAAATGTATGTCTGTGTGTGTGTATGTGTGTGTGTGTGTGTGTGTGTGTGTGTGTGTGTGTGTGTGTGTGTGTGTGTGTGTGTGTGTGTGTGTATGTGTGTGTGTGTGTGTGTGTGTGTGTGTGTGTGTGTGTGTGTGTGTGTGTGTGTGTGTTAGAGGATGGATACCCGACCCGAGCCTGACGGTACCCGAAGGGCCGGGTCGGGTTTTGACAAATACAGTATTTTAAAATTATGCTCGGGTTCGGGTCGGGCTCGGTCACATCTGCGCGATTTGACATTTTAAATTTACCCCCACGTTAACCCGCGCATGTCGCACTCATCTGTTTGTTGACATTTCCAAATGCCTTGCAGTTGCTTAATAAAGGCGGGTTTTCATAAACACAGACGTAAATGTCATTAGTATGAAAAAAATAGACTTTAACTGTGTCGGGCTTGGACATAAAAAGCTTGATGCCTGTCGGACGCGGGCCGGGCTTGGACAGAAATTCCCGTCCCGATCCGCACTCAAGTGTGTGTGTGTGTGTGTGTGCGCGCACTTGTGCGTGCGTGTGTGTGTGCCCATGGTTGCCAGCCCTCACCTTGAGCTTCAGTGCGTTGAGTGTATGGTTGGTGGAGCAGCTGACCGGGCCCTGGGTGAGCAGCTCCACAGGATAGAGCAGCCCGTGGCCCAGCACTTTCAGAGGACAGCTCACCTCCAGGCTGGTTTGGCTGATACTGCTGGGCCCATTGTTCACCAACTAGAGGACAGCCAGAACCAGAATGTGTCACTAACAACCAAAACCAAAATAAAAACAATATTTAGGTTTTTTTACTCAGGAGACTAAATTGTTGGGTCTCCTTTAAACTTGTCTCACAAGACATATACAAACAAAATGGACACTCTATGTTGTTTACTTGAAATGTTTTTGTGTTGTACGTCCAATGCGCAAATGTCATCTTCAATGAAAATCATGTTGGTCATGCTGGTGTTTGTCATCTGAGACTTCCTGATCTGAGGCTTCCTGACCTGCTACCTGCAGTTATGCTCAGTTACTATTGAGACTGTGAAAGCAGCAGCACAGCACACTGCTCTGTACCTCGTAGACATGCTGTACTTCAGGCCCCACGTCTTTCTCCTCCCGCAGGCTTTGGCTTGCTCTCCAATCGGGGGGAGGGAAGAGGACCTTTTCTGGTCGGCTAACACTGCAGGCAATAAAGAACAGCTTTTTTGTCACTGTAATGCTTAGCTGTAATGTCAATGTGATGGTGGACGTGATGGTTTTGGTGATATGATGGTGATGTGATGGTGTTGGTGATGTGATGGTGATGTGATGGTGTTGGTGATGTGATGGTGTTAGTGGTGAGAATGGCAGTGAGGTGACGATGATGGTGGTAGAGATGTGATGGTGTTAGTGATGAGAATGGTAGTGAGGTGACGATGATGATGGTGGTAGAGATGTGATGGTGTTAGTGATGAGAATGGTAGTGAGGTGACGATGATGGTGGTAGAGATGTGATGGTGTTAGTGATGAGAATGGTAGTGAGGTGACGACGATGATGGTGGTAGAGATGTGATGGTGTTAGTGATGATAATGGTAGTGAGGTGACGATGATGGTGGTAGAGATGTGATGGTGGTAGTGGTGAGAATGGTAGTGAGGTGATGATGGTGGTAGAGATGTGATGGTGTTAGTGATGAGAATGGTAGTGAGGTGACGATGATGATGGTGGTAGAGATGTGATGGTGTTAGTGACGATAATGGTAGTGAGGTGACGATGATGGTGGTAGAGATGTGATGGTGTTAGCGATGAGAATGGTAGTCAGGTGACGACGATGATGGTGGTAGAGATGTGATGGTGTTAGCGATGAGAATGGCAGTGAGCTGACGATGATGGTGGTAGAGATGTGATGGTGGTAGTGGTGAGAATGGTAGTGAGGTGATGATGGTGGTAGAGATGTGATGGTGGTAGTGATGTGATGATTATCTAATGGTGACAGTGATGGTGTGTGGGATGAGGACCGACCCCTGCACGATGACAGCCGTCACCACGGCCACCTCCAAGTTAAAGAGCACCGCTTCACTCTGGGAGTTGTTCTCGTTCTTGCTGCAATAGAAAGTGTTACCAGAAGGCGCTGTTATGCTTTGTTATTTTGCAAGTAATATAATACTGTTTGACCTTAAAGAGGCGTTATATAACTTTGTGCACTAGCGGCCAGATTAACTCCATTGGCTCTTTGGTACAACGGAAATGTCTTTGACACAAAGAGCTGCAAAAAATTACAAATGTATGACGGGAGTAGCAACTATGTCTAAGGGCCAGGTGATTTTTTTTTTAATGTTATATTATAAAACAATATCATATTTTGTGGGGGACTAGATTGATTGCTTTATTCTTTAGACACCTAGGAACACATAGTGACTCACATTTGAAGAAAAGTAGAAATGGGAATAGTTGACATAGTGGACCGTCAGGAGTGGCCTACCTGCGTATTTGGAGCTCAAACTGCACAGTCTGGTGAGTATCTTTCAGTCGAGGTAAGCTGAAGCGGAGCCCTGCCCATATCTGAGAATTCAGAAGAAAACAAAAAAGTTCAAATTACTAAATTCTGTATGTTGAATCAGTGACTTGCATAATGGAGAAACTGTTATGGTAATGGCAAGTGAACTGCTTTTATATAGCGCTTGTCTAAGCGCTATGGCCACTCAAAGGGTGTTACAATAAGAGCCTCACATTCACCCATTCATGCACGCACACCGACGACGGTGTCAGCCGTGTCCTGTGCAAGACATCTAACAGGGTCAGATGTCTTCCTCAGGGACACCTCGACACTTGGCTTTACTAGGAGGAACCGAGGCTCAAACCAGCAACTAACCAGCCTGCTCTACATCCTAAGCCGCTGCCACCCTTATTCCCAGTGTCATTAGGGCAGTGAAATAAGTCTCAATAATACTTTTTAACACTCACTTTTTAACACTTTATATCACATCACCCCCCCCCCCCCCCCCCACACACACACACACACACACACACAGTGTGGTACCTACACTGGCACCAGACTTCATAGGGTTACCCAGATCACACAGCAGGTAGCGGGTGAGGTTCTCTGCTTCATAGCTGCAGGTCAGTTGGCTCAGGCTCTGGAAGGTACCAAACAGCACATTCCTTCATTGTTTCAATCGATAGAGTGAGTTACACGCATTGATTTCATACATTTTCATGAGTGTTTAGTCAATGGTTGACTTAAAATATATATAAAATCCTCTCATTGAAATGAAGAGGAAGAGGAACATTTGAATTAACTCAAAAAGACTTGGAAAAAAAAAGAAATACAAACTTCTTAGAAAACTAACCACAGCAAGCAAGTCTAGTACTCACTAAATATAAGGTGAGCAGGGTTTGAGTTATAATAGAGAAAAGAGAGAGAGGGAGAGAGAAATAGAGAGAGAGAGGAGTCAAACATTTTCACACACACACACTGTGTCTGTAAAACATGTGTCTTTTAGCCTATTAGTCCCGTTAGTGTAAATAATACTTTCATTGAAAAATGCTTTATTTGTGATTATAATACTTTGTGATTATAATACTGGTTGTCATAATAAAGTCATTTGTGATCCCCCCCCCCCCACAAGTTGTATGACTTCAGTGCTTGCATGGAAACCTCAACATCCCTCCTCATGGGAGCTCACACCGGTTCCCACATGACTCCGAAGCCTGCAGGGTTGCCTGCAGCCTAGTCAACGGTGGTACAGCAGACAAAATGAACACTTCACACTGGAAGTGTTCAAGTTCGAGTGTAAACAACCACAACCCCGGCAGCGTCGGTCGGCAGCCCAGGATCACTACGCACGCTGGGCTGCGTGTGTAGACCTCTCACCGAGTTGCTGCGCGCGATCCCGCTGTAGTCGGCCTCCGGGGGCAGCGCCACGTACAGCTCGGCCTCGTAGGCCCCGCCCTCCCCCTGGTTCCGGGCGTTGAAGGTCAGGGCCAGGGGGTTGTCGTCGCCCAGGTGCACCTCCTGCCTGTCGCTGCGCGACGGGACAACGGCACGGCCAGGTCATTCACGCGAAAGGATCCTCACACACGGGACACGTTCTCCCTCTGTTGCGCGTTCAGTGCAGTATAGAGGTACGAGTGGGGGGGAATGGCGTTGACGTTCCCACCACACTCGACAAGTGTGGAGTGTTACGGTAATGCCAAGCGATATCTGGGGATTATTTCAATCTTTTTCACAAGGGGTTGAGCACATGAACTACCGGCAGCCATAGCATGTCTGCCTTTCACTTATTTTGTTGAATAAAAGCGATTCTTCTGTTTTAAAGACAGACAGACACTGGTGTTTTCTTGCAGGTAACCAATGAAACCTAACCTTGCTTTGAAACTCATTGCTAAGTCACTGCAAATTGGAGTGCCAGCTAAATCTTGGGAGTATAAATGGGGAATGTGATGGATAGCAGTAGGTGGTGGGGGAATGTGTGTTTTCAGGAAATGGATCTCAGATTTAGATATTCCCAAAGGGAGCCCGCCTGCTCCATATATCTGTCTGTTTCCTCTACCTTACAACGGAACGGCAGCAAAGAGAAGAAAAAAACGGCTTCAAATCAAAAGCCCTGTGATTTATACCTTGGGAGACTAGCACCATCTAGCTTCCAGACGCCAACCCCCTCCCCCCCAACTGACTTCTGAGAGCTGGAAATACATTCATGTCAGAGAGGGAGAGAGAGAGAGAGAGAGAGAGAGAGAGAGAGAGAGAGAGAGAGAGAGAGAGAGAGAGAGAGAGGAGCACCCCACCCCCCTTTATCCTCTTTCTGTCTTTTTTTTTTGGACACAATGACCCCTCACTGTTGTGTTTGTGTGTGTGTGTGTGTGTGCTTTTTTTTGGAGGGGGTGGGGTGGGGTGTGGGGGGGGGGGGTCCAGACGATTCCATTTAGGTCCCCAGAACTCAGCGGAAGCACCATTGATACCTGATCACAAACATGCCGCAGGCTACAGCCTTGTGTGTGTGTGTGTGTGTGTGTGTGTGTGTGTGTGTGTGTGTGTGTGTGTGTGTGTGTGTGTGTGTGTGTGTGTGTGTGTGTGTGTGTGTATGTGTGGGTGTGTGTGTGTGTGTGTGTGTGTGGGTGTGTGTGTGTATGAATATACAAAAATATATATATGAAATATATATAGAATAATATATAATATAGAATAATATAGAATAATATAGAATGAACAATCAAAATATACTACCAAAAACTTTACAATCATACAATATTAAAATTAAAAATTAATAATCTATATGTAATATCAAATCATAAATATACACATAAAATGCTATCATTATATACAGTACAACAATGAAAATATATAATAATAGCAACACAATATAATATACAAACATAAATACAAAATACAAAAATAATAATACAAACAATATAATGATGTCCACATAAAAGAATTGATGCCAAAGGGTTTGACTAACAAAGGGTCCTGGACCTTGTTCCCGTGCTTTATAGTCAGTAGAAGCATTCAACCACTTGACAAGAGAAACCAGTAAAGTCGACTCTCTCACATATCAATGAACATTGTCCACAAAAACTGCTGAATCATTCAGTTTCATTTCTGTGGTGACACAAAAAAAAAGGTTCTTCTTTCTCTCTTATTTCCACACAGCCTTTTTTTGTGCGTTGATTTGACTTCTGCTGCTAACACAAATCACATGTTCTATGTAATGCAAAACATTTCCTTGCAGTTGGGAAGGGAAAGTACTGAATGCTCTTAGTTGGTTGTGTGTGCGTGTGTGTCTGTGTGTGTGTCTGTGGTGAGTGTGTGAGAGAGAAAGAGTGTCAGTGTGGGAAAGAAAAAGATTGTATGGGTGTTTTTTTGTTGCGTATGAAAGAAAAGTATGTTATGTGTGTGTGTGTGTGTGTGTGTGTGGTGTGTGTGGTGTGTGTGTGTGTGTGTGTGTGTATGTGTGTGTGTGTGTGTGTGTGGTGTGTGTGTGTGTGTGTGTGTGTGTGTGTGTGTGTGTGTGTGTGTGTGTGTGTGTGTGTGTGTGTGTATGTGTGTGTGAGAGAGTGTGTTTATGTGTTCTGTGTGTACGTGTAAATATGTGTGTGTGTGTGTGTTGGGGGGGGGGGGGCGCCTGTTGATATGAATTACGCAAGATGTCACAACAACATTTGGCCGACATCCTGAAATCATATACATAGCCATGTTATTGATGATGGTTATAACTATGAGAGAGTCTCTCATTGGCTGGCATTCTATATAATGAACATAAAACCTTTTCCTAGCTCTGTGCTGGAACGAAAGCCCCAGATCTGTCAGGACTTTAGAAACAAAGCCCTACAATTCCTTGCCACAATTGTTCCATGTCAAGTCTAGTCTACAGCAGGATCCAAAGTATGAAACCTTAGTTGCATATCCTCCCCTAAACTATTTGCCTCTTTGATTGTCTCTTCTAGTGTTAGTATTTAGTGGCGTGTCTGTTTCTTGGTTAACTTGTGTTTTTGCCCGGCTGGCTCTATAAACTTGAAAAGCAACGGTTCTTTTGTTTTTTTTTTAATTTGTTTCCTGTCTTTCCTCCTTTTCTTTCCCACTCATGCAGATAATGTTGTTGTGAGTTTGTTACTCGTCAGGAATACTGGACCCGGGAAGGAGGGTTGACTGGCCTCACCTGTACACCGTCAGCTGGAGGTCAGGGACACAGATGTTGTCCTCTCCACAGTCCAACTGTATCTGCGCCTGGGAGAGAGAGAGAGAGAGAGAGAGAGAGAGAGAGAGAGAGAGAGAGAGAGAGAGAGAGAGAGAGAGAGAGAGAGAGAGAGAGAGAGACGGCATGAACAGCATGACCGAAAGACAGAGCAGAAGCGGGAAGAGAAAGAGGTAGAGAGAGGGGCTATGTTTAGCTTGCTCTGTGCAGTAGATTCACATTGTAATGAAAGGATTGAGAACACTATGGCCTTACCGTATGTGCATGCTCAACATATTCACAACACCTGTAATAACAACTATAGCAGCCACGAGCCAGATGTGTATCGCTTCTGGGATGAATGATAGATGTGGGTTGTTATGAGAGGGCTGAGAAGAGATTGCAGGTTGAACTGTTTAGAAGTGGAAAAAAAGGGACACTGGGATGCCATGTAAACGTTAGTGTTTTTCTCCTTTCTTGTGTGGGGGAGAGCCATAGGTCTTAATCTCTTTTCCAATGCTGCGAGGGAGATGAATGAGAAGAGGGGCGAGTCATTTGGTTTGACCACATTGTCTCTCCCATCAAACCCCATTGTTTTGTTTCTGGGTTTTTTTTTTCTTCTCTACTCTTTCTAAGTTCTTCCCCTTTCTCATTTCTTTATTTGTTTTCCTGTCTGCTATTTTTTTTTTTCTCTTCATGCTACATAGCCAGGGTGAAACCGTACTTCCATTGTTACCATACTCCCCCCTTTTCCCAGCATATGGGAAACATTAAGCCCCCCCACCCCCACCCTGGACGATTGCTAAGGGGGCAATGAGAGAGAGCATGGAGTTGACTAGGCGATGGCTCGAGCCACAAGTTTGATTTTGGGGGGGGGGGTTCCCTGCTGCTGCTATCACAGCTATCGGTCCGTCAACACGAGACTGAACACAGAGGTCTGGCACACGCAGGGTTTGGCTAACCTAATTATCTCGCCTAATAAAGTCTTTGGGGGGGAGGGGGAATCCGAACAAACGTTGCACTGAATCTGACCTTTGAAGTCAGCGTTTTGACGGAAATTTCAAAAGGGTTACATTTGAGTCAAGCTACGTCCTCATTCAATCATACATGGTTGCGTTGAGCTACCGAGTCTACTTCCCATCCACTTCCCGCCACCCATTGCTTACTTTACAGTTGAACTCAACGGGTTATGCTTTGGCTCACCCCTGTGCTAGCGACCTTGGTCAAGGAAAACAATATAAAAGTGTAACTTTTCTTTTTGCTAAGGTTTAAATTATATATATATATATATACGTATATATTCTCTTTGCATTTCTGTATTTGTCGCCCCGACCATTTCCCAGTGGATCATGAAAAGAAAGTAAATTACACTCACTTGAACACACACAGTCATACGCACACACGCACACACACACACACACACACAGAAACCACAACCAGATGTGTGTGCTCGCCACTCCACCCACTCCATTTTAGTACAGCCATGACTCTCCATGGTAACGCACCCTCCCTTATTCGTTACGTAGAGGGAGGCTTGGGAGCTACTTAGCGCTCTTAAACGGCCTGATGCTTTTATAATGAAAACGCGGTTGATGTGTTCACATCATCGGCGGACCCGCTGCGGGGCATACATCATCGCTGTGATTTGCGTTTGTTTAATGGCACAGGCTGTGGTGAGAAGAGATGCGGTCACGTGGTACTGTTGACGGCGTATTGGTGGGTCATGGGCCAAACGTTTGGCTGGTCAGCCTGCCACACGTTGCAGCAGAAAGACACTTTGATCTGATCGCAACCCAGACGTTTTCCAAACCTAAAAGGATTTAGTGTTCCGTTCAATTTTGGTAAATCGGGTTCCTAAGCACCGTTTTGAGTTCTTTACTAAAAAAAAGTATCAGCATATGTTGACACGCATGTCTCGCTCAATGTCTTGCTCATCACACAGCCCTGTCATGTGCTGCTCATGTAGATTTAACTGGCATGCATATTCAATATTGACCAAATACAAATGGCATGTGCTATATCATAACTCATGTCACAATATCAATATTATCAACAAACAATACTCTTAATAATAATCTTAGCCAGTGTAACCCTATGGGGTTTGGCTACGATGTGAGAGTAAAGTAAGTTTCCATGGCAAGGAGCATACCTTCTGCTGGATGAGCTGCTGCGTGTGATAGTGGAGGATCGGGCTGAGGCCATGGCGGTCCAGTGGAGTGCTGGGATCCAGGCTGAAGTTCAGGCTGACGTAAATAGGAGACAGTTTATCTCTGAAGTCCTCTTCGCCCTACCAGAGCCGGTTGAAAAGAGACAAGGTATATCAGAGTTTTGCAGGAGGTTGCATGTTGCATGCAAGCGTGTTTGTTCATGTGAGTGCGGTGTGTCACACTTCCCTCCAAATCCATATTTTTTGATCTAGCACTGGCGAGTTGATTAACCATTATGAACATTGAGCAACATTAACCATTATGAACATTGAGCAACATTAACCATTATGAACATTGAGCAACATTAACCATTATGAACATTGAGCAACATTTACATTTACATTTAGGGCATTTAGCAGAAGCTTTTATCCAAAGCGTCCTAAAAAGAGTACATTTGTCATAAGAAGGTGAAACATTTAATTGCTGCTAATACAGTAAAAATGTCACCAGAACAAGTTTCAAGCATTTCAATTGCTTGGTTAACTGTTGCAACATGTCTTCGGTCTGGTTCGATTTGATTGAAGGACAAACGCTGAGTAGCTGATCGTCCAGGGGGACACCCACCCGGAGGTAGATCTTGCGGTTGTGACACACGTTTCCCCCGGGGTCCAGGCTGAGGTGGACGAGCAGGCCGGGCTGCTGGCTGTCCAGGAACAGAGCTCTCCTCACCTTCTGAGACCCTACAGCACTGTCCAGCTGCACCTCGAGCACAAAGCCTTACACACACACACACACACATGCACATACACACGCACGCATGCCCAGTCACGCGTACACACACGCGCGCACACACACATGCACACGCACACATATACACGCATACATGCACACGTGCACATACACACGCACACACACACACGCACACACACATGCACACGCACACATATACACGCACACATGCACACGCACACACACAGATGGGTGAGAACTTCAACAAGGTCAAAGTCAATTCATGTAGACAGAAGGGTCAGGCATCCTTTAAGTCAAACACACACACAACTGCAATGCATGCTCAAACTTATATTCATATACCAAAAAAAACTGTAAATAAATAGTCATGAGGACAGAAATAAGTGTGCAGAGTACGGCACCCCTTCATTTGTCATGCCGTTATAGGAAACGTAACCAAAGCGTATACAAATCCTCTGGATAGGTGAAGCCCACCGAGCTCCTGGTGTTCACATCAGTGTTTTTTCATCTTTATGTTCACTGCCACACTGACCGCAGTGAGTTCCAGCATGTCTGCGTCCACACAAAGCAAGCCAGGTAATAGGGACCAGCTGCATGTCTGTGTATGTTTGTGCACGTGCCTTCTCGCGGTGTGTGTGTCTGGTATGTGCGTGTGCATATCTGTGTGTGTGTGTGTGTGTGTGTGTGTGTGTGTGTGTGTGTGTGTGTGTGTGTGTGTGTGTGTGTGTCTGTGTGTGTGTGTGTGTGTATATCTGTGTGTGTGTGTGTGTGTGTGTGTGTGTGTGTGTGTCTGTGTGTGTGTTTGTGTGTGTGTGTCTGGTGTGTGTGTATCTCACCTATATTAGAGGGAAGGTGTTTCCCATCAGCTGCCAGACAAAAGCTGAGGCCAACACTGTAGATGGAGGCAAACAGCAGGACAACAGAGGGGAAGGGAGGAGTTTAACACACATTCATTATAAAGCCATTAATATGGATGCATGTACACTCACACTCATGGGTTGATTGAATACTTTGTAGACAGAGAGACAGAGGACAGACAAGCAGACAGACTTTCTCACTCTCTCTCTCTCTCTCTCTTTCTCTCTCTCTCTCTCTCTATCACACTATTTCTCGTTTCCAAGTAACCGAAACAGAAACCATAAACACTAAACACACAGACAAATACACAATGTGTCCTTGTACCAACTGAAATACCAGCCATTTTGCCATTTTCCCTCCTACCTCTCTCAAAAAAAAGCATCCATATTAAATCTGACATTTAAATTGATGTTGCAGAAAGAGCTCATTCAGTCTGAGAGGATGAATGATTTTAACTGGCTCTAGAAATAACGTGTAATATGCCTGGACAAGAACCTGGAAAGGGTTTACAAAAAAATGACTCATTCAACATTTTTACGAGGTAAACCTTGGAAAAGTCTAAATTAAACTAGGATGACTAAACCGCCTGCAGCATGCGGGTGATACTCTTACACTGACAGTGCTCTTAAAGCAGCAGGTGTGTTGTAGATCTAAATATACTTTCACCCACAAAGAATGGTGAATTTAATACAAGAAAAAACAACAACAGTAACCAGCAGTAATAAAACATGTAATACAATGTGATATCTGTACCAAGATGTGGCGATGGTCTCATTTCCAGTGAACACTTGACATGCTTTCTCCTCTGGGTTGAACATGTTGGGATGAACTGTGAGGGATGCACTGGTGTTTACTATTGGCCGTGCCCTAATGAAAACAAACAAAGCATTCTGGGAGAATAAGAATTCACCGTGGTTACTGGAATGCTGGACGAGCATCCATGTGTCACATATTACTGTTGAACACACCTGTACAGCACTGCCTTGTCTGCCCCAAACGCTCCCACAATACAATCTAAAGGAAGGGAGTAGTAGGGGAGAAAATTTTAATGAAGAATAAAAACCTTTCTTTATTCGAAAAATGATCTTTTAAGTACCTGGGTAGCCATTTTGGTCCAGGTCTGTGTTGCCACGGATGGAGTAGCCAAAGCTGGCAGGGAACGAAGTCGAAGCCCATTGGCCAGAAAGAGTCTGAGTGGGCATGGCAGTGAGACCCCTTTCATGTCCGTTGTAAATAAGAACCAACCCCTGTTGGTCTTCTCCTCCGTAGGGACAGCCCACAGCCATGTCTGTACACACGTATTGCCAACAGTCACAGCACCAGATAGATAGACCAGATAACTTCTAACTTTGGGGTACTTGTTGTTAGCATTAAGGCTCCTTTGCTCAAAGAGAAAAACATAATAAACATAAAAAATATAGAATCGAATTAATAGAATGAAAAGAAAAATATTAAACAGCATAAATATAATGCTGCAATAAAATATAAAATGCGAAATATAGAAATAAGTATATACACCAAAGTGATCATACAATATAAAAAAGTAAAAACCATGTACCTATAAAAATTCAGATGCTGGGATGCTGAACATTCAATTGAATATAAAGAGAGGGGGAATTTCAACTAATAATCAACAATCAAACAAACATGTACAACTACACATAGCAGAACATGTATTCATCTCCTTCATCCTCCTCCTCTACCCACCATTGAAGCCGTCTTGATTGAGGTCCCCCAGTGGGGCCAGAGAGCTGCCGAAGCGGCTGTAGGGCTGGGGGCCGCTCAGGTGTGGGAGGCTGGGCTCCAGCAACAAGGGACCCCGCTGCAGGTAAACATAGAGGCGGCCCCGCTCCTCCAGGCGTCCATCGGGCATCCGCTGCATGAACATGGGGGCCCCCACCAGCAGGTCGTCCAGGCTAGGGGAGAGCAGGAGGAGATGATGGGCATGAGGAGAGGGTATGATAGGGCATGATAGGGGATGAAGACCGTGGAACATGACGAAGATGAAAATAAGTAGAAAACGCAAAGAGGAAAACTACATGAGGAAGGGTATGGAAAAAAAAGGGTAATTGTGTGAATCGCGTGACGCATTCTTAATTGAAATGAGCGAGACAGGGGAAGACAGAAGAGTCGGGTGACGAGTAAGTAAAGCAGCTACACTCAGTTACAGATAAAGCAGACAGACAGGCAGACAGACAGGAGTCCCCTTCCTCTGGTTCGTCCCTTCTCTGCATCTTCATTCATCTGCATCATTTATTTTTCTTTTACTTGCTTTTTTTTCTTTTTTACTTCTGCCCACATGTGGAAAACGTGACGGCCACATATTCTCCCATACTCCATCCCCCCTGTTTTGCAAAAATGTGACTTCTTACACCTTGATCTCATAGACCCCCCCCCCCCCCCCCCCCACCCTGCCCCCCCACCAGTCAGCTTACCCGTCACTGTTGATGTCAGTGACTGCCACAGCGTAGCCAAAGTAGGAGCCCATCTGGAACGCATCGGAGCGGCACAAAGTTAGACACAGTCAGCCTGTAATCACACGACGTGGATGAGGGCGGTTTGGGGGCATGGATCTCTTTTAATCTTCAATTAGTTTCCCTCTTTCACTTGAAACTAAAACGTATTTGTCTATTCCTTATTATCTCTATGTCTCTCTCTCTCTTTCTCTCTCTTCCTCTCTCTCTCTCTTCCTCTCTCTCTCTCTTCCTCTCTCTCTCTCTTTCTCTCTCTCCCTCACAAGTGCCATGGTACACTGCTGAAAGACAAGCAAAATGCACGCTGTTCTTCTCCGTTGTCTTTTTTGTAGCTGTTAAATTAGCCCCATGGAAGACAAGGAAGAAGAAGACCCTGGGTCAAGGGTCACTTGACTCGGTAAAGGTCTGGGTAGCCATTTTGGTCCAGCTCACCTTAGGGTATTGGTCAAAACCTTGTTTCTCCACAACAATTGCACAAAAAGGTCTTACTTTATATATTGTATATATTATTATTATTATTGTATATATATATATATATATATTATTATATTGTTGATTTTGTTTGAGTATATTTCTTTCCAGCTTCACTCTCTCTCTCTCTCTCTCTCTCTCTCTCTCTCTCTCTCTCTCTCTCTCTCTCTCCTCAAACTGTTACTCTGCTCCTAAACTCTGTATTCCACTCAGGCGTCAGGCGCCAGGGGCCTCTGATCTTGTGTTCAGGGGCCGTGACGGCCTAAATGGAACTCCCATGGGACTCAGGTCTTTGGCAGCTTTATATTGCAGCGTCTAAGACAAATTAGGGTCCTGGTTACACATCCTGTGGTGAGTGTCACATCAAAGTGATTTGCGGTAGACATATGCTCCCGAGAGAGTTTGGTCACTCTAATAAAAAAATATATAGAGCAAATGTAAAAGTAAAGGCAGCTTTTGAAATTGTGGTCACCTCACTTTCTGCAACATGCAAACACTCTTAAAAGTGCACATGACCCACGCATAGACGCACACACACACACACGCACGCACACACACACACACACAGACAGGCTCTTATTATTTTGATGATGAAGAGCTTCAACTTGCCCCAAAATAATTGAGGCATCATTTGTCTTCAATTGTCACTGCATGGCTCTCTCTGTCTCTGTCTCTCTCTCTGTCTCTCTCTCTCTCTCTGTCTCTCTCTCTCTCTCTCTCTCTCTCTCTCTCTCTCTCTCTCTCTCTCTCTCTGGTGTGTTTGTGCAGCTGACTTAGACAACACAGTCCAGGGGCACCCACGGAGAGGACAGCTTCTCGCCCACTGGGAGTCAGTAGTGGATTGACGTTGTACATCATCCTCCCCACAGAACAGAGACCCTCACACAGACTACACTAACAATGGATTATTTCTCACGTGAAATAAGGGGTAAGGGGCTGGTATGCGTGCGTCTGCGTGTCTATGTGAGTGTGTGCATGCGTGTGTGTGTGTGTGTGTGTGTGTGTGTGTGTGTGTGTTGCGTTGAGAAATATTGTGTCTCTCAACTATGACTTTTTGCTTTGCAACCAAAAATCCTTATCCAACAGCATCTATCAAACAGCATCTATCAAACAGCATCTATCAACAGCGTAGCTACAGCATGCTGTGTGGATGTTGTTATGCTACAGGCTACCGCTCCTGCTTTTCATCCTCTGCTTATCATACCAAAAAGTAGCGAGTAGGCCGACCTCTGACCTCAATAGGCCCCATATATATCCACTGGGCAAATTCCACCATATTCTGTCCACTCTCTATACACACACAAAGTCTCTGATGCATGCAAAGACGCACACACACACACACACACACACACACACACACACACACACGCACACAGGCACACACACACACACACCCACACACATACATACACACACACACACACACACACACACACACACACACACACACACAAATTCACGCACTTACACACACACACACACAGATACGCACGCACACACACACACACACACACACACACACGTAGAGACCACTTTAAAAGACATTACCTGTGTATGAAATTATCGACAGTAAATGTGGCAACACTGAACAACACTGAACACTGCTATGTATGGGCATACTGTACCTGTTCCCCTGTCAGGTTGAGCACAGATTTCAGGTTCCTGCCATCTAAAATGGACACCTACATTGACAAGGGCAAAGATATGTCCATTAGAGCTGTATCATGAGATGCATGTAATCTACAAGTAGGGATATCTCGCTCTACCAAATGTTGTTGGTTTGTGTGGTGAATAACATGTAACATGATGCTTTACCAAGCCATACAGCATTAGTCCTTTAGGAACTCCTGCTACCACATCTGTAAAATAAATAAAGAAAAAGCACAAGTGACAAAGTTCAGCCAAAGTCAACAAGGACCTCAAATCATGATTTTATTTCCTAGTTTATAGATTATAGTAAAACATGGATTTGGGACATCTTCATATAATACAATTTCCAATTATGGAGTGAGCCATGTGTATAAGTTGCTCAGAGTTCAAGTCTGTGTAAATGCAGCCATGCGTTCCCCCCTCCCCCCCGGCCACCCCACTGTAAATATGACCCTCACCTTCGACATCATCCCCACTGAACTCTCCAGCTGACACCGAGTAGCCTGGAGAACAAGACACACAAACATACACAAGCACGTGCCCACACACACACACACATACACATTCACATTAGAGTTGCATATGGTTTGATTATAGGTGGTTAGGTACAAGTGTCAGCTCGGTTTCATATTCATATAATTCATGTAAATGAATGGAAAAAACTAAGCATGGCCCTTAATCAAATCACATCCAGTAACTTATGTATTCTACAAATTAAAAAGATGTAGCATATAAAAAAGCAAAGTATATAAAAAGCCCATACTTCTTCTTCTTCTTCTTCAGGTTCTTGAATACAAGAACCTTAATATTGACACCTCCAAAAGCCCAGAAAAGCATACATATTTTAAGTGTTAAAAACTCAAGCACATAAGCTATCAGCTGTGTCCCTTAAGTTGCTCCCCAACTAACTCAGACCCAAGCTAACAAATAGCAGAGACTTCCGTTAGCCTATAAGGAAACCCAGTATCAGAGCCAAACTCTCCTTTCTACACATTTTGTTCGAGGGGAAGCAATCAGATCATTTCCTTGTTATTAATTACTCACGTCATGAATTAACGTTTCATATGAATTGGTACTGTAAGGGTCTTGTACCAAACCATTACCATGTGTGGTTTATTTCAACATGTAAGTATCATTGTTGTGGCCAGAATGCACCATCAGTCTTGATGTCGTAAATATATATACATAGTGTTTTACATGTTAAACATTAACAGAGAGTTAGAGAGTTAGCTAGAGAGTTACCCTGGTAACTGTCGTCGTAGCAGCCCTGGGCCTGTCTAGTCTGAATCTGCCCGGAAACAGAGAGCAGGAAGTAGGATGGGTAGTAGGCCTTGACAATGTCTTCTGTGGTGGCTGAGATCACCTGACCTAAGGGGGGGGGGGGGGGGGGCAGAGGTCAGGGGTTTAAACAAAAGGCACGACTTCTTGGTCTTCTGATGTTTTCATCTGACTGGTAGTCAGCTACACTCACGGTATGAGAGCTGCTCTCTGATTTTTACTGTGTCATGTTAAACAAACACACAAACAAAAAATGTCTTTGCTCACCTTGCCAATAAAAACTTCCTGGCCCTCCAAGCACAACCTTTCCGTTCTGTAACACCAAACATGTAACACTTGTATTATGGCATAACCCAATAACATCAGAAATCCCCCAAAAATCTATATTTACACCAAATACAGAGACAGGCGTATTTTTGGTCTTCTGTTTCTTACCTTGGTGAAGTCTGCACTAAATCCACCCTGACAATGGCCCTGGCCTGCAGGTCCATGTCTCTCTAAGGTCAGAAAAAATAAAATAAACTAATTACAACTTTAACGAAGGAACCTGACATTCTTCATGACCACCGTCTATTCCACCATGTTCCGTGAAGGGAACATGCACTTCACCTGTTCTGCAAGGGGCGTACTCCACAAACGTTCTGAGGTTGTCCACTGAGAGGTAGCATGTGCCCGTGACGTCGGCAAAGGACGTGTCTTGTTCGGTTCTCCAGTAGTACCTGGGAGCACAAGCCTGTGGTGGACATACTAGGCATTTTAGGTTCAATGAAACCAGAATTGTGAGTGAATACTTAGTGAATGTATAGTGAATATTTCCTCAACTATACTGTACATAGCAATGGGACAAGAGCGCATACAGCAGTTTGTGATTCTTAAAATAGGTTAGTTGGTTAATAAACACAAACAGGCCTGTTGAAGTCAGGCTAAGCTTACCAGAACGGTGTTGTAGTGGGAGCGTACGATGGCCCCAAACCACTGGTGGGACTTGAACTCTACCTGCGTGTCAACCTCATTAATCTCAAAGAAGCGGTCACCTGAGAGAGGCAAAACACACCTTTTTCAGTTTAGCGTTGGCTGTTTACCGAACAGGAATGTCAGCCACCAAAGTCAGTCATCGGTAGCATCTGGCATATAAAACATTTGTCTTGGACAGTTTTCAACCGCGATACAGTTCTCCAGGGAGAATCGAGGTTGGGTTGTCCACCTCTTTCCAGACTACAGGCCATTTTTTAGATTGACTGACACGCCAAAACAAACTCAACGTTTGGCAACCACAATACCTTCCTTTAATTCTAAGTACACTTTGAGCTTATAACAGGTAAATAGTAAGCAGTTATCATGAGTTCCTTTGCTTTGCTGACCTTTACATCAAATAGCATGCATTTAAACTGCTCTGTGTCTGATTATATCATGTAGTATTGTATTTGAGACCTTTTTTCACATTCACTCTGTGAGATTTTTTACGGGGTTATTTTTCGGTTAGGCTCGAACGCTGTAAACCCTCCATGCTCCTGTCACACATTAAATACACACACACACGCACACATATGTGCACACACACACACACACACTAGTGCATCAGACCACGTTGTTTATGTAATCCCAATGGCCATAGCTCATTTTCAGGCCCTGTCTAAAGAGGGGGGCTGGTTGTGTGGTTAATGAAGTAACATACTGCTAAGCAGTATCAAACATGTGTATTCTTTGGCGTTCTGACAAGAAGCTGTTTATAATCCTGTCCATCCGAAACCAGAGCTGCAATATTAGTCCAGCATATTAAGCAATCGGATGCAAGTAATAATGTTGTTGTTCCCGTTGTACCAGGTACATTTGGAAGTACAAATAAAGCTCAGATCTTGGAAGGACTGGATTGGTTGGCGGCGCTGTTCTGCAACTGTACTGTTCAGTTCCAGATGCTGTGGAGGGCAGACAATGAAACCAGCATTCATGAAGGACTGACTGAAGTAGCGAGGGGCAAGACGTTATTGAAAACCCAACATACTTCTAATAAATAGCGTTGCAAATCCAGCCAAAGTTAGTAGTGCACAAACATAGCACACGATGGACTCAAAGGGAGCCCTCTCTTTAAAGTGGTGGGCTTGAGTAGTGGTTTGGAAGTGATGCATGTGCTGCTGCTGCCTGCAACTGAGCAGTGCCCTGGGACCCGTCCTGTCTGCTCTATCAAGGCCTGGACTGTGTCCTCCTCACACAGACACACTGCAGACAACCAGACACATGTCACACAGCACTCTCACAAGCATGGAAAAGAAGCATTGTGTGATTGTGTGTGTGTGTGTGTGTGTGTGTGTGTGTGTGTGTGTGTGTGTCTGTGTGTGTGTGTGTGTGTGTGTGTGCGCGTGTGCGTGTGTGCGTCTGTGTGTGCGTGTGTGCGTGTGTGTATGTGTGTGCGTGTGTGTATGTGTGTGCGCGCGTGTGTGTGTGTGTGTGTGTGTGTGTGTGTGTGTGTGTGTGTTACAGGACGTGCATGTGCACATGTTTGCACAGGTATGTGTCTGTGTGTTTCCATGTATATGTACACTACCACATGTCTTCACTGGGATGTTAGGATGCTGCTAGCAAACACAGTTTATATTTTGTAAACGGCTCCAAAGTGTGTCAAACGCATGCTAGGGACCAGAGGGTTAGAAACGTGTAAACAAAAGTTTGTATACACGTTTCTAACCCTCTGGTCCCTAGCACACGTTTACGCCGTGTGAGTGTGTGGTATGCCAGTATGCACACGATAACACACGGACCTCTGAACCCTCGACCAGGCAGCCCTTATCTCTTCCTGTATATCTTCTGAGGGACGTGATTATTTTTTGTGGCTGGCAAAGGGGTCTTCTGGCGGTCCTGGTCCCCCCCCCCCCCCCATAATGACTGTGTTCATTAAAGAGAGTCTGACATAGGTACCGGGCCCATGTCAGAGCAAGGAAATCGAGGCTGAAATGCACACAGGCCAATTGAGTCTTTTACACATGGGTGGAGTGGTGGGGATGATGGCGGTGGGGGTGCTGGTGGTGGTGACGGGTGACTCACCATTAAAGCAGGGAAAAGAACATCAAAAGTCTGGTTTCAATCAAAATAGATGGGTGGAGGATTGGGAGCTGTGCAGCGTCCATGTCTTCCTACATCTGATGGGTCAGAGGCGTGGCTAAACCCAAGACGCCATCATCAGGCTTTTTGAGACACTTTTATGGGTGGTTAGGGCTGCTCATTGAAGGTAATAGTGTAGACCAGTGGTTCCCAAACTGTTTCATGCTGTGACTAACTACTTAGTCACAGGTACTTTTGGACCCTGGACCCACCAAATATTTTCTGTGGTAAAATAATCAAACCATCTCCCTGCCGTGTCAAAAGACTCGAACATGTTTTTTTAAATGTTCTACATTTGGTAAAATAATTGACCTCGAACCACAGTTTGAAAACCGCTGGTTCAGATCAAACACACATTCTCATCACATCAAGACGATTCAAAACTAGTTTATAGTTTCTGTCTTTTGCCTCTGCTGTTTTGCTTCTCACACAATGTTTTTTTAACCCCTATCTGTATATACTGGTGTCACATACTTAAAAATATGATGATTGATGATTTTCCAAAGCTCAAATTGCAGCTTACCTTGCTCATCGAAATTAACAACGGTGCAACTCTCCTGGTTCCAAGGACACAGGAAGACGGCCCCTCCTTCAGTCACGTTTGGTTGGCTGGTGTTGGCTTTAGGTGCACCAATCAAAACACTAGCATGGAGTGAGAAGAACAGAAACAAAAACAGCAAAGCCTTACATGGCTTGGTTCGTGTCATAATTAAAGAACAGCTTTGAGCTGAGCCAAAGTTTTCCAATAAAGACTATTTACATGCTGTAAAGCTGACGCAATATTAAAGGACAATTTGTTTCACCCTATAGGTCAGAATATCCAACCCAAAAAATACTTACTGCTATGACATCGCATTTAACAAGGTCATTGCTTGGTAGACAGAGAGGCAGCAAGTCAAAGCGACATACAATCAGTACATTTGTGGGGTTCGACATGTGGAGGTTGGGATCAAACCGCCAACCCTCCAGTTAGTGGACAACCTGCTCTACCCACTGAGCTAATGCCGACCAGGTGTGTGTCCGTGTGTTTCTGGGATATCTCAGCTGTATTTGAACAATGTATGCGCCATCTTTCGTGTGACTGAGAATGACGGTCTCTCTGTCACACGAGCCTTAGTCTTAGTGAAACAAATCACATTTAGAAATATGGGTGGGCTGCGTATCATTCCTTTATTGGGCATTGTATGATGAACACAACGATACCTCAAGGGAGGAGGAGATAGCTGTGTTAACCCCCTTAAAACAATGAGATAAGAGATCATAGCAATAGCAACTATCTTAAGGAACCCATCCAGTAGAGATGGAGAGAGTGAGAGAAGGAGAGAGGGGGGGGGGGTTGTGTTGATGGTGGTATGTGTGTGGTATGTGTGTGTAAGTGTGTGTGTGTGTGTTTGTGTGTGTGTGTGTGTGTGTGTGTGTGTGTGTGTGTGTGTGTGTGTGTGTGTGTGTGTGTGTGTGTGTGTGTGTGTGTCTGTGTGTGGAGGGGGGGGGGGGCTTTACAAACGGAAGCAAACAGTATAACATATCTAGGTTCCCCTATGAATCAATATCCAGCCAATATGCAGCCAGCGGAATAATAGGCACCAGATCTCCACTACTGTTTCTGAACATTCCTGAGTTCTAACATTCTTTTAATATGTAGATGCTATACTGTTACTTCTAGCCCTGGCTAGAGGGGTAAATGACCCATCGTAAGACATCAATGACTGGGGACAATACCTACACACACACACACACACACACACACACACACACACACACACACACACACACACACACACACATACACACTGGAGAGCAGAGTCTGGAGAGCACAAGAGCAATAGTTACTTGGCAGGAGTAGTTTTAGTTTTCCTAAACTCTTTCCTGACTGGGAGCACTTTCAAATGCAATAGGAAACATTTTTTTTCCAAAAAGCCTTCACTACTACAATTCTGCATCATGGAAGTTGTTAAGTTGTGGTAGCAAGGAGTCAGCTTATTGGTGGTTTGCAGTTATTGTGAGTGGGCCAGATTTTTAAAAATGTGTAGTGTAAAAATATAAGAATAAATATAAAGTATTTCAAGGGAGACCCAAACAATGGTACAAATAAACAGAGTATACTTGTCAGGTAGAAAAGTTATGAAAATGTTTTTTTAACCAGCACCTGTATGTACCAGACTCAAAGACTGCTTTTGATTCGCTGTTCTTTTTGTTTAATCATGGATAGACATTTTATCTCAGCCAATGGGAACTGGATACCTTCATCTCAGCTAATGGGAACTGGATAGCATATGGCGATACTTCAATCCAAGTACATAATGTAGTGATGGGCAGAGATTGGGCAGAAACTAAAAACTCAAAATGTTCTCCACACTGAAACAGGGTCTTGCTTATGACAAGTGAAATTCCTTGCCACTAATTTTAACCAATCACTAACAAAATACTGTGGTTTGATTTGATTTGTTTCAATGTGTCTTTATATTATATTGTTCTGCTTGTCATTCCAATCTCCAACCCTAGCCAAGCGGTTGCTTGAGGGTTTGGCTCAAGTCATGGGGCTCAAGGAGACCAGAGGACAATTTGAACTCCAACAGTTACAGCAGTAGCTCTCCTGGTCCTCAGACATATAGTTCTCGCTGTTTATCGGCCTTTCATGAGGTGATAAACTGTAGTGAGTGACAGGCAAGTGGGCCCGCTTATCCCCACTGAGTTTAAGCACTGGGCAAGAACCCCCCCCCCCCCCCCCCCCCCCGCCCCCATGTTTCAACAAGGAGTCATAATATGCTAACAAAAACAACAAAAGCAAAACTAAAAGCAAAACTCTTCTGTCACGTCGTGGCGTTCAGGCTATGGTTTATTTATAGAACGACATTTGCACTGATATACTGTACTGCACTGATAGGGGAGGCAAGTGGGTTGAAGAGCTCCGAGATTGTGACCAGGAAGTTGACCTCTACATGTCACCCGCTGCACACATCGGTTTCTCAGCAACTCTACAGTGTGAGTCACCACAACCCAACGTCTGACCCCGGGCAACCTCCTCACCAAAACACTCTGCTCTTGTCTGCTAAGCATGTCTTATTAGCTTATTAACTGGTTTTGGGTGTGTGTGGGTGTGTGTGTGTGTGTGTGGGGGGGGGGGGGGGGGGGGGGGGGGCAGCTTTAAAACAACTCTGAAGCCAAAGAATATCTTGTGTTAAACAGGAGAAAAACAAATGTACTACGTTATCTTCTCAAATCAGCATGAGAGATATGTACAACAAACGTGTGATTTGTTGTAAGGTAAAGTATTCCACTAAACAGAACGTTGATAATAGACAAGTGCAAAATATGAATAACCATGGATCTTAAAGGACTGGGTCCAGGTCCAGGTTCTGGCTTAGATTAGAACAACTTGATAAGATGTAGAGCTCACAATTACACCTCCCAATTCTTTGCTAAACACATATCCTGTTGCTGGTGCCAACAACATAACCAACAACATCAAACCTCATTTCATTTCAGAGCTCATACGTTTAGTCTACAAGCCAAAATATGAGTCAGAGTTGTAATGTAATTTTTGTGTGTACGATTTGATTTGACAGTGGATTGATTGTGTGTTCTGTAATCGAATGTCCATAATCATCTATTGAATCAATTAGGCCATTGGCTCACTGTCACAATTCCATCAACATCTCATCTCCCTTAGCTGTTTGATGTGCAAAACTGTTATTTTCCTTTCATCAAAAATCTATGTTACATCAGTAAATAGAAGCTATAAGAAGCTTTTTTCAAACGTATAGCCTACATGCTTTTGCTGCAGCTTCCTAGCCAGCCATCTCTACATCACAGGCAGATTCGGAGTCTGTTTCCAATCAAGCGCTTTAAAGCCGCGACCAGCGCGTGTCTAAACAAACAGTTGTTGGCGCGCTTTTCTGAACGTCAACACGCGTCGGGAGAACGTCGTCCATTAAGCAGACAGCACGAGGACGCCAGGTCACGGCTGACGTGTAAGAGTTGCTATAAAATAAAAGCAGGTATGTTTTTTCCGCGTCAGTCATCCTACCTGCTAGTTTTCATTCGGACCCCCCCCCCCCCCCCCCCCCCCCACACACACACACACACACACACACACACACACACACACACACACACACACACACACACACCATATACATTACCGAATCAGAAGTCCTTTAACGAACTAAATTCATTTGTAATGTGGAAACTGCAGATACTTTTGAAAAACAAAAACAAAAATAGGCTACTTACCTGGGTGGATGACTAAAAAATTCCACAGAATAGCCGAAATAACTTTTCTCTGGTCCAGTAAAAACAACAGGCGTCTCTGTGTCGAGGTTAAAAGCTGTGCATAACTGCACTAAAATCACTCCAAAAAGGACGAACGAAATGCTATGAAATATTCCCCACGGAGAGTAAACACGAGGAACTTTAGCGAGTCGCTGTCCAGCTCCCATCTCTCTTGTGCGTCTTCTCTTTCATGGAGTAGCCGGGACGCAAAACGCAGCATCCGAGCGGTTGCTTGGAGGTTTGGATAGAGTCATATGGTTCATGAGAAGACCAGAATACCCTTTCAACTCCAACGGTTCCAGCAGTAGCGCTCCTGGTCCAAAGCAGATGTAAAGGATAAAACAGCCTAGAGTGAGAGGGTTGGTAAGCGAAAGACACACACACGCACACGCGCGCGCACACACGCGCAGGGCTACTGGGAAGGAGAGAGGAAAAGAGAGGGGGCGTATTGGGACGATTGAAATAACGTTGGGTGGAGCTTGATATATTACATGAGCTGTATTTGGTCTTGTAAACTCAAAAGAAGGGTGAGAGGAGACAACAGAAATACTCATCAATCATCACTTCCATGTCCCTACAACAGGAAGTCATGACATGTCACCAAAATCAACAAAAAAATAACTGGAAACACACTTTTCAGTCATGGCTTGCGGGCTCTATAATCACCCCTCCCCACCTTGCACCTCCTCTGCCATATATTTAACCAGATGGCCCCTACCAGTTAGAACTGGAACAGTAGCTGCCATTCACCAAGCCATGTCTTTGATATAGTATACCCTCTGAAATGTATTAACTTTATAAGTTAAGTTAGTCCTCTGATGGTATAGTTAGCTCAAATCCCCCAATACTGCTTTTACTGGCAAATATAACAGAGAAGCCAATTCCTCTCAAAAAATATAAAAATATGAATATGGGAATGAAAAACAACAAGAGAGGAATAGCAAGCTGAGATTAAGGGTGTGATGTGCTATAGAAATTGGGAAAAGTTTGATGTCAAGCTGGACCGTTGAACCATAACCTTCCAAAAACATCAGCTGTATATCGGTTGAGACTTGAAAAGATTTTACACAAGACAAGAATTTAAACAATGTTGTCTTGACTAACTGACTCATCATCAACATAGTAAATGTATAGTCTGACTTTAATTGACGTGGTTGTATTATGTTTATGGTTTCCCTGAAACTATTGGCAATAGCCACGACAAGGTAAAAGCAAGGTGAATCACCCGTTTTCTCACTTTCTCACACTTATCTTACTGCTGACTGTTGCAATTGTGTATTTTGGCTGTGAAAGTTAACCTTTCACACCAGCCTGCATTTTCCAATTGTGGTTAAATTCATGAAGGTTGACCCATTATGAACTTGAAGCATGTGGATTCGGTCTAAAAATAGACACCTCTGCATTTCTGCACAATAAAATGGTCATGGAAAAGTCACCCCCCCCCCCCCCCCAGGCAATTAGAGTTAACCATGAGGATATGGTCATTTGGTGAGGTAGCACTAATCAGAGAGTGTTGTAAGGTCTCAAACACTGAGATATTATGGTAATATCCCAAGATAACATGGAGTTTTAGTTATCAATTATCTAGCTGCTAGTTGCTAATTATTGTTATTGTGTTGTTCCCTATAACAAAACCTACAGGCTGTGTAGCATGTCGGCTGTAACAGTTAAACTGAAATAATGCATTTCTGTATTGATTAATTCAAATTGACATACTTTGATCTGCCTATCTTGTCACTGTGGATAATTCACTTTTGTTTTATAGTTCAGCTTTATAGTTCAACTCCAAACAACTGCAAAAGGCAATGCAACATCTTATCTGCATTGCCTTTCCATCCACAATGCTGTGGCTCCAGCACTGTGGTTGAAGCTCCATGGGTCCAGAGGGTAAGCCTCATAAGCCTCATGAAAAGTATCAATGGTGTGTCTTGTAAACACAACATAACTGCTTAATGTACTTCAACTGGTACATTTAGAGTTGCCATTCAGAGAAACTTCCACCATGGATAAATGGAATGCCACGAGTCTAGCACCCGAGGGCTGCAAATCAGAGAGTAGTGCATTTTATCCATAGGAAATGTGTAGCCCACAAATGTTCAGTGCTTGTGTCTTGCATGTTAAAACAGTGATGCATGGTTACCCTGGGTAACAATATGTTTTTTTTATTCTATTTTCTATTTTTCATTTCATGCAGTCCGTTTACCCCTTTTAACAACCACCAGTTCCGCTGAGACCAGGGAATCTCAGTAATATATGTTTACTTGATATTAATTAACATTTTTCCGTTTGTTCAGTTTAATAAGGTCCAACACTATTATTAGAAAAAAAGAGCTAATGATGAGTTTTAGGCCTATATCATCTTTCAGCTGTTCAGCAATGCGATACAGTATTGAACAGGTTGTCATGAAAAATTGTGTCACTATTTTCTCCTTGACAAATTCTCTTTATGACCACCAATTCATTATGATGTAAAACTCATCAAAACTTTTAGGAAAATAATTTTGGGTAAATCCTCCTGAAACTGAAGCTCATATTCTCCTCCAGGGACGTATATGCTGTGAGCATATGAAAACGGGTAGATAAATATATATCTTCCCTGTATAAGGATTATGTTACTCTTGTTCTAAGAGTATATGCATGCTTGTATATATTAATAAAGGCTTTTGGTCATTTCAAAGTGTTTATAGTTCAATGTTACATAATATTAATATGTCAATAATTATAAGCACTGGTTTTAGGTAGCACTAATTTGCTTTTTGCTTGCTTGTGGGACAAAACACTCATAAAAAGCCTCTAAACATCCTCAACTAGTGTTAAAGTGCAAGTAAGTGCAAAAAGATATACTGCGAAGAAAATAGTACAGATCATGACCAACTATTGGCAAACAGTGGGGAAAACGTGTTCATTATGCAATAGATGTTTTCATCCTTTCCTTCTTGGAAAACAAGAGGGAAGAAGGATTCTGACCCAGCCCATAATTACACCATGTATTCCTATGTCATTGGGAGTTGACATCATTGGATAGGAATGGTACAGAACAAGGTTTCTTCAACAGGAGGAGCATTAATGACAGCATGCTGTGGTTTTAACAAGAGCACTGCTTGAAATTGGGCAACCTAATGCAATTTTCACCTCCGATCTTTACGTCTCCTACATTTCTCAAGACAACAGCCATGATGTTGCTGCACCACTCTGTGGTAGATTCTCAGGTAGACACATGTATGTGTCATGAGTGTGTCATGTTGGATTCCTGTTGTTTAAGAATCCACCTCCATTATTGATTGTGCTAGCATGTTTTTTATCTCCAAGCTCAATGTTTGCTTGCCGGGTTTCCCTGCAAACTACAAGAACAAGATGACATATGGGTGACAAGGATAGGAAACCAGTGAGTAAATCTGACATCATTGAGAAAGTACATTCATCTGAAGTAACACTATAAGCAACACTATGAACACATTTCTCTTTGACTTTAAAATGTGCATCATGGCCATTTGTAAAACTGTTAGAAAGACAACTTAAAGGTCCAGTACTTCAAGTTCATGTTCAATGTTTTTATTCTCAAATGTGCAGCATCACTTACAGTCATACTATACAATTAAATGTTTTGGAAGAGGCCCATTCCAACATGGATGGAAAATTAAAGGAAAATAAAATAGAATAAAAAAAGGTATCACAGAATAAAGTAAAAGTAAATGGAGAATGATTTAATGCTATAGATACAGAAGTGCAGGTATAAAGTGCATGTGAATATTGAGTATTATACATAGTGTACACAGTGTCAATGGGCTTGAGATATAGCTCTGCGGTTCCGTAGCCTAATGGCCTGTAAGTAGAAACTTGCAGTAAAATTTCTGATTGCAACCACCTGAATACTCAGCCTCCCTTTTGCTACTGAGTACAGTAGCCTGTACTGCCCTATAGTCTGCCAGTCTATATTTCCATTTCATGAAAGGTGAGGTGACGTTAAGTAAAATGTTGATGGCTCTAGCCTGCAAATAAATCAATGTAACAAATCACAATCAGGTATCTTTTCGACAATCACCATGGTATATGTTGAATATACCATGTGACATGGTGGAGGCTACCAACTTTCTCTAAGAGTGAGCCTACTTTGAGTTAACAAACAGGAAAACTACCTCTCCGAAACATGAATGTATTGACGAATGCAAACTCACCTATCATACTGCCGTAAACTCATCATAAAACTGCCATTTGCAGTTCACACACTATTGTGTGAAATGTTTTTGACACTTAGATTAAAATGGGAAAGCATCAAACCAAAAAAAAACACATCCCTTCCTTCAGGCCTCACTCAAAAGCCACTCCCCCAAAACACTAGCGTGACTAGCTTTAGCAGTCTGCCTAGCCTAGACTCCGGTCACAGGCAGAGTGCACAAGAAGGTAGGTAAACAGACAGGTAAGCCGTCCATTTAAGTCAGGTCGAATTTAATGATTAAGCAGGCCTATACAGCTTGCGACAGCCAGACAGGCATTTAATATTTCTTTGCTGTTGGGATGTAGAATTCAAACAAATGAAAAAAATATGCTTCTTAGATAAATTGCCTACCCTACTGTTAACACTCTTAGAGTTTAATATCTGAAGTTTAAAAATGCCTACTTTAATGACTTATGCTTTAACTCTACCTGCCACTGTGACCAAATATGTATTAAAGTATCACTGCTACTTAAGTTTGAATTTGCATAATAAATTAAATTAATAGATAGCATGACAAACTACAAATAGAACTTTGTAAGTTGTGCATTACTTGTGAGTCTGCATTCTTCTATTCCATTCAAAGTGAAAATAATTGCAATGTTATGTGAAGCATTAGACATATTCAAATATATTCATGCTATGTACTGATGTGACAAATAAATATTGTTTTCCCAGCCTAATTCAGCTTTGCAACTTTATTAAGACACGTTAAGAAAAGACAACCTGGAGTATAAAAACAGCTTTCTAGCATTCACAGCATTGAGGTTGGAAAAAGAAAATACTGTATAACACACACAAAAACAAACATTTGTAAATCGTCAAGACCTTTAGCAAATATTAGAAAGCATCTTTTTTTTATGTAACATTATCGTGCAACAAGCTGCAACTTCACAGCATGTGAGAAAACCATGTGGGACTTGTTCATTCCCAGTTGTACAATGCCTGTGTCCAAGACATGTGGCTTCACTCTCCTGTGTTTGCATGTGTATCCCCAGTGGTCCATGGGAGGAGGAGATGGGTGTGATTGTTATATTGCCTCATTGTCCGCCTTGGCTGGCCGGACGAGCTCCTCTGAAAAGACACCAGAGTGGTTCTCTAGGTCTCTATGCTGCAACCAGCTCGCCTCCGTGATCCCCTTAAGCATGCCTTCCTTCTTGAGAAAAAAACAAATGATACAAGAAATATGTATAAGCCATAGGGACCAAGGGACAAAAGACCAAGCACACATTGTGGATGACATGGGGGGAGGGGGGTAATGTGTTCCTTATTGAGAGTCCTGCTAGAATTTATACAATATACTGATGTCACACACATAGACTCTCTCTAGATTTTTTAATTTAATAAGAGGCTAATTTACCCCATTCTGCAATTGTAAATGTTTGTAGGGTGCTATACATATACACAATACCTTTGGAGCATCTGTGAGCACTAGGATGATGTCTCCCTGCTCAAACTGGAGAACGCCTTTTTCTGAACTCGAATGACTCGCTACTGCCACCCCCTAGTGGAGATCAACACGTTTCATCAACCAAAATACTGACGAATGGGGAATTTCATCACACACATACATTTAAACAATATTACAGATCTAATTAAAATAATACTGAAGACCTTTTAATAGACCTTTTACTTGAATGTAAAATAACAATAACGTACGAGTTCTATGTTTAACATTTATATTCTCATTACCTTGTAAAGGAAGCCAGCGGGACAGAGGGTGGAGTCCTTTCCTGATGCTTCCGTCTCTGCCTTCGCCTCTTGCGTCTCCGCCTTTGCCTCTTTCTTCTCTGCATCCGCCTCTTGCTTCTCTGCCTCCACCTCTTGCTTCTCTGCCTCCACCTCTTGCTTCTCTGCCTCCACCTCTTGCTTCTCTGCCGCCACCTCTTGCTTCTCTGCCGCCACCTCCTGCTTCTCTGCCTCCACCTCTTGCTTCTCTGCCTCCACCTCTTGCTTCTCTGCCTCCACCTCCTGCTTCTCTGCCTCCACCTCCTGCTCCTTTCCCTCCACCTCTTGCTTCTCTGCCTCCACCACTTCCTTTTCTGCGTCCACTTGCTGGGCCTTGCTGTTGGACCGTCGGTCTGCGGCGCCAAAGGAGACACGGGGGGCAGGGACAGGCGGGGCCTTGGGCTTGACCACCGCCGACGGAGTCAGATCAGCCTGGTCTTTCTGCTCTGTACAACTCTGCTGCAGGGGGGCATCACCCACAGGGGGTGGGGGATGCGACCCTTCTGGCCCCGCCACCTCCGGCGCGGGTACACCCACTCCGGAGTCATCCGATTGGCTGGAGCAGAGTTCCGGCGCAGCCGCCTCTGCCTCCATATTGTCCAGGCTCTGCCTCTCTGCGCCGCCGTCCCCACTCTCACTGGTGCTTGACGACTCGCACTTGGGTGTATCAGTACCGTTGGAGCCGAGGTCGTCCAGGTCGGATGAGGAGGAGGCTTTGCAGGCGGTACTTTCAATGTTCTCCGAGAGGCTGGATTCCGGTGAGGCAATGTGTGCGAGTGTGTTGGGCGCAGAGGGCTGGCCGTCCTTGCTGGCACTCTGGCCGGTGGGGTGCATAGAGATGTGGTCGGCAGGGAAGGCTGTGTTGCAGGGAATGGGGTTGGAGATGACGATGGACTTCCTCTTCTTTGACTTGGTGCTGTGAGGGGAAGAGGCAGCAGAACGATTAATGTATGACTAGCATTTAAGCACATCCGTCAAAATACTATTTAAGAAAATAAACGAGGAAATATAATAGCAGATTTTATGGGCTATGCCTCAGTAATATTTACAAAATGCCTCAATTTCACCCAACTCAAATAGGGGAGATTAAGTCAATATGGTCTCAGTTATAACACTTACAATCATGTGTGTGTGTGAGGTACACACAATCTGATGCAAGTAAGTTGTGCGTTATTTTGTGGTTCATTTTATCATGTCCAAATAATGAACTCAACATTTCTGGAATATGACTAATATATCGGGATTATGATTCAGTGTTAACTAATGCTTTGTCATTATCCACACATATGTTGGAAACTGTTATTACAATGTACACTCACCTGTTTAGGCCCTTGATGATGAATGCTTTACCCGAATGCTGAGTCTCAAGTTTCTTCATCACATTGTATAGTTCATGGTTCAACTGAAACAGAAGGTGCTTTAATTCAATATTGACATTGACTAATCCAAGTGTTATTAGTCAATGTACATATTTACATTGCATGTATTTACCACACTCATTTCCTTGTAGAAGACATCCCGCAGGTTCGACATATTCTGGACGACGGTGACATAACAACCTATTCGGCTGCAAAGAGAGAGAGGAATTGTAGGGGGGGAATTTACTCTTTTAGTTACGTGAGCCAGTTGATTTTATATCGCGAACCAACAAGTTTGGCCAGTGCACAAAAAACCTAAGGTTCACAGATACCCAAATTGGTTTGCATATTTCTCTGATACTGGGTTAAAGTACAACACAAGTATTATATAAAGTAGTACCACATCTGATTCCATGCTCCTCGTGACAAATGCACATGTATATGGGTGGTGTTGTTGTGTCATGTACCTCTGATAAAGAACAGGCAGCTCCTCTCTCAGCTCATTGTTTAGTTCCTCAAAAACGTTCTGTGCTTTGTTGAACTCATCTTCAGCCTGCACATTGAGACACCAAAACAAAACAAAAAAGGAGAAAGAAGTTATTACAGACAGACAGACAGACAAACAGACAGACAGACAGAAATACTTTAATGTTCCCTGAGGGAAATTGCATTTGTTATAATACTCCAGGAAAGGAAAAGGCAGTCCAGAAGTTAAGAACAGTACCGAACAATACCATATAGAAATAGAAATATCTAATATACATATGTGTAACAATATACATAAATATACAGTACATACGTCTAGGCATACACTATAGGAGTAAATAGCACAAACAAAGAAATGGCATGTACGGTAAGTGGAGTTAATGAATAGCCTGGATATGAAATGCCTTCCTTTTCAGAACGCTGTTATTTCTGTTAACGCCTTTCGTGATGTTTCCTGCACCTTAGCTATCTTGCCATCGTCCTTCTTCTTGGCACCTTGGAGAGCCTCCAGGTGGTGCCGGGCGGAGTCGTAGTCCACCAGTTTGCGTCCACGCTTGGCCACTCGTTCCTGCAAGACAGAGTTCCAAGAAATAATTGGGCATGCAATTCTTATCATCTTAATATTGTTTTTTTTTTATTCATTAAACAAGAACAAGCAGGAACAAGTCCAAAATATGTCTTTGTTTACCTTGACCTCAGGGAATTGACTTGTGTAGTTCTCCATGGTGCGCACAATCTGGTCGGACATTTTCTCTTCATAGTCATTCCACATCAAGTCCTCTTTCTGTATTTTGTTTTAAGGATAGTTTTGACATTTTAGTCACTTTGGTTGTTTCAAGCAAACAACTACACAGTATTAAACAAGTTCTGCTACTATTTCTATTCTAAAAATATACAGAAGGCCATACTTCTATGATGTTTGAGAGGTCTTCTCCGCCATACCAGTCAGACTCGTACACGTCCTTCAGTGTCTGGGACAGACGTTTAGATGACTCATGTATCGCTACAAAACATACAAAAACAAAACATACAAAACTTTTACATTTTGAATTCAGGCACCGCTAAACTTGTAATAGCATGCATGCTCTATTTGAGGCTAGTGTCAGATTTAATCATAGTCATATTTCTCTGGCATTTGCAAAAACTGCACAATGATGTATTTATGATATTATGTTTGAGCTTGTGGCTGATGACACCCTTCAGTTATTTAGGGCTGTGTCAACTCTTTATTGGTCCTCATTCTTCTACATGGCAATGCAGATCGATTTACAAAAGATAACGTCTAAAATAAGCCCAAATTCACTTCCCTTTTTTTCTTTTGCTCTTACTTGGCATTGAGGGTTGGGTTTCACAGATATGTGGCCTTCAGAACATAGTGTCTTAGTCAGCATGATACAGAATAGTAGAGCCTGCACAACTGAAACACACAAAAAAAAAGAACCTGCAAGCTTACCTTTCACAGCTGTGAAGTAAGCTTTAACATCTTTGGAGAGTCTGACACCATCTACCTGTGCGCAGAAGAAACAAAAACGATATATGATGAGAAATTATATTCATGCCATGTTGTAACACATCAGAATAATCTGGTTTGTCAATGACACTCAAACATGCCTAAGTGAATCGCTTTGGTTTGCTTGAGATTCTATCCGTAGATCATTATTGTTTTAGCCCCAACAAGAGGAGCTATGATTGATTTGCTCTAGCATGTCTTTCTGGCATTGAACACTGTAGTGTTCACTATAAGAGCTGTAGTTGTAAATGAACAGCAGTTTGTGTACAACTGAAAGCAACACAATGTTGTTGTTGTTGTTGTTGTTGTTGTTAGGATTCGTTCCTGAAGCTGTGCCCTGGTATTTTACTTTAAAACCATCTGAAACACCAATAATAGAAATGGTTGACTCAATGAAGTCGATGCAGTTTGGCCTACAGTCAGCATAGTAATCCACTTTCCACAAGATTTGTAGAGAGCAGAGAGGAAGCAAATATGTGGCGGTTCTGAACTTTAGATGGATTACCTCCAACCAAATGGAATTTCTACTCATTCAACATAGAGGACATTCCATTTGAAAAAAGTGTATTTTCTGACAAAGCTGACTTTGATAAGGGTAAATCGCATCAAACCAGTGAGTGTACAAGTACAAGATAGACTTATAGTATAGATTCAAGACAGCCATTATACTAGTCTACACGGGTCTGTTAGTATCTGCTAGGCTCGTGAAAACTATGAATGTGAATGAAGATTATTTGAGATGACGTAGTCTGTTATTAATATACCTGTTGCTTGCTGAGGTTCTGGGAGCATTGTTCAAATTGTTCGTCCTTGGTTTCCATTGTTTTCCCCAGTTTCTGGAGGACCTTTTTAAAAACAAAATGGTGAACACAAAAAAAAAGTTACTGATAATATTGCTTTATTTGACTGTTGGAGCTGCAATGCACCATATAATCAAACTCATTTGAGTTCCACAACATGTTTTGAAGAATCATTGCTTGGTAATGGATATAAAAGCATACAAAGCAGACTCAGCTTTTTGTCATTCCAACAGTTAAAGTGGCCATGGTTAGAGTGTTTAGCCAACTGTAGCCTATGTGACAACTTTTGAGTGTAGTAGGCTTTGATAAAAGTTAACCACATCCAGTGGCCAATTCGTTACAGCAAATGAGAGGAAGTAGACGTCTCAGGAAGTCACAGCTTTGTTTCCAACAACATAGCCCTACATTTCTTTAACAAATCATATGGTTACAATTTTACACTACCGTTACTTCAGGGAAACATTATCTTGCTTTCGTAGCCATGCAGCTCAATTAATCCAGGAACAAGTATTAAAGATAAGCTGCTCCTAAAAAAAAAACTAAGGGGTAGGCTAATAAAATAAGCTGTACGCCTAGCAATATGACAGCAATGCAAGTTACTTCATGTTTTATACTTAAAACATAAACAATTTACAATTCATGACATGTGCTAGAAGTTCTGTGATTGTGTAGTTTATTTATCTATTTCTACTTCTTATCGATTAGAATGTATGATTTTAACGACTTAGGGGAACTTTGATTTCATCGAGATGCGAGAACCCAAACCCGTTTCGTTTGCTCCACTCGCATGTTCAATCAACGATACCCACATGACGGGAGCGAGGCTGGGTGTGGGGATCATGAACTATATGGATACACATGACTTAATGGCTCACCTTCTCTTGAGCTCGATTCAGGGACTTTTGGACCCGTTTGGCGAGAAACCCAGCTCCCGCTTGAATATTTGGGCCCGTCTTGTTCTCTGCCATCGTGATCTTCTCTCTCCAGCGCACGGCGTGTAAAACGGACGGCTCAACACGTAGATGTCTGACTGGTGTGTGTCAAGGCAGGGGAGGTGGAGCACAACTGTGCGTGTGCGTGCGTGTGTATGTGTGTGTGTGGGTGTGTGTGGGTGATACGCAGCACTCATGAAGCTATACGCACTCAAACCAAACCCTCACCTACATCGCCCTGAGCATTTTGTTTCGAGTCGATTCCCAAAGTAGGGCTGACGTCGTCATTACCCAGTAAAATTCTTCTCGTGTTCGAACTTGCCAGGAGTTTTGCAATTGTTGTCTTTTTCTTCCAGCTGTTTCGTTTTGTTTTGTTGGGTCTCAGGTCTATCGCAAAAAACAGCTGGATTATATTATATCGGTCGATGCCGTTTTGATTCCCCCCAACACATTAGGCCTAGGTGTTCATATAGGAAATAGAAAGACTAAACGGAACGAATGGACATACGGCGCCCCCTTCTGTAAGAGTAATGAGTAGTAATGAGTGGTGTACCTTTTAATGGGTAGTTTTAACAATCATACAGCTCTAGATGTAGGCCTATGTGATATTTGGTTTTAGTTTTACTCACAAATAGGCTTACTATTCAGCCATTTGGTGACACTTTTATCCGAAGCAACTTGAGGTGTTTACAATTGTCTTCGAGTAGCCTATGGAGTTGGGGATGGGATGAAACTTAAAACATTTAGGCTACGATACAACCCATTCACTAACATTTCCTTTTCATTCCGATGTTTCTTTCTTACCACATTGCTGTTGTGTCCGTATAACATAGCCTACAAATGCCCAAATGTTGAACAATGAAACATTTGAGAGATAGGATCCACGTGCACGGACAGTGCTGCTCCGTTCATCTTCCTCGTCTATACTGTCTGCAAAACAGCGTTCGTGCCAGCAGAGTGAGCCACCGTGCACATTTTCCCCAATAGATGGAGTCCATCCTTCGCAAAATGAAATGCTGCTACACCAGAAATAAACAATTTCAACTATCACGATCGTGTTTCCACATGCATATATATGAGCGCTTAATTAGCCCATTGGTACAGTAACTTTTAGTTATAATCCCATAGAATAGCAATATGTGGGACTTGAAATACACGTTTTCACACTGTGTACTCAACAGAAATAACAAGTCCTTAAGAAGCATGTCCAGGATACTGGACTGTCTCTGAATGGTTATGGTATTGACATAAGGCTCTATCCTAAGGCTCTAACTTGTTGCAAAATAATGTCAGTTATTCTTCTGAACACTAAAGTGTATTTTCAAAGATGGTGCACTTTAGTGACTAGATAGATAGATAGACAGACAGACAGACAGACAGACAGACAGACAGACAGACAGACAGACAGACAGACAGACAGACAGACAGACAGACAGACAGACAGATAGACAGATAGATAGATAGATAGATAGATAGATAGATGGATAGATAGATAGATAGATAGATAGATAGATAGATAGATAGATAGATAGATAGATAGATAGATAGAGTGATAGATTATTATGATCGTATTTTAAATTCTAAAATAATTCACACAAGGTCGTAAAAGGGAAGAGCCCGCCCCTTTGAATGTATTAAGTGCCACTGTTTTATCTACTCGATTCAAACGATGGGCGGGGTTACGGTACAGCGTAGGCGAAGTCGGAAATGCGGCACATGATGAACCACAAATTGAGCGCTTTCGAAGGAGCGACCTAAGATCCAGTACGTGTCGGTGTCGCGCGGTTGATTGAGCGATTTGCTGTCTGACAGTGTTGAACACTGTTTCGTAGCTGGAAGCTATTCTTTTGAAATACCGCAACGACACAATTGATAGCGTTTTCTGTCACGAAATTAACGTTGACGTAACCCAGGAAGAGTTCTCGCATTTATAAGCTTGCCCTCTATTGAAGCTGTCCAGGAGGCAGGAAGGAAACAAAGTAGAAAATGCCTCCCATCGAAAATGTCGCCGGGAAGACCGACCTTAAAACTCGAATACAGCAACTTATTGATTCCAACCAGGTGGTTGTGTTCAGCAAAAGCTACTGTCCATTTTGTCTGAAGGTAAGGCTTATGTTTCACTGTGTTACTGTCGCTAGTTCAGTGGGAGCAACTCCCGCGAAACCGACGGGCTCGGTCTATGTGCTGGGAAAGAAGCGTGCTGCTCAGTTAACAGCACACTTTCTGCACCTACTGACATAAATAAGAGACCAAACTAAACCTGCATCTGAACTGGTGAATTGATTTGTCTTATTTGCTGATTGGGAGGTTTAATCTACTGAAAAGCTGACGTTTAAATGAATGCCAAGTTATTAACCTAGCATACCCGGTGAAAGGTCACATTAAGTTGCCGAATAGGAAAACGTTGAACTGTAAAACATGTTTTACTGCCTCCGCTAGGCAATGGTATTAAAACCATTCACTTTATCTGCAGGTCAAAGACTTATTTAAAGAACTGGACGTTAACTGCAATGTCGTGGAGCTGGACCTCGTTGGTAAGAAACATTAATAGCCGTCAATTAGTTACAGTGTGGAAGAATGTCTTGCATTGTCTATGATGGTTTATATTTGTTAATCAGCTTTATTGACGGAACAGTGAAGTCTGCATTTAATGAAATATCCGGCTAGTTTGACAAAATGCCATGGCAATAATTGACTCATATTTCCCAACTTTATTTCCCCCCCTACTGTGGAGAGGTTTACTAATTAATGCATATATATATATATACCACGGTAAACCTTTTGTTGCACATCTATTGCACTGTATGGCTACAGCATGCTGAGTCATCTCCTTGAGAGCCGGTTACACTCGTTATCAGCCTTTTAAACTTAGATTAGTGAGTACACGGTAAACTATTATGTCTGCACCGTTCATAGACATTTAACACTTGTTATAGCTTGCTCTGTTCTGCTCTTCCTTCATGAATGTCATTTCACTCGTGTTTTTTTCCTACTTTTTTATAATCCAGAGGAAGGCACACATTACCAGGAACTTTTGCTTGAGATGACGGGACAGAAAACGGTGCCCAATGTTTTCATCAATAAGACACACCTTGGGGGTTGTGATAAAACAATGCAGGTAGGCAACATTAACCAGCATCAGTGATTGCTCAACATAATCAAGAAGCTTGTTCAAATGTCAGGAAAGAGGGAGCTATTTGCTTCAAGTGGCGTTTAGAGTTCCATTCACCAGCCCACCCTTTATTTTTGCATAAAAATGGCTGCTCTAAAACGCTTGCCTTTGTTGTTACCTCCTCTGTAGTCTAAAACGAGTGTTGGGAGAGGTATAATATTGAAGTAGTTTTTGTTTTTATCTTATGTTTTTAAATAGCATTTGAATTAATTGGACTTTGTGAAGAGATGCTATTATGTTATAGCCCAAGGCAGGCTATGTGTTGTTACTGCTGCTCAATGAAATGGAAATGACATGGAAGTGTGTAGAAATACTTTAAAGCAACAACATACACTTTAGTTTTGCTCATACTGTTCCCAAGTTAGCCAATGGTCCTCAAAATTACAATAATTACACTACAGTGCATATTTAGTCAGCTTTTACATGATTTCCTTATAGAATCCACACTGGATAACAGAAGTTGTACAACAAATCAGTCAGGTTGGTTGCTGAAAACGTGATGAGATGATATTGCGCAGGTGTGTGCAGACAGTAAAGCTATGCTGGCCTTTACCTCCACTAGGCCCATACAGATGGCTTGCTGCAGCAGTTGCTCAACGGGGACAGTGAAACGTACGACTACGACCTCATCGTCATCGGAGGAGGCTCTGGAGGCCTGGCCTGCTCAAAGGTTTGTGGGTGTGGGTGGAGAAGCTGTGTTTTTGTTTTTGAAAAAAAAAAAAAAAAAAATTTGCATCACAAAGTGTGTCCCTGACAGGAAGCAGCCACATTGGGCAAGAAGGTTATGGTGCTGGACTATGTCGTGCCCACGCCCAAAGGAACCACCTGGGGTGAGGCTGCTATGCCTGTGCTTAACGCCTGTTTTCAGTGTACCTGTTCATACACTCGACTTCCTTTGTGGAAAATACCTAAATACATAAATGTGTGTTTGGGTGGCCAGGGCTTGGTGGTACATGTGTCAACGTGGGCTGCATCCCCAAGAAACTAATGCACCAGACGGCCCTGCTAGGCACGGCCATGAGAGACGCCCACAAGTACGGCTGGGAGTTTGAAGAAACCGGTGAGAAGCTCTATGTCAGAAGATTCAGATGTGTTCTGCAGAAAACTAAGGCATTCATGAAGCCATAATTGGGTGTAGTTTGATAAGAGACTTGGCTTGTGGTAGAAACCAAAAGCCAAGTGTTCTTCTCTTTGTAATGAAAGTTTAAAAAGTTTCTTGTGAAACTTTTTAAACTTTAATTCCAAAACGATATGAGACAATTTGAGAACATTATTCTCAAACTCCACAGGAAAGGAAATCCCTGTTAATGCAGATGGCTTGTAGCAGGGCAAGCTATTCCAATATCATGGGGGTTATTTGCATAATAAATCCTTCCTCTTGGTCAGAGAAACACAACTGGGATGCCATGAAGACAGCCATCAACAACTACATCGGCTCGCTGAACTGGGGTTATCGGGTGGCACTCAGGGACAAGAATGTGAACTATGTCAACGCCTATGCAGAGTTTGTGGAGCCACACAAAATAAAGGTACCAGCCCTGCCAGTCTGGACATGATTTCATCTCAAACTAACACATCACAAGAATGGTTCTTATTCAAGTGATTTACCAGAATAATATTTTCTGGCTGTTCTATTTTAATTGTGCCGTATTGGATTTGCTGGATTGGATATCTGTGCGTTTGATTTGTGGCATAATCTCTGTGGGGCTCGGTTTGATGATTTTTGTGTTTTTATCCATCTTCTAGGCCAAAACAAAGCGTGGGAAGGAGACCATGTACACTGCAGCCAAATTTGTGTTGGCCACCGGAGAGAGGCCACGCTACCTGGGCATCCCTGGAGACAAGGAGTACTGCATTACCAGGTCCGGCGCCTCTGTGTTTCCCATAGCAGCGCAAACATATCCCTGTATTTGCTCCCTTGAGGGCCAATCTCTACACAGCGTTATCTTTGATTCTGCCCTGTTGTTTAGTCAGTAACCACCTAGTTGGCAAACAAATCAAAAAATACAAAAGGGTTATATTTGTTAGTTTTTTGCCCAATATGTTTAATTTGAGGGTACTTCATATCCCAAATTTGCACATCCCCGTCATAGTTTTTGTTTTTCAATACATTCCTTTTAGACATCCTATCCCTCCAACCAGTACCTTTTCTTGGTGATCAGAATTCCAATTAACCATATTTGATACAATTCCTAAGATGATAATTACTTTACCTGTGACTCTGGTTGGGGGACTTATAATCATCATCTTGTCTTTATTGGTGGAATAAGTGGGGGGATAACATCAATCAGGGGAATACATCCCATGTGACAGCTACACATTCCTCAATCACTGAGCCACCTTATCATAAGCTGACCCCAAGAAGGCCCCTAAAAACGGCTGACTTCTTTATAACAGACTTGCGCCATTTGGACAATGAAAGAGGGGGTGGGAGTTTGTACATCCACAAAGAAGAAGGAAGATTAGCTCAACAGTTAAACAGCTTGTCTGCATTATAGCATTGCAATCAGTGAGGTCACAAATGGATTTTAATCACAGAATATCTTACTGCCTCATGATTAAGGTTGAAAGACACCAAGTGTTTACAGGGCAAATCGACTGAGAACCAAGTAGTGAGTGTTCAGCGACTTGGGAACTGGGGTGAGGGTCAAAGGGGACATGACACGTCTTTTGGTCCAATACACAGAGTGTTGTGATTGGTCAGTGTATGTGGGAGGAAGCCACACCTTTTGGAACTAATGGAACTCCAAAAGGTGTGGCTTTTTAGCGTTCCTTTGCAAACAAACTATTAAAGTATTTCTTTCTAACTCGGGTTTTCTCAACCTCTTATTTTGCTTGTAGCGTGTTTCATCCACGACGTGACTCACTTTCTCTGTCTGTGTATGTGTTGTTGTTGTTCACCCCTACCAGCGACGACCTGTTCTCCCTGCCCTACTGCCCCGGGAAGACCCTGGTGATCGGGGCGTCCTATGTGGCTCTGGAGTGCGGGGGCTTCCTGGCAGGCCTGGGCCTGGACGTCACCGTCATGGTGCGCTCCATCCTGCTCCGTGGCTTCGACCAGGACATGGCCAACCGTGCCGGTGAACACATGGAAGAGCACGGCGTGAAGTTTCTCCGCAAATATGTTCCTGTCAAGGTGGGTGTGTGTGTGTGGGTGTGTGTGTGTGTGTGAGACGGGCAGGTGGACTGGTGGGCGTCGTCCATAAGCAAATGATGGGTATATGACACGCAGCCTTTTGGGACTTTGTCTTCATGGCACGAGAGCCCCCGCTGTTAAAGTGTAAATTGGAAGTGCAAGTCCACACTTCAGTCATGAACTTCGCACATGTGGCTATCACAAATTAAGTCCTGAGGGATCTTTTCCGCATCTTTTATTCCTACATCAAATAAGTTGATATCCTGTTTCACATGGAAATGTGGTATTTTGCAGGAATGTACACAGAGTACAATTTCACTTTACCTTGTCATTTGGGCATTGTTTGCTATGCTGTGAAAAGATAAACATGTTGACCTGAGAAAATGAGGATCACAACTGTTTTAATCCCCATATAACCAAATCCTCCATGTCCTCAACATGAAATTGACATTAGCCTGGCCTGTGGGTGGTCTGTTTGGGGCTCAGATGGTTAGGATTCCCAGCCACTGCATGGGAAGAATGGCTAATAAACTAGATGGTGCTATTCAGGTGCAGGAAGGAAAAGCCCATTCCCAAACCTTTTTTCGGGTGATGTCAAAAATGTTGAAATTGGATTGGGATGAGTATCCTACAAGCGGTTGTGCTGGCTGTGTGTGGCAGGTGGAGGAGCTGGAGGCAGGTGCTCCAGGCAGGCTCAAGGTAACCGCCAAGTCCACCGAGAGCGACGAGATCATCGAGGGAGAATACAACACCGTATGTACACGACTCATGCCAACTCATCTCAACCCTAAAAACTTTTAACTGGACGACTAATGCTGATTATTCATGAGTGAGCTCAAATATGAAACCATTGGTTTTGAAAAGCTCTACGTTACATCAATCTAGATGTTGAAGTAGTGAGGGCAGCATTTGCTTTAAACCCTCAAAATTGCATTGTGGCTGCAGGCTTCTAGCAAATGCACACCTTAAGGATAATATTCAGATGGGCAACTGAACAAACTCATTTGAATCAAGCTAACAATGCCGTAGCCGGCCATGAAAAGGGGTGTGCTTATAGAGCTGGTTGAACTGGAAGATTCTGGTATAGCTTGACTTCCATAGTCGTCATCCGTCTTGCCCTCATGTCAACAAAATGCCTCGATATGCATGGCAGAATTTGATGATCTTATTCAAGGAACATCCTTGCCGTGCAGGTTCTTGTAGCCGTCGGGCGAGATGCGTGCACTGACAAGATCGGCCTTGACCTGGCAGGGGTCAAAGTCAACCCAAAGTAAGTGCCTTCTAGTTCTTGTTGTTCCTCGTGTGCCCCACCTCCCCCTCCTGCTATCTGACGTGTCAAACACACGCTGTGCCTGTAGCTTTAAGGCTCCGCACTATCACAGTGATTCAGCACTTTTTCTGTCCCGTGGCTCCCAGCTGGGGGTGTGTTTGTGTGTCATTACCTTGAAGGGTTTGTTGGGTTAACGGGGAGATATTTGTTTTAGATTCTAGTACGGAGAGGTTGATATTAACAATACTTTAATATGAACTTCCATATTTACAACGGGAGTTTCAAGTAACCCGTTGTCAAAATGTATTGACGTTAAATATATTTCTGGCAGGAGAAGAAATTATTCATTATGATGCAAAACTACACAATGGTCATTTTTGTCTTTTATTTCATAGTTGGATAGTTACTGTCCATGAACCATATTTAGTCTCCACCACTTATTCTCCAGTTGGTAAAAAGGCTTCTGGAAGGGGCTGTCTGGTAGGAGCCAGTACACTGGCGACATGTCAGTGGTATGTTGGCAGTTATGTTAATTATGGTTAATTATGGCTACACAAATAGTGGGCAAACTATTTGCTGTACACAACAAATGCATGTTTGTGCTTGGATGCTGTCCTTTTTTCACTTTTCATTCATGAGTTTTGCTCGGTATGGGCTCAGTGGGGACTGAGGCAGGGTAATGAAGGCTCTTGGTGTCATGTGCTCTAGTCGCGTGACTATAGCAGTGTTTCCATGGTGATGAAGTTCAGTCAGCTGGGGGGCCCCACTGGGTTGAGGGGCCATTAAGGGTTTAATCTGTGGTGCCTTGCAAACCTTTTGGCTACGTGGTTTGCTTCTTCCATGGACCCACATAACAAAAGTCATCCTCATTCTATTCGTAGATTGGGTTGTACTCTCTGAAAACCATGTTGATCCTACTACTTTGTCTATTTTATGGAGAGTCACTCTTTTGACTGGCGCTTTTACTGGCGCTCCTGTAATTTCAAAAGCATTATTGCATGGAGCTGCCTGCCCATGGGCTTGCATTTAGCAGACGCCTTTATCCAAAGTGACTTACAATCAGTACATTTGAGTGGTTTAGTATCTTCCTCAAGGACACTTCGACATGTGGATAGTTTGAGGTGGGGATCGAACCGCCATCCCTCCGGTTAGAGGATGACTCCACTACCCACTGAGCTACTGCAGTCCTGATTTCTAGAACTGAAGTTGCATGTAATTAAAAAGAAAATGGAATGGTTACTTTCAAGTAAAATAAATGAATGAATCCTTTATTTTACTTGAAAGTAAAATAAAGCTTTTATTTCATTGTGTCATTGAAGGCAAACACCAACATTATGGTTTGTAACTGAGAGACCAGCAGCAATGGGAAAAGAGGATGTTATACAAAATGAGCTTTAAGATATCATTAACAAACTTGCTCTATCCATATAAGGCTTTTCGATGATAAACAATGGTAAACAATGACAAAACAATACCGTTTTCCGTCCTCAGCAACTTTGGGACGGTGGGCGTGATGGAGGCTACCGCTCTGGTGAAGAAGCTGTTATTCAGTGTAGATTTGGTTCGGGCTTTGATAACAATGTCTTTGTCCTGATGGCAAGGGGACAAGTAGTGTGACCTGGGTGGGTTGGCTCGGTTATGATATTGCTAACCTGCGTCGATGGACAGTTCTGTAAATGCAGTCCCCACAATCTTCTGTGCCATTTTTCACACCCCGACCAAGTCCTTCCGGTTCCCTTCTATGGGGCGTCTGTAAAAGTTTACTTAGAGCTGAGAGAGAAGTTTGGCCTGTTTAACTTATTTTAGAGGAACAACTTTTGTTGAGGTTTGTTCACCTGGTGGGAAGTGTTAAGGGAACATGAGAGTTTTTTTTTGTTATTTGGATTCCCCAGAATTTGATGTTGTTAAGACTCCCATTTATTTGGGGAGCAGGATATGTGGTCTTCGTGGATCTCCTGAAGTCCACAATGATCTCCTTGATTTTTGTGGTGTCAAGGACCAGATTATTTTCACCACTCGACCAGATGTTTGAGCTCTTCTCTCTAATGGGTCTCCTCGTTGAGTCCCACTCAACAAACGCTTGTCATCAGCAAACTTCACAATAGTGTTGGAGGAGTGGATGGGGTATAGCCATGGAGAGAGTTATGAGGACTGCTATTGCACACAGCCCTGCGAGGCATCAGTATGCAGGCTGATGGTGGAGGATGTGTGGTTGCCTGTTCTAATATTTTGTGATCTGTTTGTGAGGAAATCCGTAGAGTGAAGTTGCTAATCTATGGTAGTTTGTCTCCCAATTTATTGGGGATTATTGTATTAAAAGCGAAGGTAAAGCGAACAAAACGCTTCCTGACATGTTGGATGGATGCTCTTGGTGGTACAGGGCTGTATGTGAGATATTACGAGCCCCTCGAAGCATTTCATCACAACTTGTGTTAGGGCAACTAGATGATTAGTCATTACATTTAAGAACTATATTGGATGGGTTACTTGGATGTTTTTAAAACAATTATGCATTTAAGGAATGGGCAGTATACAATGCCTCACAAGTTTACCAAGGTGAATTTGGTGAAGGCTTCCAGATCTGACAAAAATGGCACCTCTGCGCCCTTCTCCAGAAACGGGAAGGTTCCCGTAAACGACGAAGAGCAGACCAACATACCTCACATCTACGCCATTGGCGACATCCTGGAGGGCAAATGGGAGCTCACTCCCGTCGCCATTCAGGCGGGCAAGCTGCTGGCCAAACGCCTCTACGCTGGCGCATCCCTCAAGGTACACGCAGGCACGCACGCAAATTTCACTGCTGGTAATGCATGGGTAACGGCATGGGTTTGATTTAACAGCACCTTGCTCCTTTTGTGTGTCCAGTGCGACTACATCAACGTACCGACTACGGTGTTCACGCCGCTGGAGTACGGCTCCTGCGGCCTTTCTGAGGAGAAGGCCATTGAAATGTACGGCGAGGAAAACCTTGAGGTGAGTCTTTCACAAAACACCCTGCAACTCTGAATAATGGATTAAGCTGATATCGGGTTCAAGCTACCTTATAAATAGAATGGTCTTCAATGGCTCTGTAATGAGTAAATGCAATAATAGCCGGGCTAATCATGACTCTTGCACTCCCATGAGAGCCGAGAATGACTTGCACTTTTAAATCAATGACATGGCGAGAGTTGCCATGTCATGGGAGCTTCTTTCCTCTCCCAGATGAATGTCATTTGTTGCTTCTAAGCAAGCATTTCTGTGATGTACAGTAGGCACTGCTGTTGTTTTGTAATTCAGTGCTGTTTGCATTTGTAGATTTACCACTCTCTATTCTGGCCGCTGGAGTTCACTGTGGCCAATAGAGATAACAACAAATGCTACTCAAAGATCATCTGCAATAAACTGGACAATGTAAGCTTCCCACTGCACACACTGCATTAGCTATACTGATCGTTTGATATTGGAATCCAAACCATTGGGACTTGATGCCATTGGTTGAAATGTCCCTGGTTTTGGTTGATTTTTCAGCAGCTATCATGCAATTGTCAAATGTTTTTCTACACATTTCCAAAATGAAGAATATATGGGTCGTTGTGGTTGATTGCTACTCTACTATACTATTTACTATACATTTCCCAGTAGTCTTATGGCCAGGATTGTGCTATTCAAGCAAGCGATGTGTGTGACATGTGATATTCTTTGCCTAGGAACGGGTGATCGGTTTCCATTACCTGGGTCCAAACGCTGGGGAAGTGACACAGGGCTACGGCGTAGCCATCAAGTGTGGTGTGACAAAAGAGCAGCTGGACAACACCATCGGTATTCACCCGACCTGCGCTGAGGTGAGAGCAAAACATCGTCGCCAGATAATCCTCATCAATTACTCATTTGATTTGCCGTCACGGGTTTTCCAAATGTTGGATGACATGAATTTAAAATAAATGGCTGCCGTTTGTGTTCCCTCCTGCACCTCCAGGTCTTCACCACGTTAGACGTGACCAAGAGCTCTGGTGGAAACATCACCCAGGCCGGTTGCTGAGGTTAAGCCCTGCTGGTTCAGTGCAGCTGCCCTCACCTTTAACTCTCTCCTCCTGGTGCTTCTCATCAGCCGTCTTGGCTAACCACAGGCTCGACACCTTGTTTGCAGACCAATAATAACTCAGAAGGATTAGTCAGATTCTGAGTTTTCAGTAGGAAATGATTCATCGAAATGCAGCAAGGATGGTGGTCTGTGTGTGGCCAAGAACAGTAAGGAGTTGAGGCCAGAGCTTATTGCGTTGTCGCTCTGGCTAATGTCTGTGTGAGGGCAGCCTGCTGAACAGCGGGGTTACTCTGCTGCCTGTATTGGCTTCTCCCGTGTGTCCTTCCAGAAGAGTACCACATACATAAGTGTGTGTGTGTGCTGGTTATGAAGTTCTGGCCTGTAACCTATATTTGAGGTGGGCAAGGATCGATGTCCTTCTGTGAGAGGAATACGTAGTAGCCTTAAGTCTTCGTCCAATACACCCCCCCCCCCCCCCCCAACAACAAAAGGATATGTAATCACAGCTAGGTTTGGGAATGAACAAATGGTGTTGGGACTTGAGGTTGATATTTTGTATACTGAAATGGAGTGCTTGTTTAATGCATCTCTATAAACGTCCAGACGGCATTTGTAGCTGCATATAAGCCGTTTTACGAAGTAAACATCTACGGCTACGATTGATCTACGGCTGTGAACTTGCACAGGGTTCATTCCCAACTAGTTCTACTGAGGTGTCAACCAAAAGTTCAAACCTGTTTTTTTTGTTTTTGTTTTGTTTTTTATTCACAGTTGGCATTCAAATGTTTTCAAACCTCGGATGTGCTTCATGAGAACACTTTGAACCTGATTTCAAGGCCCAGAGTATTCTGACTGTTGCTTCTCTGATGTTAACCAAGTCTGCCAGTTTGTTAACTTAATGCAGGTCTGTTTTATCTCACTGTATGTCTGAATAATGTGTATGTATCCAATCTTCAATTCTTACGTATGTCATTACTCTTCATTTTACATTGTTTGGGACTGTTTGAACACCTGGAATACTGTGGTGTCTCACCACTGTAGGTTCATTCTCATTTAAAGACTTAAATAAAATATGTATGCACTTGGTCGTATCGGTTGCATTGTTATTTAATAGATTATTCATGTTAGGATGGGGGCGAGAGCTGTTGCAAGACAATAAAATATGCAGATTGATTTGTACCAATTTGCAGCCAGCCTTCCTATTGTTTGGTCAATACACACTACTATATAGGAAGAGATGGGAAGTATCTGGGTAGGTATTGTATCTGGGTAGGTATTGTTGTTGTGAAAACTCAACCGTTACTGATGGGACAACAACTATGAGTTATGTGGTAACTACAGTGTGTCCTGTTGCAAAACATTTCTGTTGAGACAATGAGCTCAGATGTGGTAACTTGCCACCAGGCTGCTGTGTTGGTACAGCTGTGGACATAGCCTCCTCATAAGGCCCCATTCATCTCCCTGTTTGCTTTGATTAAAGGATGAATGTGTGTTGAGTGCGGTCTTTTTGTACTTGCAGGTACTGTGGATCAAAATGGTTCTGGACAAAGCAGACCACCTATTTAGCATTGTAGACAGACATCTGGTTGTGAATGTCTATTTGGGGAGAGAGGCCTTTTTCAGCCAGAGCGATGGTCATGATCAATGGCCTTCTCTGGTGTGAAGCTTTTGTATAGTTTGCCAGCCTGGTCAAGCTCTGATGTTTTATTGCTATCACCTGCACTGACTGCCATGACAACTCTGGCCCGATGAATTTATAATTTTTGGTTTTGATGTAGGACAATATAGGCCTCAGACAACTTGGTTTGCTATTTAAAAATAAAGACAATTAGATGTTTTATGGATCAGTAAAGTTACAAAAACTAAGGATGTTTAAATAATCAGCCACAGAGAGAAAATCATAATTTAACTATAAGCAACAACAATGTACAACCAGGCTCTGATGATGATTATCTCATTATTGTTGTGTCCCCATAGAAAACACTACCACATGTCTAGTGACATAACAAAAGTCAAAAGTCATTCCTTGTCTCACAATGACTTGCTGTTTTTAACACACTCATCATCTTATCTCTGATCCTTATCAAGGATCCCTGTCAACTCACGAAACAGCCAACAGTATTATTTATGGGATGTGGGATGGCCATGACTGATGATGAGTGGAAGAGACATACAGTATGAGTTGAACATATTGGCTATACTGTGTACTTCTCTAAAAGCTTGCTGCTCAGGACTTCTCATTCTCATGTTAACAGGCTGGAAACACCACATTTATTATGGATTCATCTTTCAATGTTTGTATTAAATGTCAATGTTTTGAATGGAATATGTACGTTACAGTTATCAAAAACACGACCCTCAATGTTAATGTTAATTCATAAATTGTCCAATAGAGGGCGGCTATGTTTCAGTAAACCTGTTAACGTACTCCTTGGAAGCCTTCTTGCCAGTCTTTGATTCACTTGAATTATATACATTATATACACAATATTTACACAATACACAATAACACAGAAAGTATGAGTTACAGTTTTCAAAACGAATGCAGTCGTTTGTCTATCTTGTATGTTATGCTCTGGATTCAAGACTTCAAACTTGTTGATCTTAAACTTCAAGAGTAAAAACATCATACAAAATAAAAGTATGGTAGATTGACTGTTGCAAGACCATTCGTTGTCGTATGGAATTATATCATTCAGATTCTATTTATATGATCGATTCATATGCACATGCGTTTTTATATGGAGACCTGCCAGTGCCCCCTAGCGCACAGGGGGCTGGGCTCATAATGTAAGGTGCTGTTTTTAAATGTAGCACGAACAATTTAATTTCAGTAATGTGGAACTCAACATAAACTGGTGTTAATAACAGCAGTCATGTATATGGTTAACTTTTTTTACATGAACTCAGCCAGTTGGAATCTGCAAAAGTATTCCAGGAGAGAAGCTGGGCTGTCTCTGAGGTTGACTTGTTGTTGTACTTGTATGGTTCTAAATCCATACCTTCCTCTTTCAGTTATGGCCGACCAATAAGGCTGAACATTTATTGCATTACGAAAATGAAATTGCATTTTACATAAAATACTGTAGAAATGTCTTTGAGGGATACAAAGCTACATTTTAACATCTATCATAGGCCTATATTTTCCATAATACCATAATCTACAATCAAAGTGAACTGCCAGAAAATGTAATATGACAAAGCATAATTATTTCCAGTCTAAATGTAGGTAATGTCTTATTTGCTATTAATTAATATCTTCCCATAAAGCTTTTCCCTGCCTCTTAAAAAAAAAAATTCTAGAAGGCCTCATAAAAGACTGGAAAGTTCCTGACTAAGCTAACTCTGAGCTAGGTACTAGCTATTGACTGTGAGCCTCAAATGTTTTATGTCTGGCTGATCATTCGAAAAGGTAATGTGGACACTGAGCTAAGAAAACAGAGTAATAGCTAATCCATTCCCAGAGACACAAACGGGCTTAACAGTACAACGGCCCTCCAATTGGATTAGCTGCTGTTTTGACACCTTCATGGCTGCTAAAAAACTTCCCAAACCCTGCAGGAAAGACTGGGTATGGCCTAGTCACCAGCTCTTGAACAGCCCCGACGGTGAACGCAGCAACAGTCTGTTCTCCGCTTCTATCTCATAACAATATGTACACTGTGAGCTTTGAGGTCACATGGGGGGGGGGGGGGGGGGGGATTAAGGAAAACCTGCTCCACAGTCATGTGTTCCCCCTACCCCCATGTGAGGCCACCTATGCTGCCACTCTGCTCCACTTTATAGTTTGGCCATCATACGTGTGTTCATTTATTTTGGAAGATCAGATTCAATTCTTGACAGAACACTCCAGCTCTTTATCCAGGCTGTGGTCACAATGGGACTATACTGTAACAAAGATCCTCCCTGTGGTCACTAAAGATCCCATGGCACTTGTTGCAAGAGTAGGGGTGCTGACCCTGGTGTCCGTCCCCCCCCCCCATCCGACCCGTCAATGCTACAACCTTACCCACCGCATGTGAGCCCAACTTCTAATGAACACATCTGCAGATCCCTCCCTATCTTCAAACAACATCTGAGGACCAACCTCTTCCGAGAACATCTCATCAACTGACTAGTGCACTTTGATGTTTTAAGCTGTTAGAAACCAACTTGGATGTACTATGTCTCTATCTCTGAGGTGTAGACTACCTATTTGTCCCCTCCAAAACCTTGTCTCTCTTATTGATATCACTACTCTGCACTGTTGGAACATGGTTGTGCAGCAATTGTAAGATTTGATTGATCTCAGCCTTACATGTAATTTGACTCAAATAAAAGTCTGATAGACCTATAGCCTATTGCGAAATGGAAATGAGAGATATGCATGGATTACAATTCTAGGTAAGATCAATCAACAAAATCACAGTTTATAGGCCTATGCATTTAAGAATATGGGACTATTACGCCTACTTTGTAAATTGAACAGACCATATTTAAAATTTTAATTCTGTGAATTAATTTTGCGTGTTTAGGCTATACATTTCTTAAACACCAAATAATGTATACTTCGAAAGAAAAAAAAAACATAATTTTTTAAGATGAAAAAATATAAACTGTAGGAGTATTACCCCATCAATCCTTCTGCCCTATTTTGGTCAAACGCTTGGGGGTGTAGCTGGTATACGCGCCACCCTTTGTTTATATATGGACCGTCAAAAGGGTCACAAATGTCCGGTCAGACCCAAATATTCGGAACGGCTCCTTCATGGCACTTCATTTTTCTCTTCTGATGTTTGGATATATCGTCGAAATATTACATATGTGAAGAAATAGTCTATACATTTGCATCGACCAACTGTTTGGTCTTGTTTCGCTAGCGTGTACGATGCGTTGGAGTTGCTGTGCCACGACCTAAAGGCGTGCAAGGATGTATATCAAAATAAGAAGCAGATTACAACTTCACCGTTAGGCACGGACGTTATTATTCATTGTAGTCTACGCGGTTATCGATGTAGCTGCAGATCATTGATATAGGTGGAGGCTTGTCTCGCATGAACCACACACGGATTTTACACGGTTTTGTAGTTTGCAAAGATTCAGGATGAAAAAGCCGAAAGTGAATCGAATGGTCCTGGCCATGTGTTTAGGATGTTTCATCATAGCCATTTTTTATTGTCAGCACAATTTGAAACAAGGTGAGTCTAAATATTTCATTTGATTTATCTAAGAGCTATACACTGCAAACATTTCATTTCCTAATGCCAGTTTTCATAATAGCACTAGCCTACTATATATAGGGCCTAATGTTGTATGTTGATCATGTCATATCTAGCAACATAACGAGGACGATAATATGAATGTGTTTTTAAATTCATTTCAACCGGCAGTCTTATGAACATAATAAATACCAAAATCTAAATATTAGTGACAGTGCTATAGGACTATGCAAACCGCTTCCCAAATCTCTCACAACTTCTTGAATCAGACGATACGTTTATGCAGCCTACTATTCCTCTTGACATTGTCTCGACTTAATTGGATGTCATTGTCACCCTTGGGTGTCTCCAACTAAATGAAGGAACAATTTAATTACAACGTTGATTTCTTCAGTTTCCTCTGCTACTGGGACACAGAGCTTGAGATCTTGCAGCTGGTGTAGATCTTGGCTCACATTCTGACCAGTTTCCACCTCTTTCAGGTCCCACTCTGCTGCTCACAATGGCCTCATTCAGACATACCTAGCTATATCATTGGCCACATTATGTAGTCTGTAGGCTACTGTGAAAAACATTTCACATCAGATTCACTTCATATATATTCAAATACCAATTCTGCTTTTCTTTTGACGTGGCGTTATGGGAATTGCCCTTTGCTTTATTTCTTCAAATGATAGAAATCTTAATAACTTCCCTCAAATCATCATCATATAGGCCTACTGTTTTCTCTAAAGCAAAACACATTTTCTTTATTTAATAATGTTTATCACTGCCCTTGATATTCTGGCCAAAGTAAATGCATTCAAGCATAACATTAAATGTTTTTGGGACTTTGATGTTGCTGGGATTTATCATGTGGAATAATCTACCACATGATTGTTTCTCAAATATGCCTTTTTTTTTCTTTAAATCCAATTCAGTTATAAAGTCTGAGAAAACACTGTCTCTCCCATGTTCATTTAGAAAACCAGTCCACTTGATCTGTTGTAAAGGTCGCTTGCCTTTTAAAGTGATAGCTGCATTATTATGGCAGTATTCAACAAAGATGCTTTGGTGCTGTCATGTTGGACGCTTTCGGTCCTTGTTAAAATACGAATAGTGGAATGTTCCTGGGACACCTGTGGAATGTTACAGCATTATAGAGTCATAAACCCTCATGAACCCTAACCCCCTCTTTATCTTAATGTACAAACGTCTGTAATGTCAGGCACACAAACTATGTGAGACGCTCCTTTGAAAATGTCAGAACTAGCCCACAGGCTCCTATAGCAAAGTATATTTTGGGCCAAAAATGGTAAAATGATCAGCTGTCATTATCACGGCTCCCGACCACCCTTACCCCAATACCTCTTGTCTGGTCTTGAATTGAGGTCACAGAAGGAAAAATAGAAGGTTATTGTTTTGTAAAGCAGAATATCAACAAAACACCTGCATATTTTGTGTTTTATGAAACTGAAGACATAGTTGTGTCAGGATAGCCTGGATTTAACCGTTTTCACTTCACTTTCTTCTTGTTATTAATCTCATACAGTTAGAACATGTACATGAAGAAAAATCTTTGGTTGCTAACGTTGAAATCCATAACTGACTTTTGACCCAGAAGCAGATGGCCATTTGAGTTTCGGTGGCAAAAAAGCTAGATAAAGAAAGTCATTATTTCAACATTGTCAAGTGAAAACAATTCTTCCAATACAAACTCCAATTTGGAGTTAAGATTGACATGTTACAACTCTGATCTTCCAAGCAATAGTTGTGAACCGAAATGTGTCTGACTGTCCAGCTAAATTGCGCTTCCTGGGTGCGCTATCTGATCCCTGGCCACAAAGGGCTATTTGTTGACAGCTTAGAGGGACCCAGCTGTTCCCCAGCCATGATCACCAAGCAAGCAGTGCTTTGGAGCTGAACACTCAGTGCTCAATATCATCGTTCCCCCTCACAAAAACAAACAAACAAAAATCATCCTAGCAGAGACAAATGGAAGTGATCCACACCAGATCACATTCACTAATACAGATGGTGCTATAAGGTATTGGCACATCAGCAGTCAATAATATCGTACAAGTGTACACATATTGATGCCCTTTTAAAACCTTGCAAAATGTTGTGTTGTTGTTGCTGGATGATAGTTTGTGTTTTAGCTTTTCAGCAAGGCTTAAACACTTAATTCCAATTAGTCACAGATCATTGATCTATAAGGCCCTTTCATTACGTTTTTCATTATGTTTTTATGACATTTAAAAACTGAACTATTGAAGTGAGGCCAGGGATGGACTTCGACAGGCTTATTGCTGTGCACAATTTGATTCAATGCAAATATTATTTAGATGTCAAAGCTTTCCTGTAGCCTTTGAAGCCAAATATTGTCAGAGAAGGATAGTAAGGAGGTAGGCTTCCGAGACGCAACGTGAAATCAGCAGAACAGAAGGCTCGGCCACCCGCAGCCAATACACACATTCATAAGCAAGCACATCCACTGCTTTGCATTTTGGCTGTGTGGATAGAGGTTCTCTCTTGCAGTGTCCCACCATGGCAGCTCTCTGGCAGATCAGGAGAAGCCATGTAGAGGTTGGGTAAGGGTAAGGGTGTGGTGGTGGTGACGAGGAGGGTCATTTTCCCACTGGGACCCCCTCAACACAGAGCACAGTTTATGGCTGGCACAGGAGGAGCACACATTGGCCTTTATGTGAAGCATTTTCCTGAACAGCCATATATTTATGAACGGTTGGCATAATTAGGACGTGTGTGGTAGTGTGTGGTGGCTCGTATCCTACATTGAGTAGTCACCTCGCCACCTTGCCTCCAAATTGCTAAACATGGCTGATGCTTCATTAGCAAAGCAGCGACCCTAAAAATAAACTCTTTCAAGCGTATCATCACAGCTTGTTGTAAAAATACTTCCCTACCAATCAGTTGCCAAAAGATTATAGACATTACAGACTAGAGCAACACTAAATGAAAAAGACAGAACTCTTTGGGAGTGGTCACACTTAAAGTGTGGTCTCCACTCACATGGTGTTGAGGTGGAAATGCCTTCAGAGGGAGGTTGCACAGTAGTCAAAGGGCTTACTGTAGTTTTTTTTTTTTTAAAAAGGGCTCTTCTTCTGTGTACTTCAGGGAATTGATATTTCTGTAATGTGCACTGCAGCCATGCTTTGTTCCAAATTATCTCATCCACTGCTCGATCTACCCAGAAATATGACTTGCAGGACCAAGGACACGAGCACCCATCCATACACGATAAAAAGACATAAGCCCTCATCCTTGCAAAATAAAAAAATGAAATGCACGGTGACAGCAAAGCCTGTGGCTCTGTGAACCAAGGTCCGCAGAACCTATATATTACATACAATATATTAGGTACACCTTTACCAAATATATTTAATGTCTGTCAAATGTACAATATTAGCTTATAGGCCTACAATAACTTGGCATTCTTGTGTCTGAGACACATCGCCATGAATGCATAGAAGCACACCTAGGTGATTTAAGTGTGAATATTTGCTTGCCAGACAAAATAATGATAATGCTTTCAGGTGTGTCTTGTTCTAAAAATGAGTAATTTCTCACAATATTTCACACTATTAGATCACTTATGTTGGTATTGAATTTTCCTGAATATCATGTGGCATTCTGGGAAATATGTGTGAAACATTGTCCAATATGTAAACAAGACTGATCTTAAATTAATCTACTCTCAATGAGCCATTGGGTTAAGAAGCAAAAAATGGGGAATATTGAATGTCAAACTAAATCAACACATTGTGTGTTTCGTCAACAAACCCAAATATATTAAATGTATCTTAAATTAATCAATCCCATTTTGTGATAGGCTATAATATAAAAAAGTGACAGCTCATTTCCAGCAATTTGAAGTCAAAGCTTGACAGTAAACCGTGTTTTTGTGTGATTTTGTGCCCCAAGAGGCAAAATGTTCAACATGCATATAAAAAGCCTGTGTACCAAGTTTCAGAAAAGTTCCTTCATCGGGCTGGCCTGGTTGATTGTTTGACTTTGACCGCAAATTATAGTCTGACAAATTTGAAAACTTTTGCCCGGTTTCTTAACTGCTTGACTTGTTATTCAGGTTGCTGGTGTTCTTGCAGGGTCGGTCACTGTTAGTCATATTCTTGTACACTCGCACAGACGGGTGCACATGGTGTGAGATACACAGTTTACTTTAGTAAATGGTAACTACTGAAATGGACTCCCAAAGACTGTTTGTTGTAGAGCAGTTTATATGGGCCTGACATTAGTATGGATGTTTAAACAATTCTTTAGGGACCGTTTGTATGGATTGTTTCTCACTCAACAGGCAACAGGCAACAGGGAATAGTGCTGCAACAGGGAATAGTGCTGCAACAGGGAATAGTGCTGGCATGCTCATCAAAGCACTTATTGGTCACAAATACCACTGTGATCAGTTGGTCTCCTGAATGGGAATCTTGTTAACATTTATCTCCCATAACTATGTAATTTTAGACATTATTGTGCCCTCTTGTTGTCAATCTGAGCCTTTGACAATCTAGCTCTTAGTAAACTTAACCTTTTTTGATTCTTACTTAATATTCAGAATGCATTCTTCCAGTTGCAGGAAACCAGGACCCAGAATCCAAAGGTGAGGTCTGGACAGTTCTTCCACGAGTCTTTCACAGAGTGATGTAATTTGATGGGTTGCATGAGGTCAACTCAGACAGACAGTGCGGGTGGTGGTTTGTATCAATCCAAAGCAGGAGCTTAGGTTTGGGAATTAAGAAGGCAGAGGTTATGAGTAATTCCATCATATTATAACGGTCAAGTTGAGGTAGGGCAGCTGGAGGTAGCCCTCCTAGTTTGGTATTCGTAGCTTGAGGGATATATGTATTATGACTACTGAGAGGATGTGAAAGCCCAACGCGCTTACAGGCTTACACTGCTGGGTGGCAGCTTATGGGGTAGGTGGGAGCATGGCTGCCAGTAGCTGGTGGGAGAGAAGACTGGGAAGGAGGTGCCCCAACTTCTTCTGAGCCATAGTAGCAGATTGGGTCTAGGCTGACCTGATGGTGAGGAGTGGCCACCTGCTGCAGCAGGGGGGTTAGGGTCCAGGACTACCGATGACTCTGGTGCCCTACTTGCTTCAGCTAGAATCCTATCCAGGAAGGTTGCGATGTGTTGCGCAACAGCTGGACACACGGTTTCTTATTCATGGCCTCACGCGCAGGATCAACCCGGTCTTGCGATCCAGTCATTGGCATTCTTTCTTGGCCTGTTCATTCTCTGTAGTTTGCGTTTTGACTTGAAAGCTGTAAATTTTGGATTATTTGTCTTAGAAGAGTCTCTTGTAAGTCAGTCTGCTGAATGTGCAGCTCTGCTGGAAACAAGCAGTCATATTTGACCGTATCAAATTGCCCAGGCCCTGTTTCTCGGCTTGGAGAAGATCCTAGTGTTCTGGTAGTAGATACTTGGACACTGGGGAATTGGATGTTTTGGGAGAGGGCGTTCCCCATCATAGGGCAGTTTGGAGACCCCAGCAGTGCAGAGGTGGCAGATTGCAACTACTGCGACCTGGTGACTGCTGGTGGTTGCATATGAAAACCCTTGAGTGTGGGATTTGCATCGTTGAGGCAACCGGTAACTGTCTAACCACACCTGGAAACACAGGGTCTCCAACTCAGTCAGGCGGGTGCCTCTCTCTTGTTGGCCTGTGTGTGTGATCCTCTTCTTGGGCCTAACTGCTTTCTGGTGAAGGACTACTGAGGGTTGGTCCTCACCACAGCCACTTCTGAACTGAACACCATGCCTTATTTGTCACCGTATTTTAACAACCATTTCACAAAGCAAGCCTATAAGACCAATAGACCATAAGACCCATTTGGCAGATTTGGATGGTGGATGGTTCTTGGATAACTTGGGCATGCATTATGACCATTTTAAGTGTATCCACATCTCACAACATTTTTGTGGAAATGGCATGGTTTTATTCGAGAAGTTAATAATCCGGTCAAAGTTGCAATTAGTTTTTGTATTTTGTCTACAAGCGTTGATGTATTGTTTGGGTTTCAACTGGTGCCTGTCTGTACTTGAACAAGAGCAGCACACTAAAACCCCCAACACGGTGTGTAATCTGACTCTGTGTCTGAGGTCCATCCCTGTAACACCCACTACCCTTCCTCTCCCTTGCTCGTACCTAGCAATATATTTCAATTCCAAAGGGATCTAACGTTATACACTTGGGCCTTTCCTCAACGTCTCAACAAACACTTTCTGGCTGTTGGGACATTTTCAAATTCAGTAAATTAAATGTTTTGTGTATCAGCAATGTTTTTTTTTTTTTAATTATATTTAAGAAGAATGCTGTAATGTATGCAGCAGTCCTGCAGCTGCATTTATATCAGTGAATCGAAAAAAGGTCTCAGATATTCTATTTCATCTTTGATTCTTGTGTCATGTCCTCATACCATAGGCGTCGCTAGCCTCCTTTTACTGTACGATCCCCTGTGTTGATCTGCTGTGCCCCAGTAAAATCTCATGTTCATGTTTTAACAAGCTCTTATGTTTGACAATACATTTATTTGTTTTGATAATGCAGTGAATTGATGGATTTTTTTTCCTAATCCATAATGTCGAAGCACCGCAGTTTAAACCGAAATACAAACTGAGGTGGCAACCATGCGGTCCAAGTCACATTGTGCACATTGCTGTCTTTCAGAAATTTAACCAAAGCTTTCCGCTAGGTGTTGGACATGAAGGGGACCTCTCAAACTGTTGGGGAAGACTTTGTCTACTTTTAGATGCAGTGTTTGTGTTTCTTTTTTATTCAAAATATTTGATTCATGAATTGAGTCAATGAGTTATTATTGTTTTATTAATAATTAATTATAACTAATAATTATGTCAGAATGCCAATGTACAATAGTTAAATTACTTGATAATTTAACTATTGACGATAATTTACTCTCTGGTTATGTTTTGTGACTACAAATTACATTTTGTTTGTAATAACAACTGAATAAGGTCACTGGTTTGAAATTATGAAAAATTTGTTTTTTGACCAAATGCTTTATTATGTTGTTGATGTTGTCATATGATAAAGAGCCCATGATGGGACTGTCATGTTTAATTATAGGCAATAAAGTAAAGATTTACTTTTCTGACGATACTTTACAGAATGACCAGATTTGTACATGCACAAGTTCGTCATCTTTGAGCTTGATCATGTAGCCTTCTAATCAGTTTCACCCTAAATATAACCTTGTAACCTAGGATGTGACCACATAATATTAGATCATTATACGTTACATAACCATGTAAAGGTATAACCATTGCAAGAAGCTTGGATCTAACCATTTCCGACTCTCGATTTTATTGCACAGACCATCTGCAGTAGTTGTGTGTTGTGTGTGGGTCAAGATATGATATACGTATATATATTTATATAACAGCATTTATTGATGCAACATCATGAACCGTGCAACTTTCCTACCAATTTTTAGATGGACTTTGATGCTGGAACAGATCTCCCTTTTCCAGCTCACTGTATACAGACTCTCTATTTCAGTCAAGTTCCCTGACAGATGTGTCTCTGTTTGCCCCTCAGCCTCTGAGCCTGCGAGTGAAAGGACCAACTGGCAGAAATCTAGGAGGAGTCCACTTCAGACGCTTTACGATGGTGACCAGGTCAGTCTCCCATGAACGGCACACCGTGGGCCTTATTCAACTACAGTGGCCATCTTGGTTCTATCTTGGTTCTTAATGCTAGCTGAATTATGCATTCAGTTCCACTACCCAACATTTTTATATAGGTGAATAAGGCCCAGTATTGATAAAAAATGGGGGGGGGGGGGGGCGGGGAATATATACTGTATATATATATATATATATATATATATATATATATATACTGTACTGTATAGATACAGTATATTGTAAAAGTTTTAAAAGTAAGAGTCATATTATGGTACACTTTCTGTCTAGACATGATTATCCTTATTTTTTAGGACTGACTCAAATTGACTGACATCATTTTACCACCATCCAAGGGTGCTGGTCATGCATTCACATCATCAATTCAGGCTAACATGTTGTCTATCAGTAGTGGAGTCAGGGTGTGCTTTGGTAATTCATGACTGCATGTATGTAGGCCAACAAGATAGACTGAGTGTTATGTATTGTATGACTATGTTTATATTTCAGTACACTTCTTTAAATTCCCAATGTTATCATCCACAACTAAGATAAGTTCAGCATCACATACACACACACACACACACACACACACACTCCATCTCTGCCTCCCAATACAATGTGTAAAAGTAGAAAGTAGTTTGCTCAACAACAGACCACAGTAATAAAAGGCTGGCTGGGGGCTGTTTCCAATTAAGACAGCATGTGAGGGGAACAGATGGGGAACATGGCCAATTACACAAGAGCTCTGTGTTATCTGGCGCACACAGTTTTTTTGTTGTTTTTTCATCACTTGTGATTATTTTTGTTTGGTTGCGCTGTAACACTGGATACTGTGGTGTGGCGACAGTCAGGAGGATGTGTGTTTGTGTTGGTAGTCAATCGTCAAGGAAAGAAAATGATACTCTGTGTAGATACTCTACACTGTTTTGTAATGAGAGACTGGTTTGGTGGGTTCACCTTAGTTAGGTGTGTGTCACTTTGCTTTGCCATCTTGAAAGCAAAACCATTATGGCAACACTTGAGTTGAGAGGTTTAAGACAAAAGGGAGCTGAGATGCTGTCAAGCTTGCTTCATAGCTGATATTGCTTGTATCTGTTGTCTGTTAATTAAAGCTGCTGGCTTGATATCTCAAGTCTTTCCACATACCCATAAGAAGCACAATATGAACTGGATTTCTTTGTATCTATAAACTATTTTATTCAGTAACTGTCGGTAGATGCTAAACAAAAATGTGCAATGAATTACAGGAACATGGTTTCACATATCCATTCCCGTGTGGTCCTAGATTCTGGGTCTCCCTCTTGTATCCTTTGACTCTAAAGCTACTTTTTGCTGGATCTGTGGTGATTGATCGATGATATTGGATGCCTGAAAGAGCCGCAGGGGAAGGGAAAGGTTAACTTAATTACAAAGTTAGAAAACACACATTTTAACTCTTTCATTTCTGCTACAAGTACACTTGGAATTCAGTCATATAAAACTATTGCATTTCTTACTGTAGCAAAGAAGGTCTAGTCACTGAATGAGGGGTTTGTGCCACGAGGAGGCCAGGGTAAACCGGCTGACCTGGGGTAGTGAGGTGTGTCTCTGTGGCTGGCAAAGGAATCTCAGGGTTGGTCCCAGCTGCACCGTGAGTGCATGTGTGTGTGTATCTTGAATATCTTGAAGCTTCCCTCTTTTTTTTTTTTTGGGGGGGGGGGGGGGGGATTTGTGCATGGATGAATCCTATTTAGTGTATGATGGTCTTGTCAAGACAAAGTAAATTCATTTATTTCTTTTTGTATTCAAGCTATTCACTATTTTTTATTAGAAAACCTACTGTCAAGCTACTATTATGAAATGTTTCACCTTCTTATGACAAATGTGCTCTTTGTAGGTCGCTTTGGATAAAAGCGTCTGCTAAATGCCCTAAATCTAAATGTAAATGTATTATAATTATCACATTCCACAACGCGGTTTTATCAATGACTATGGTCCGATTGAATCATTAATCAAGATTATTGAGGATATCATTGAAGACAAAACAAGTCAAGTTGGTGTGGCTGTGAGCTTTATTACTCAAACTGCCATATTAAGACCATGACACATTCATTGAGAATCAACAAAAATGTATTGATTGAAAAGCCCATCCATAATTTTATGTTTGCAGGTCATTCTAAAAAGCAATTACAGCTCAAGCTCATTCAGAATGTTGCTGCTACAGTTTAAACAAAGTCTAATGCTCCAATGCTAAGGTCACTGCAATTACTTCATGTTTGCCAGATAATTGTGTTAAATATATCACTAGTTTTCTATAAAGCAGTAAATAATGTAGGACCAAAACCCATCTCAGATCTGGTTCTGTATTATGAGCCCACTAGAGCTCTCAGGTCATCAGGGACCGGCCTGTTCACTGCATGGTGTAGCTCCCACCACATATCTGGAACAAGCGTCCAAAACTTCTGAGGTCTGTCTCAATGGTATATACTTTCAAATCAAATGTTTCAAATTTGTATTTATCTTTTAAATGATGTTTCTTTTTTTCGTCTTCCCCATCTACAAATATGAATGCCATTTTAAAGCAGCCTGTTGTGGAAGGGGCTGTGTGTGTTCAGACTTCCCTTAAAATGCAATCCACTTAAACGGTGTGGCTCCGCCTTGTATGTTATCAATCACATCCCAACAATTGGCAAATTAAACACCATCTGAATTGCAGAGATACCACTTCATCAAAACCAATGTCCTTCTTAATTTCATTTCTGACCACGGTCCCCTGCTATGTCTCTGACCGAAGCACATCTCTCAGATCACAATGACATGAACGAGGACAATAACTCGCTTGGTGCTGTGGTCCCTTCAGGTGGAGTCCTCGGTGCAGGCCGCCCACCAGGGCCGTCGGGAGCTGCTGGAGGAGGCGTGCCGCTCCTACACCCGCAAGCGCCGCGTGCTGATCCCCGAGGACCTGAAGCACGTCATGGTGGACGACCGGCACGGCCTGCTCTACTGCTACGTGCCCAAGGTGGCGTGCACCAACTGGAAGCGCGTGCTGATGGTGCTGACGGGCGCCGCCGGCGCCCACCGCGACCCGCTGGCCATCCCCGCCCACGAGGCCCACGTGGCGGGCAACCTGCGCACGCTCTCCGAGTACCCCACGGCCGAGATCAACCAGCGGCTGCGCTCCTACCTCAAGTTTGTGTTTGTGCGCGAGCCCTTCGAGCGGCTGGTGTCGGCCTACCGCAACAAGTTCACGCGCAGCTACAACACGGCCTTCCACAAGCGCTACGGCACCAAGATCGTGCGGCGCCACCGGGCCGACCCGCGGCCCGAAGCCCTGGAGGCGGGCGACGACGTGTCCTTCCAGGAGTTTGTGTACTACCTGGTGGACCCGGCCACCCAGCGCGAGGAGCCCTTCAACGAGCACTGGGAGCGGGTGCACTCGCTGTGCCACCCCTGCCTCATCCACTACGACGTGGTGGGCAAGTACGAGACGCTGGAGCAGGACTCCAGCTACGTGCTGCGGCTGGCCGGCGTGGAGGAGCAGGTGGCCTTCCCCGCCTCCTCCAAGAGCACCAGGACCACGGGGGACATGGCGGCCCAGTTCTTCGACAACATCAACCCCTTTTACCAGAAGAAGCTGTACAACCTGTACCGCATGGACTTCCTCCTCTTCAACTACTCCATGCCCGCCTACCTGAAGTTCAGGTGAAGGCGTTTGGATCCGAGAGCAGCCTTGACTTGATGAGGTCGGACGTGTGGACGTTGATTCTGAAACACGTTCCGTTGTGGTCACAGACAAGTCAAAAGAGGAGTTCTTTTACAGAAACAATATTTACAAAAAAAATCTTATCTCTCGGACAAAGACAATGCCACTCGGGGGTGAAAAAGTGGAATGTATGAGAGAGCCAAGCTTTTATTTTGTCTAACTCCAAAAGTTGAGCCATAACATGATTATTGTCTTACTGTATGTGTGTATGCTGGTCACAAATTGTGCCATGAAAACCGCTGCTGATTTCATGGATTTTGCACCAGAAATAAAATTTCTAGGCGATATCAACAGGAGAAAAAAAGGTTAAAGGTACTATTTATATCACATTTAGAAGATGAATGTCTTTCAACTATGTGCCTTTGAGGATGGGCCTTTACTCATGAATACCAATCTTTGGAACTGTGACCGTTCAACCATGTACTGTACAAACCTTTGCAACAATGACAGTTTTCTTGTAATTTATTGCAATATTTGTGGCTCTGTTGAAAAAAGTTCAACCAAAACAGGCATATGGTGAGTCTGCAAATAAACATGTTGAAGCAGTTGATATTCTGTGTATGTGTGTGTGTTATGGTATGATATAAACACACATACAGGCCCTATGTAGTGCACCATTTTAGGGTGTGACACATCTTTTCATGTTGCGTACACCTAATTCCTATGTCGGCGCATAATTAGTGTCCAAATTCACTATATACTTATTCCCATAATAGTGTACTATGTTGTGGTCCCTATATCAGGATTAGGTAATGAGGGGAAAAGTTAGCCAATTTTAACATAATTAGGATGTGTGGGATCCAGAGTCGATCCCAGGCGGCATGCTGCAAACCAGGGAGAGTATTTCAGTCTTGTATGGAGAGACTGAGGCTTAGTATGTAGGCCTACGGTGAGCTAAAGTCAGATTGGATTGTGACTGCAACCACAACTGAGTTCTCAACAATGGCACTACACATACCCTACTTTACATTGAAAAGCTTTTATTCCAACCAAACTAAACGCATACTGGCAAGAAATACATTATATATTTGCTGAAGTTTTTGGCTTGCCCTGCTTTTTTTTTTTTTTACATTCAATTGTGTTTTGATTGAGTCCCATGGTTCTCATCGTCTCCTGGTCATTGCTACAGAGTGGACTGAGAATTACGAGACTCAATCAAAACAATTGAGCAACAATTGCTGATAGCAGCTAGTACATTATGCTTATTGTCTTTGGGAGACAATACGCACATTGTACTAGCTAAAGTGTTTCAATGTTTGATAACACTTACAAGGGTACAATAATGAACCATTCATTAACATTAGTTAATGCATTAATAAGCATGTTTACATAGCATTGGGGTTATGGTTAGGGGTAGTGGGTTCAGGTTAGGTTTTTGTATTGTAGTTCAGTTCTTCATTAACTTGTTAGTTAAATTGAATCTGGTTGCAACCAGATTCAATCAGTAGTAGTAGTGATAACTCACTAACCCTAACCCTATTAAATGGTCAAAATCAATTAATACCATGGTAAACATGAACAACATTCGGAAGTAAACTCATGTTACCTAATGGTTTAGCAATGTACCCTTATTATTATTATTATACAAGTGATACTCATTTTTTAGAGATAAAGGTGCATTTGTTTTATGGCCTTTCACAGTAATGCAAACTAAATACTAATACAATTTTTTTTTAAATACTCTCACAAAGATACCATTGAATAAATGTAAGCAGATATACATTGTATAGCCTACAAATGCTAAAACTGTATATTGTTTGAATAACGCAGACTACCTACGGCCTACCTGCCAATGTAAAAGTTAATATAATATCAGGCATTATCAGTCAGATAGACCTTAAGGCATCGGTTAATAATACGACATCTCATACTTGCATGTGATAAACTATTTTGCCTTTATAGAGTTTAAAGTTCTACACTGGTCTCATTTTGACTTATAACCATCATTGGAGATGTTCACTGTCATTTACAAAGTTTGCGTGCATAGTCGTACCTTGAGCAACATTCATTCTATCATCAATCTGGTAGAAAATACTTAGGGCGGGAGTCAGTTGGTATCTGCTTATCTGGAATAACATTTAATTGCTTTAAAATGTTTTCATTATGCTTTTGTGGTGGTTTTCAACTAGCCAAAACATTTGATTTGAGTTTATGCAATGAAAAAGACATTCAGGTCAATCACATTTTCAACATGGAAAGCCAAGTAGAGTATTTCTCCAGTGCTGGCAATAAGCCAACAATTACACTGCCACAGTCCTTTAAAAAGTCACAAAACGTATAAACATAAACCAAGTGACATCTAGGGTTTCATTTTAGAAGTGCATCATCAGCATCATAGTCTATTTTTAAGTCAAAACAACCTTGTTTGTAATTATTGCTTCAGTACAATCATTTACCTATGGAGATCAAAGCGCTCACAAACAATTAAATGGGGTACACTTAGTTAGGATTACAGCTGTAAATCCACCATAATACTCGCCTATTCGGAACGGATGTGTCCTTTGACTATAGTGTCAGTTGACTAGTGGCTGTTGACAAAAGTGAGTGAACACACACATTGAGCTCAAAGTGGAACATCCAGCGAAACCATGAACTGGATACCTTGTGATTGTGCAGAAATATCTACTATAGTATGCCAGTTACACAGCTGTTGCATGAAGCCCAACACACATACAGCTCTTCGCTTAACTCCCTGCGTGTTAATATGTACCCAGCTGCATTGAATATCAGCAGGGAATGTCCCGGAGGCTCAACATTGAACCCGAAACCGCACTTCAGTCATCAAGTCGCACTCCTGGAACAGGCCAGCACCAACACCCTGAAGCTCAGAGCCAGCAGCCCTGTCCCCAGCAAATCCCCCAGAGCGGTCAGGTAGGGGATGCAGAAGTTATCCGGGTCCTTCCCCTGGTGCCACATCCATCTAACCATCAGGTCGGCCACATAGAGCAGAAGCGCCACCTATAAATTTCGATGTTGAAAACATAAAAATAAAAAGCTAGATTACCAAAGGCACAAATTATCCTTTTTCCAAACCAATGTCTATACTAACTCACCAGAAGCTAAAAATAGTAAGACCACGGTCCCTCTAATTTGGGTATTGCCGTTGAAGATGTATTTAAGGAAATGAGCATGAAGAAAAATACATAGTGCTGCGCATAAACTCTGTGTCCTGCATGGTAGTTATAGGCCTGTGCCCATCGGTGACATGGAATTCAACCCATACTCAGCCCTTTCTTATCTCTCTTAACGGCAGGCTGTTGTTACTGCTATTGTACTATTGCTTATGAGTCATATTGATTAATGATTGTCTTTTTAGATTGTCAATGCAAGGTCAAACTGGCAAGTTTGCCACAGCCAAAACTATTCAACTATATTGCAGAAGGTCAGCACAATAATATTTTGTTCTTATTTTATGATTATGCTTCATCATGCTTATGTTGAACAAAATATTGATTCTGATATGAGTCTACTCAAGTTCCACTCATGGATAATGTAAATAAGCTAGAGATATTTTTTAGGACCTTTGGTCTTGAATGCAGCATTAGGCCAGTGTAGTCTGACCTGGAGAAGAGAGGCGCCCAGGTAGCAGATGATGAAGGCGGGGGTCAAGGCGACATGGCCTCCCTGGAAGAGGTGGATGGTGTAAAGGAAAAGCAGGTGCCCTGGCACCACCAGGAACACCAAGACTCTGGCCGACCTGGAGTTCACCCCTGCAGATCACACATCAATCAATCTATTGAACCTCCAGATCAGTGGCCCCTCTCTCCGCACAGTTCAGCACCTCTTCCAGCTTCTGCCTGCTGGAAGGAGGTATAGATCTCTTGGGGACGAATTTTAATTTGAATTAAGAGGCAGAAACTTTGAACACACCTCATGATGCAGCTATATTAAATGTCCATCGCCTTGACAATAGCAAATAAGGATTAAGAAGATTAGGAAGTATTATCGTCAAATATATCTTCATCAATCATCAATCATCAATCTATAAATGTCAAATAATATCTTAATTAAATAGTTGAGTATAATTAAACAAACATAATTGGAGTCATTTCCCAAAAATGACGATGCAGAATAGCTGCTGGATAGAGTGCAGAGTTGGTGCACATCAGAGATGTGGAGACTGGCAAAGCACTGGACCTTCAGAGCAGAAGGTCACACAGGGGTTAGGCCTGAAGCTGGCCATCTCGTAGGGCAGAGACCCAGGAGCACTTCCGGAGTGGAGGTAGGTTGAGATCCTGCTGGCTTGGATGGCCACCAGGTTCCCCCCAACGCCTGTGGGAGAGAGAAGTGGTCAGGACATCATTAACATTACAGCTGGCTTTGTAACTGTCTGGACATCATTAAGATTACAGCTGGCTTTGTAACTGTCTGGACATCATTAAGATTACAGCTGGCTTTGTAACTGTCTGGACATCATTAAGATTACAGCTGGCTTTGTAACTGTCTGGGAAGATCGTATTGTTAAAATGGGGGTATGCATGGAGTATGGAAGTAAATGAATAGGGTGAAAACCCCTCTAATCTCGGGACTTGACAGGCCTGTTCATGGTTTCATCCCTATGGAAAACATGCCAACCATTGTATAGTTTGGAGGACATTCAACAGAGCCGATCAACTCTATCTTTGCCATAAACTGTTTAGTCACAATTATGATGAACAATTGTACCAGTTTACTTGTTAATCAGAGGCTTGAAGAATTATAAAACCTTAAAACAGACAGCAGAGTAAAAACATGGAGAGTATTTCAGCAGCGGAACAGCTCGTGGAGGGAAGAACGCGACACTGATTCGAATGCAAATGGACTTCCTGTACTGGGGAGTCTTGCATTGTGCACAGGCTGACAGAGGTGACTGTGGAGGCGAGCGGCGGTCCGCGGTTACTTTACATTCTCGACAGGCGTGCGGTTTAAGTCAAGCCCATTGTTATTGCCCACTCTACTTTGTGTGGCTCATTGTGGGGAGGGAAAAACACACGACATTGGACCTGCTTCTGGAGAAACAGGCAGCAACCAGCCACTCCTCCTTACTCTAAACATCTACCCCAAAAAAGAGCCCAAAAATAATAAATCTGTCGACCTTCAGACATAAAGGCTGCAAAAAAAAAATCCAACTTAATTAATTAGGCCATTGCACTCTTCCATGGTAAGTCCATTAAAGTCCGTAAATAACACTTCTAATTGCTTCTTAAAGCAACACCAAGTGTAAGAAATGGCCATAAGGAAAAATATAGATTTCCCATGTGTTTCTTTATTACATTCGAGCCTAAAAGTGAACCTATATGGTAAAGCATTTAATGCTACATCTGAGGTCATTCTTCACCTCTAAAATGAGGTTCAGGCTCTTCTACATCAAGCACAAATTGACCTTACCATTAATAACTGGTGTAAATATCGCCATGCCTTCAAACTTTGGATCGCTCACTGTCTTGTCAAGAATCAGACCGCCGATGCTAGAGACAAAGAGTAAGACAACACACACACACACACACACACACACACACACACACACACACACACACACACACACACACACACACACACACACACACACACACACACGTAATGTATAACTTAGCTAGTTGTGGAAAATCTGTGTCCATGTCAAGTAACATTTCAACATTTCAACAAGAAGAGGCGAAATAGCGAATGTGGGTGAAGACGTGTGTGTTCTGGGTACCTGCTGAGGGTCATGGCCGCTATGACTGGCTGCCAGCCCGACCTCAGAACCTCTCTAATTGGTGGGGAGTGGCGGGCGATGGAGACCCACAGCGGAATGAGCGCCAGGAAGAAGAGGCACACTGCAGGGGGCAGGAACCACAGGTCTGGAGGAACATCACAGTACACAGTGATGAATAATCACATTATTTATACTATTTAAACCAACAACACCAGAATCAATCAAATAGCAGCGGTGAGGTACAGGTCACCACAATCTAATATTGCAATAATAATCTTAGTTGATAGAGAGAATAAATGGGAATAATCTAAATTGCCCTTTGCTGCCATCTTGTGAGTGCAGAATAGCCCACTTTTAATTAATCTAAATCCTTTTTTTTTTTTTAAATCTACAAATGACTTTTTATTCTCCTAAAATCTATTAGGACCACAGTGGATGATGGCAGCAGTGAACAATGCGGTATGATCACAACAACGTGTGATTGTGACCTCTGACCTCTTAGGTTGAACAGGAAACTGCTGATGGCGGCGAGCAGTGACATGGTGATGAGGTCACCCAGGCTGGCTGCGATGGGCGTGGCCACATTGTCCGGGTTGATGCCCATCTTCCAGGAGCCAATGATCACAGCCACCATCACCAACCCTTCACACACACACCAACAAGCCCACAGGTCAGCACGCTATTTCAATCACAACATCTTTTTTGATAGTTATAGTTTTTAGTTTTCATTCAAACTTTTTCATGTCTACAGCAAATCCAGAACTATTCTCATTCCCATCCTAAAACCATAACAGCGTTCAAATCCCACCTCAAAACTCACCCGTTCAAAGTGGCCTATTCACTGTAATGTTCAGTATTCTGTCCACTTGGCTCATCTTCACAGTATTAGTTTTATTCTCTCCTCCCACACGTGTCTCTACCCCCCCTTATGTCTCGTCTTGTTTAAATCATGCTAGTCATGTCTTTGCCATGACTGGCTGTTTTAACTATTCAACTATATTCTCCTGCACTGTAAGGTGTCCTTGGGTGTCCTGAAAGGCGCCCTCAAATAAAATGTATTATTATTACTATTATTATTATATGCTGACTCACTCCCAAGTAACCCCTGAGTCCTCCAAACTGTTCTGTTCACTCGTGTACTTTGTTAAAGTTCTGAAATGTGACTTTTTTTAATCTTTTTTGTTTTTCACCTGGTCCTTGTCTCTACAAAGTGTCTTTGAGTGTCTAAAAAAGTTAATTATATATATAATATATATAATACTATATTAATGAAGCAATTATTGTTATTATTATTATTATTATTATTATTATTATTATTATTATTATTATTATTATTATTATTATTATTATCATTATTATTATTATTTTTATTTTTTATTTTTTATTTTTTATTTTTTTATTATTATTATTATTCATAGTAGTAGTAGTAATATGTACATTTACATTAATATTCATGTTGATTCTAAAATATGAATAAGAGAACTGTAATTATAACAGAATTCAAAGGTATATTACTATGACATGGTTTGCGAGGCTACAGGCTGACCTAGAGACAGAGCGGCGGTGAAGGCGGTGGTGACACTGCTGGCACAGAGGACAGAAGCCTGGATCATGTCCACCTGCCCCCTGGTCAGCAGCCCCAGCAGCACCGCAGCCATCGCTGCTAGGAAGCCCACCACGGTGGCCTGAACCTGGCATGGCACAGAGCACAGAGCACTAGGATATTTAATGTTGATGAATGAATGAATGAACTCATCTTACATGAGCATATTATAGTTATCGCGGTACATTCTACATGATCATGATCATAAATATGAGCATCATCAGTAATATGAGCATTATTTTCCACATTGAGTAGTTGAAATGAAGAGTTTTAAACACAGTGGGCAGAAAAGTGCAGCAGAGCAAGATTAAAAAATACAGTGTTGCACTTCACCTACATGTGATAAGCAAGATGGATTACCGAATCAATAACAAAAGAGATGCCCTGATTGGTCAGAAATGAGCTGGGAGTGGTTGGTCAAACATTGAATTTGCTCATACAGAGGTAGGTGCACTGAAGTCCAAATGTGATATTCTCACAGGAGCTTACAAATGGCTAAAGGATGGCCATGCCATTTCTTACAAATTATTCTAAATTATAGCGCTCAAGTTTTGGCTACAGTAGATTTAACAAAAAACTACTTAAAGTAAAAAACAAAGTGTAGTCAAAGTGTAGACAGAAAAAACAAAAGTAGTAGTGTTATGATATGTGTGGTGTGTGTTGCTTATGTGTATATAGTAATTATGAGCAGGTAGAATGCATGTGATTATTATTCAGCTATAGTCAAATAGGTGGTGATCATGCAGAATATGTATGGAAAAGTAAACTGTGTCCTGCCATGTGTCAGTGTATTGTAATGCTATAAAGAGCAGTGCGCGTGATGATAGAGAAAGAGAGAGGACCGTTGGGTCTTAATTGGTCATTCTCAGTATTTTTTTTTTTAGATATGGGAATGAAATTTGTTCTCTGCATATGACCCCTCCTATGGCACATAGGAGCAGTGGGCTGCTATGTTCAGCAGCCTGGGGAGCAAGTTGGGGTTCAGTGTCTTTCTCAAAGACACTTTGAAATGTGGACAGTTTGAGGAAGGGATCGAGTTGATCGAATCGCTGGCCCTATGGTGACCCGCTCTGTCAAGCCGCTCTATCCACCAAGCTACTGCAGCTCCTCGTGATAATGGAGTATGGTAATGGTTGGTAATGGGGTCTTTAGGTTAGCTTACCTGGATGAGAGCCAGGTTGCTACACACCATCCCCCACTGCTGCCCAGGGTCATCCATTTGCCCAGTGTTGGCCTTCACAGAGGAAAGAGGCACATGGAAACACAATTAAAACAAAGAAAAAGCGACTATTCCAAGCAACCATTGACCCTCATTTTAATACCAGCAGATCAGCATTGACCCCGCCTTTATTGCTAATATTGACGCCCATCCCCTAATCATGAAGTATTGCATGGAACCAAGCTGGTCCATGGCTTTAATTGACCAGAAAATGTAGAAGTAGATGTAGCATTTCTTTCAAATAGAGCTCTTGAGAGAGAGAGCTTGCATACCATCATCTGTCAAAATGTAAAGAATCAGGTATTTGGTATTGTGTGGCTGTGTATTATTGTATTTGATCTCACTGCACTATGTATAACCTCTGATACACTAGACCAGTGGTTTTCAACTGGTCTGGCTTCTGGACCCACCGCACCCCTTAATGACGAGCCGCGACCCAAATCAAGGAAAATGTTCTACTTCTCAAATGTATTTAACATAACATAACACTTCAGTAACTTTATTATTAAACTATTCAGTCACTTATTCAGGCAATAAAAAAAACAGACGGCACTTCGCTGCATAAAAAAATCCTCTTCAAAATAAAAGCACTGGATTTAAAATAAAATAAAAAATTTGCCCGGACAAAGGCCCACTGACCCACTGAAAACGGGCCCGCGACCCACCAGTTGAGAACCACTGCACTAGATGACTATCAGGCTAACCAATTGTAGTATCGGTATTGATAGCACCGCTAGTTGTATTATTAGATACGGACAAAGATATTAGAAGCTGTCTTCATGCATGTGTGCCTGATGTGTTTTGGGGCTCACAGCGGTTGACAGTCTGGATGCTAAGGTCATCTCCAGGTTCCCCTTTAGTCCCAACAGGGCAGGTACCAAGATAAACACTTCAGTGATCTGCTGGAACACCTCCCAGTGCTGAAACACACACACACACACACGCACGCACGCACGCACGCACGCACGCACGCACGCACACACACACACACACACACACACACACACACACACACACACACACACACACACATACTTAAAAATACTTTAAAAAAAAAAGAAATCACTACACTTGCTTAATACTTTAGGTATTGTACTGTAGATCTTATACCTCCAGTCCTTCTAAATGAAAGGCTGATCTCGGCACCAGGGTATTGTCTATTTACTAATCAGAGAGAGCTTGGGACACCATACAGAAAGCCTTATACTTACCTATATGTTGTATTAAATATGGCATCAATAAACATACTATAATTGAGCCTAGGCATACTATCTATTTGACCTCTAAATGAGCACATGTCTTTGGTATGTCCTGTAGTTTAAGGTATGTGTTACAAGGATGAAGTCTCTGTTAACATGACGTACGGCAGCTGCATCACGCAGAGCACCTGGAGCTCATCTCACACATCACATTACACACATTACATTGTATTATATTATTATCACATTACATGGCAGGTAGGCACAGAAGCCACGGCCGGCTCACCAAGGTGTTTAAAACATGCCCATTTGGGAACTCTGTCTTATCTTATCTTTATCCTTATCTTGTCATGAGCCATTTTGCATGTAGTTAGGGAGCATAACATTGTCATGGGATATTATTGAAACATTGGTCCTAGACCCCCCCCCCCCCCTCACCGCCCCTCCCCTACACACACAATTACCTTCATGATGACATCATCCTGAAGCCTATCAATGTTTTACTGACTTCATGTCACTCTCTCTGTCTGTCCCTTGATCCCCCCTCCTCCAACTGTCCACATGTCGAACCCCACAAATGTACGGATTGCATGTCGCTTTGGACAAAAGTGTCTGCAAAATGCCCCCTTTACCCTTTTACATTATTCAGCCATGCTTCAAGGGGTAGCGCGGTCACCTACTTGCACGACCTCCATGAGCGTGCCGGCCCCCCACCATGCCCAGGCCAGGCAGCAGGCGCGGGGCAACAGCGCCTGCCCAGCGATGAGCCAGCGGGGGCTCCAGGGCCCGGAGCCCCGCGGGCCGAGCAGGTATGCTTACAGGTGAAGTAGCCCCACAATGTCTTCCCATGGTGTCAGAGCTCCAGCAGCTCCACACAGGTCACCACCACCATGGTGGCACCACACGCCCACCTCCCCACCACCTACCTAGCCTCAGCCAGCCGGCAGGTTTGGTCTGGACTGGTCTGAAGTGGATTGATTGTTTACAGGGTTTTTTTTTTTTTAAATCCGAGGGAAAACAATGGCAGACAGGAGAGATGTCCAGAGAGATTCCGTCTTCCTTTTTTTTTTTTTTAATTGTTTTTAAAACCGGGATTCACAGCCGATCCTGCACAGTTTAAAGCGAAGTCAGATAGTCACTGGAGCATTCAATCTTAAGCATATCGGTTTCCCTTTGATATCCGATGCTGGCCGAGACAAGAGAAGAAATACATCCATGTCTTTTATTTATCCTCCTCATCCACCCTTAAGGAAGCCTTGAGTTGTATTGGGCGCTAAGCGAATGACACAATGTTGCAGATGGCATGGACTGTCCTCTAGAATAAAGTACATACACTCGCAGGACACACACACACACACACACATACACTCACAAACACACACACACACACACACACACACACACAAAAGTTGGCAAACGTGCTACAGACTCTTTTCGACAGAGGGTCTGGAATGCGTCTACTCACGCGCTGCCACTAATAGACCGCCAAAACCCTGGCCACCATCACATGGAAATAACACACACACACACACACACACACTCTCTCTCCTCCTGTCAGTCCGGTACGGGACCTTCAGCACCCCCCCCCCCCCTCACGCCTCACTCTTGAGGAGGCGGGCGGCCGAGGGGGTCCTCTGGAAGGCCGGGCGCTCCCCGGGCCGGAACAGGCAGCGCGTGCGGTGGGACAGGGAGGTCCAGAAGGCCACCAGCTTCCTCTCCGCCCTCTTCTTCTGCTGCCTCCTCCTCGCCTCTCGCTCCCTCAGCCGCTCCATCTCCGTCTCCACGGCTCTCCCGCCGCTCTGCGTCTCCATCTGCTGTTCTCCGTCCTCTTCCTCCGCCTCTGCCGCCTCCTCCTCCTCCACCTCCTCCTCCTCCTCCTCCTCCTCCTCCTGCTGCTGCTCCTCCTCCATGTCGAAGCCGGCCGTGGGACGCTGCCCCGCCTGGAGCCTCTTCCTCATCCTCTGAACCCGGGAGGGAGGGAGAGGGAGAGAGAGAGAGAGAGAGAGAGAGAGAGAGAGAGAGAGAGAGAGAGAGAGAGAGAGAGAGAGAGAGAGAGAGAGAGAGCGCCGGCCCGTGGGTGATGACGACGACCGCGATGGACGAAGATGGACGAAGATGGACGAAGAGGGACGAAGAGGGACGAAGAGGAAGGTAGGGGGGCAGAGGAGAGTTTTGAAGGTTCTGATCGTTCACCTCAAGGTCCTTTTGAGGCGGCTGGTGATGCGTCCATCCAAGATGCGATCAGAGACCACTTGCACCACCGGAATACCACCCCCCCGGGTGGTAGTGTGTCAGAAAGGTGATGGAGTTGTTTTTGCTGAGCTTTCGTGGAGGAGAGAAAAAAAATTGTGCCGTAGTAGACTGCCTGTTTCTGGCTTGAAATGTCCTCTTCAGTGTCAGAGACAGTGTCTGTTTCTGTCTCTCCCTGTGTCTCTCCCTGTGTCTCTGCCTCTGTCTCTCTCTGTCTCTCCTCCTCAAGGTGCCTCTGGAAATGCTCAGCTCCCCCCCCCCCCCCCCCCTCAATACGGCTCTCCAATACAGCTGCTTTCATCCTTTTTCCTGATTGGTCCTCGATGTGCTTCATCACCCCGCCCACCCTCCTCCCGCCCCCCAGCCATGCCTCACTGTCCCAGAGCCCCTGAGAGTGCGTGCTGTGACGCACTGTTAAAAGGCAGCAGGTGGCTGGATACCTGTCACCGACATGCGGTGTGCTACTGCTACAGTCAGGGAAGGACAACCCCCCCCCCCCCCCCCCCCCCACACACACACACACACACACACATTATCTCTAGTATGCTAAAAGATCATGGTCGTCAACTAGAGAAATCTGTACACGCGCCCTTCATCATTTGTCCTGTCCTTCAATTTCTCCATCTGTCTGCATGTGTACAGACTTAGTCTCACCGGGTTTATTGGCTGTTTGTTTGTTATTGCGTCTTTTTGATCCCTCTACAGACCGGCGAACTGTTGGACGGGGATTCTGGCCGTGCAAACGCCAAGTACAAGTGCAGCTCCCACTTCCCTCGTCTATCTGCAGAATCTCCATTGCTAACTACAATTTTACATGTAACTAATTATGTGTAACCAACTATGTGCATCTCATAAACTACATAACTTACTACACAACTACACTATGTGCAACCAATTATATGTAACTAACTATGTGTAATCTAACTATGGGCAACTAGCTACATGTTACCGACTGCGTGTGCAACTAACTACATGTAACTAAGTATGTGTAACTAGCTACGTGTAACTAACAGCATGTAACTAACTATGAGTTACTATTAACATTGTGCCACTAACTACATGGAATGAACATATGCAAAGAACTACGTGCAACTAATTACCTGTCACTTGCTAAGTGTAACTAACAGCGTCCTGCAGTGGTGAATCCATTGTATGTGTATTCCACACACACACTGACATCAGACAAAGGCTGTACAAGATCGTGTAAAGAAGTGTGAACACACACACACGCACACTCACACACAGAAAATGACTCAGCTAAAAAGTGTCCCTGAGACGTGATGTAGATTCGCTCCACTCCCCCCTAACAACCCCATCACCCCCGAACCCCAGTTTGGCAGTTTGCCACAAAATGGATTTAAAATAAAGGACAAGTCTGAGGATAATGTGAGGTGAAACTGTCCCCCTTAGCCTTGTTGCTCCCAGGGTAACAGAGCGGGGTCATGAAGGAAATACACAAATACTTTGTGAACTTGGCACACGGCATGATGACACCATCTTGGAGAAGATGTGGATGACCTTCAGTTTAAAGGCTCAATCTACCATCCATACTAATTACACTACTAAAACTACTTACATATACAGTATATGTGCTTCTTTTTTAGAAGCATGCACGCTCATGATTTGAGGTCCATCATAAGGAGCTTAACATCATTGGTCATTACGATGATGTATTTAAAGATAACCCTGGACATGGAACATGGACAAGCCTGGCAGAGGTTCGGTCATTGACATAACTGCTGTACTGGGACGTTTTACATGGGCTTTGGCCTGGGCAAGTTGCAGACAATATGCTGTACCTTCTGAGCTTCTCCTCTTGTAATAGCAGTAATAGTAATGCTAGTAGTAATAGTAGTAGCAGTAATTGCCATAGTAATGGTAGGTTCATGATTACGATAATGGCACAATAACAATTGAATTTAAAGGAAAATCTAGTCATCAAATCTATTCTTTCAACAGATATAGGCCTACATCCAGCATAGTTTGATGTAGCAAAGGTATTATATTATATTGTATTATAGTGAGACGTCAAATCAATGAAGGCAGTGCATATACTCCTATGCCCTCATTTAGCTCCTAGACCTATCAGCCCTTGTGTGGTTATGGTCATTCTGACCAGATCAACAAGCCCACTGTGACCTTCCATTCCATTCACAGTTCAGTCACCTCAGTTCATTTCACCAAACGGACAGGGGTAGGACTCAATGTGGTCAACTGCGTGCAGTCATTAGTCATCTCAACCATCTCGTTGCAAGAGGTGGAAACACCAGATTTATCAAACAAAACTAATGTGAGAAAAGCCGGATTAGTGCCAGTGATGCAACAATCAAAAGGTCCATTATTTAATGATAAAGGACCTCATGATTATGAACGATCGAGTTGAATGATCAGCTATTACTTTAGCCCCAGTGGCATACCATCAGACACACGCATACTGTACAAGCCATAATCACATTTGTGACTCGCTATGCGGTCCCTTATTGAGTTCACCCACCCGTGCTTCAGCGGTACACACACATGCAGCGAGGACACCCCCGGCCCCAACCCACTTCAGCCATTTCCTCATCGGACCATGACTGTGGTATTGATTGATTCATGTTATATTTTTGTTGCAATTGGTTAGCTGAAATATATAAAATAAAATAAAAAGTTTTGATCCCTATACCTTATCCCATACCTTACCTTACCTTTCCAACAAATATGTATTTATAACCTTACACTGTTGTACATAATACATCTCTTTTGCCTACATAATCTGCACAAAAACACTACTCAAATAGCACTTAAATGCATTTCAATGCTTCTTTTGCACTTCTGGTTAGACGTCAACTGCATTTCATTGGTTTTGTACCTGTACTCTGCTAGTGACAATAAAGTTGAATCTAATCTACTCTAATCTTAAAGGCATTACAGGCATTTACTGACGTGTCCAGTAAACAACATCCTGCACCTATGGGAGACAGCACGCCTGGATCATCACAGTATCGTTTGAAGACTGTAGCGGTTTGACTGACCTGTGCAGCGTCCAACACCATGCCGGCCGTGACCATGCCCAGCCCAGACAACAGGTAAGGGAGGAGCACCTGGAGGCAGATAGAGCTGGAAGACTCTCTCACCGCCGGAGGACATGGCGTTGGCTTCATCATCCTCCACCCTTACGTATCGTCACCGGGGGAGCAGTGTGTAGAGCTGGTGGCTGTAGTCTGCCACCTTGTTTGTTTGTGTGTGTGTGTGTGTGTGTGTGTGTGTGTGTGTGTGTGTGTGTGTGTGTGTGTGTGTGTGTGTGTGTGTGTGTGACACAAACACAGCACACAACCACTGCCAGACAATGTTTGTCTTTGAACTTGTAAAAGTTGTCATTCTGTTTCTTGGGGTTAAATGCTCCATAGAAATGTCAAACATTAATTGAATAGTGTTGAATAGTGGTTGTATTAGCTAGCTAACATGCAATTACCAGCAAATTAGCAATTGGCAATGAAGTTAACAAGATAAAGACAACACCTTCCACTGTAGGAATGTTTTGTGCAGCAGTATGAGATTTGATCTAGTATGATGATAATAATAACAATTTCAAAAGGGACCTCCTGTTTCACAGGCTCGGTCCCTAATAATAGAAAGTTGAATGGTTCTGGGCGGCACGGTGGTGAGCGTTTACATTTGACCGCGAATTATAGCGCCCCCTATGTCCGAAACGGTCCCATATTATTTCGAAGTGTAAGTTTCCGGGATATGGTCGCCAAATTTCTAAACTTTTTACCAGGCCAATCAGGAGGTATGAGTGTTTGAATTAAAAAATACATAGGCCTAAACCCTAGAAAAAACAATAGGTATTCACAGCTTCTCGAATAATTGAATATAGCGCCTTTCAAGGGACCCAAGGGCACTTAACATATGGAGGGCACAAACAAGAACAAAAAACAAAAAACACAGGCGACACAGTCAGGTTACAGAGTTAATTAAGACCAGAGGCCTTGTGAAATAGGTACGTTTTCAGGTGCCTTTTGAAAGTGCCGATGGAATCGGCTTTGGGCGGATGGAGCAGGCAGCGATGTCCAGGAGAAGATCTCCAACCTTATGGAGCACTGTTTTGTTGCTGTTGAGTTTGAGTAGCTGGATGACATTTACATGTTGAGGAGGGACTGTGGGGGGAGCTGAGTGGATGGTTTGGTGCTGAGATAAAGCTGGGTGTCGGATGATCTGACCAAGGGGGAGCATGTAGATGGTGAAGAGGGGTCCAAGCACAGAGCCATCCACTATTATCCATGAACAAACAAAGCTACCTGCTCAGGATGGGCTACCTGCTCAGGATGGACTAAATGCTCAGGATGGGCTACCTGCTCAGGATGGACTACCTGCTCAGGATGGACTACCTGCTCAGGATATACTACCTGCTCAGGATGGGCTACCTGCTCAGGATGGACTACCTGCTCAGGATGGACTACATGCTCAGGATGGGCTACATGCTCAGGATGGACTACCTGCTCAGGATGGACTACATGCTCAGGATGGACTACCTGCTCAGGATATACTACCTGCTCAGGATGGGCTACCTGCTCAGGATATACTACCTGCTCAGGATATACTACCTGCTCAGGATGGACTACCTGCTCAGGATATACTACATGCTCAGGATGGACTACCTGCTCAGGATGGGCTACCCTAGCAGCTTGAAATGACTGACTAGGCTGTTAACATGAACCAATTGTATTCTAATTTGATGAGGAATTCCCCCCATGGTTGTCCATGTGTTTGTTTGAGATGTATGTTGTTAAGAGATGAATACAAATACTTTGAATATGAAAAAGTACTGATCCCTCTTTAAAGACAAGACATTTTAAGAAGAAACAAGGCTGGTAATAGCATTTTGTTAAATAAGCACAATAAATTAGTGGTCAATTCAAAAAAGCGATCACTTCATTTGCCGTTAGAATTCAAGTGATTTATTTGTTATTTTTTAAAATTGTTTAATTGTTAAACTTTAATTGATGATGACAAACAGAGTAAAGGAAGTGTGGCAACATTGATGAGTATAGATCTATTTATTGTCTGTTATAGTCAGGCTCTTTTGCACTAATCTATCCCCTGTACTGCTGGTCACTGTGAATTTCTCCTAAGGGGGATTAATAAAGAAATATCTTATCTTATCTTATCTTATAAAAAGTCTATTAGAAATGCTACATTTCATAGGATTGTGCTGACCTAAGGAATGTAAGGAATATACATTACGTACACTATATAAATGAATCCGATTCAATCTGTTTCCCTTTCTTGTAACACAGTCACAGTGATTACCAAACAGCCTAAGAGGATGTGTGAATAAAAATGTGCTCCGTGGGATAGTTGCATAGATTCAGATAGGACACAATGACTTGACTGGCTCAGATGTGTTTGACTCCTGGTTTACTTTCATAGCAGCTTTCAGGTTCTCATGCAGTCCGACCACGAGAACCATGAGGCTTAATTAAAACACAAATCAAAAGAAGGCAGTGCGAGGACAAATGGCTGAGAGCAGCTTTAAGAACAACAGATATTTCCAGTGTATTTTCTCCTCAGATAAAATCAGTGTAAACTTCAAACTAATCATTATTATACTATTGTAATGTATTATTATTATTATTTTTATTCTAGCAAAGTGCTCAGAGTGGGAGGCACTCTGCTGGGGTCCCTCACATTAGCTCAATACTCGATGGTCACCGCCTTTGTCTTCAGGTATTCGTTGAGAGCATCTTGTCCTGTTGGGAGATGCAACAAGACAGCCAGATGTGACTATAAGTAGAAGTCAAAACAACATGGGGGCTCAGCATCACCAGGCCTACATGAAGAGTGGGAAACTGGTATGTTATACATCATGACTTATGTTTATGATACAAATTATACACATATCATATTAACTCAAAATGCTACTTTAGATCATCTCACTGTGTTGCAGTGGAATATATGTTAAATCATCTATAGATACTGTATAATAATAGATACTATATAATAATATGAAATAACATTGTTATTTTAGTGAGCGGCCTGAACTATCCCTTCACCACCCAGAGCTCATGGTTCTGGTGGCCACCCAGGGCACTGCTGCCAGAGGTTGTGGTTCCAATGATAGCCGTTCCATCTGCTCGTCCCCTGAACTCTGCAACCTGGATGTGCTTCTGCACTCACATTTGTTCCAACACATTAAGTCCTCATCAACACTGCATGCTTCCAAACACTCGCACGCACACACACACACACACACACACACACACACACACACACACACACACACACACACACACACACACACACACACACACACACACACACACACACACACACACACACACACACACACACACACACACACACACACGATGGCTTACCTAGGTCTTTGCCGAAGCCAGATTGCTTGAAACCACCGAAGGGTGCGGCCACATCTGTCTTGTTGTAGGTGTTGACGAACACGGTGCCTGCGTTGAGCTTCTCGCTGACATACAAGGCCTTGCTGATGTCCCGGGTGAACACGCCTGAGGCCAGGCCGTACTCCGTGGCATTGGCCCGCCTCAACACATCATCCACGTCACTGGAGAGGGCGACGGCATAGACAGAAACACAGAAACTCAACAACACTATTCCTCAGGGACATTGGTGCACTGCACCAGTAGCGAATGGCAGCCGTAGTCTGCTGCATTTATATTTGTTACTGTATTCATTTAGCTTATTATGTATTTGTTAATGATTCATCCTTATTATGTATTTGTTAACGCATTCATTTAGCCTATAATGTAAGTATTTCTCACTACATGGTTTATGACTCTAAACCAAATCACCGCTGGGAGACATTAAAGTTGTAAAGATGCTATTAAATGAATACATGAATAATAACACACATACATACTAGGGTGTAAAGGTTTCTGTCAAAAAAATGGACCGTATAGGATGACAGCACATTTTGTAGTCACAGCCACATAATAATGAGAAAATGTGAAACTTTTTAATGTATTATATTAGCGTGACTGTGTTATACTTTACTGATAGTCATCACTGTTTCTGGCTGTGTAAGAGACTACTTTTATGTTAGTAAACAATAACTTTGGTGAGTGGGGCTTAGGATGGAGGTGAAGAATCCCTGAATGTTGCAGCAAATACCGACTATTACGTTTATTATGTCGGAACATGCAAAGCAATGACACTTGCATGGCGGTTTTCCTTAGGCAGTCGTCTAGCCCACCAGTTATTACCACAGTAAAACAGTGCAATTATTTCAGAGTTAACAAAGTCAAGTTTAAAATAGTTCTATATCACTACAGAATGGACATTGCAAACAGAGCAAGTGGCGATATCTTAATGACAAACTGCATTTCATATGTTATATTGTCTGGGATTGTCTCTGGCCATACTATAACTACTATAACTACTATAATACTATAACTCTCTATTGTGGCACTGACAGGATCACTGGTCAGTGGGAAAACACAGAGAGAACGAGAGAGCAGAGAATGGCGAATAAAGCGAACGAGCAAAAACAAAAAGGTGGATAAATCCTAACGGTAACACGTCAAACATGTTGAGCCGTTTGTGGTAACTCAGGGGAGTGTATATGTGTTATACTACATGATTATATATAAAAAAAACATGTAAAATAGTGTAAATAAAGTACCAAATATACCCTTGCAAGAGTAGACATCGGCAGGACATTCATTCATTCATGTTAAGGTATATATAAGGTATATATATATATATATATATATATATATATAAGTACTACACCAAACCAAATACTGTGAAATGAAACAAACCACGACAGCTCTAATGAATACATAGATGAACATGAGTCTCAGCGTTTGGTTGATGCTAGAGCAGAAGGTCACAACGTCCCACCTGCCCTTGAAGGTGGAGATGATCATGACGGGGCCGAAGGACTCCTCCACAGCGATGTACATGTCGTCTTTTACGTCAGTGAACAACGTGGGCTCGAAGAAGAAACCTGAGCAGACAAACCAAAACTCACAATAAGTTACACCAAACGAGACGACCTGATTTGTGCAGTAAACAATCTTCAGTTAGTGGTTGGGCCATCCCTTGTCCCATTTTTACTTTTTAATATTTTTTATTCTATTTTGCACGTACAAAGCGCTTACCTATTTAATTACACTTTTACATGATGTTCTAATATTAAAGGTTACCAAATACCAAAATAATATTTTCCATATTTTACTTTTTCTCTCTATATATCAATGCGATGATGATGATGATGATGATGATGATGATGATGATGATGATGATGATGGTATCTGTATGCAGGTCAGGTCATGTGATTTTGGGGACCACCTACCCGGGCGGTCCACCTGCTTGCCCCCCCGCACCAGGGTAGCCCCCTCCTTGACGCCGGTCTGGCAGAACTCCACTAGCTTGTCCAGGTGGGCCTTGTGGTTCTGGGGGCCGTGGTCTGTGGAGCGGTCCATGGGGTCGCCCACTTTCATCTTCTTCATCTCCTCCAGCTGAGAGGATGTGGTAAACGCATGTATCAGTGTTCATCATGGGGAGCCCCCTCCCCCCCCCCCCCATCTACTGGCGCTCTGACCGCCGTTAGCTTCCTGTGGCCAAACATTGACCTTTCGTTTATTCTTCTTGTATTTTGTACAATCAAAGACATTTGAAAAGATTGACATGTGAAAGAGGAGGATTATATCATCATGAATTATATCCAACATGGATTATGTGATGCGTTGATACATTTGAATAGACCATAAAGTATTGACAGCTCTAGAATCTCAATATAGGGTACTTCAATTGTTAGATGTTACATGAATCACTAAAGCATGAGGGGAGGCCCTGTGTATATTGACATGTCTTTACGTACATGTTAGATTTCATAAAGTCAGGCCGCTCCTACCACAAAACATAAATGTTTCTTTAACTTCTACAAAAATATTGCAAGTAATCCCTCCCACAATGAAGGAAACGGCGAACGTTTGCTACGTAAATGGAGTTTCCGCTTAAACTTAAAAAAAAAAAAAAAAACTATCTTTGAGTGGCTGTCCACTGTGTGCTGTCTAACAGATTGAAGAGGAGCATACCACTCTGGCCACGAACACGTCGTGAATGGTATCCTCCACAAAGAGTCTGCCAGCAGCGATGCAGTTCTCACCCTTGTTGAAGAACACTGAGCTCATGCCCTGCAACACACACACATGTCAACAATCGCCCACACTGTAATAATGAAGCAAATACAGAAAGGAGGATTTCACTGTTCTGGTGACTCACCATGCGCACGGCCTTGTCCATGTCACAGTCACTGAAGATGATGAGGGGGGATTTCCCACCCAACTCCAGAGACACCTTCTTCACATTGCTCACCGCACAGCTTCATGGAGGAGGAGGAGGAGGGGTACACTACATTACACTGCTATATTTGATTATTTAGTAATTTATCAGACAATTGTATCCAAGGAGATTGATGCCAGAATTCACAATTGATGTGAATTCTGGCATACATAATGAAGGAACCGGTAGTGTAGTTGTTGCAGCTAAAATAAAGGATCGGAGATCAGAATATCGAATCCACTACCTTTTGGCTGGGAGAAAAAACACCCAAACCACTAGACTTTTATGCCCCATATATACGTTGATATATATATATATATATATATATATATATATATATATGTGCAGGACGCACAGCGCATGCTCGCCGACCAGATACTGTGTGTGGAGCGTACCAACCCGGACTCCTTAGTTATTGTCGTTGGTGATTTTAACAAAGGAAACCTCACTCACGAACTCCCTAAATATAGACAGTTTATTAAATGCTCGACCAGAGAGGAGAACATTCTGGATCACTGTTACACCACAGTCAGGGATGCCTATCACGCCGTCCCCCGTGCTGCACTGGGACACTCTGACCACGTCATGGTCCACCTGATTCCTGCGTACAGGCAGAAATTAAAGCTCTGCAAACCTGTAGTGAGGACATCAAAGAAGTGGACCAGTGAGGCCGTGGAGGATCTCCAGGCGTGTTTGGACTCTACTGACTGGGATGTGTTCAGGACTGCTACCAACAGTCTGGATGAGTACACAGAGGCTGTGACGTCCTACATCAGTTTCTGTGAGGACAGCTGCATTCCAACACGCACCAGGGTGAGTTACAACAATGACAAACCCTGGTTCACAGCCAAACTCAGAAGGTTAAGGTTGGATAAGGAAGTTGCCTTCAGGAGTGGGGACAAAGACAGTTATAAAGAGGCGAAGTACAAGTTTGGCAAGGCGGTGAAAGAGGCTAAACGACTGTACTCTGAGAAGCTCCAACACCACTTCTCAGCCAACGACTCTGCGTCTGTCTGGAAAGGGCTTAGGCAAATCACCAACTACAAGCCTAAAGCCCCCCACTCCATCAACGACCATCGTCTGGCCAATGACCTGAACGAGTTCTACTGCCGCTTTGAAAGACAAAGGGACAGTCCTGCAACCATCCCCCATGACACCTCCCAACAGCTCCAGCTTATCACCTCCCCCACCTCAGTGGGGGCCTGGGCACCTCCACCAATGCCAAACTTAAAGGTCCCCCCCTCGACCCCCCCACCCACCTCAGTGACGACTCTTTCCATCCATGAGAGGGACGTCAACAAACTCTTCAGGAGACAGAACCCCCGGAAAGCTGCTGGACCGGATTCTGTCTCCCCATCCACCTTGAAGCACTGTGCTGATCAGCTGTCTCCAGTATTCACAGACATTTTCAACACCTCACTGGAGACATGTCACGTGCCAGCCTGCTTCAAGACCTCTACCATCATTCCTGTCCCCAAGAAGCCAAGGACCACAGGACTTAACGACTTCAGACCCGTCGCCCTGACCTCTGTGGTTATGAAGTCCTTTGAGCGCCTTGTGCTCTCACACCTGAAAGGCATCACCGACCCCCTCCTGGACCCCCTGCAGTTTGCCTACAGAGCCAACAGGTCTGTAGACGATGCAGTCAACTTGGCCTTCCACTACATCCTCCAGCACCTGGACTCCGCAGGAACCTACGCCAGGATCCTGTTTGTGGATTTCAGCTCTGCTTTCAACACCATCATCCCGGCTCTGCTTCAGGAGAAGCTCTCCCAGCTTAGTGTGCCTGACTCCACCTGCAGGTGGATTACAGACTTCCTGTCTGACAGGAAGCAGCATGTGAAGCTGGGAAAATGCATCTCCGACTCGCAGACCATCAGCACCGGTTCCCCCCAGGGCTGTGTTCTTTCTCCTCTGCTCTTCTCCCTGTACACAAACAGCTGCACCTCCAGTCACCAGTCCGTCAAGCTTCTGAAGTTTGCGGATGACACCACCCTCATTGGACTCATTTCTGATGGTGATGAGTCTGACTACAGGTGGGAGATAGACCATCTGGTGACATGGTGCAGCCGGAATAACCTAGAGCTCAACGCTCTAAAGACAGTGGAGATGGTTGTGGACTTCAGGAAGTACTCAGCCTCACCTGCCCCCATCACCCTCTGCGACTACACAATTGACACTGTGGAGTCTTTCCGCTTCCTGGGAACTGTCATCTCCCAGGATCTCAAGTGGGAGCTGAACATCAGCTCCCTCATCAAGAAAGCCCAGCAGAGGATGTACTTCCTTAGGCAGCTGAAGAAATTCAACCTGCCCAGGACAATGATGGTGCACTTCTACTCCTCCATCATTGAGTCCATCCTCACCTCCTCCATCACCATCTGGTTCGCTGCTGCCACCGCCAAGGACAAGGGCAGACTGCAGCGCATCATTCGGTCTGCAGAGAAGGTGATTGGCTGCAATCTGCCGTCGCTCCAGGACCTGTACACCTCCAGGACCCTGAGGCGTGCAGGTAAGATTATGGCCGACCCCTCCCACCCCGGTCACCATCTCTTTGCATCACTCCCCTCTGGCAGGAGGCTGCGGTCCATCAGGACCAAAACCTCTCGGCATAAGAACAGTTTTTTCCCGTCTGCCACTAGCCTTGTCAACAAGGCCCGGAGCCCCCACTGACACTGACTCTCTCCCTCCCCCCACACAGACCTACATGCTACATTAACGTGGCATCTTCAGATCGTCTGCGTTACATTAACGCACAGTGTGTACAGTGTGCAGTCATTCGGGTCCACCATTTTTCCATTTTCCTCTGCATGCACTACTGCTCTGTATTCCATATTCAAATTCATACTCATATTCATTGTACATTGTATATATATATTTATTTTATTATGGTTATTTTACTTTTCTACTTTTTTACTTTTTTACTTACTTATATTTTTAATACTGTTTTTTCCCTTGCACCAATTGCACCAAGTCGAATTCCTTGTAGGTGTAAACCTACTTGGCAATAAACTTGATTCTGATTCTGATTCTGATTCTGATATACATTTAGCAGACGCTTTTATCCGAAGTGACTTACAAAGAGTACATTTGTCGTAAGAAGGTGGAACATTTCATTGCACCTAATACAGCAAGAAAGTCGCCAGAACAAGTTTCAAGCATTTCAATTGCTAGATTAACCAATGCTAGTGTACAACATCTCTGACTAAGTACCAAGTTACAATGAGCGATCAAAGTGCCAAATTACAAAGAGCGATTAAAGTGCCAAGACATACAACAAATAAGAGCATGAGGGTAGGGTTATGCAGGGTTCAGATGAACTCTGAACAAGTGGGTCTTGAGTCTCTTCCGGAAGATGAGGAGATGAGGACTCTGCAGTCCTGACATTGGCAGGGAGTATGGGACATATATATATATATATATATACATACCGGTACATAGCTTCTACAAAATAACTCCCCATTATGTGGAAATGACTACATCATGATGCATTTATCTTACTGTGGTTACCCACAGTAAGATAAATGCATACTTATGAACAAAAGCTAGTTAACATTGAAATAAAGCCCTCACCTCTTCATGATGTGTTTCCCTATCTCTGTGGAGCCAGTGAAGCCCAGCTTGCGTACGTCCGGGTGGTCAGAGAGACGCTGGCCCACCACCGACCCTGCAGAACAAGGAAGGAGACATGGAGGTCATTTAACATATTCAAACAGATGACACAATTCCTTAGAATATAGAAACATTATGTGCATGAGGTAAGGGCATTGAGAGAGTTTGTGTTGTGTCACTGAATGTGTTGTTGGTGTGTGTGTGTGTGTGTGTGTGTGTGTGTGTGTGTGTGTGTGTGTGTGTGTGTGTGTGTGTGTGTGTGTGTGTGCGCGTGCGTGCGTGCGTGCATGTGTGTGTTCCAACCTGATCCAGGCAGGATATTGATCACTCCTTTGGGAAATCCCGCCCTCGCCGCTAACTCTGCAAACTTGACAGCAGTCAGTGGAGTCACCTGAGGACAACAGATGGCTGCGCATTAGCATCCAGGTAACATTTCCTATGTTCTGGTCCATTGTCGGTCTGTGGTTCTGTAGTAGCTCCACACCTGAGCTGGTTTCAGCACGACCGTGTTGCCAGCCGCCAGACAGGCGGCAGTCTTCCAGGCTAACATCATGAGTGGATAGTTCCAGGGGATGACGATGCCACACACGCTGAGAGGCAGGCCCACAAGGTAGACATCCGTTAGTTCAGCAGTGGACAACATCAATAGCATTTATTGTGTGTCGTGGTAACAGGTGCTTCTACAAATGTCAACGTAGCACATCTATTGGGGCTTTATTTACACACTTTCAATCTGAATTAGAAAACCGTTGTGAGATGGTGGTGCAAAGAAAGTTTGATCGAGACCACCTCCGGAGGTAAAGTGTACACTACATTCAATCCACATGGCTTGCGATTGACGCCCCATTTGTGAATATAAATGCAAAAGAGCGTTCATCTTTCTCCTCACCCTATTGGTTCCCTCTTGGTGAACGTGAGGTTCCGATTGGGTCTGGCCTGGTTGATGGGGATGGTGCTGCCCTGCAAGACAAGAGAGCAAAAACAGTATGAGGGAGAGTGACGGAGGCTGCACCGGATGCTCACACAAGAGGAAAGACTGCACTGTGCATCTAAGCCTTATGGTGCAGAGCAACCAAGCACAGGCACACACTAAACTACAAGAGGTCAGAATGGAGTATCAGTATTATCATTTAGGTCATTTAGCGGACGCTTTTGTCCAAAGCAACTTACAATAAGTCAATTTGTCAGAAGAAGGTGAAACACTGCATTGTCGTTAATACAGTAAGCAAGTTATCACTTGCTGTTATCAGTATAAGTTGCAAAAAATGTTTAATATGCTGTAACTTTTGTTAATAGCCAAAATATGGTTATTCTATGTCTTATTATTATTAGTGTGGTTGCAAAGCAAGCCACACTTTTGTTATATAGTGTCTTAATCCTTGTATTATTATTCTATTAGTTTTGTAGTTATCTCCACCTGTAGTTTTTGAGTGATCAACACCAAACCACTACCTAAAAAGGGGCATGTATGATTTCACTGGGCATCTACTTTTATAGACCAAACATTGTATACTATTTTTGGAAAACATTTTTTTATTCTAATTACAGAAAATGTCCCATTTTTTTATAACGTTGCAAGTTTTGAAAACCTTGAAAAGTCTTGAGCAAATCCCGCAATCCCAAATGACACGCAATGTGGTCGCAAACAAGAATAGCTGAGCAAATAAGACTATGCAAATGAGCCACCTAAATCAATTACAAGTGTGCGTCCGCCTAGCCCAAGAAGCTCAAAGCACTTTAACTACGTTCCCATTAGGTAATGATGAAAGTTGTGTGTCGATAGCTGAAACAAATGACGTCACAGTGTCAAATCAAAAGCACCATAAAAGGATGTCTCGTCCTGACAAGGACTTCTGGGAAGAGGAGAAAGAGGTGCTGGCTGACACCTCCTCTCACTACCTCACTGAGTCCTCCAGAAGGGAAGGGTCCCGTGGTCAGGTGGCCACGTGTTTAAACATTGACAACAAAAACCGACTGTGGCTGTAAAAATCATTAAGAAAATGGATTACAACATGGTTGGCGCTGAGGAGTTAGGTTTTGTTCAGCCTACTACTCACTACTAGCCAAATGTATTTGTGAGTCCATGTACAGATTGGAAGGCTGAATCAAGGCCTTGGCCCAAGGCCCAAGACCTTGGCCCAGGATGAGTGCAACATCGTGCTCTGGTTTGAGCACACGGACCCGTCTCGTCTTTCAGATGCAGATGCATCATCCATTTTGATTATTGGAATGCCAACCTCCAACCTTTGAGTCTCATGGATATCAGTCTCATTACTCAACAGGTCAATATGGTATATAATAATTGTGTGAAAGCACTGATTGAATTTTGAAGAGACAAATCCGAACGAAGTCCGATATCAAATCCAAACATGGAAAACAATTACCCTTATTTCTGCATTTGTTAGCGATGTGTCGTGATGCAACTATCCATAGCTGTACATGTTCAACCATTAATATTATCTTTGTCTTTATGTATTCAGTTAAAGACTCTAAACATTTGTGTTTAGTGGTCCGTGTTAAATCCGCCTCCTTCTCTTTTTCATTCAAAAGGAGCTACTGTATATAGTTGTGAGTTATTTATTTCCATTGTTTTGTTAACTTTATTTTGCTACTTATTTTGGTACTCCTCCTCAATCCCCATAACTAGGCAACACTGAACAGTAATTGTAATTGAAATAGGAAGTTGTAAGTCACTGTAAGCCCCAATCAATACCCACCAGTAAAATGTGGCCATTTTGTTTCTAGAACAGAATTCAAACTTCAGCCTTTCGGCACTTGGCTCTCACTGGCTCAACCTACCCTCATATTGATAGAATTTGGCCTACGTAATCTAAAATGGTACTTGTCAATCCCAAATTCAGGATGTTTACACATATTACTGACGCTAAGTTGCAAGTGAGAGGGAAGGATGTGTGCTAGTGTGAGACAATAATGGTGCTTGTCCTGGTCTGAGCAGCTCCACACACAGCAGCAGAAGAGTGAAGAGTGAGATAGGCACTCACTTGCAGCGGAGCAAACTAGGGGCTCGGTTTCAACCTCCCTACGCCAGCCTGTCATAACAATAAGTATTTCCTGCCCAGTGGTGGTAGCAGCACAGACACAGTATGGTCAGAGGCTGCTGTGTGTGCATGGAACAGGGTGGCGCCATTGGGACCAGGCAATATTGTCTTCACACTTCTTAATATTATCTGGAAACTCTATAAAGATTGTTTGTTTCAACCCCCTATGCACATCCAAACTTTAGCTTCAGGCACACCTCTAATATATACCATCAATTATTAACATTTTATAAAAAAAAAAAAAAATGTATCTTCGTAAAAATTATATACAAACTTCTTTACTTGTATTTTGTCGCACCAGCCAGCAAAGTAGCGGAAGGTCTGGATGGACATGCCCACGTGGGTCTTGAGGGCCAGTGTGTACACAGCCCCGGAGTCTATGGTCTCTATGGTGGCCAGCTCCTCCTGGTGCTCCTCCATCAGGTCTGCCAGCCTGTGTGTACATGTGAAGGTGTGGGGAGCAGGAGGGAGCGAGCGAGTGAGCAAATGAATGTCTTGTATTTATGTATTTGTATTAATGTTATTGGAGACATCATATTTTAGACAAGTCATTTAAATCTCAAAAAGTAAAACAAACCGTCTGTCGTTTTGCCCCTTTTTGAATATGTGATATTAAACGCAACAATGACGATCTGTTTTTGCGTCCTTGTTGAAAGGTCATTGTGAGGCCCTGGGGGCAGACTGGTCACTGACCTGTAGATGAGTCTGCCTCTGTCTCTGGGGTTCATCCGGCCCCACTCTCCCACCTCGAAGGCCTCTTTAGCCGCCGCCACGGCCTTGTCCACGTCACCGACCTGCGCCAGAGACACCTCGCAGATGGCCTGGGGAATGTGTCAGTTGAGCCAAAGTGTTCAGGCGTAGTGGAAATACTGGAAATAGCGTAGTGGGAATATTTCTTGTGACCAAAATAATAATAATAATAACAACAATACAATATAATAATATAATAATAATAACAATAAACTCAATTTAACACATTGTTCTGAATTGTAAATGAAAAAGTTGTCATGTGTATGGCATTTTGTTTTGTACTTATGTTTATGTACAGTATATGTGTACATGTGTTTATGTTGTATTATTAGTAGAGTAGATTTCATGATTTACTATTATGATTCTGTTCTGAGATGATATTTGATATGTGAGAGGATATAAAGATGAGAGGAAATGAGAACTTAATCCCAAAAGTACACAAAATACAAATAATACAAATTGTGTAGTTTGGCGGATGCTTTAAACCAAAGTGATTTACGTGATGTTTACATTCAGCTACAGGCTATTAATGAGCAGGTAGAGGTTATTCACCTTGTTCAGGGATGCCTAGGTAGACTTCAGACAATGGCGGTTCAAAGTAGTCATAGTCAGGGTAAATGGACATGGTGTGGTCATGGACAACACCACGACACACAGTCGGGGTCAGGGTCCTACCGTGCCATCAGTGGGGTTGATGGTCTTGTAGGTCTTCCCTCCCTCGGCGTCCACAAACTCTCCATTGATGAACAGCTGGTGGGGCATCCTGATGGTCATGTTGTTGATGTCTTTCTCCACCTGAGGTCAAGGAAAACGCCAATAGAACAAAACCAGGGCAGCACAAAGACCAGAGGGAGGGACGAGTGCCAGGCAGAACGACTTTAGCCTGAAGCAATATCGAGCATCAAAAAAGTCAACAACGTATTAATCAGGAATGGCAGTAACAGCTATGTTCTAAGTATAATACGAATAATGACCCATTGAATTTGTATAGGACTTTAAAGACAAAGACAAAGGGTTTTAAGTGGTGAGTTTGGTGCAGGGGGTGTATCTCATCCACGACCAGTGTGCATTGCTGGCAATTATGTACAAGAACGTTCACCACACTTGCTTTCACAGGGGTGAGGTAAAGTGTGAACATATCCAAATAGTAGTCTCACACATTGTAGTTCTCACAAATCTGTTTAATCTAAAGCAGGGTGTTTCACTTTCGTTCACTTCATATATTTTTGAAGACCAATCAGGACAACAGAATCGGGCAGGAGGCTGGAAGCTGTAAGTGTGAAATTGGCCAAGGGTGTCTGGATAGGTCTCAAATCAATACCGTGAAGAAAGGCTACGGTAGAAATAAAATCCTTCATCCACACCCACAAATCGGTTTTTCTTCAGCAGAATGTCTCCACAACAATCGGAACTGATTGCAGTCCTGGCTCTGTGTCCGTCTGTTTCCAAGTCCAGGCGTGAAGCAAGAGGCGAGGAGGCATGGCTTCGTCACTCTAAAGCAGGGGGGTCCAAACTATGGCCCGCCATCCATTTTCAATTGTCCCGTATGGTCTATGGCCCACGCATAATATTTGCTCTAAAACTGTATTGTAATTCTTAGTTTCAACACTTCGATGCACTTGCCCACGCTGAGCAAAATCAAATGCGGAATGGAGCGTGGAAAAGAGCAAGTTTCCTCTGATGAGAAGCCACACAAAAACAAATCATCTGAATCATGAGTCTGTTGAATCAAAATCTACTAATGGAGAGCTGTGATGGAGGCTTTTTTTCTTCGAACATGAACACATCAAACGCAATTTACCTGCATTTGATTGATTTGACCAATATTAGTGCATTAGAAGTGAGGCATTATACCTCGTGTCTAGTGGTTGGCCCAGTCCTTATAGTCCGTATATATTTTTCCATATGTGGCCCTCAGGAAAAAAAAAAGTTTGGGCCCCCCTGCTCTAAAGGCCAAAGGGATGACCACCCCCTACTAGCCCTCAAATAGCTTTTACCAGCACCAATTGGTCTCCCATCCAATGGTGAACCAGACCAGTAGCTTCCAAAGACACCAGCGTGCAAGGAAGACAGCAACGGTGACTGTAACTCGGTAACGGCAGCAGCCGGTGCTTCGATGCCCCCGGCCAACGTAAAGACAAGAGGCAGATGACGAAGGAGAGACTCACATAGTCCACCTGCAGCTCCTCCTCGTCATCCTCCCCGCGCAGCTTCCTCACGCACATCTGGATGAAGTCCTGGAACGAGGTGTTCATGTAGATGTCCTCATTCTGCAGGAGGCAGCCACTGGCGCGAAGCTTCACCTCCTCCACCAACCTAGGAGCAGAGGCCCAGCATGGCACAGCATGTTGAAGTGACGTTGACGAGGAAGCCACAGAGGGGAGGTTCCTGATACATCATGTTTTTCTTCTGAGCGTTGTTCAATACAATTTCCAACTAGGGGCACAAGTACAACGATTTGTATTTGTCTTTGTTACATCTACATAACAAATGATAAAAACCAGTGAGGGGAACAGACTTGATCAGTGGAAGGACGGCTAACTGTGTTGGCTTCACATGCCAGATCAGATTGTGTTGTTTGGCATGATTACCAAAAACCTTGTGGCTTTTAGATCATTTTTTTTGCAATTGCAATTGCAATTATTTTCACACGCTCACCTGACCACATCCATAGATGCTGCACCAGACTTGAAGAAATCCGTGGAGTCCTCAATCTCAGTGACGTTGGTCAGGATGCTTTGCCAGACTGCCTACAAGGAAGAAAAAAAGATAGCATTATGTTTATAGCAAGGGATGTTGCTACAGTCCACCTAGGTGGCTTTTACTGGGCTCCTTCACAACCAGGACACAGGTTTATTGCAGAGTTTGGGGACGATGGTATATGCAGATGGTCCTACATGTTGCCATGTAGGAGATCTCTCTGACAGTGAAAATGTATCAAATATTTTCCTACATATATACATATACATACGTACGTACGTACGTACGTACATACGTACATACATACATACATACACAGACACAGACACAGACACACACACATATATATATATACAGTATATACATATATACATATATATATACAGTATATATATATATATATATATATATATATATATATATATATATACACACTTGATTATTACCTGTATCATAAATATGTGTAACATCAACCAAACAAGTTCAAACCAGCAGAAGTATAAAATATTGTTGAGAAGACGATGGCCTACTCTCATCTGCTGTGCGAAGGCCTGCTCCTCCTCAGTGAGCTCCACGGCAGCGCTGTCCCCTGAACTGAAGTACTGCCCCGCTGGGATCATCTTCCCACCCTCCACCTGCAGGTTCTTCACCAGCAGCTGCAGAGAGAGAGACAGAGACAGAGACAGAGAGAGAGAGAGAGAGAGAGAGAGAGAGAGAGAGAGAGAGAGAGAGAGAGAGAGAGAGAGAGAGAGAGAGGGGGGGGGGAAGAAAGAAGAGGAGAGAGATGTAGCTGCAGAAGGAAAAAACCCTTTTACACATGCAGTCTTACCCTGCACAGTTGCGGAGGAGATCCTGATTGTGAGGTCATGTGTGAATGGGAACAGGAACCATATGCTGTGAAATCTGCACATGCAACTTTCCTAAAAGGGGTCGGTTTGTCTGTTTGGCAAAAGACATGAGTGAACCAATCACATGACTCTGCTGATGACATAACTGTCATCAGTCATGGATTCAATCATGACTGATTGAATCCATGACTGTTTATCTTAACGCACCAATGATTTTGGGGTGATTCGATAACAATATCAATACAGTTTCTTTAATTTTGAAAAAAAAAAAATATATGCCAAGTGATGTATTACTGCCATCTGCTGGACTGTCCTTTGACCTATTCATCCTTTCATTTATTCCGACATTGCTATGCAATGTGTGAAAGGGTGCAAGATGTAAATCTTACAGAACACAGCTGCGTGTGTGTACAGTGAAAATCACTAGAGGTGCATGGGTTATCCCAGTCATTTAGTGGGAAACTATGTGCAAAAGGGGCTCATCGCCGCCATTTGGCTTTGACCCATTGCTGCAAAACATCGACGTAGATATAAGAGACGCCAAAACAAGTGCAAGTAAATGAGGGAGCAGTGTATTTGTATCAGCTGTATGTATGTATGTATATATACATATACATACATATATAAATGTATATGTGTTTCCCTGCCCCATTCCACTTGGCTTTACTGGGCTCCTCCGATGACCGGTTGACAGGTTGATGTTTAATCTGCTTTATTGCAGAGTTGGTTGAATTGTAAACATTCAGAGCAGGTGTCAACTCATTGACATTGGTTGAGGGTTGACATATAGTGCTCATCCAGAAATACTGCAGCTCCCCTGTTCACTTGTATTTGTTCACAGGCCTTTTGATGATGACAATTGGTCAAAGCATTCAATACGGAGTCGATGTATATATCTCTATGGTTGTATGTGAACAGAACAGACACTTTTGGCACCGCAGTGGTGGAATGAGATCCCTGCCAATGTCAGGACTGCGAGTCACTCCCCATCTTCCGGAAGATACTCAAGACTCACTTGTTCAGGGTTCACCTGAACCCTGCATAACATCCATCCTCTACCTACCCTCTATTTACCCAAGTCGCTTTGGACAAAGGCGTCTGCTAAATGCCCTAAATGTAAATGAAAATGACACTTCAAATGCTTGTGTGTGTGTGACTTACTGTCTTCCCATCATTGCCAAAGAGCACCAGACCTGCTTTGGTGACGATGCCTGGGCTACTTGCACCCTCTATCTCCAGAGGTTCTCCCTTAGGTAGGGTGCCATTGTCCAGCAGAGAAGAACCATAGAAAGTCACTTTCTAATGGCAGAATACCAAAGAAAGTTATAGTTAGGGGTGGACTTAATAACTGGAATTTTTTTTTTTTTATTGATTGAAAAATGATAGCTTCAACTTAAAAAAAAAAAAAACGTTAGATTCTAGTTGCACATAGCAACAGTCTGTTATTCAATAGCGGTGATCTGCTATTCAGAAGCTTTACAGACCATTGAATGCCATAAGTGACGAGTCAGAATGGAATATTCAACAAAGGTAATAACATTTTGAATTCGGAAGAAAATATTATCTGGCAAGCAAACAAAGTTGTCCCCACCTGTCCGTCCACCTCGGCCCAGGCCCCAGGAACGTTGTCGTTTCCTCTGATCCAGTTGTGAATCGCCTCAGCTGGCTGGTTCCAGTCAATCTATGAACACACCGGCCCAGACAAACCATCATCAATGTATTATTTGGCCATCAGATAAACATGCATGAAAAAGTGAATGACAGCTCATTGAATTGTAACTTAAAAATGAATAAAATGGCTGCGATGCCTGCCCGTATCATTGGAAATGTAAATGGAGCTCTGTGCTGTATCACACACAAGCAAAAGCCCTTCAGGTACACTGTAATTCTATGCACATAGCAGCATGTGGTGCAGGAACACTGGTGACAAGCGTGAACACTGGACAGCTTTATGTGTACCTGACATAAGCCACGCCTCTAAGCCAGAACGGCCCGCCGACGCCTCTTCTTCCTGAGGAGGCTTAAAAAAGCTTGGCGTGTCCCCTGACATCCTCATAGCCTTCTACAGATGCACCATTGAGAGCTTTCTCTCTGGCTGCATCACCTCTTGGTATGGCAGCTGCTCTGCCCAGGACCGCAAGGCCCTAAAATGGGTGGTGAAAACCGGCCAGACCATCACCAGCAGGGTGCTGCCCACCATAGACAATTTCTACCTCACCCGTTGCCTCAGGAAGGCCCGTAAAATCTCCAGGGACCCCAGCCACCCAACACGCTCACTTTCCACCCTGCTACCGTTTGGTAGACGGTACAGGAGCGGTCAGTCAGGCACTTATGGACAGCTTTTAGCTACAGGCCATCAGGCTTCTGAACCGCAGGACTATACCTCAAACCCATTGTCACCCATGTACAATTAGCCACTGGTGTAAATATTTATGCCGTCATCAGGTAATGGAAACATTTCCTACTTTATAACTCAACACTTTACGTAAAACACTGGATAATACTGTATAATACTTATGTGCACATGCACTTTACTCCTGCACATCTGTATCTGTATCCATATCTTGTGATCATCACTGCTACCATTGCTTCTGTCAATGCTCATGTATAACTCTCCAGTTTAGGTATGATGTAAATACTTACATGCACTTTATATTCTCCAATGCTGCTTCATTTCATTCTCCATTGCTGCTCGTACTTAAACCCGCAATGCCCTTATTTTACTGTACTTTATTGTATTTTATTTCATTTTTCCTTAGATTTTCCTTCCATGTTGCAACGGGCCTTGTCCAGTACAATTCATTGTACAGTATGACTGTAAGCGATGCTGCACATTTGATAATAAACTACTTGAATCTTGAATCTCTTACTATCACTACTACTAGTGTAGGCCTAATGTTGGGTGTATCTGACCTTTCCTTCAACAAAATCCACATCCACACAGTTTGCAATAGTCCATCATTTATCAATTAATAGGCAATGCATTTGACTATTGTTTATTACAAAATATAATTTAGGCAGACTAACCAAATACTAAACAAGTGTCAACGTCCTTGCCACTATGTAAAGCCAATAACAAGTAGCAAGTGTAGTAACCCTGGATTTCCCACAGAGGGGGCTGCCTGCCTCTGTGCTATTCATTCATTCATCATTAGTCATCTTTCACACTTTATCTTTAATACTTCAACAAAGTATGGTGGAGCTCACTCCCGTGCCGGTGATACCTTAGAGTTGTCTTTCTTCTGGATGCACTCGTACGTCACCCCCTCTGTGGGCTGGACTATCCTCGGGGCCTTTCCCTCTGCGATCAGCCGCACCGCTTCCACCTGCCAGCAGTCAAAATGACAGCGTTGCTGTTCACTGACAGGACAAGTGCTGCATGGTCAAAGATATTACTGTCATACTGAAATAGTTCATGGTTATTTCTTTAATATTTGTTCTAATACATAGGATGTACTATGAGCTTTGGGGGAGTCAGAGATACATCAGGGGTGTCCAGCTGAGACACGTTGTTTGTCATGACATTGTTGCCGTCGTTTCTATGCAAAATCTTTGGACTTTGCCGCTCGGTGTTTGTTTACCCAACGGTTGACTTTAGACCTCTGACTTTCAGCCCTGTGCTCATACATGTGAACCTGAGAAGCCTGACAATTTAAAATAAGTAACTAAGCAATATAATAATATAGTGAATATAATGAAAATAAAAATGATTATTATGAGTAGTGGACTCACAGTGCCTTTGACTCCCTCAGGGAAGAGGAACCTCTTGTAGATGGTGTTGACAGTGTCATTGGGTTCCACAGCACACTCCCTCTGGAGCAGGATGGGTCCAGTGTCCAGTCCGTCGTCAGCCCAGAACACGGTGAACCCGCCCTTCTTGTCACCATGGATCAGGGTCCTGTACGGCAGCCGAACGGAGACATGTGATACTCATGCCGATACTATCCAACCATCTCGTGACACATTTTCCAATAATCGCCAATACTTTGATGGCCAAGCACTACTATAGCACATTGCATACGCCTTAAAATATATGACTTATTAAAACACATGTATCCTGCAGCACAGAGAGAGAGAGAGCGAGAGGGGTCTCCTGCTGACCCCTGACCCTCTGGATGGCTCACCAGTTGATGGCGGAAGCCCCGCGGTGGCGCGGCAGCAGCGAGGGGTGGTAGATGATGGAGCCGTGCCGGGGGTGGTCAATGACCTCCATGGGGATGAACTGGGAGCAGAAGGGCAGGACGTTGAGCTCGGCGCCGACCGCCTTGTACTGGGCCACCACGTCCTGCAGTGCCTGGCCCTTCAGGCGCCAGCGGGCGAACTTGAAGACCGCCACGCCATCCTTCTCTGCCTCTGTGGCTGTGTGTGGGTTGGGGGACATTGTATTGTTATGGACACTTAACCATTAACCTTTTGGGTCGTATGCAGGAATGAAGAAATATAGTCAACCAACTTCCACAAAAATGACAATACATAACAATACAGCAGACGCGTCCACATAGTTTGTTAAAGTGCATAGTGCCTGCCAGGTCACCACCCTGTCGGTCATCAGAGCAAATTCAGCCCAAAACCTTTTTTTCAGAACAGTGTGAACAGCGCAAATCTGATCTTTTCAATTCAGATTCAGGTCACGTTCATATGTGGTCCTAAATCAAATACAGGTCCGATTTTTTGCAATGTGGATTATATTGGGATTCAGGTGACTTTGATGTCACTCTAGATTGCAGGCATTCATCACAATTCTGAGCTGGTGAAGTTCACTCGATAAACACAAACATGGAAGACAGCAGCAATGAAGGTAGTCAGTGGAGGGACAGTACAAATAGTAGTTAAAAGTAGTATTCAGATGCTGATTAACCTACTCTAGCGATCTGTGACCCACAATAGGGTTTGTACATCAGAAGGCAGAAATCAGAAACAGTTTTATTGCCAGGAAGGATTTTCAAGGTAGATGTAGAAGGGGCCTCAACAAACAAACCAAACCAAACTGTGACTATAATAATACAATGTAAACAATCACAATGCATCATGGTATTTAACCGTTGGTGATACTCATTTTGTGATGACTCTACAGGGTTAACACAATCGCCCCAGTCTCCCCATAATGACAAACAATTTCACGAGTACTAAACAATGACCAAAACACTGTTACTAGTAACAACATTCCTATGCTCTGATACTGCCAAAACAGAGGCATCATTGTCATGTGACATCACGTGCCCTATAGAAGAAAAAGTGTGAATGCCCACACCAAGTCAACACTTTTTTATATTACAATTTAGAAATAATTTACAATTTTTATAACACAATTTATATTGGTGTTATTGTTCTTTGTTATTGTGCTTTTGTGCATGCAAAAACTGGACGATGACCAGTTAACACTGTAATCTGATACTGGCCACATTCCATTCAAAAGATAATGTGAACAGCCAAACAAAACACCTCTCAGCCCTACATTTGAAGTGAGCATGAAAGAGCTTGCAGCATGACGCCACGGTGCCTTTATGTTTTAAGGTGAGAAGGTGTGCCGTTCACACATGGCACCCTGAACCTGAAATCTGAGGGGAATCACCTCAAATGATGAGTAGGGAGGGTGGGATGGGTCCTCCACTATTTAGTTAGTTCACTCAAGTTTGTAACAAACTTTTAGTAGTATTTTGGGTGCACTTTGAGGTCACTACACAGGGCTAATAATTAATATTTAGCAGAAATATAGTTGGGGCATTGTCAACATATAAAACACAAATGCCAACATTGTATTGCTGTCTCTCTTTAAGCATGAAGATTGAATGCAGGACTGCCATATTGCCAACAAGCAGTCTGTTTTGATAAAGTGGTGTACTCTAAGTTGAGACCAGATGATGGAAAAAGGTGTGGTCTTAGTTTAGAGTGAACATTCATGCATTCATTCATTCACCAAATAAATCACAACAATATATAGAACAACAATAAAAAGTGGCCAATGTTTCACGTTTATGGTATTTTTGTGAGCCGTGTAATCTTGACAGTTTGACAAAGGTTATTCCATTTGTGGTTTATGATACACAATAGGGCGTGCGATGACCGCATGGGCAGGCTATTCACCACGGTTCACCGCTTCTTTATCAAAAATAGCATTTCCTGAAGTTTTTCCTCTAGTTCTCCTCACCCAGTGGGTCAGCTTTGCCATCCTTGTCAGGGATGGTGAACACTCCCACGATGGTGTGACCTTCCTTCCTCAGCTCCTTGTACACCTCCTGGCCAAACAGGCTTTGACCGATCACTGCTATCTTCATATTGTAAAGATCAATATCCTGAAGAAAGAAATATGCAATAAATATGTTACTCAGCGGATGTGTACAAATGTTTTTCTTTGATTTATTTTTTTAATAGATGTAGTTTTTGTATTTGTGTTTTATTCTGTAATTTCACCATCACATCATCAATGACATTTGCGAACATATATTAAAGTTATTAAGTGGTACAGTAGAATTAAACTTGCAGTTCAATACACTGAACTTCAAACAATCACCGCCTAAAATGTCATTATTGGTTTGGCTGCTTGGCTTGGCGTTGGGCCCACATACTGCATGTAATAAAGGGTAGGGTCAAGCCGTGCAAACGAAACGACCTGTTGCAGCCAATCATGATGCAGAGCTCAATCATCCCTCCATGTTGGCCAATCACATCACTGGACCGTTGCAGCCATTGACAGTAAATCCTGCACAGTCGTGTGAATGCTGTCCATTTAATACGTATGTGTTTTACTTCTAGCTAGTTCTTGTGGTTACTATTGCCCCAAAAGTTCCGCTCAAAGTGTGGATGCTATCTAGCCTGACATTGCCAGAACAATTCACACATGCATATGCCAAAGAAAATTAAACAGAGTTCGCAGATTCGTTTGGTTGTATTTGGTATACGCTACATACAATTGCTAATTGGCACACCAGAAACAAAACATACATTTTGCAGATTTGCAGTCTACAGTATTTGAATAGGCCTACTACTTCGGTATTAGCGATTATATAATTAACGGTCTTTCTGGAACAACAAAACGAGTAGGCTACTCTGCTGCGCTCATGCTATAAGTTATACAAGTTAAACAAATAGCTAAAATCAAGCGGAGTGTCAATAACAAACATAGCCAGCTTACCCCTGCAGAACCAATCTACGACAGCCTCACAGGACAAGGACTGGCACCGGCTGCTCTTTATTCCCCTGACCGCGTAAGAAACAACCTGACAGGGAGTTCATAGGATCGCCCAGGCTAGCGTCAAGGGGAGGGTCGGGGGGCGTTAACCATCCTATTGACTACAGAATCATTATCACTTAAATATGCTCACAAAATACACAAGCCACACAATGATTGATTTAGGCTAAAACGTCTCTGCTAAAATCTTTAGTCCTATCTTTCTTTTATAATAACAAAATAAAAGGTCAAAATGATCAGAATTGTTAACCCATATTTGCATTACAGTAATTAAAAAAGTATCACCTTACATAAATAATGATGAGATTATACCATCTACTTTTTTTAAAACAGCTGACATATAATATATACAATAAGTAAGAGGCCAAGGAGGAACTTTAAAGAAAAACATACATTTGTTACAAACATCCACACGGGCGCGCACGCGCACACACACACAGACACACACACACACACACACACACACACACACACACACACACACACACACACACACACCATGGTCATACAGCAACCCCCCCACATGCAGGGACCTTGGGACCTGATAAGGTTGTGGTTGCATGTTGACCATATGAGGACATTACCTTCTCTATATAAACACTATTCAGATTCAGATGACTTCCAATGCTTTAGATTCACTGTGAAGTCCAAGTTACAGGTTTATTAATGTACATCTACAAAATACACATCTGCTATTATTGCTATTATCTGCTATATGGTATTATTATTTATTAATATGGTTCTGAACTGTATTATTAATCCACTCTTTGATCTATGAAGGAACAAGACAAGAATTTTGTATTATTGAAAAGAGTCGATGAGGCAATACTAACTGATTGAATTCAAAGTTATAATGTGGGCACCTTCTTTAATACTGCACATTGATATGTTCATATATTCATATTTGCCCAGAGCAAGGAGAAAGAGTCAGGTTGCTGTGTCTTTCAGCTGTTGCCTCTGTATTTATGTGTAAGATTACATAGCTCCTATCAAGATCAATTAAGACTACTGATAGTAGGCCTGCTGGAGCCAATATTACGTAACTCATCATGCCTGTAATGATAGGATTGGCATGAAACACTCAATAAACCAACATGATTGTTTCAGCAGGTTATTTTTAGGTATCATATTTTTATGCATCAGTGCCTGTCCTCATGTTTGCACTGTTTGCTCTGAAATTAGTAAAAGATTTGACAACAGACTGTAAAAAATACATCAACAAAGGGAAAAGCCTCTGGTAATTACACTTATTAAATAAACTTTTTTTAATAACTTTTGTCACAATACTGGTATGTAGCCAAGTGAGCAGGTTTATGTTAGCCTGCAGTTATCACTCACGTTAATGATCCATGTGCGAGTGTGTGTGTGTGTGTGTGTGTGTGTGTGTGTGTGTGTGTGTGTGCGGGTGTGACCATGTGTGCTTACACACCTTGGAAAAGTAACATTTGATTCTGAAATTCATCTTTGTTTGACTTACTTTGAGCCATATTGTGTGTATTGCATGCTTGCATTTTTCAGAAAGATTGATGTTGGATAATATAAAATATGAATTACATGCATGTTTTTATATGTGAAGGTGTTTCTGCTTGTTATTTTTAAATTTAAGTTAATTGTTTATTAGAAAGGCATTCAATATGAATACAATGCGAATAGAATTTGTAATTGTAATATATTTTGCATCCGTTATTTACAATACTTTATAAAAGAGAGACAGACAGACAGACAGACAGACAGACAGACAGACAGACAGACAAACAGACAGACAGACAGAAAAACAGAGAGCGGCAGACTTTTAATTCAATTTCCTTGAACTGTGGTTCTTGTTCCGTCCACAAGGACACGCCACAGTACCACATGCGTCTAGTTACCAGGCTGTCGTCCAAGATCCACACTCCGATTTTAACCTGGTTTCAACCACAACTTGAATTTCACAGATCACGCACTACAGAACGTCACTTATATGTACATGTATGTTAAGATGCGGCTAAGAAGCACCTGTATTGGAGTAAGCAATACAAAATAATAATGTGTAGGCTTTTCACTGCACTAATAAATCAAGTCAATTGGCCGTTGATTAAGTTATTAAAGATGTTGTGTTTAATATCAGACATAGTGTAGAGTTGCATATTGAGTGTATTTTTTTTTAAATGTCAAACACTCACTTTCTACTCGAAAGAAAAGCCAGAAAAATATCTAAATTGACACATTTGAGACTTCTTAACATACATAGGCCTATGTGGGCTCACAATAACAACACAACAACATATATCTTCCAGAATGAATTCCTTAATGACTTGACGTTGACAGAGCTTTAGCCAACGTTGCTTTAATACTTGTCTCACAAAAAAGTGAGGCTGTCACAAAAAGAGCGTCTAGGCCTACTTAAAAATATCTTCCAAGTTCAATCTATGCCATTAACCCCACCTCAGACCGTCTCACTTCTCAT